>CM052958.1:7143772-8343772 GCA_028554685.1 Agrotis ipsilon | reverse complement strand
GATAAGGCAATCCAGCTGCCTACTGTAATCTTCTCTTATTCAATTGCAAAAAAAAGTTAGAATTTTGGTATTTTTCGTCTTTTTATCCTGTTAACAGCAACTATAGGACCTCTGCATTTGCTATGGTCGCATTTTGATGAAGTTTCCGGCGTAAACAGTGACAGTTTTACTGCAAGGAGGGTAGTGATACGATAGAATGGTATATCATTGAAACTACATTGCGTTCGAAAGGAAATTATTGATTGTGAGTGGTGTTGGGTCTTTGCCGCTTTTGGAAACAGTTTTGGGGCTTCAAAAACTAGATTCCAATTCTAAATAAAGAATCATCATTGATATCACCACCACCCATTAGTTGGCAATGTATAGAATGATATACATCAATATCAATATATTTTTTTAGCAAACCGTCGCAATGTTTAGTATACTATACACCCAAGATTGTGGTCGTAAAAAGCGATGAAAACTTGGATATGACGTGGATAATTTAGCACTAGCAGGAGCAAAATATATTTATAATTTCAATTTCAAAAAACACAGAACATATTTTCATAATGAATAAGATATTATAATAAATTTTACACTGACATAAACAGGATTCCTCCGGTATGGTTTCGCATTTATGTCAAAATTGACAAATATACCGAAGATAATACTTTCATTTATTTATTATTAAAAAGAGGAATGTTCTGAAATTCCTTTTTGGTAAAAACATTTCATTTTAAAATATTTGTTTCATCAAAATATTTTTTTTTATTCAAGTGTATAGTATACTATGCAAAGTGACTTTAAGGGTTAAAGTCGTCCATTCAAGAAAATCGTATAAAAGATCATTTGATAGTGTTCAATAGAAATTTTGTTGACATCATTTATTAATTTTCTGTACTTTTTTATCAAAATAATAAAACTCTATATTTCAAAAACTGAAGCTGTTAGCAATCTTCCAGTATTTTTTTCATACTCAGGGCCATAGAAATACCCAATAAAAGATAAAAAAATAAAGGAAACAAGACTTGTGTTGACCAGTGTTATTTAAGGTACTTACTTAATTTTTTTTTAATTCAATATTTGTTGCTCTGCTGTCGTGAATGTCATCATGAATAGTCGATCAATTTCAATTTTCTGTTAACACTAAACGCATGTTTTTAAATGAAAATGATATTAAATTGTAACCCTCAAAATGTCCCTAACTGTAAATATGTAGATAGCACATTATGTATTTCAATGGTTTTATTTTTATGGTACCAAAAATCGTTGTCGTTGTCTTACAGTTCCAACAAGAACCCATAACGCACACAACTACCGCCGAGTACAAAAGTCGACGGCTCAACGGGGCCCAGCATATTGCCCGGCCGTCGCTACTCGACACTGGCATCATAGTCACCGATTGTTGCCAAAAAAAAAAAACTAAACGCATTGTTAATGACCGTTGACTACACTGACTGCAGACAAGACCACATCACGGTCCTAATTCTAACGTGTAGGGCGGCGAAATTATTATTAAAGCCAGGCAATGAAACTGTGCTCTCAGATCAGACTGCTGTTGTTCTCAAAGTTCTCTCAGTTATTCGTTCGTGCGCGAGTCAGTCTAGCACTTGGCCGGTTTTTCCACTCATTTCCTAGACATTTCCATGCAGTTTTCGTACTCCCTCTGTGGGGGGAAGACAAGACATATCAGGCCACCGATTTCAAAAATGACCTGTAGGCAATGAGGGCGATCTCTCTCACTGAAGCCCCATACGGCCTCAAGATGCAGGTGTCACCTATTTTTTTTTTCTTGGCAGTGTTGGAAGAAAGGTCTGAAAAGACCGCAGCTGTTTTCGGGACCTTGGCTAGAGAAATAAAGCCAAATTGGTTGTTCTCAAGTTTAAGTGAGACTAACGAACAGCAATTGATTTTTATATCATAGAGATTTACTACCTAAACTACCTTAGAACAATAGTGGCAGGTTAATTTTACATTGATAGAAGGTTCATTTTACAGATTCAGAAGCCTTATCATGAATTTTCAGTTATTGTGATGTGTAGTAAACTGGAACTTTGACATTAGAAAAGCCACCGGGCATGAAGTTTGTTCCTTGAGAGAGGTCATGGTTGAGCAAACAAATTATGCCTTAAACCTTGTCTCCGTGGGGTGACGATAATTTGGTCTCTTTTAACGCCACCAAAACACAGGCTTGTCTTTTTACCGCCAAATGGAGTCGTTTGGACCAAACTCCTACTTTTCGGGGTGCATCTGTACCCGTGAATGACCGACTCGAGCTCCTGGGCGTGGAGTTGACTTCTAGTCTTAACTTTGGCGTCTTAACTTTTTAAAATTAAATAATTTTATTAAACAGTTTTTTTTTTGTGCACAGATCTTCTTGGCACAGACTGAATAGGCGAATAGGCGTGACACCGTTACAGTCACCGCAGTCACCCCAGCACCCCAGACACCATTGTTACCTAGACTTGGAGAACAGACCGCGCCTTCTGCCTCCTACACAAAAAATGTCAATTTGGCTATAGCCATATCATGCCCATGCTATGCCCTCTCGAACCTCTAGGAAGAGAAATAAATGGCCATAATCTGTATACGGTCAAGTAGAAATTATTTTTTCATGTCTGTGATTTCGTGGCAATTTGTGGTCAATGGCGGAATTGTGAGCGGTGCAGTGTCGTGATTGTGTCAGAATGTGTGTGTTGATTTTTGAGTAGAAAATGAACGCGATGTTTAATTATTTTACTTCACAATAATTTTAAATGCGTTTTGTGTTACATATTATTTACCGTCCTGTATAACTGAATTACGATTTATAATCGATTAAAAATACAAAACGAAAACAGCAGTGAATGAAGTAGGACTAGGTAATCATGGCCGACCCGCTAAGTTTACTTCGACAATACAACGTAAACAAAAAAGAAATAGGTACCTAAACTACCTTAGAACAATAGTGGCAGGTTAATTTTACATTGATAGAAGGTTCATTTTACAGATTCAGAAGCCTTATCATGAACTTTCAGTTATTGTGATGTGTAGTAAACTGGAACTTTGACATTAGAAAAGCCACCGGGCATGAAGTTTGTTCCTTGAGAGAGGTCATGGTTGAGCAGACAAATTATGCCTTAAACCTTGTCTCCGTGAGGTGACGATAATTTGGTCTCTTTTAACGCCACCAAAACACAGGCTTGTCTTTTTACCGCCAAATGGAGTCGTTTGGACCAAACTCCTACTTTTCGGGGTGCATCTGTACCCGTGAATGACCGACTCGAGCTCCTGGGCGTGGAGTTGACTTCTAGTCTTAACTTTGGCGCCACCGTTGAGTTCAAAGCCCAACTTGCGGCCAAAAAGCTGGGCATCCTAAATAGAGTGAAGCGGTACTTCACGCCTGGACAGCTTTTAACACTTTACAAAGCACAAGTCCGATCCTGCATGGAGTACTGCAGCCACCTTTCGGATGGCTCAGAAAAATATCAACTAGGAGGCTCGTTGGCGACGTAAAACTGGCGAATGCCAAGCTCCATAGCTTGACTCATCGCCGCAAAGTTGCCTGCCTGTCGGTCTTCTACAGACTGTACTTCGGAGAGTGTGCCCAAGAACTCCACGACCTCATCCCACCAGCCCCCTTCTATCATCGCACATCCAGACACACGGCAAACTACCATCCTCACCTTATTGCTATTCCACCAATTCGCAATAAGTGTTTCCAAACGTCTTTTATAATGAGGACAGCTAAGGAGTGGAACTCTCTGCCTGCGTCTGAGTTTCTGAACGCATACAACCCTAATCTCTTCAAAGTTAGAGTGAACAGGCTTCTTCTGGGTAAGCTCTTTTCATCGTCGACCTTTTCTTAGTCATTCCTGACTTAGACTAAGGTCAAAAGCAAACCCATCTCACATATAAAAAAGAAAAAAAAAAATTTCAAGAAAAAAATTAGTTCCTTCATCGTACACCTGAGGAGCTGTTCCATTTTTCCATACAAGAAATGCTGTAAATACCGGAAAGATGCTGTAAAGTAAAATACTGAAAACTCATGATAAAGGCTCAGGGAGGTTGACCTTTTGGCGTCTGTACTTGCTTGTTTGCCTCAAATATTTGTCAGAATAAGTATACAATATAGAAGTGTATATATACAGGGTGAATTTTTCAACTGGGCGTGGATGGCTACTTTCGAAACTATGAGGAATATCGAAAAACGTTGAAAGGAGTCTCGAGGCCGATTTTGACGAAAACTAAAACTGCATCATTGGATTTTAGAAAAATCAAAAATCCTGGCCAGGAATCGAACCCGCTGATTTTGGAAAAAAAATCACACCCTGTATTATTACACTGTTCGATAGTGTTGCTAATAAGGATCAAATTCTGGGAAGTAATCATATACGGCAAACTTAAGGAAATGGCTGATTTTTATGAAATTGCTATTTTTCCATGTTACTTTACATCTACTGAGCCATAATTTATTCGAAATATAAAATTTCATTGTTTTCAATGTCTCACTGGATTTGACGTTTCAACAATCCCACTGTACTTAGCAATACGACATTATTGAGTTGAACTAAAAATAGCATTATTTTAAAGAAGAAACGGTAACTTATGTTTCGAATACAGTCTTTGCCTTGAAGATAAATCAGTTTTTTTGTAATTATACGTTTTCCTTAAGTTTGCCGTATATGATTACTTCCCAGAATTTGATCCTTATTAGCAACACTATCGAACGGTATAATAATACAGGGTGTGATTTTTTTTTCAAAATCAGCGGGTTCGATTCCTGACCAGGATTTTTGATTTTTCTAAAATCCAATGATGCAGTTTTAGTTTTCGTAAAAATCGGCCTCGAGACTCCTTTCAACGTTTTTCGATATTCCTCATAGTTTCGAAAGTAGCCATCCACGCCCAGTTGAAAAATTCACCCTGTATATTACTTAAGTTTGATTTGGTAATAACAACAACTAGTTATGTGTGTGTCTATTAATAATATAATTATAGAAAAAGACAACATTGTTTGAACTATTTACCAGATGAGTTATTTTTCAACTCGACACAAATTAGCTTTGAACACTGACTACCAACTTTAGTGATAGACTAAAGAGGTTTTGGAGTGATAAGTTATTGTAATGTCCATCTCACCATTAATGGGAAAATTATGTTGTTATTATAACATTCCTTCTTATATTTCCTCGTACTGTTTGCGTTTTATAAATCGCAAGAATTTCACTTGTGCATAAAGGAATTTCATCCATTCAAACAAAATTCTCTTATGAGAAGATTCAGGCCTTTCCTTATGGAATAGACACATAAATTAAAAACTTCATGAGTACCGCCAAACCTGGTGGTTGCAGTTCACTATTAACGCAAATAAAATTACAAACAAATAAGAATCAGTAATTTCACCCATTAGTTAAGAAATTAATTTATTATTTCAGATTCAGAGTCACTTCAAAAAATAAGTTTCGATAATGTTTCTCAGTTATTTTTAAGTTAAAGTATTTTTTTTATCATAAATCATCAAATGTTTTATTTTATGGTATCACAACAATGTGTCATTGGTTTTCAATATGACATACATTTCAATATGATTAATTCCTGATAAAATAAGTTATTACCTGTGTGTTCTTAGTCATGACACACACTTATCATAGATGTGACTATTTTTTTAATAATTCAAAATAATTTCTGTGACATTACTAGGTATATTTTTGAAAATTGGACACTTCAATCAAAATTAGAACTATATGTATAACCAGCTAATGATGGGCATGGGAATTATCTGATGGGCAAGTTATTAACTTTGTGATCTCTAGCGTCAACGTCGCCCAAAAATTCAGGGCTGATTTTATTGAAGATTCCCATTGATATTTTAAGCACAATTTATTTTAATATTGATGGCTTTCGGACTGAGTAGCACTACTCTACAATGATATTATATGTAAAAAGGTGCACAGAACAAAACAGTCAGAAAGTTTTCAAGGAAACTGCTCCATGAGTTTCATACACTAAATTGTATTTGAGGACAAATTTACAGAATAACTTTGAATTGAAAGTTGGTACACGAGCAGTAGGTAGGAACGTATGATTTGTATAAAACTGGCTGTTTCCGTAAAATAGTTACCTCAGCTTACATTACAATTTTAAAACTATAGTTACAATTTAATTTACGAAAGTTATGTGAATCAATTTCATATAGATTGAGTTAGCAAATATAAATAGAACTAGAAAAACAGATGAACAAAAACTATGATAAATTACTACAGAATGAAAAGCATTATGTTAGAAATAACTTACCTTGTCCGCATTTGTCAGTCTTTGGAGTGGAAGTCATTTTATTTAAACTGTTACTGCTATGTCATATTAACACCGATAGCAAAGTTTTATTTGATTTATAAATAGTTAATAGGGCAGAATTCACAAAAAAATATCATTAGACTCGACCGGCAGCCATGTTTAGAAAACAATTTATAATTCGTTGCTGCTACCGCCACCTATCAAAATTATAGAAAATATCTTAAAAGTTATGTTAATATTTTCCACTAGATGGCAGGGCAAAAATGTTTCTCAGAACATTTTGTTCTATTTCGTTTTAACTTTTTAACGCCCATTAAAAAGTGTTCGTGCGAATGGGGATTAAATAATTTTATTAAACAGTTTTTTTTTTTGTGCACAGATCTTCTTGGCACAGACTGAATAGGCGAATAGGCGTGACACCGTTACAGTCACCGCAGTCACCCCAGCACCCCAGACACCATTGTTACCTAGACTTGGAGAACAGACCGCGCCTTCTGCCTCCTACACAAAAAATGTCAATTTGGCTATAGCCATATCATGCCCATGCTATGCCCTCTCGAACCTCTAGGAAGAGAAATAAATGGCCATAATCTGTATACGGTCAAGTAGAAATTATTTTTTCATGTCTGTGATTTCGTGGCAATCTGTGGTCAATGGCGGAATTGTGAGCGGTGCAGTGTCGTGATTGTGTCAGATGTGTGTGTTGATTTTTGAGTAGAAAATGAACGCGATGTTTAATTATTTTACTTCACAATAATTTTAAATGCGTTTTGTGTTACATATTATTTACCGTCCTGTATAACTGAATTACGATTTATAATCGATTAAATACAAAACGAAAACAGCAGTGAATGAAGTAGGACTAGGTAATCATGGCCGACCCGCTAAGTTTACTTCGACAATACAACGTAAACAAAAAAGAAATAATTGAACGTGATAATCAAATTATATTTGGAGAATTCTCGTGGCCCAAAAATGTCAAAACTAACTATCTTATGTGGGGGTATGTATCACCTGGTTTCATTTTCAACGTCTCAGATTTGCCACGATATAACTGATTTCATAACAAAATAATTACTTCTTTTAGGTCCGGGAAAGAGGGCAACGACAAGGAATATTATACATTGGAATGTCTGCTTTTCATCCTTAAAAATATAAAATTGACTCATCCTGTTTATGTCAGACAAGCAGCTGTAAGTACAGCAACTTCTTGTGTGAAACTCTCCCATCATGAATATGCAGTGACTATCTAATTTTCTACAGGCTGCAAACATACCTGCTGTCCGTCGTCCAGATCGTAAAGAATTATTGGCATATTTGAATGGTGAAACAGCTACTTGTGCATCTATTGATAAAAGTGCACCGTTAGAGATACCAACACAGGTAAAGAATCAAGTTTAAAATGGTTAACACAGTGCTGAAATATGGGTCAGTGGGTCATCTTAGGGGCGGAGTGTAGGAGTTGGAGTATACGCTTAGGGGCAGTATGAGCAGCAAAGAAAACACAAAAAAAAAATTTTGGTTAAAAAAAATTTTTTTGGGACTTAGTCAAATTTTCGAAGATTTTTTTTTTTTTGGAATTCACCCATTTTTATTGCAGCAACTGATTAAGCTCGTCCATAGAAACCATTTATGCCCCGAGAAGCATGGTCCTACGACGCACCGTTTCCGAGATATGAGCCTTTTTATTTTTATTCTTTTAAATAAAACGGTTAATATTTCCGAAATGGTAGCTCGGATCAGATTTTTTTCGGGAAAGAAATTGTTGCTCTACTCAAAAGCTATGAGGTCATGTAAAAAAAATAACAAAAACTTCAAAAAAAAAAAAAAATCGAAAAATTTTTCTAAGTGTCGGCGTCGTCTTTCAGCTAGAGTATTCTTAGGGGCATAGGGACTTTGTCAAATTTTCGAAGATTTTTTTTTTTTGGAATTCGCCCATTTTTATTGCAGCAACTGATTAAGCTCGTCCATAGAAACCATTTATGCCCCGAGAAGCATGGTCCTACGACGCACCGTTTCCGAGATATGAGCCTTTTTATTTTTATTCTTTTAAATAAAACGGTTAATATTTCCGAAATGGTAGCTCGGATCAGATTTTTTTCGGGAAAGAAATTGTTGCTCTACTCAAAAGCTATGAGGTCATGTAAAAAAAATAACAAAAACTTCAAAAAAAAAAAAATCGAAAAATTTTTCTAAGTGTCGGCGTCGTCTTTCAGCTAGAGTATTCTTAGGGGCATAGGGACTTTGTTAAATTTTCGAAGATTTTTTTTTTTTGGAATTCGCCCATTTTTATTGCAGCAACTGATTAAGCTCGTCCATAGAAACCATTTATGCCCCGAGAAGCATGGTCCTACGACGCACCGTTTCCGAGATATGAGCCTTTTTATTTTTATTCTTTTAAATAAAACGGTTTATATTTCCGAAATGGTAGCTCGGATCAGATTTTTTTCGGGAAAGAAATTGTTGCTCTACTCATTTATTTAAAAAATTAGCAGTCTTGAAAAAAAAACAAAGTTTTACTACAATGCAAGGTGAAAAAGATTTTCCTTAAATTCATGTCTCATCCTCTTCCTCTCACCTCCTCCTCCTCCTCCCCCTCTCCTCATCCGTCTTCTTCTACCTCCTATGCAATAGCATACTCCTATGCTATAGTGTAGAAAAAGATAGAGGCTTAAAACTTCCGTGAAAATTAGTTTTTACTTTTTCGAATTTTTCTAAGTGTAAGACCGGTTCTCGTTACGGTAAAGTTTGACCCTAGGTTAACAATCCACAAAATACGCGAAATATTGGGAATTCTCAATACTTTCTGAGCCTTTTATGCGATCCAAATTTTTCTGTTTAGTTGTTTTAGCCTTATCCTAGTTTTTATTAGTCTTTCGTTTGTTTTTATTAATCAGTTATTATTTTATGTTTATTTTTTCGTAATTTTATCAGTAGTTTTAATTCGTAAAATTTTATTTGTTTATTTTTTTAGGTAGTAAGGTTTTTTTTTATTTTATTAGTTTTAAGTTGTAGTTTTTATTTTTAGGTAGTTAGTTTTTTTATTTTATTAGTTGTAGTTTGTAGTTTTTATTGTTTTTTTTTTTGTTTGTTTTTAAAATGGATCCATTTTCCCTTATTTTAGAGAGAAATTTTAATTTATGGAATTATGCTGCAGCAATTTCCAGTGAGGAAAGGGCCATTGAAGCTGCAAAACGGTGGTTCCTAATTCCGTCACAGACGCCGCCCTGCCCATCCTGTAGTCGTCCGATGAATGCCGAACGCAATGATAATTATAAATTGGGGTTCAGATGGCGTTGCAGAAGGGCAGGCTGCAGGGAAATTAAATCTCCTCTAGAGGGGACTTTTTTTAATCACAGCAATGTGTCAATTTTAAATACGCTCAGGCTTTTGCTCCACTTTTTTCGGAAAGACAAAGTGTCACAAGCTGCTAGAGACGTAGGGGTGACACGAAAAACGGCCATACAAATTTATCATTACCTACGCGAGGTTTGCGAGGTGGCCGAAGCTCATGACCGCGATATGATCGGCGGGGACAACGATATAGTGGAGGTCGACGAAACGCACCTTTACACGAACAAATACCACAGGGGTAGATTATTGCAGAGGCAAACGTGGTCATTTGGTTGCATAAGCCGACTCACAAAAAAAATTCATGTGGAGCTGATACCCAATAAAAATAGGGCCACATTAGACCCAATCATCCAAGAAAATGTTAGACCTGACTCCTACATTATGTCTGACCAGCACCGGGCATACATGGGCGTGCACTTGAGACTGGGTATGCGTGGACATTCCAGTGTCAACCACAGTCGACAATTTACGGCAGGGACCGTTGATATCCCTGTGGATCCCAGCCTTGGGATCCCAGTACCAGGCTCAAATAACGTTCGGTGCAAAGTTCATACTAACACTATAGAGCGGCAATGGCTAGAATTAAAGCGCCAGTGTCGCACCTGTAGGAGTCAGCGGCGGCTAAAATGGTACATGGGCGAATACATGTACCGACAAAACATTTTGAAAAGCCTACCCTCGGATGCCGCTAGGTTCCGCCGTTTACTGCGCGACATACACAGATTATACCCAGGACTAGGAAGGAACGGTATAAAAATTAGAAATTGCCAATGTAGGCCTGATTGTCCCCGCCGATAATGTATGAAGCTTGGCCGACGTGGCCTGGTACTGCATATGCATAGTATAGCTCTATACGAGTCTAAATATTGAAAGTGCACGCCCATATGAGTGGGTGGCCCTAATCCTAGTCCTACCAATACTTCTCACAAAGTCTCAATCGATAATAAGTCACGCGGTGGCATAACAGTTAAAAGTAAAAAATATAAATTTAAATAATATCTCGTAAACGGTGCAGCCTAGGCAAAAAATAACCAAAAATTACTTAATTACCCACCCTAGCACCCCATGCAACCCACGTGCTAGCAGCAGCCCAACATGAATTTAAGGAAAATCTTTTTCACCTTGCATTGTAGTAAAACTTTGTTTTTTTTTTCAAGACTATTTTTTAAATGAGTAGAGCAACAATTTCTTTCCCGAAAAAAATCTGATCCGAGCTACCATTTCGGAAATATAAACCGTTTTATTTAAAAGAATAAAAATAAAAAGGCTCATATCTCGGAAACGGTGCGTCGTAGGACCATGCTTCTCGGGGCATAAATGGTTTCTATGGACGAGCTTAATCAGTTGCTGCAATAAAAATGGGCGAATTCCAAAAAAAAAAAAAAACTTCGAAAATTTGACAAAGTCCCTATGCCCCTAAGAATACTCTAGCTGAAAGACGACGCCGACACTTAGAAAAATTTTTCGATTTTTTTTTTTTGAAGTTTTTGTTATTTTTTTTTACATGACCTCATAGCTTTTGAGTAGAGCAACAATTTCTTTCCCGAAAAAAATCTGATCCGAGCTACCATTTCGGAAATATAAACCGTTTTATTTAAAAGAATAAAAATAAAAAGGCTCATATCTCGGAAACGGTGCGTCGTAGGACCATGCTTCTCGGGGCATAAATGGTTTCTATGGACGAGCTTAATCAGTTGCTGCAATAAAAATGGACGAATTCCAAAAAAAAAAAAAACTTCGAAAATTTGACAAAGTCCCTATGCCCCTAAGAATACTCTAGCTGAAAGACGACGCCGACACTTAGAAAAATTTTTCGATTTTTTTTTTTTGAAGTTTTTGTTATTTTTTTTTACATGACCTCATAGCTTTTGAGTAGAGCAACAATTTCTTTCCCGAAAAAAATCTGATCCGAGCTACCATTTCGGAAATATTAACCGTTTTATTTAAAAGAATAAAAATAAAAAGGCTCATATCTCGGAAACGGTGCGTCGTAGGACCATGCTTCTCGGGGCATAAATGGTTTCTATGGACGAGCTTAATCAGTTGCTGCAATAAAAATGGACGAATTCCAAAAAAAAAAAAAACTTCGAAAATTTGACAAAGTCCCTATGCCCCTAAGAATACTCTAGCTGAAAGACGACGCCGACACTTAGAAAAATTTTTCGATTTTTTTTTTTTGAAGTTTTTGTTATTTTTTTTTACATGACCTCATAGCTTTTGAGTAGAGCAACAATTTCTTTCCCGAAAAAAATCTGATCCGAGCTACCATTTCGGAAATATTAACCGTTTTATTTAAAAGAATAAAAATAAAAAGGCTCATATCTCGGAAACGGTGCGTCGTAGGACCATGCTTCTCGGGGCATAAATGGTTTCTATGGACGAGCTTAATCAGTTGCTGCAATAAAAATGGACGAATTCCAAAAAAAAAAAAAACTTCGAAAATTTGACAAAGTCCCTATGCCCCTAAGAATACTCTAGCTGAAAGACGACGCCGACACTTAGAAAAATTTTTCGATTTTTTTTTTTTGAAGTTTTTGTTATTTTTTTTTACATGACCTCATAGCTTTTGAGTAGAGCAACAATTTCTTTCCCGAAAAAAATCTGATCCGAGCTACCATTTCGGAAATATTAACCGTTTTATTTAAAAGAATAAAAATAAAAAGGCTCATATCTCGGAAACGGTGCGTCGTAGGACCATGCTTCTCAGAGCATAAATGGTTGCTACAGACATGGTCAACACGATTCTGCAAAAAAAATCGTAAAGATTGCGAAAAAAAAAAACACGAAAATTTTTCTAAGTCCTTTCTCCATAGTGCCCCTAAGGCTACACTCCAACCGAAATATGAATAAAATTGTATAAAACCATTTACTTGTAGGTCAAACGTACTCATGATCATGATGGCGGAGAATCTGCAGCGAAGAAGCCTCGTATTGAAGAAACTCATGTGCAGAAGGTACGTGAACAACTGGCTGCTCGACTGGATGCACCAAAGGAAGCATCTGTTACAGTTGATAATATCAAGTAAGCAAAGACAAAATGTAAATTTTATGCTTGTTATATTTAAGTACTAAATAAAACATAATTTAATTATTAATGGTTGATTATTTGATTCAAATACATTTTGCATCTTGACTGATGGCACATGTTAAGGATCAATGCACACTGAGATGTGATTCTGTTGTAGAGTTAGATTATGAGTAGTGTGCACATTTCAATAGAGCTACTCTAAATCTAACTCTATTTATACTACTCAAAAAGATACACCGGTGTGAACTCACCTGTAGAATAATACTAGTTTTGCAAATTTGGGATGATAAATCATATTTAAATTTTAAGTTACACTTAAAAACTAGATGAGGCAAGAGATTAATACCTCACTACTCTAAAAAGAAACAGCTGCAAAAAAGAGTTCACCAAGTCTTATTGATTTTGATTGACTGGCCCGTTGGTCTAGTGGTTAGTGACCCTGACTGCTATGCCGGGGATTGTGGGTTCGATTCCCATCTAGGATAAATGTTTGTGTGATGAGCATGATCATTTGTTCTGTGTAGTTTATCTATAATATGTATGTAGTTTATCTATAATATGTATGTATTTAGTAATATATAAGTATGTTTATCAGTTGCCTAGTACCCATAACACAAGCTCTCTTAGCTTGGGACTAGATGGTGTTGTGCAATAGTTGTGGGATATTATTATATTTTGTTATGTGAGGACCATGCTTCACAAACTGTCAGCTAATCAATATAAACTGAAAAAAAAGGTTTGATCCTCACAATCAGAATACTAAAACAGAAATATAAAAAAATACATTGCATATATGAATGCCAAATAATAATAAAGTAACACAATCCAGAGTTGCATTCCGGATTCCGTTGTGGTTGAGTTTCCAGATACATTTTCGATAAATCTTAAAAAAGATATTCACAAGGATTATAAATGTGTCCTAACAGTTCAAAACATTTTCTATGTGTTATATCAATTTAGTAGCCTAACAATCCCTTATAAATAAAACTCATTTATTTAAAGTAGGCTGATTTATCAGCACTTTTTGAAGATCGATTTCTACATAAGATAGTCCCCCAAAGCGCCCCCCCTTCGTCACTTCCTAGTGTTTTGGCACAAACTCCCCAGCAAAACATCTGTATGTAGTTAGTAAAACTAATCTGTTCAGTACAGTCATTAAAAATTATAGCTAAAAGAGCTTCAATGATTATAATGGCCTTCGCAACATCCACTGATACACCATAGATCTGCGGTCATCTCAATAACTCTGACTTTGCCATACAACAAACTTACCATACTGATAAATAACTTTCTACCCAGGCCCAGTATAGGTTGGTACATCCGATGTCTTCGAATTATTTCGTTGAGTTGGTACTGGGTTTCTCACGATGTTTTCCTTCACCGTTTTGAGCAGTAGTGATAAAATAAATTACAGAAAGTAATACCACAGATTACCCTTGGATAGGAGCTCGGACCTAAGTAATAATAGAGGTCGGTCGGTGGATGGGTGACCACCATTACATTACGAGTATCCTCCGCGCAAGCGTTAACCGTTGTTCTCGGCTTTTTAGAACTGACAGTAGACAGGTAGCCAATAAGCTAAAAGTCCGACAACCATTCTTGGCAAGGGGTGCCGTATTACCAAGTACTAGATGAGTTTTGGAGTTGCTCCATGTAAAATAATGATATACAGCTGTGTCTGGTTAGACTAGCAACCAAACCTAGCATATTTGGGAAAAAGGCTAGGCAAGGTGAATGGCTGGTGTTTGGCTGAGGCCACAACCTATAACTCCTAAACTTGGGGCCGGTTCTAATTTATCAGCAAGTACATATTGTACTTGGGTCGACGGCGCGTCGTGTTCAACGGGCGCCTCAAAGAGCGTCAGCAGAATGATGGGGACCCCTAAGCCAAAGCCTGCTGGGATCACGGGATTTATTCAATCACCGTGACCCCGGAACATAAAGGGTTATTGAAGGACACGCTAAGCTATTGTGGATTTTAGTCAGTTTATGTTTGGCAGTAAGGGTGGAAAGACTCATTCGATGATTTTACAAAGTAAAAAAAAAGGTACAAATTGAACTTGCTGATAAATTATGTCCAATGCAAGACTAGTATGCATTATCTACAATTAGTCAGCAGACATTGTCAGCACACTGCCCAATATTACTTACTTCCACAAATTCTTACACTTCACATTCGATCTGCGATGCACCGTCACTACGGACGTACATTTAGTTCCAAGCAAGCCAACCTATTCAAAGTCTCCAATTCCAGTTATCATTTCCAAATGTATTATTAAAATTCTATATTTTGGTGTAAGACGTAAAATTGCCAGCATTATTTTAAATATTTTTCTTATAAAGGTCCTTATCGGAGGCTATGTCTGTGGAGAAGATCGCTGCAATTAAAGCAAAACGTTTAGCTAAAAAGAGGACTACAATCAAGAGTAATGATTATTCCGACACACTGGGTGTCGTTGGATCGGACTTCAGAGCTATCCTCGACTACGATGTAGACCTTACCAAGGATATTATCAGCCGAGAAAGACAATGGCGTACTAGGACAACAGTATTACAAAGTAATGGAAAAGTAAGTAATGCAGCTACCGTTTTTAAAAGCTAAAAGTTACAAATAAAACGAGCATACCTTACAAAAACGTAATTTTATTTACTATTAACTCATTAATCATAATACGAGTATCGAACGTTTCCAGATGTTTGCAAAGAGTATTTTGGCTCTCCTGGGTAGTATTCGTGCGCGCGAGGAAGGCAGGCCAGGGGCGCCACGGCCACAGCCCATCGTGATGCCGCCGCCCACTTCTCTGCCACAACAGCAAACACAGTACAACAGATACGATCAGGAAAGGTTTATTAGGCAAAAAGAAGGTATGTCATATCTTCTCGTAATTTTCCCGGCATTCACGAATTCACATGCATTTTAAGAGTAAAAATTATGTTAACGTGTAAGTACTTTCTTCCTTCATCTAGGTATGTTTGTTTTATTTCAGAAACGGAGGGCTTCAAAATCGATACCATGGGTACCTATCATGGTATGACACTGAAGTCGGTGACTGAAGGGCCAAGCGCTCCAGCCGCTGCACGTGCACCGCAAACACCAAATCATCCTCGGCAAATGCCGCGTAAGTATTGTTGCAGTGTTCAGGTGGGCTACCATTACATCTTAAACCGTGAGTGGTTCCGCTCAAGGCTCGCGATGGCGCTAGACGACTTGTATAGCTCTGTCTCTTTTCCATAAGACGTCATGGTAGGCAACCTGATGAGTTACGATATAAGAATGTTTTATAACTCATCTCAGGAAAATATAAATTACTGGTGCCTTTGCCTTCATTTGAAATTAAAGGTATCAGAGACGATTGACGATAATAATGCCTTTTATGCCTCACTCTGTGCTTTGAGAAAGCATATTACGCCAGTCCTGTGTAATTTGTAGCAACCAGTCTTACCAAGGGTATTGTATTACCCAGTAATAACCGGGTCTTAGAATTTAGATAGTTTTATCTAACTATGGGTATTCGGATTCATCTGGATAGACGCGAAAGCTGTCCTCAACACTCTTGGAAAAAGGTAGTTGGCAAACCTATGCAGGTGATGATGATCTAATGTGTACTCTCATCATATCTTATCATATCAGCCGTAAGACATCCAATGCTGAACATAGGCATGTGTAATCTACTCTACTCCTCCTACTACATGGCAAATTCGCCCCACTCCCGCTCTCTCGTTGCTAATGTTTAATTTTACCCCGGCCAGAAAATGGATCAATGGGTGGCAGCACACCAGGTCGCCGCGAGCTTCTCCCAGTGACAGCGGCGCGGCCGCCAGCAGGCGCGGGTGGCAAACGGCCATCACGTACACCCATCATTATCATCCCCGCCGCCACCACCTCGCTTTTAACCATGTATAATGTTAAGGATACACTGCAGGATCTTAAGTAAGTACTTCATCATTGATTTTAGGTAATGCAACTCTCTAAATGGTCTTATTGTTTGTTTAAAACATTGTACTGTTCCTTTTAAAGTTTTCAAAGAAAGTCAAAAAGAAATTATGTTTTGACTTGTAGGGTTGCTTTAATTGAATTTTTAATTTTTTAATTGAATTTTTTTATTTTTTATTTTTTTTATTTTTGGTGACACAACTATTTAAAGCTCTGTATGCATGATCGATAAGTCACTCGAAGATTAATTTCTTATCGTTATCAGTGTCAAAACAAATTAAACGTAGTAACGCAGGTCAGGACTTGAAGCAATCGATGACGCAAATTTTTAAGTAATTTTGATAAAGTAATATGTATCCGATTTCAGTAAACCCCCTTTTTTATTTTGTTTTAATTCCCTTATCATGATGGTATGACATTTTGGCTTTGCTTTCAGATTTGTTACTGTGGAGCAAAAGAAGGCTGAAGGGGTAGCACGTGAAAATGAAGTCCTGTTGCAAAGAAGGAAAGGACCCAGCGGGGACTTACCAAACAACGCAACCACTATGACGGTATGTCTCTTCTACCAAATTACTCATTTACTTCAGCTTGCATAAGTATACAGGTTTTACTAGTATGAACAAGTCGGTACAGGTATTGACCATTCATCATCATCATATCAGCCGTAGGACGTCGACTACTGGACGTAGTCCTCCCCCATAGATTTGCAATAGGACTGGTTGTAATAGGCTAGCATATACCTGTTGACTATTTTACCACTCAACTAACCTTCAAATATTAACATTACTTACTTTCCAGGTGCCTTACCGCGTCGTAGACAACCCGGGAAGACTTTCAGCTGCAGAATGGGACCGCGTGGTCGCCGTATTTGTTCAGGGACCAGCCTGGCAGTTCAAAGGGTGGCCTTGGGATGGCAACCCCGTTCAAATATTTGCTAACAGTGAGTTTGCAGTGTATGCAGTTTTTATTTAAGTAACCATGCTAATGGTCCCAATTGAGTTCAATGACTGAAGTAACCATAGTGCCAATTATTCTCCAACTCCAACTTTTTGTTCAGAATTAATTAAGCCGCCATTTGTATGGCTAAATCTGATGAGTCTATAGAGTGAACTGATAGTGCTAGCCGTACCACACTAATGGGGCGGGGTAACAAGGATCATGAATAATATAGAATAGCTTAAACACTAAACTGTTGGTTGGCAGTCTTTAAATGTTTGGATAAACGTCCATTACCGCGATACATAACGGCATTTTCCGTTAATGTGGCTCTAGTTTGAAAAAGTGATGCCAGTGTTGTGTTGGACAGCTCACTTTGAGGAGGCCTGTATGTGCCCCATTTGTGGGAGGGAACATTAAAGGCTGACTATGCTTAGCAGCTTTCTGTTGGAAACTTGTAGGATAACCTATTTAATAGAATAAGTTATACAATATTATCAATTTCTTTCCCCAGTATGTGCGTTCCACTTGAAATACGACGAGATGAAGTTGGATGCTAACGTGGCTCGCTGGGCCGTGACCGTGCTCAACCTTAGTCGCACCAAGCGGCATCTCGACCGCGCCGTGCTACTCGGATTTTGGGAGACACTTGACAAGTATGTATTACTGATTTACTTTAACCAACGTGCACATAATAACATATCACGCCCAGAAGTAGGTACTAATTCAAATATCACCTTCATTAGGACAAGGTACACTTCTAGGGGTACTCATTCAACCAAAGCACACTTTAATATCTTCTTTACAAAACAAAAGAAATTCAAACAGCCTCTATAATAACCCTTACCTCTGGCGCAGTCGGGTAAAAAGGGTTTTTCCGATTTTCGAACTTAACAGCTTTTAATTCGGTTGCTACGTAAATTCATAGGTATAGGTTTTGAAGTAGGATACAGCACCGATTTTCTATTTGTAAATGCTGCAGTGACAGTTGTTCATTGTGTATTGTCTGTCTAATTCCAAGTTCTTGTCGATGCTTCTATCCATTACCATTGAAAACATACATTCAGGGGTTCTCCTTCATTCCCCACCTTGTTATGAAACTGCTGTGTAAACAGTAATTTCTTCATAACTTTGTTGATAGTTTAATCCACACATTCTCATTGTTTCAGGCACATGATGAAGAATAAACCGCACCTTAGGTTCTAAGTCCAATGTAGCTATATAATTTTATCTAATAGTATATTATAATGCCATGTGAATATCAGAATGCCTTTCAAAGCAAAGCGAATCTAAGTCAATTCATACCATTTAAGAAATATTTTGGCCAATTTGCTTAGAGAACTGATATTAGTACGTTGAGTAGGGTAAAACCAGTTAGTATTGTAATATGACTGTTTGTATAAACTTTCTAGTTTTATAGTTAACAATATACCTATTGGACAGTATGGTAGTAACACCATGTAATATTTTATAATTCCCAATGTGACCACACATTTTTTTACTATGTGCAATATGTACTGGCAAATATTTTACGTAAATATTTATACAAAGTCTCGATTGTATGCCTTGCAAATATTTATATGTGAGTGGATATTATGTTGAATGTTTAAAATGTGAATAAAGTATATTTAGTACCATATAGTACGATTTTTGACTATACAGTCCTTAACGGCTTTTTAGCGTGATGATCATCACATAGACAATAATTTAAAGTAGGTTCGATCTTGTGTATTATTTTACGATTTATGAGTAACGAATTTTGTTTTGCTTTTTCTGTGTTCTTTTAACTTATGCCCCACCTACTCTTGATGTAGTTGTATCGCCAAAATATTTCAAATGGTATAGAACTGTTCAAAGATCTGTGATCTTTGTTTATTGACAACAATAAATTGTTGAACATAAATAGCCTTTTTTATTTACACTCACACTTTAGAAAGGGTCCTGGAGTAGGTAATTGTTAAAAGAAACAATAATTGGTTTATTTGTCTTTATTTAAAATTTCATTTCAATGGTAGTATATAACAATAAATAATTCTGATCTCTTTCAGAGATAAGTACACACATTTATATTATGTAAGTATATGTATGTTTTTAATGATATTTTCTGTACACAAAAATAAAACCATTCGTTTTTACCCATAACAATATCACATCGTTAGGTGTGTACTTTCTGTGTGCCCGTATTTGCTTAGTATTTAGTAACTATACAAATTATGTACTCTTATAAATGTCCAAACTGCTAGATCAATGGAACAAAACGATTGGGCAACTTAACTTTATAAAAAAATCTAATTCATTGTAATGTCCCTAAATTGTAAGATTCTCAAATTAATAAGTAATAAAAAACAATTAATAAAATACAATCAATAAATATAAAAATATCTTCAATAAAAGTCGCTAGTCTCGCTTGCCCCGGTAAGGAATGATAGGACCAAATTTTACCGGTCGCAAACATCAACCATTGAAACATTTTAAAACTATTGTTAATAACACACTTTAGTCTTTCAAAAGGGATAAATTATCCGCCCAAGATCGATGAGATTTTTTCCGTCATAAATGTAAATAATGTTAGCGTTTTGTGCCGCCTTTTAGAACCATTCTTGTACAATCAGCGATTGAGATTATTGACATTTAATTTAAAGTTTAACACATTAGCATTACATTGATTGTACAAAGTGGCAATCTACAGATAAGTACTTGTTTTCTTGGGTAAAATCCTAGCGTATCAGCACCGTAAACGAATAGGTACGTCAAAACTAATAATTAACCCCTGTAAGAATTACACTTAATGCAAACCCAATATAATTAAATATGTATATTATCAAAATAAAACACATGACTATAGCTACTCCATTACTTCTAAGGTTGGCTATGATGAGTCGATGAGCTACAAACTATGAGTTTAGCACAATCACTCATAGTGATGCGAACAGGGCTTGAGTCGTATCGAGAACTACTGCATACCACGTATGATAGATAATTCTTACTACCCGTTGCGTAGTTGAGAATTAAGGATAATTCATGCAAAATATCCTTTACTAAGTAGCTATAATAGCAGACTTACATCTAACAAACCTCTAAACTGTTACATTATCATAAAAATAGTTAAGAGCACACGGCCAACTTAAAGCTTAGCCGAGCTCGACTATCGATCGACTGGAGCACTTATGAAAGAAGTTCCTAACAAAAGTATAGTAAAATAATGCATGTAGTTAGTACCCAAGTATAGCTATTGTAATAGGTGGGCCATTGACACAGTTCAAGTGTCCCAACGCTGACTAAAGCTATGGAGCATAAACGTAATAGGCTAGCACGAGTGTCGTGTAATTGAACCATTATCCTTAACCCTCACTTAACACGCCGCGATCGATATTGTCTACTGCTATCGTGATCGCCTACAATCCAACATGGCGCAGCGTTAACACCTCGAAATGCATGTCCCCATAGGAATGATTCGTGCAAACTAATGAAATGAACGACGTCTTTACTACCTACATTATAGCAAAAAATATTGCCGTTTGGCTTTCACATTTTTAAACACTGCATTATTACCAAATATATTTCATAAGTACAACATTTTTTTTTCTTAAAATTCAAAATGAAAAGTGTAAAAAGCTTTACGCTGCAACAACATCAAAATACCATGTAATTTTTAAGTCATTAATATAACACGATATTACACAATTATATTTTACAGTTATTGCATTTACACAATATTGTGGGCAATAATTTTGGATAAGGAACATACCTATCAGTCAAAAATTATATCAAATTTTAATTAAGTAACTAGGTACATCACCGCCTCCAAGAAATTGAGGTCTTTAGTTACAAAATATATTTATATTTTTGTTAACATTACCCTTTTAAACTTTCTTGTAGGTAGGTGAAACAGGACCAAAATAGTTAACAATGTACGAAATCCAAATAATACTTAGATATGGTACAATAAATCGACAGTGTAATTTTGTCACAATTGCTTCTTTAAAGTCCAGCTCCGACTTCTCTCTAATATTCGAAGGTTGTTGATGTTGGCACTACCTCCAGCACCATTTGCAGGAAAACTGTTATTTTATCTGAAACACAATTCAACATACATTAGTTTCTTCTTGTGAGACAAGCCCGATTCGGCTATTCCTAAACTACTGTAGGCCGGGATCAACAATGGCTACCACCAAAAAAGTAGGCAATGAAATTCGAAAATTCTGAAGAATGAACTGATTGTTTTAAAACCCGCAGCTAAATTAATCAGAAAAGAACAAGACCCATAGTCACAAAGGGACGTTTATAACTGGAATAAGCTTAGTCGCTGAACACCAGACTTATCAAGTTCTTTGGAAAACCATGGGGGACAAAACCAGTGTAGAAATACACCGTATAAATTCTTACCCATAAACGGTAAAGAGTAGCCCCACTTGACGAAAGGCACATACACCAATCCGCCGGCGCATATGAAGGCAGTGGCGTACAGGTACTCCCACTGCGGCTTATCCACGATCGGAGCCACCACCAGGTACGTCGACACCAGCAGCACCACGTACGGGATTATTATCGGCACCTACACAAATAATAAGTACAATTATTGAACTCGGGATTATGATTGAAACAAAACGGGAATGTCTGAGGCCTAGGAATGCAAAAAGGCAATTAAAGAAACAGGCTTGGTGTTGAGAGTCCCTTCCGCTCCAATCTGAGTGGGACAACTCGTTTCGATTTCGAGAGAGGTTTTATTTTTTCGATTGCCATCCAAAAAATAAAACCTCTCTTGTAACTCTTACTTGCTAATCAAATCTGTTTCATCTTTGAAGGGTGATAAAAAGGCGTCTTTTGGAGACGCATTGTCAATGCCCTTTGTAAAGTAGGTATACATGAGCTTGATAAATATAACTTCCTTTAAAAGTTCTTACCTTGTATGGTCTGGGTGCATGCGGCTTAGTACGCCTCATAACGATCAGGGCAAGCATCGCGCCACCGTAGAAGATCCAGGCAGTGAAAGAGAAGAAATCAATCAAGGAGTCTATTGTTCCGTACAGCACCATCGCTACAGCTATTAGAGACTGAAATAACACAAAATAGCATTAATTTTAACTACGAGATACCTAAACGATTCTTATTAAGTTTAACTTGGGTATTAACTTACATGGAATATCAAACCAGGAGCTGGAGTGAAACGACGAACATGAACGTACGACAAGATGTCCAGTAAATGACCTTCCCTTGACGCTGCGAAACACAACCTGAACAAACAAACGAAGATTCAGTACCTACTTGAATAAAAAACTAGGAAAATTACTCAAACAGCGTTACTGATTGAATATGAATACTGAATGCAAAGGACAAAGTAAATAGCTTCATCACAAAAGGTCGTAGTTACGTACCTTCCCGCGACAAACAGCGTGCCGTTAGCTGAACCGAATGTGGAGATAGTGACAGCGAGCGGCATCAGCCAGGCCATCGGCCCCAGGAGTCGGTTCCCGAAGGTGACGGCCACTGCTTCGCTGTCAGCCATCTCACTGACCGACATGACGGCGAGGTACGACACATTCACCAGCGCGTAGCACAGCGTCACCAGAGGAATGCCGATTATTATGCTCAGTGGTAAGTTTCTACAATTTTAGTACAACGATTAATTAGTAGATCCTACCTATTTATCAGTTTTTTTTTTTTTGCTATTCAAGGCTTTATTTCTTCGGATAATTGGATGGAACATAGAAAAAGTTATTGCCCTGTGGTTTACAAGGCCACATCTGGTTTCTAAATTGTTTCAATTTCAACAGAAATTAATTTCTCAAGCCACTAGGGATAGGAGGCAGACCTAAATAAATAACACGTCAGGGGTTTTGATTGCTTTGTGGGCGAGAATAACAATTGAATCAGAAGCTAAGGGCTAAGGGCAACTAAGACGTCTGACCTAAAAGTTGACCAAAAAATAAGCACTTACTTGGATGGATTCTTTATTTCCTCAGTGACATAGTTCAGGTTATTCCAACCGTCATATGCCCAAAGGCCAGTGTAGAATGCTGTAGCAATGTTACCCAGCGTGGCCGTGCTACTTGCGAAGTTGGGCTCCTGTAAATGTCGCGTATTACCTGCACCATATCGAACAACCAACCATCAGTGTTTGGACAAATATTTACAACCCATTAGGATAATGAAAAAGGTAGGTAATGGATACGTTGAGCTTGAGTTAGGTGACTAGTTACGGTGATTCATTTGATAATGAACTGTTCTTTTTTTTGGGTGTGTTAGTTTTTTTCCTTTCAATGCAAAAAGCTGACTCCAACGCGTCGTTCTTTATCGTTGCATGTGATGATGGGTAAAAGCTCTTGAGTGAGAACATGGGCTTTGTTCGTGTGACATAGATGTATTACCTAATATTAACTTATATGCTCCGCCGCCCACGATGATAGCAATCGCCACCAGTTTAGCTGCCGTGAAAATGTTCTGTACATTCGTAGCTAAATTGACGCTGTAGCAATTAACCGCTAATATCATCACTGCAAAAGAAAAATTCTAATTTAGACTCGACTATTTATGGCTTCCAACGGACGACATCTTATTGACTTCAATTAGCACTAGCTATATATCAATTTGCATTCGTCTATTTCGAACTTTAATCAAGCTTATTGAAGACTATATAAATTGTATGGTGCTCGTTATCGTTCACGTACCAATAGAAATGACCGCGACAAGTTTGACGAGGCTGACCGGCGGCTCACATTCTGATACGAACGGTTCCACTGCATATTTTGCGAAACTCAGACATATTATAGCCATCTGTGATGGTTTCAGTACTAATGTCGATACCTGCAATAAGGAAACATAGTTTAGTACCATGGTTTTGTGGTTGATTAATTTTCCCTTGATTTGATTTAATTACCCATGAAAACAGAAATGCAGGAGGTCCTCCGAACGCATCCATAAAGTAGGCGTACTCAGCGCCTGACGACGTGTTCATCGTTCCCAACTCCGCGTACGCGAGCGCTCCTAATTTAGATAAATAATCATTAGTACAGAATAGCATGGGTATAAAACCTAAAAAAAAAACTCGACTAGGTATTATTAATGTCCATGAACATAGAACACAGGCAATAATTGCAACAGCACGCTGAGTCAACGAAACGACAACCTACGTGCCACAGATCACGATTAGCTCAGTCAGTCAACTACAGCAAAACAAGCAAAGCAATTATGGCAATGTCAATATAAAATTTAATCTATTACTGAAGCCGGCAACAAGTAGGTATAAAGTTGAAAGGATTCTCTGATCTATCAATTTACAATCTCATCCGTCCGCAGCTCCGTACGTTACAATGTTATATTTAACTTCCCGATAGAAATACAATTGCTTGTTGAGGCAGTTAACCAATTCGCTGATTGAAGTACACGTCAGGCGGTCACGCGACTGATCAGTGAATACTACGTATTGTTTTATGTGCCACTTACCAAGCAGCGAGAGCAGGCCACATGCCATCCAAATGATGAAGCTAATGCCCACTGAGCCGGTACGCTCCAAAAGCCCAGAGGGCGAGACGAATATTCCAGAACCTGTAAAAATAATAATCAAAGCTTTACATTATGCAATTTGTTGCACACATCTGAAAAAACTAACTGGCGGACTGACTGATCGAACACGGCACAGCTGAAATTGCTGGGTCTAGAAGCATGTTTTAGGTACACAAGTGTTCGTTTTAAATGCACATCGTTTGTTTTTAGTGTGCACTAGTGCACTAAAAACGGATTTTAGAAAATTCAGCCAATGAGGTTCAAAATAGGATGAAACTTTGTATGAAAATCATTTCATCCGATTTACTCGAAATTCGAATATAGACTTGCGATCCTTTAGAAAGAAAAATAGTTACTTTTCTAACTATGAGAAACGCGTAGCTAGATTTTTGGATTACAGAATACACATCTGCCTAACCTATCTATCTTCTTTTTAAACGTTAACGTAACGTGTATCTACCTACCTACCTACGTGAAACGCCAAAAAACTAATAGGCTTCTTGAATTAGGTTTTATTTATTTACTTAATTATGGTCATTGAAAACTTCACCTTTCTAACTTTTTCGAGTTTTAATTCTAGCACTCCGTATTGTTTCATGAGATAAATCGACACGTGGTAAGAACTTTGGCATCAACGTTGGCGCTACATCCTGTGTTGACGCGAGATTCAAAGAACAATCTTCTAAGACAATGACAGATTGCTGGCCCGAAGCCTATTACTATCAACGAGTTGATTTCCACGTTGTATAAAAGAAGTTAGGTATTAGACGCATGAGCATGACTCGTTATTACGACAGTGGTATCTGAGTGGTACCTATAGTTGACAAAAGTTTATAAACTTACTTAGTGGGGGATATTTACCATGTTCAATATTATCTATTACATCTATTAACTTTGAGTTTCTGGTATTTCGGCGCTATTGCACATGGTACAACATGGTAAATATCCCGTTTTATATTCAAATGATAGTGGTATAGGTCTATAATATATTCCTATTCAGATCAAAGTAAAAGAAAGTTGAGTAAAAAAGAAAATATGTACCTATAATAACCACAGCGGCTAAAAGGCATCGCATAATCTTTCTTCTGGTGCCCGTCGATTTATTTCAATGTTACGGGAACTAATTATAATTTATTTGGATTATTATAATTAATGACGTATCTTGCGTAAGTAAATGTTTATCTTGAGCCAGATGCACATCTGAATATTTTTTCGGCGAGCCAAAAGCCCGTGACGCTGGTGCGGTAAGCACGAGTGACGGTAACATGGAATAAACAATCACGTGATGAATTATTTACATGATGCGGTTACCATAACATTTGCAAAGGCTCTTCTTTTGTAGGCGAAGTTAATATTTGTTAGGAAATACCTATATATTGTATTTATAAGTTGTAAGCAATTGCAGGTAAATGTTAACTTAAAACAATAATGACTAATGACCATTAAAGTTCTGCAAAAAGTTTGATAATTACTAATTCTGGCTCTGAAAAAAGTTTTTATAGTCTCTCGACTATATAGAAACTCGAATCCTTGATTAAAATATTTCATAGTACTGCTACGAGCCGAATAATTGCCTCTTCCAGTGACAAAAGGTTTGGGTCGGGCCGCTTTCAACAGAGTATATTAGAATTTAACAATAACTTGGGTAGGGGAATACCTGATGAACACAGTAGGTATGATAAACATGAACATTTTCCTCAACAAAATAATATATTTGAATATAAATCAAAGTTGAATTAGTGAAAGGCAGTTCAACGTATAAGTAGTGAGTAAAGACGTCATACCGATCATAGTGCCGACGATTAGAGCCACCCCACTGAAGAGTCCCACCCGTCTCTTGAGGTGAACAGGGTCGTCCGGAGCTGCGTCCGACCCCTCCAACTGCGTAATCCAATTAAAAACAACACGTTAACACTAAACTGGAAAGGTTCACAATGTAGAAAAAAATTTCTGAAAAGGAAAATCTTTCGATTAAAAAAAATATGTACCTACGACGTAGCCAAGTGATCAAATATTGCACTCTTTTCTCTCATCTTACAAAATTTCCTAAATACTATAACACTAAACTAAACTAGATTGCACTTGCAACTTCATGAGAACTTACATGCTGGTAGAATAGTTTTCTAAAAGATATTAAGAACACATGCAGTGGGTAGATAAAAATGTCCCAAGCAAAAGACTTTTCAAGGAGCATATTACGTCGTTGTCAAGAAGAGCAAAATAATCTGGTTAAATGCAAAACTTTGTAAATACATTGAGCTTGCGACATTGACGCTAAGAAGATTCACTGCGACGCAGAAGAACACTGTAAACACTGAAGGTCTTATTGAATTTATCATTCCTCTCAGGAATGTCCTCGGGCAAACATTTTATTCCAAATAATATTTCTACTTCAATTTCAAGAATTTCTTGTAGAAATGGGTATAGAATTTTCCACTGCATTTCTCGCAAGCTCAGATCAACAAATGGTAAGTCGTTTCCATGATGGCCCTTTATTAGGAGTAGTTTATGAGCCAAACCATAGCCGCGTACGTCACTAAATCCATATAGGTGCGATACATACAGATATGTCTTGCCTACGAGTATGCATTTATAAATCGAACGATAGTATCATCGTAAAGAGGTAAGTTGATGACCCAGCTAAACAGCAGCAAGTAACCCCTTTTTTTTTTTATCGTGGTAAAATCATCAAATGAGACCTCCAACCCCGGGCAGGGCGGGAGGTACTGTCAGACTTGTACTGACTAAAATCCACGGTGTCCTTCAGTAGCCCTTTATGATCCGGGGTCACGGTAATAGAAATAAGTCCCGCGACCCCGGCAGGCTTTGGCCCTCTGAGAGGGGGCCCCGTCATTTTGCTGACAGCTCTTTGAGGCGCGCGTGGAACACGACGCGCCGTCGACCCGGGCATGGTCCATGGTCGGACAGCGAGTTGCCCTTTACTCGCTGTCCGCATGCCCGCGCCTACGGTGGCCGGAGATCGTCTTGCGAGCAAGTAACCCCTATGGGCTATCGCTTGTCGAAGACACTCGGGTTAAAGGTTTTGATTTTTTTTCAAGTATTAATCTTTCATGACTAAATTGTATCGTGTCTTTATATTGGAAAGCTTTTATCGCTGGTTTTCAGCAGATTTAAAGGGAACACTTAATTTTAAGGAGAGTTTCGTTTCAAGGATCTAAGCCATTACCTGGGTGTTAGTTCTCCACTTCGTTTTGAGATACGTTTGTTTTTATAGGTCTTTGAGTAGGAGAGTGTCAGGTGAGTTAATGTTTGAGTAAGTTTACGTTGTATTTTCATCTCTATTTCAAGGAAATGTTGTAGTTTTTACGTTGTACTTTAATCTTTATTTCAGGAAATGTGGTTTTTACTGAAGAGGCGTAAATGGTGGTAAAGCCTTTGTGCTAAAGCCCTCTTGAAACTTGCAGCCGTAATCTGCATGTTTCAAGAGGGCTTCAAGCTTTTCAAAGTCGTAATAGTGTAAGAACAACTTCATTATATGCGTATTTAGGTACATAAAAGTACTTATTAGAGGCCTCTAGCTGTTATCTCTTATAACGAAGCACTCTCTACTTTTGAGTTGTTGTACCTACCTTATTTTTTAGACAGGAGTCATTGTTGCTTCAAAAAGGGTATACCTACCCGCCGGGTATGTCGTGTAATGCCTTTATTGTTGTTCCCATGTGTTCCCCGTTGTTAAGCACGTGTACTTTAAGAGCGTGCGGTGTATCTGTTTCGCAGTTACGTGTGGTCTGTCGTGGTGGTTGGTGTACCTTGTCTCCTGGGTTGGCGTTGCCGTCGGTGAGCGCACCCGCCGCGCCGTCTTCTGCGTCGCACTCTGCTGAGCACCCGCGCCATACCAATCCGCCTTCGCGTGCGCTCCCTGTGGACAATCAAACAAAATATAATTGGACGTAGTTAAGCAGAAAGGACTCAATCCACACTTTGGCCAAAATTGAGTTATGTATGCCATCGTACTCCTGAGGGTCGAATCTATCATGTAGTGAAGACCCTATTTTTAAAATATACACGGAAACTAGTTTTTCTCGCTACCCCGACTCAACCCACAGTATGAAGAGCACACAAAAAATTATTGCTGAATGAACTCAGTCCGCTTGAATTGTTTCTCAGTAATGAATTTCTATGAGCTTGACCCTATGGCCGATTAACCAGAATAGACTCAAACGGTTTGAATCCTTTCTAAGAAATAAGTTTTGATTGGAAATATCATTTGATCAAATAACTGAAACGACTCAAACAGGTTGGGTCTTTTCTGAGTTATAGGTTTACTGAAACAAAACATTTATTTTTCTTTATCAGAAACGACTCAAAACACTTGAGATATTGCAGAAGAACGGCTTTATATGAACAAAACATGTAATTATCAAATAACTAAATCAACTCGGGCAGTCTGAGTCGATTGTAAGGAGAAGATGTGTTGACTGATACACCTACTTTTAATTGAACTGAAATGACTTAAAATATTTGTGTTATGTACGTTTAAGTAGTAGTAATATTTCATAAATCAAAGTTATTATGTTAGCGTTGTTCATAAAAGACATACATGTAATAAAAACTGTAACTACTAATTTCCAAAAAAAAAAAATAGTTTCAATTATTTGTTGAAACTTGGTAATTACTTTAAAAACTGGCAACTCTGTCATTTTTTCGCACACTTAGTAGTGAAACGCGTGTTTTCACTGCAACTACAACCTGCAACCGAATCCTTTTGTTGGCTTTGAGATTTCGAAATCCTTTCTACCCAACCGAACTGTCTGTCCCAGGTAGACGTATTCTTGAACGACTTTAACAGTTACACCATTTACTACGACTTGTCCCGGGGTAGTGGTGACGTTATACATGATTTTTGTTTTTCCATGTTCATCCTGAGACCAATACGTTCAGAAGCATGGTCTTTCCTTTTCAGTTCAGCGTCTTAAACACGTCCTCCAAGGCATTGGTGAACGATTTCGGGGATATAACATCCCCCTGTCTCACACACACACTGCGCAGGGGGCGCAGCGTGATATGTTTAGACTAGTGGACTGGACTGCTGGTTCTGTACTTGAACACTCATAGTCGCGGCGTCATACAGACATTTTCAGCACTTCGATGTACCGTGATAGTCCATGATCTATGGTGCTAAATGCTCCACAAAACTCAGCCTGTTCTGGAGGCTGAAACTCATCAAGTCTTATTGCAAAACGATGTGTACTGATGACCCTCAGAAATATAATTTTCATATTTTCGTTTATAGACGTGACTTAGAAGTTATTAGGGAGGATAGATTTTCAATAGGGTTTTGTTGCCACGTCTTTGGAGTTCTCCCGGTGTCTAAAACAGAGTTGAATAACTTTTAGAGCTCCCGAAATACGGGCTTTCCACCTGCTTTCAGGAGCTCCGAAGTGTCTCCGTCTTCTACCGGGGATTTTCCATTTTTAAGCTGCCTGAGGGGACCTCCTCAACCTCATCCGGGATAATTTGAGGCAGTTCATCGGTGTAGTGGCGGTTCAGGGCGGTTCGGCTATTCTCTGGAGGGCTGATGAGTGGACCACGACTGTCGTACAATCGGCCATAAAAGTCTTATATCTGGCTAAGATCTCCGGCTTTGAGGTTATGGTTTAATCATTAGGTAATCTACGCTACGTCAAATGCGAGCGATTTGGCTGTTGAACGAACATTTTAGCACCCAGATTTTCCTCTATTCCCTTTTTAATTTGGCTTGCATTAGAGGCTCTGAGGTCGCACCAACTTGCTTATCCTCTCATGGAGCTTTCGCTTCTCTGACGACGTATAGCTAGTAGATCCCTTCTTCAGGTGGCGCTGCTCGCTTGTCATTTGAGTGGAAGAGCTCCGTGTTTACAAATGAATATTTCTAACGTATTTATGACATTTCTATACTAAAAACTGTGCACAGAGTTCTAATATATAATTGCTGAATTTTCAATAGTCTGATAACTTTGATCTGAGGAATAAAAATGATGGACAGATTACCTATAGAAAATATGTCAAATCCCTATTTTTAGTGTGAAAGTTATCTAAGTGATAACGTCCTATTCCTCAAGCTAAGCTCGAAGATCTCAGATCCATGTTTAATTTAATACCTGAAGGCTGTCATCCAGTTTACAGTAACCTTAGGGAGACAACAATATCAACGAGGATGTTGATAGATATGGACCATCTCTTCACTTCGACTTGGAGGATGAGAGAGAAGAAATATGCGCGATCATTTTTGCGTTGTTTCTTCTTTTTTGTATTTCAATCAAAGTGTTTTCACGTGATTTTGCTAGCTTTATGTTTATTGACAATAATAATACGACTTTTCAACCGTTATCGTTATTATTATTTATTTATAAGCAGAATTTCTAGACGAAGGGTAATTTTGAGTCCATTCTGAGAAAGTAAAAAATGAAACCTCTCTTAACAAACTTAAGTTTAATTGTAAGGACTCAACCCACATTTTATTTAATTTATCGAAATCTATTGCCAAATATATAATTATATTTATTGACAAATAAAATATAAACTATCCTTCTGATTAGGGTGCAATTTTTTTAAAAAAATGTTTCTTTGTTTTAGAGAAATTACAGCTTAAACTTCAAACGCCGATAACTCAAAAGTGACTTTTTGTGGATTGAGTCCTTTCTGCTTAACTACGTCCAATTATCTTTTCACACTACTTGCTCGTAAATGTCATATTATACGTCAGGCAAACCTACATTGTCATGGCAAAGCATGACATTATTCCCCCTCGCTCGAGCCGGGTATAATACATGTACTGAATTTCATTATTCCCGTGGGAATAATGTGATTTGAATTTGGAACCTCAAAGAAAACCGTATGAAAACTTTCATCAAGGAGTCGTATCAGTAATGGCGGCCGCTGGCAGCAACAGCTGATCGCTTACAGTGGTGCCAACTTCACGTTCGAAGGTTGTCGTACCACATCAAATTACAAAAATCGAATTTATTTCCTCGCAGTAGGTGTCAAAAGCAGAGTACGCTCCTCGGGAGTAAAGCTGCCTTGTCTTGGGCTGACTTGAATCCCTCGCTACACTAAGGATTCTTAGTGTAGCGAGGGATTCAAGTTGAACCTCCTCGCTGCGCTACGGAGGTTCACCCCAGAATCCTTAGTGTCGTTTCGGGATTCAATACGCCCGTGACGTAAGGCAATGCTTTACTCCCTTGGTGCGTAATCTACTATATCTTGGTATACTTAGGAAATGAGCATAGTAGGGTAGTGCTGGATGTATCAAAATTGATGACTAAGCTAAGCCCCATCGTACACTAGGCGACGCAAGTTTCCTATACCTTTACCACGGTATCCACACAGTTGTGTACGAACCTCTATGGATACGTATTGCTAATAGTCGCTTGGATACCAAAGTCTTAAAGTATCGGAGACCTGCGTCGCCTAGTGTACGAAGGGGCTTATACTATGTAGGTAGTATCTAGACCCTAGCCCGTAGCATATTAGACTATATATGCTACGGGCTACGGCTTAATAGACTGTCTGTCATAGACCGTACACAAGTCTGAGAATTTATGGCCTACGACGTACAGTGTCTGCCGTAGACGTAGACAAATTATCGTGCAGCAACCGAATATACGTCACTAATGCAATGAATGGTGTACGCTGTAGGCTGTCCGCCGTAGACCCTAACTAATTTCTGATGTAGTCTAATAGTCAAATCAATATAAACATAACTAAAGTTTAGTTTGACAAAATAAGCCAATACCTACAATATACATACAATTATACATTATTGTTATTTTAATTAAAATATGATGGATTGTAAACAATAATTATGTTATAAACATTATCCAAAAATTAAACCGACAAAAGCCCTTACATGGCTTTTCATACCGTTTCATGCGACGTAAAGTAAACGTGAATTTTGCCGTTAATTTTTATTAATTATGCCTTGTTTGTACGCTAGAGGCAGGCCTTTTTCATTTTGCATACAATAAATACTTCAAGTAGGTACGCTGTAAATTAAATACTGAAACCTTGTGATAAGGCCCGAGGTGTTCGCTTATTAAAGTATTGTAAGTATGCATAAGACTTTTTTTGTAAACGAATAATTACGTGGAAATATGCGGGGCCATCTCTGGTAGGTATAATTTGTAACAAATTAGCACAATTATTAAAAGTGCTAACTATGTATCTACAGGCACAAAACCGCTGATTCATAATAATGTAAAACGATTACTTTTCCACAGACGTAGCATTATCATATCACGTATCTAAATGTACAAGCATAGTACATTGATGATCACAAAAATCAATTTATTAAATGAATATTTACTGCACTAAAACAGGTAGGTATTGTTATTTATAACAATACCACGACCTGCACAAGGATAAAATTCACTTTTCATTTATCATGTCCAAAAACATCGTAAAAAAATTCAACATACCATTTTTCTTTTTCAAATCCATAAAAGTTTACGTATCCGCACACAATCACTATTATCAATTTTATTTGATTAAGTTTTATGTTACCGAAGATAAAAAGCACGTTGCTAAAAAATAATAAGTAAATATAGGAACTGTAATACGTTACTGCTTATTGCTATTATATTTTATTACTACACTAAGTATGCTTCAAACCGCAAGACACGTTATATTTGAAGGACTATTTCCAATAAACTGATATATATTTGATGAACGTGTGCCGAGGTTGAACGCAAACGGTGTAAAGAATTATTTTATTTTAAGGAAGATGAGTAAAACAAACATTGCCGTGTAAAACCCCAGCAAAATGCATCACTCGGTGTCCTGTTTATATTAAAGGCATGACACAATTAACCTGAACATTACAAAATTCATTTTGATTACCTACATTTAATACCTACAAGCTTAGGTAAGTACGCACTTACAATTTGATAAGGGAAAGTATGCTAATTTATTTTTACTGTTAAAATGATTAGTCATCAGTTTCGCGCCTCCAAAATCGTGTTAAAGGAATGGCTACGTGATTTCTTGAGCGTAAAGCCGGTATAACGGTGCCTCTTAGTATGGTTTCTCAGAAACTCAATTAATAAAGCTCAAGTTTTGACAAGATCTACGACACTTGTCTAACAAGCCTAATTGAAATTATTGTCTAGTGCTCCTTATACGAGTAGACAGCCATTAAAAATAATGTGTACAAAAATCCGAAATAGATTGGCCATTACAGAAAAAAGGGGCCTTCAGTAATATCGCTGTTCTTTTAATAAATTATAAGTAGGTACAACAAAACTGAAATACATATTAAATATTACAGAACCTTTTTTTTTTCTGAAACTAATAATACCTATAGGCAAAGAACACTTAATAGTATGATATAGGTAAGTACTCAAAGGTACATAATCAAAATGTTTACCTGGTCAGGGGGTTACCTAAATACATACTGACTGGGACCGACTATCCCTTCAGCTTTTTTACTATTTAGTGTCTAAAACGCCTGGGAGGTGTACTAAATAGTTTAGTTTCTGAAACACTAGGGTAATACCTAAATATTATTTCAGAAATTCATACATTTTCCTTTAGAGCTTTTGTTAGAGGAGCTTAACTCTATAACCTTGTGTAATACGTGCCGTGATATAAACATATCAATCACTGTTAATCACATGATAGCCACTGTTTCGTTCAAAAAAATCTTTGGAATAAAAACATAATCATTCATGTAATTAAATTAGATATTTTGGCAACCATTCAACTACACCTACTATAAAATAACAATGCGGATTAGTCGTAGTCTGTAACTACTGTTTAAAATAGAAGGTATTTTAGAAGTTCGCGTCGTCTAAAATTTCTAGTGCTAAAGCCTGAAATAGTGACAGTCACGCCCATTGATGTCACACAGGCAATATAAATTAAGTGTGAAAATATTCTACAGTTGGATACCCGACGTAATCGCAATTTTAGTTGCCAAAATAGCCAGTAAATCAGTAATAATGAGACTTTAGCATTGTTACGTGGACGATCAAGTAATACGTTGAAAATAAAATGTTAGAATTTAATGATCTTTTCACACTTATTTCGACTATTCAGAAAGCTATTTCAGTTGTGGAAAAATTTAATTCCCGAAGGCCATCAAATCGAAAAATAAGAACTACGTCGTAATGTTTCTTGAGACTAACGACAATAAAAGTAATGGCGAATGTCGATTGTTTCATACAAAGTTAACCAATGTTGCAAAATAAACGTGTTCACAAACAATACACTTTTTAGAAACAAACGAACACAATAATATAAATGAAACATAAGAAAAAGGCTACACTTGTAGAATTTAATCAACAGCATTTAAATGAAACTTATTATAAAGTGGTAGTTTTATTATAGGTACCTGGGAAAAATAAAATCGATTCAAGGGCGCATTGGTATTGATTTATGAAGCAAAAAATGCCAGTCACATGCACGTGGACATTGTGGTACCTACCAATATTGTGTGTGCAAAGTACCTATACTTATTTATTGATAACCATCAATTTATGAAATAAGTTATGAACAATTGAACCGACAACACGTCTTAAACAAAGAAAACAACAACTGTATTTTTTGTTCATCGAGGGACATTATTTTGTCGTTGTAAAATCACACAACCAAAAGCAAAGGTCAATATTATCTTTAGTTAAAAAAAACAAAGCTATAAAGCTTTGACAATGTAATAAACACGCGGAACATTAGACAATTTGCCAATCTTAGTTATTATAATGAGTGTTTTTTAATGCCAACACTTTTAATTGCTGACAGAAAAGTGTCCTCTACCTTGTTGCAATAGGTATTTTGATATAACTCCGTAAGCCTTGCACTGATAATCTGCATAGTATACTATCACCTTTGTGACGCGCTTACACCGAACATCATTGAAAGGATTTAATCTTATCGGTAATGTTATTACGGAGAAACGATAATGTGTCGATGAGCACAGACGGACCACTCAAGTCCTAATATCTCTCATGCAATTATCCATAATGTCTCAGTTCAATCATATTGGAAACGCAAACAGTTACGATGATAAGCAATGGATTTATTACAGCTTTGATCTAGATTGAATCAAAGTAATTTCGTCATTATGGTTGACTGTCCATCATTTATTAATATTTAACTTTAAGGTTTCTAGCTATTTTTTTTGTAAATAAGTATGAAACGAAAAGTTTTAATTTTTCGGGAAATAATTTTTTCCCAAAAAGACTACCTTACATTTAAAAATCGTAACTCAACATAATTTAAACCAAAAACTGTCTTGGTGGGAGTACTGGCCCATTTGTTACAGTGTAGTTTAAGTCTCTGCTTCTGCTAACTCAAGCTCCAGTTTCCATTTTGATGACGCAACTTGAGTATCACATGACATACCGGACACAGTGTAACCAAAACACTCCGTGTGCAGAGTAGCACGTACACCAACTTCTTACTGACTACCTATTTTACGATTTACCTTATTTTCATTTCATTCAAGAGTTTATTTATAGTAATAAAATTCTTCAATTACTTAGCCTTAGATCACTGTGGTCATCACAGTCATAACATTACTATTTAGTTCTTATTAGCAAGTATTTTAAACGCGTATTTTCCCTATTAACTCGGAAAATGCAAATCTTGTTCCATATTTGTAAATGAGTTGTTAGTTGAGAAAACGATGTGGCGCTCTTTGAACAAGGCTTTCACGTCGCTGAGTTTTCAAAATATTTTGTCGACCGCATTAATGGAAAAATTTCACTACCTTTCAATAAAAATCTAATCTTTAAATGTTGGAAGGACGAAAACGTGATACAAAAGATGTTTATCGTAAGGTCAGCTTTAATCTCAAATTGTAAACATTATCCAATCTTGAAGGCTACGCTAATAAAACTCCTACTCCTATGTGTACAAAAGCTAGCACATAGAATTTTGTTGTGACAACATACATAACTTCATTACACGACTGCTAGGAAAACAAAGGGTAGGTACATAATATTTATTATGTAAGTAACAATTTACTTGGACACATATTTGTGTAGACAGAGTGTAGTAACGGACAGGATAACTTTGTAGATATTCTTTTATGAAATTGGAACCTTTTCAAGTGGCGTGAACACTTGACTTGAACCGTGTTAGTTTGATAGCTAATTGGTACGAAGATAATAAATATCAAATAGGTGAGATCTCAAGCGTTACTACGACTATGTTAGTACGATGACTATGTTATTTAACATAGTCATCGTTGAAAGGGAGTGCACTTATTTAATTTAATATTTCCTACAAAGAACTATTTATATTTATCTTGGTTTAGTTTCAAAACAATAATAATGTATTCCAGACGAGATATGTATGGACAAAAAGATTTATCACATGTATGACGCAAAAGCGGCGCTGCCACGAGCTTTGCATCGTAACAGGAAGATATAAAAATTATTCATCACATTGCGCTCAAGAATCTGTCTAAATATTTATCGAACAGTTCCATTTTAAAGCGTCAAACTAGTCTCCAAGAGCGCTAAAAAAATTACTTTTCCAAATATTTTAAGCGTTCTTCATTCATTAAAGAAAGTTTGTATTGGTTTGAAAATCTATTCCTCAGCTAGGTTAAAAGTAACAGTCCGACAACTGTGTTAGAAAAAATAATTGGTTGTATTTGTAACAAGCTAATTGATTGCGAGAGCCAATAACATCTGGATTTATACGTTGTATAAGTGAGCAGTCTTTCTTTTCAGTATTCTGAAAATAAAATTGACAATCGCTTCATTGGACGTTTGTCGTATTTGCCCGGGCGTCCCCTGAAGAGCATTGACATTGACCATGAAGTCGGCAGTAACTATGGGACGACTATGGGCTTTTGGGTCCATCTAATCTTGATTTTGTGGAAGATCTACGGTTGATTACCTCTTTATTCGGACGAGACAGGTACGCACCCGACTATCTTGTACTGGATCGGAATTATAACTGGGTTTATGGGACAATTTACATTATTAACAAGTGCATGACAATGCTGAATAGGGGACGTATTAATTAGGACTGTTTTCAGTAATTTACTGTAACATTTTATACCTATGTTTGTTAACGAGTGTCTTCATTATTGTTAATGTTAATTAAAAATACCGAGAAGCTTTCAATTCTCATTTAAGAGTTCTCTGTAGCTGCACTTTTTTATTTTTATTGCGTCAACTGTAAACACGCGAATGTTTGTTAAATAAACACAATATTAATTGTTAAAACAATAAATAAATGTACAGTATTAAATGTTAAATGCGAGTGCTTCTCTATTTCAGTGCTAGGTGGGTGAGAAAGCTGTCAGTGATAATGTTAACGTTGTGGAACGACTCAACTAAATGCTGCGGCCTTGTCTACGTGCTACGAGAATAACTGTGCCCAATAAATCGATACTTTACGTATATAGTTATCTTCGTGCACTGGACAAAGTTTTAAACTTGAAAATGTCGGGAAAATTACCTACATCACTGACATTTTTAATTTTAAAACTTTGTCAGTGTACGAGGCTAATTAGGGATTTAAAAAAAAATCAGAGAATAAAAATAATCTCTTAATTTATGATTGACGTGCTGAACGAAAACTTTTAACCACAATTATGTTTAATACATCATTCGTAAAAAAACAAGACCTTTGAAACATATATAGATGAACTGTCTGATATTTATCGTCTTACATTTGTCATTCAATTTACTTGTTAATGACCGACACATACCTATTTGTAAATATTTAGGACATGAGAGTTTAACGACCGGCCTGAAATAAAAGATGCTACAAATACTGAATAGATACGATTGATTTTTCTGTTGTCAAATGTAATTAACAATGATCGGAATAGGGTGAGTATATTTATACATATTTATTGTCAAGTAATCATTGGTCCGCAAGACCCAGAAAAAACGCGTACCAAACATACAAAAAAAAACAGTTTAATTGAAAGCGTTCATAAATAATTCGTTAAAAATGTACAAACACGTGAAAAAAAATCTAACGAAGAATATTTAGCCCAATAAAAAGGTAGAAACACGTGAATAAATTGTAAGGAAGAATATTTAGCCCAATAAACGTTTTTTATTAAATTAATAAGACTTATAAATTCACATACTTAAAGTTCTAGTAAATTAACCGGAAAAAAAAATGTTTAGTTGTAAGGAAGTCTCCGATTTTTGTCTCTGTTCTACAAACCGTAGGTAAATATATACTCACCCTATTCCGATCACTAGTAATTAATGTATATAGTTAGGTATACTGTCTAAAATGGGATATTATGGCTACTTTTTAAATCAATTCTACTATTTTTGTTCAAGAAGTGCATAAAAATTTACTTTCTTTAGAAATTATGGCGCCAGCCCGATAATGCAGTCTAGAAATGTGTGTTAAGTCAAAGTAAAAGGTTTATGTAAACATTATAAGTGGCACGGCAGAACAATTTATTGAAACAATAACATTTCATGTACTTTATTGTACCGATCAAAGCATACCTCAAGAATTTCACACAACTCATGCATTGTTTTCAAAATATTAGACGTTACATTTACAGATGAATGATAACATCTTTTACATAGCAGATTAAAATAAAATAAATCAGATTCGAAGTATATTTTTTATATGATATTAAATAATGCAATTTTGTTTGTCTGTTATAATAATATAATCAGAAGTAGAAATCATTATTTAATCTACGGTAACAAAAAATATTTTGATTTTTCAAAGCGACCGCCATTTTTTTTATTGTTTGTCGTCTCTACCTATCTTCATGGAGTTATACCATAGTTATATGGATATTTTATTGTGGGTCCAAGTCAGAAGGTATATGTACAAAATGATCAAAAATAAAATGTGATGACTTAAAAAATGTGAAAAAAAAATGTAGCATCGACTTCTAGCGGCCTTCGCAGAGATAGCATTTTTGGAAATAAAATACAGCTGCCGCCGTTATTATAGCTGATAATAAGTAAGTTTAAAAATTTTAATTCTTTAATATTTTATTTAGTTTAAGTAGGTATTTTGTCGTAAATATTTAGTTTTATTTATTTTTAAATTTTTAGTTTTAGTAACGTACCTATACCCATTAAGCACCTTTAATAAAATCAAAATAACTTGTAAAAAATTTTTTAAAATTATTAGTTAAGAATTAATTTCCGTTCAAATTATCAAATACAAAAATAAACAAATATTTTCTCATTATAATATTAGTTTGAATTTATCCGAGGTGGCACACGAAAAGAATAATATGGAGAAGACCTTTGCCGAGCTGTGGAACAACAATGATTATTTTAAAAAAGTGGTTGGGTTCAGTAAAACATTTCACCTTCATCTGTGAATACAAGCACTGGTCCGAACGCATCATTGTCCAGTTTGTCGCCGTTGTGGTGCGCAGGCGCCTGCACCGAGCTCCGCAACAGCGCGGCCAGTTTATCTCGCATCGCATCGCACATGCGCGTGGCTCACCAACACTCCCCCGCTCGGCGCCGGCGCCGACCACCAACGATTATATCAACCCACTGATACACTATCCACCGCCAAAATTCCAACGTGTTCAAAATAACACGATTACTGAATCGCACCCACGGATATCCTTCCCCAGTCAATGTCACTGCACTTGTATCACACCGGTCCCAATATCACACACCATGCACGACGTGACTGAACGATTATTACGACTATTGCGAATATTGCTTACGTCCACAACACGACCTTTGCTACACGAACACGAGGAAGTTTGAAAATTTATTTAAATAATCGACAAATTCTATTTAACAACCTTCTAATTACTTAAATATATTTACTATCACAATTTGGATTGACTTGAAAAATGTTTTATGTAAAAAAACCTTTTTTTTTTTGTTAACGATGCCTGTGTAAATGTAAAAAACTTTTTGGAACCAGAGAGATGTGAGCTGAGAGCAGTTGCGCGGGGCGAACTGTCTATTCCGGGCGTGAGCGAGCACGTGGGCGCCGCCCGCCCTGCCGCCGCCGCGCGCCCGCCCACCGATCAATGGCCACGAGATTTGATATCTAGCCGTATTCACATCTCTGCACTTGTCACATTATGACCAATTTAGTAAACAATGTGACGTATCATTACCACATTTTGTTTACTTCCAGATTTAGTTTCGATGAGTTGTTATGAAATGTCAAAGGTTAACAGATTTAACATTGTTTTTCAGTTGACCTTCAGACTTGACCCTCGTGCACGTATAGGTACTAATGTAACTAGTTTGGGTCGAATTCTCAAAGACTCACTGAGAATAAGAGTAGAATATCAAGAGACCTCGTTATCATGGAAATGGCAAATAAAAAAGAAATAGGACACGAAAAAGGCTAGCCTACACCTCCGAACATAATTTACGACTTACTCGATAAGTGTGTCTTAGTAGAAAAACAAGTTAGAAGGAAAAATAGGTACGGTTGAGTCTATCAACCGATGATGACGCAATTACCGGCGCGGATTGCGACCCTACCACCACTCAGTAAGGCTTCTCTAACAAACTCCACTCGTGTAAACACTGTAAATACCTAAATTAAAAATTTCTTATCGGCCTAGCATTAAAATAAACCAATATCAGAGCATGGCGCAAGTAATTAATTTACTTGAAGGTGAAATTCTTGCAGTGAATCACATAGTTCAGGGAATTCACAGTTATGCAGGCCGTCTCGTGAACAACGACTTTATTTGTTTAAAAACGGGACAGTCGAGCGTCTGTTGTTAATGAAAATATTGAGTAACGAAATATACACCACAATGTTACTTGTTAGTCTATATGAGCTTTCATTTTAAATTGGCATCAATTTACTCAGATGAAAAGTTCTGTTAACATACTACCGAATACTATATTAAGAAACATAAAATTTGCTTATAATTTATTCATTTTGGAACCAAAATACATTTTCACGTAAATAATAATAAGGATCATGTTCAGTTTTATCTTGTTGAATAAATCCTAGGTAATAAAATTTAGAGAAATATTTCAATTACTCTATAAATGTTCGCTCGAGACCGTGATGAATGTTTTCTGGTAGTTCTGTTTATTTTGCTTTATTCCCAGCCTCTAAATCTGTCTCACAGCACACCCAGGTTACATAGCTTTACGCCATTTCAATAAAAAATATAAATGTTTGAAAACCTTGCCGCTCTAAATTGTGCTGTGGTTGGCTTATAAATCTTTAGACAAACAAAGCTCATTTAGACGGCCCGTCTGATACGACGCCGGCGATTCTTTGGCACACGTTAAGATTATCACACATACCAGCTGAGTACCATGCATCTTATTGCAGAGCCGCCCAGACTAAATGCACTTTCATCCCTTAATCGCAAACAATTTTCAACCCTACTCAGTCGTAATATAGCTGTCATGGATTTGATATAGGTGCAAACTATACTGGTCGCAATATTATGTGACGTAGAAATATTTAGCGTTTGTTACATAGGAAAAATTGTCTTTGAAAATGGAGTACCAATATGTGAATACGTATAGTCTGGCTTATATATAGTTACTACCATTGACAGAAATAAACGTAAAGTAGAGCAGAATATAGAATGTTGTAGGTATTATTTGAGAAGCGACTGTGGGAAGTTTTTATTGATTGGGTATCATCGCATGTCTGTATTCACGTACCTAGTTGTAATTTAGTACCACCACCTACCACGTTCCACACACGTTATGAGTATGTTGATACAAAAACGTCATTAGGACCATAAAAATGTGATTTTAAAACTTTTACATTGTTTGGAATTGGCTTTATTTCATCGTTATTTAAACGAATCTTTGTATAAACATTATATCATTGACCGTGAATTATCTAGCCATGGATATATGTACAGAAATTGAGATGGAAATTACAGTTTCATTAGCAAATAGCAATTCAGTGAATAACGTTCATAATTTCATGAATATGACTTGGCAAGAAGCCATAATTAACAAATAGTACTACAAATTGATGCAACTGTCTTGGAGCTTAACTTAATTAAGATCACAGTATTTTATCTAAGTATATTCTTTTTCTGTACAATATTATAAAGCTGAAGAGATTGTTTAGTTGAAAGCGCTATAATCTCAGGAATATATTGCTTAAAATTGAGTTAAAAATATGTTTTGTTGGACAGTCTATTTATCGAAGAACGTTAAAGACTAAATAACATCACGCTACTACCGACAAGAGCCGAGCAACGGGTGAAAACGCGGAAAACAGCTATTAAACCATACGAGAGAGTAATCTATAGCGAGAAAAACTATTTTCTTGGACGGAATTTGAATAAAGTCTATGAAACAAATGTACTTTCGAATGCCTCACGTACCTAAGTCCATAAATAAATGTCCGTACACAATACTTAAATTGAATTTCACACCGGTCTGACTAACTGGCTGGAGGTAAATGAACCCTGGCTGTGACAGAAACATTCAGACATTGTGTCGCCTGCGTCCTGTGTGTCCTTCATGTGACCTTCTGCACGTTCTCCTACGTACCAACCTACCATATAAGAACCTAACATAGTACACACCTATGTATACGGAAAATGCCTATAGACTTTTCCTTCATAAAGTACTTTTATTCACACGAAAATAAGTTTGTATCGTAATACTTGTAAGTAAATGTCTGAAAATAAACAGTAAGGTATGCCAAAAATATGATCGTAACTAAAAAATTGTTTTGGTGTCACGGAGTTCCTCAATGAATAACTCTGCTCTAAAGAAAATTATTAAAAAAAAACTTTAAAATGTACGTAGAAAACAGTGCCAAAACGAGAACAAAATATTTCAAATAATTAATATTAGTCATGTTTCTTTCACGGTTTATTTAAAAACCACTCATTTACGAACTCTGTCGTAAGTAGAAATTAAATAAACTTGATCTTTGAAGTGTTCAAATGTTAAATTTCTTAAAATTATAATTAGATAGGTCAAATTGCGGAAATAAATGGCGAGGAAAAGGAACTATCTGTGTGTATATGTAACATTTCTCAAAAACTAAATCAATTTATATACATATACTTAATTCAAATAATGTATCATTGCGGCTGCCGATATTCTTAGCTAATTACTTATTTAAAATGAAATAAGGTCACCATTAATATATTTTTTTATAGAAATGTAGTTTCTAATATTATTTGCATACCTCATCATAATTAATCGTTAATGCAAACACCAATTTATATATTAAACACGAAATAAAACGTGTCAGATTCATCATTTAGCAAATATGCAGAGTTCGCAAAGAATATCATTAGATATTCTATGCAAACAAAACGGTAATACGTGACACAATACGATTCAAAGAAAAACAAGCAATTTATTGAATCAACAAATTTTTGGCATACATACCTATATATTACATACTAGCTATAGTCTGCAACTCGTGTAGATTCCTACATTTGTCTATTACAGGGAAAAATCCTACGTGGTAACCCAGGTCATGGTCTACCTATTTCCGTGTGAATTCTTTTATGCTAAAGAGGTGTGAAAAAGTGACTGACAATGTGACAGTTTTCATATTTATTGAAAATACTATAAAATAATATGAGTCTTATGAGTAATTAGGTATTGTAGTTACATTTTTTAAGAGGTTTCTGCATTTTGAAAACACGGCTTTACAAAAAATACGAATCTTTAATAGGCCTTGTGACACGCAAGTAGGTACTACTTCATCAAACCACACGTTCACGGCCGAGGCAAGAATCAAATATCGTGTGACTTAATTAATAAGATAGCAGGTAGAGAGCATCCAAATATCAGTAGAATATTCTAAGAAAACTATTTTCTAATGTTCTCGTTCTAAAATCAGTTTTCAATGAACAACCAACCTAAGAAAGCAAGATTTCTCACTTCGTTTAAAAACATCAAGGGAAATCTGTTAGTGTGGTGGTAAACTTGCTTGTATGACGCATTGTTCCCACTGTTAACACATTACGTTAAATTTACCGAACTCGATATCAATGTAACTTGGTAATTAGTTCACCTGCAAAATAAACGAAATTTCTAAAACATAGCTACCTCATCTAGCTACCTTCTTATTTCTTAATATGGTTAATAATATTTCTAAACTATATTTTTCAGCTATCTCAATTTGTGTGGATATAAAAGAACACAGAGATCCGTATTATAATTAGACGCGACGGTCAGTTATTCTGAGATTGCGAACGATGTCATGTGACATGGCCTACAGCAGCAGAACGCACGTATTCTGGAAGCATTGCTTTAGAACAACTCGTACATCTTACATTACTACATTAAACAAGTACTTTAGAGTCCGCTAATAATGTAACACGAAGTTTTCCGCTCACTCAATAATAGGGCTACTTTAGACCAATTAATACGAAGCTGCTATATATAGCTAATGACTGTCCATAAAGCACTCGTTTGATACATTCATGAGCCTAACTAATGTTCGCAGCGCACTGCTAGCTAGTCAAGGTCGCCTCACCATCGTTATAATTCATGTTGAAGGTTACGTCTCTTATCTAAACTTCGAAAGTTTTAGACAGGGAGAATCTCCGAGAGCACGATGAGAGCGAAATCAGCGTAGTGCCGTGGTCCGTACTAATCAATATATTCCACGCATGCGTCACAATGACTTCCAAACGTCTTCGAGTACTCGGGAGCGTAGGCGTTTGACGTGTTTTGCTGATTCTGTCATAATGAAAATGTCATTGAAAGGAAAAGTAAACCTACTCTCACGAAATTCTTTACTCTCAGATGACTTTGTCACGCACCGTTTGGCTTCAGGGTCAGCCCTCGCAACAGATTGAAATGTCCTTCATCCAAGGTCGATCGGGATCGACGCTGAAACTCGAGAGGACTTTTTGTTACATAAAAAGCTCTACGTTGCGATGGTCAAAGAACAAAAGCTGTATCATGTTAAATTACTTCGGCACGTGTAACTTTAAAAGGAGGACCGTGAATATCTCGAAAAACTGAGATTGTATTTCTAAATTAAAACTTATGCGAAAAAAACATAATTAATCCAGACCCTAAGCACAGACCCCTAACCATTATGGTTAGGTTCTGAATAACAACTCTTTGTTAAAATATTTTTAAGAGGTATATGTATAACTCACCCGGGGTCGCGGGACTTATCGCATTACGGAACGTAAAGGGCTATTGTAGGACACCGTAGATTTTAGTCAGTACTAGTTTGACAGTCCCTCCCGCCCTGCCCTTGGTGGGAGGACTCATTTGAGGATTTTACCACATAAAAAAATATAACTCACACACACATTACGTTCCTTATATGAGTATATCTAAAAAAATATTTTGAAAGAGCTGCAATCTGTAAAGAGCTACATTGGTATTTTGTATAATAAATTTTTTTATCGACTATTTATAACAAAACCAAAGATCACTTAATTACAAAATGGTACTCTAAACTCTTCAGAATAGAGAAAGAAAATGGATGGTTGTACTTGAAATAAAAGTTATCGCCTTGAGGTTTTGATTAGAAAATAATGGTCTATGTGGAAAATTACCGGGTGGAGTACTACTCCTCATTAGGTGAACTACATGGGCTAAGTACCCTAGGTACTTATATAAGGAGTAGTTCTGTGAGAGTCTGTAGCACAAGTACCTATATACTTTCGTTATGGTGAATAGTAAAACCACTTAACTAACTTAACTTGTTAACTAAAATAGGCCGGAAAAGTAGTAAAGAGTAAGAGTATCTTCTACGAATATAAAATGGAAGACTTCCAACTTCCATAGGACCATAGCAATAAAATAAACGGCCAAGTGCGAGACGGACTCGCACACCAAGAATTCCGTACCATTCCACACTATGATGGTAATCTATAAAAACTTTACTAACCGATTTCAAAAAAGGAGCAGGTACTCAATTCGGTCGATATTTTTTGAATTCTTTTTTTCAGTATTATTTGTCATGGAGCAACAGAAACATAATATCATCTAATGCTATGCTTTCTGTGAAAAATTAAACTGTCTATCTATCAGGGTTCATGAGATACAGTCTGGTGACAGACGGACGTGAAAGTAATAGAGTCCCGTTTACACTTTGGGTACGGAACCCTAAGGCGGGTTTTCCTGTCACACTGACCACACGCTGATGATCAGCGCCGATGGGTCAATATGCTATGTATTGAGGTAGCGTTTCTGAGTAACACTGATCGCTCAGCGCTGACGGGCCTTCCGATTAGCGCTGTCAACGTACGCGCCGACCGTCAGCGCCGGCGGTCAGCGTGACAGGAAAACCCGCCTAAAAATAAATTAGTCTCATCAGTTAGCAAACGAAAAAAAAAACAGTCTCCAAATAAGACTGAGATAGGCAAAAAAGCATGTAATGTAAAACTAATGACAGTCACAACAATTTAAGAGAACATTTTAAGAAATTAGAAAAAGGCAACATTAAGGGCGTTATGACACTAGCGGTTTGGAAGCGGTTGCGGGGCGGAGCGGCCGCACAGCGAATGCGTTGCGAACACGCCGCGGTTGCGCAGCGAATTCGTTGCGGACGCGCAACGGGATCGCCGCGAACAGCAAAGTGGATGCCATTTTGTACTGCCTCGAACAAACGCCAAAACGTCCGCCCCACCTCAGATCAACGAGGATTTTTTTGTAAGAAGACTTTCGAAAAATTCCTCCAGCGCTGAAATTTGGCATATTATGATAAGAGTAGGTGATACAGATTATAGATGCATAATAATTCAATTTTTTTTGTAGCCGAGAAGTTTTTTTTTACCAAAACATGAATATTGCTTATAACTCTCTGCGAAAAATTCCTCAGCCTAATTTAATAATGGATCTTCCTAAATATGTCGATGCTTTCGTTTTTGTTTCCGGCGTTTTCGAAGTAATAACGTCAACAGCAATGTTTCCTCGTCAGAATCCATTTTGTTACTGAGTGTACGCAAACACGCGGCGAAAACGTAACGCATTTGCCACGCGTCCGCGGCGTCCACGCTGCGCAGCCGCGGCGTGTTCGCGACGGATGCGCTGCGCGTCCGTTCCGCTCCGCAGCCGCTTCCAAACCGCTAGTATGATAACGGCCTAAGAACCTTTAACTTTACTACTACTAAAGTTTACTTTACGTTAACAAAAGGGCCTATTTTCCATACAAATGTAGTCTCCTGTTTGCTCCCTGGATAATGCCAGTAGAGCAATATTTTATTTTACAAAAAATCTATGGCCACTATTGGCATTTGTCTCTTTGTTTTTGTTTACCTTTTTTCCATAAATTGATTATTAAAAGAGATATGAACATTCAAAATCCTATAAAATTGGCCAGATTCTCCAAGGTGTTCAAATATCCTTAAAACGACGAGATTATATAATCCCCTTTTAGTTTAAATATTCAACAAAAATCTTCATAATATTGCGTTTACGGTGCCTTTGAAAATCTAGAATCCTACTAAGCAACAAAAACGAATCTATGTGGGCAACTTTACGTGGTATAATTATATTATTTTTATATACTAAAACCCTTCTCCGGAATATAATGAACACTTTCCTGAAAACCGCATCAAAATCCGTCCAGCCAAACCTGAGATAATCGCGGACAAACATACATACAGGTCGAACTGAGAACCTACTTTTTTTTGAAGTCGGTTAAAAAGGAAAACATAGGAACACGGCCAAAACCTTTCTTTACTTTTTAAAGAAAAAAGTAGTTAAATCGTCTGAGTTTTAGAGTAGTAATTAGGGGACTACGAATCGTTGATTTTGTGCTCATTTTAATAGGTATTTTCGGACCAAGCTGCAGTTGTCTCTATCGCGCTCTGTAATTCTGTTGTACGGCACTGCGCGACAGCAATAGATTTTACAAATACCTTTCAACTCTCTAGCCCTTGGTGTTCATTTTAATGAGTTTTAGAAATTCAAGTTATTTCTTCAGTAGACCTTGAAGCTACTAAATTCTACATTTCTAATCGGCTTAATCAATGTGCAAGTACACTTCCGTCCTTCATATCATTTTATAGACATCCTTTATCGATAGATATAAGCATTATCAATTCTATTTTAATGGATTAAGGACTTAAATGCAATAGATTTATAGCTATAAAGATAGATACCGCTGATAACCATCGATTCTTCTAACTTATGAGTAATCATAGCTGTTATGATAAGGGTTATCTTTGATAGCGTGTCGAATCATGATTACACGAAACTGTTGGGTTTTTTTTTTGTGTGAGGTAGGCGCCGTGCTTTGAGTTATTATCTTTCTGAAGCAAGCTAGTACTATATACCTAAACAAATTGCCTTTTATTTTAAATACTTAAATTATTACAGTATGTGTCTATAGGACATTAAATGATTGACCCACTCACAAAATTTCCAAAAAATCTTAATTTAACTAGTTACAATTTCATGAGAACCAAATGCTTTATGTAGCATTTCTAATTACTAAAATTCGGTGACTAAAACCATAGCCCGGATGTAAATATATATACTAAGAAGAAAAAATCAGTATAAGTATCTAGACTAAACTGTGACTAAACCTACCTTTTTGTAAACTCACATGTTTCTCCATACCACGAAAGGCGGCAGACATAATAGTCAACAATGCACACTCAATGTAGACCAGCAATGGTCGATGATACGAACTCTGATATCACACGACTTTGGCCGGTATTGATAAACACCTATCATTTGAGAGCCCACTTATCAAAAACTGTAAAAATATTTGAACATCGCGTCATCAGGATTAAATCATAAAAATCAAACTTGACTGAGGTCGTGCTCTCAATCCTGTTTGAAATTATATGGCCCTTACTGGCTGAATAAATCCGGTACTAGCAACAACTCACGTGTGACTGCTACTGCGTCTGATACGCGTCTGACTCTGCTACGAAAATACTACGCAGCTGCTACGAGTATACTACGTGTCTTCTACGCTCTCCTACGAATTTACCTTACTTCTGCTACCCGACTCCTACAAACACGTTGGCTACGGGTATGCTTTACATCTGCTACGTTGGACTACGATACCGCTACGGGTCTGCTACGTAATTTACTACGAAACTGTTCCGTTCTTCTAAAGTCTGCTACGGACTACGAGTATTATGGATCTGCTACGCTTGTTCTGCTACGAATCGGGGCATCATGCATCTGCTACGCTTGGTCTCTTACAAACCTGCTACAAGAATACTACGCGTCCGCTACGCTCTCTTACAAGCTACGTCTGCTACGAGTAAATCAGGCCCTGCAAAATATTTGTTACGCTCTTCTTCACGGCGATAAAAAGTGTAGTTCCTTGTGAATAATTATAGTTCATTATCTTAGTAGCTTAATAGAAATGTCAAACTATTCCATTAAAGTTCGTTACGTGTCGGATTCAAATCAAGCCTTCAGTCGCAATACTTAGAACGAGGATTACTATAAGCTGCACTAAAAATTTATATTTATAAGCCTTGTCTCCGAATATGCCAAGCATTTGGTAACAATAAAAGCGTCAACGTCGCGACTAATAAAGACATTAGAGACTATAACATTAATTAGTTAAATAGTCCATTAGCACAAGTAGCACGTGATCATAAAATGACTTCAATGGAATTTCTTAGAATTGAAAGAAGACAACACACACACTCATACAAACACACACACACACTGACTCACACACTCACACACACACACACACATAATCGCAACATTTAATATGAATACAGGTGCATCCACATTCCAATCCCTTTCATGAACACAATAGTAATAAATAATACCAATAATTTTAATTTAGTGTCGTTGCCCATTTGGCTCGGGTGTTATAGTAACGTGATCATAGACATGACTATATAAAATATATCAATTCATAACGTAACTATAGGCACGTACGTCTCCACCGATTCCTGGTGAATTATTTTTCGCTGCCATCGCTACTGCTAACCGAACTATGAAGCTAGGTAGATTAATTAGTAAATAAAAAAAATATTTTTATACCACGGAAACATAAAATGGGGACAAAACCTGTTCTGTGTACTACTAATCCAGCTTATAAACTGTGTACCAAACTTCCAAATCCGTTCATTATATTTTTTCATGAAAGAGTAAAAAACGTCCCTACTCTATCCTCACAAACTTTCACGTTTAAATAATATCCATAGCCTTGCCAGGGTTGCGGAACATACGTATACCGCGACTCCGGTACACAAAAGGCTACCCAAGGACACCGTCGAGGGACTGTCAGTCAAGCGTGACAGTACCTCCCGCCCGGGACTCCTTCCCGGGCAGGTCTCATTTGATGATTTTACCACGGAAAAAAAATATTATAGGTAAGATTTTATTTTATTCGCTCAAATAATAAAATTATAAATTAATTCTAGCTTTATAGATTATAATTATTAATGAGACAAGAAAAATAAAAATAAAATTCGAAACATGGAGCTTCAGTCCAGCCAGAAGGAATGCATTATATGACGTATGAGTTAGGACTTCGCTAGGTTATACGAGTATAAGGCGTGTCTGTTCAACTGAACGTTCAGCCAGGTCACCTTGCTGGTGTAACTCCATAGGGAATACAAACGTGGCATTGCTGATTATTAACGTTAGCTTTTATTTACTTTTTGTGAAGAAGGGCATTTGATAAAAGTAATATCGGACTGTTATGTGAAAAGCTACGTTTCGAAACGACGTATTATTATGGCTATGTTTGAGACTTATGACATTAATTTATCATGACTACATAATATGCGGCAATTCATAATAAATTATAACCGTTAATATTGATAAAAATACTAAATGTTAGAATGAACATCCGAATTTAAAAAAAAACTACCTAGGTATACTGTAATAATGTTCCCTAACTTAAACTATTCAGGGAACGTAGACAAGAAAGTTTTAATGTTTTTTTTTTTTTTTAAAACATAATAGTTTGAAAAGCTACAGGGCACCTAAAAAGTAACTATTTTTATGACAAAATCTTCATTGAAGTTAAACCTTTGTATTTTTAAAAACAAAGAAAGTTTTAGAAAAAAAGGGGGGTGCAATACTACAAACCTTGGAATTAAACATGCTGAAACGATTGACGCCAAAATCTCTAAGAGATGGTTCGTGATTTAGTATGTGGAAAAAACGTTTTCTCCGAGCGACAAATTTCATATAAAATATACTTACAGTCAGACCCGCGTTCTCTATCGCACAATCGGGGGTCGGATTCAACGCGCGAGCGACAGCACGAGTTTTTTTATAAACCAATTGCTGAAATGGAAGCCGTTATACTATCCTCTTAAAATACTAAAGCTTATAATGAATCTCCGAATTAAAAAAATAAACTACCTAGATATATTGTTATAACGTTCCCTAACTTAACTATTCAGGGAACGTAGACACTAAAAGTTAATCTCCATAAAAAATTAAAACCGGTCAAATTAGAGCATGCGACCGAGCAGGTCACACGAACTTACTACACCTGTTGCATGTTTTTGCACTCTTATATTTTTAAACCAACATCAAAATGTTTACCTAAATATATATAGAAACAGAAAAAAACCGGTGAGAGTCGGACTGGTGCAGGAAGGGTTCCGTACCAAGTTACTACAAAAAGAAATAAAATAAATAACGTTTGTTGTTTGGAAGCCCCCATAAATATGTTCTGTTTAAGTAATTGTTGTTAATACGGCGACAGAAATATTATTTATTATCCGTGAAAATTTCTACTGTCTAACTATCAGGATTTATAAGATACAGCCCAGTGACAGCGAAGTCATAGTAATAGGGACCTGTTTAACCTGGTACCTACGCAGCCCTAATAATTAAAGGGCGTCAAAAAATTTCGTCCATACCGCTACTGAGACAGAAGATATTTTACCACCAAACTTCCAATTTTAATCACATTCTCTCCCTAGGGAGAGAATGAAAATTCAGTACAACTTTCTTTCCCTGTTTTTAACAGATTAAAAATGACTATTGTTATGTTCGCTTTTTGTGGCATAGAATGTCAGTTTTTCATGCAAGTGATACGAAAAATTATGTACTACGAGTACAAGAGAGCTACTCTCAAATAAACCATAGATGTACCTACTATTGTCAATCTCGAAGACACATACATACATAGCAACAACACAATTGGGGCAATGACCATAAATAGGAATGTCGATTGACTGACGATGTCAATTTGTTTTCAGCTAATAATAAGGCTCATTTTGAAACGGTCTTTGTTACATTGTCATGTAATACTCGCGTGCAAATATGAAGCTGAAATGTGTGCCGCGCTTTTGAAAATGGAGTAAGTTTTTAAATACATTAGCTTGAAATTCAATGTATTGAATATATTTGAATTAAAACACGTAAGAGTGAAATTAAAAAGTGTAATTTTTTTGTTGTTGAATTTTCATTAGCTTTTTTTATCACGATCATCAAATGAGTCCTCCTGCCCTGGATAGAGCGAGGGACTTTCCGACTCTTACTGACTAAAAGTCTACCCTGTTCGATTGCCTTCCAGGGTCATGGTGTCCTTCACAGACGATCCCGCGACCCCGGCAGGCGTTTGGACCCTACGGAGCTCTGTTAGTTTGCTAGCTTCTTGAAGGGCGCGTTAGAAAACATAAATACTTTGTGTGATATACCTTCTAGCTTTTCAGAAAAAATATCTAAGGATAAACCTTTCTTTCAGCGGCTGAAAAAACTAGGTAAATACTTAAAGAAATATTTTATTTGCATAAGTTTGCTTTTGCCTAATTTTATAATCTTTCTCCTAAACATGAAGAGAAATTAAGCATGGATGGATAACCATGACGTAGTTAAGAATGAAAGCCCCTTGAAAGTCAAGTCAAGTACTTGAAAGTCAATAATGATGAAAATACCTTTCAACTTTCATGAAGCCCCGTCACTTTAGGCTGATCAACGTTTAAATATAATAGTCGATTTAAAATTAAGAAACTGCCTGTTTGTTTTTTTTACTAAATGAAGGCTTTCTTAGACCAAAGATTAGAAGGGCTAGAGACAGCGCATTAGGAAGATTAGCTGTACTTCTGAATGAAAGTGGTGAAGAAGTATTTTTTAAAGAAATTATAATCCAAGTCCAGTGTTTTTGTCTCATTTCCAGAAAACTAACGTGAACTGTTTCCCACTTCAATCTGATTTCATAAAGGTCGTTACGATAATCTATTAGCTACGTCAACAGTTACCACTTTTTTATGGTTGACTTTGACCTTCGCGGAGGTCTTATGAGAGCTTTTTCTAATTAGGAAAAGGTAAATGTACTGTAAAAAAAGTTCATTGTTTTTAATGTCAAAATTGTTCTTATAACTTAATCATATTCTGACGATATTGCGATTTGCGGTTTTAACATTTTATAGCAACTATGATTCAACAAGGTAATGTATGCAAAAACTGGCAAAAAAAAAAACATGGGGATACCGATATTTCCCACTAATAGCTTGATACTAGATACTTGCTTGCACTTTTTCTGCGTAGTTGAATGATGCAATACGAACAATCCATTTCATAGTTAGCAGTTTGTTTCGTTCATGTTAAATTAGCTTACTTCTGACTTGTTCAAATGCAATGAAATAAAAGCTGTTAAAATAAACAATATCGCGCTACGCATACTTAGTCTGAAACGTATGAAATTAGTCAAATTAGGTACCATAAATAGGCAGGTAAATTACCTATATCATCCTGTTTACTAAAAACACAAAATGGTCATCTGATAATATTGATTTTTTAAATAGATAAGACTTGAGTTAATTAGATTAATCTGATATAGCGTAGATATACCTATATTTAACGGCACACCCTGCTATCGACTGTCAAAATCTTTATTTTTGAATTCCACTAAGTGCAAGTTAATTAGTAAACTTGAATAAATATTATTTTATGTATTACAAAATCAGCAATCAAATCAATAAAGTACAAATGAATAAATTCTATTTAACACGCGGAAACATATTTTTTTCTAAATCACTTTTAACTAAAAAAACACCACTCAGTTACAGTTCTTTAATGGTATTAAATAACATGAGCAATTAGATCTCTACCGGGAGTTGTGAAATACAACTCTTCCACGTGTTGGTTCGAAATTAGAAACAAAACCTTTCTTGAAAGAGAAAAATGATAAGAGCAATAACAATGAAAGATATTTTGTAAATACTCACCATTACATGCATTCCCTGGCGTTTGTTCATGGTGATGCATTGCTCGAAGCACCGTGTTACGTGTGAAGGATCGCACCCTTTCATGTCACAAGCAAGACTGAATTTTACGAGCGATCAACGAAGCCGGCTGAAACTGCGAGCCACACCCCGCGGCCCCGCCCCTGCCCCCCCGCATGCGCAGGCTGAGCTAAAGCCGTTATTCTTCTGAGTGCCAATACATGAATGACTCCAGCGAATGCCAAAGTAACGTGAAACCGTCGCCTGCAGAAACTGTACACTGTCACACACATCATGTTTGGATGCAGCGTCATTTGCAACAGGCACCACTTTGTTCTTTATTTGTAATTTATAACTTCATCTTTCAGTAAGTACGAGTAGGTGTATTGTCGAATATATGTAAGGACTGTTTCTTTTAAATGATATATAGCAGTTTATTGCCTAAACACTATTTACTACAAAGTTCGAACTAATATTGTAGGTAAATACGAAAGCGAATTCGTCTGTTAATTTGTGTGTTGAACCCAACTTTACGAACATTTGTGTAAGTATAGACAAAGTGAACATAGGTACATTCAAATGGATATATATTTTTCACAAAATTTGAAGGAGGATATAAAAGGGAGAGCTGCTGTGGGTAAAAGCTAGTCAAACATATTTTGTAGATCATATGCACTCAGTGCCTACTTATGTAAATTATACAGGTATCCTTCGTGGGCTATCCGAGTCACGCCATGTACAAAAAATATTTCGGAACTTTTATTAATTACTTGGCTATTATAGTATAGTCAAGGATTTCCTATATCCTAGGCTATACGATAGCCAATTACTGGATATGGGGCATTGATGTAATTTTTTCTCGCACTTTTTTATTGTCACACTTATCATCACGCCTGTTGTCCCCTAGGGTAGAGGTGTAGCTAAAGTACACCCACATTTCAAGCACAGGGCCTAACTACCAAGCTGCCATTAAAATATTTCAGTAATGAAAATACCCAGTAACACTGCCTAACCCTGGATCAGGATATTTTATATCACACGTCATTACGGAATATGCGGGCAACCGACAGACGTATGGATGGATGCAAGTGCTTGCATACGTTTGCGACTGATCAAAGAGGCAGTAACGAGGTAGATAGGTACTTTAGTCGCTGAAGAAATTAACCCATCCAGGTGTTCAAAAATATTCTTTAAGTTTAATTTTTCTTATAACATTCATTCTCGCCCAAAACATGGTCAGAAACATTTTCCTATTACTTATTTAGGTCCACCTTTGCGGCTTGAAAAAATTAATTGCTCTCGAAATTGTAAAATGTCTTTTTAAACCAGCTGTTGCCTTAGCGCTAGATCTAAGGAAAATGTCAATTTTCAAGTACCGACAATCCAATTTCGGCAAATAATTATTTCCCAATCACATGTCTGGTATTTTCTCGTACAAGTTATTCACCCGCTGCACAAATCCTATTCGCCGTAGCGCAATGTTACAAGCAGTAGCCTCCCTCGATAAATAGACTATGCAACAAAAAAAAAAAACAATTTGAGGCAGTAGTTCCTGAGATTAGCACGTTTAACCGAATTAACTCTTCAGCTTTAAATTTGTTTTCTACTATTTTATCCAGCTGTGAGCTGCCCTGTTAGAGCCTCCTTCTGAAATTTTAATAGACGCTCATAGTCTATTTAACTATGGGAGGCCATTGCCCGTAATGATTATTATTAACGATAGGTTGGTCTCTTACCTACCATATTTAATTGGAGACATTTGTAGAGTTCATGTTCCGCACGTCGGCAAGCTCGTTTGCTGACGTCATGAAATTGGAAGAGATACCTTAGGATAGAAACCCAGGATGTTACTATAATAATGCAGATAAGATATAGGTACATAAATTCATCTATTTAGGTACAAAGACTGATGAATAAGAAACATTTTTCCTGGAAGTCAGCTAGGATAAACTGCGTAGGTAGTTGAAAACGATATGCTGGCGATGACACTATCTAAAGCCAAGATTAGATAGGAACTGCATTTACTACCTTAAGTAGGCAGATAAGTACCTAATGCAAGGTAAGTGTATATGTTCGAGTTTTTTCAAACTATTTCTAAATAATGGGCAAAAGATCTCCCCCATAACCCTCCACTCTTTCCCAGCTTTCTCTGGCAAAACTGGCATAAAAACACGCCGAAGGCTGCAGACTGCAGTGCTACCAGGTGGATGCGACGGCGCGTCGTTAACAACAAAAAAAGCTGCTTTGGTGTCCGCCTGTCCTCTGGACCCACTGCTTTACGATTCATGGCAATCGTATGGCCCACGTCAGCGATACAAGTTTTAGAAAATATTGCGAAGTATTTCAATCTGACGCAGGTCTAAAATTTATAGGTAGGTGTACTAAAACTTTTGTATTGCTATGCTATAGCTAAATCATTCGTAACTTTTGTCTCTGAACGATTCATCATTAGTACAGTACAGTGCTAAATCTTGGAGCATCAGTTGTATATTTCGGCAGCAATCAGTACAAATAAAATTAAAAGTTAAATTTCTCCATCGGATCTTAGCTTAGTCAACGAATAATTATAGAGGGAAAGTCTTGGAAAACAATTCTTGACTAAAGTACGATTTTTAATTGTAGTCAGTAAAATGACAAGTCCAACTGTCACTGATACAAAAAAGGGTGACCCGCTACAATAGTGATGTTCGTCAATCAATAGACTTAGACATTTTTAGTCATGCTTTATTTTATTGTCAAAGCGTTTTTATTGTAAATATTTAATACATAACGTATTAAATAATACGATTTTAGAAATGGACCTTATATAGCAGTATATTAAAATTTCTCACTACAAAATTATTACAAAAGCTGGGGAAAAAATGTATAGAGATTCAGAGATATTAACACTAGAAAGTCGGGAATATACAAGTAACTTTATACGTTTTTATTCATTACGGTTGTCATTGATTCCGAGTTCCGACTCCGTTTCTGAATCGGTATAATACGGTATTTTACTCTAAAAAAATTATTAGTCCGAAATATAGATGATTAAAAAATATTAGACCCGTATTTTTTCTTTTGTTACGTAAACCAAAATTGACGAAGATACAACGCTTCTAAAAATCACAAAACGTCACTCGGTCGGTACAATTTTACAAGCACAATGACGTCACAAGCCTCCACTCCCAAATTTGGATGCGTTTTATCTTTATCAATATTCATTGATTTGAATAAATAAAAAATACGTGTCCATTATTTTTCAATATTATTACTGGCGGACTAAATAGATTATCAATTTATTTATGCAGTAAAATACCCTATTATTCGGAATCGGAATCAGTTACATTTATAATGAATGAATCCACGTATTCATCTATCTATGATATGGTCGAGTTGACACATTTTGTCTTCGACTTTTATGGCGTGGTTTATGCACTTTCTCCAATTTTCAGGCGTCACTTCTTCCAGGCCTTCTTCAAATAATTGCTTTACGTCTTTCATTTTAAAAGTTTTATTGTTCCTGGCGACGTACCCCTTTGCTTGAGCCCAAAGTAACTCTATTGAGTTGAGCTCACAGTGATAAGGAGGCAGACGCAGGATTGTGACACCGTATTCAGCAGCCAACTCTTCCACAGCATAGCGTTCGTATTTAGATTTTTGTAATTTTACTATTTCTATTAATTCAACCTTTATCATTGTAGGTTGATATTAAATTTATTTTTCATCCAACCACTGAATAATATCAGCCTTCCGCCAGTTTGAAGTAGGGATACGCTCGACTTTTCTTGAATGGTACGGTGCGTTATCTAAAACCAGCACATTTGGCTTTAAATTTGGCAAAATGCTTTTAAGCCATTCCTCAAAACACTCCGAGTTCATTTCTTCATGATAGTCCATACTATTTTTCTTCGATTCAAACCTAAGTAAACCAGCTTCTGCAAAATCTTCATCACTGCCTATATGTGGAATTATTAGGCGATAAATGGACATATGTCTTCTTCGATAAATGGATTTTCCAACACAAAAATATTTTTTCATTTCTAAACAGTAGTTCCTGAGATTAGCGCGTTCAAACAAACAAAGAATCAAACTCTTCAGCTTTATAATATTAGTATAGATTTAATTACCAACCGATAAACGGTTTCTTCTGTTTAATTAACGTAAATTACATTTTTTTATTATTTAAAGGCAATTTAATATTTTATATATTAAACAATGTAATCTCGATTAACTTTTAATTGTCAAATCTCGATTAACCACATCACTATTTATTTGGGACGAAAAACCTGCAACACTGGAAATGTCATTTTACTGACTACAATTATTAATCGTACTTTACGCAACTTTGTTTGGAATAGTTAGGAGGTGAACATATCAAAAAACCAAACACTATCAAAAAATGAGTACCTATTTTAAAATATTATTACAATTTGTAAGAAGGTATCTAGGAAAAAATATTTTGCTTTTAAACCACAAAATGATCCAAGTACCTGAATGAGAGTCGAACAGCACGGCATAAGATAAAACTGGGCAACTCATTTATGGACAACACACACAATTAAATATGCCAAAATTGTTTAGATAAAAAAAAAATCTAAGATAATTTTTCTGTAGCTCTTATAGTCAAAATATTTATTATTATCTTCTTTTTGGTCAAAAGTTACATAGTCAAAAATTGTGAGACTTTCCTCTCTATCTTGATTTGAGTATTCGTTGACTGGCCTCTACCGGAAATCAGTTAAGGTGTGTCCAAATATCGAGCGGCAATCGAGCGCGGCCCGCCGCGCTGTGATTGGACGACTGCCGCGGGCGGCAGCCACGAGCTACCTGCCGCGCGAGACGGATGTATTTTATCAAATAAAATGGATAACGAAACAGCAATTCGTCTTATTGAAATATATGGCTCCCATGGTCCATTATGGGATACTAGACGTAAAGAATATCACAATAATAACGTGATATATGGGATGAAATAGCAAAACAAATCGGACAACCAAAAGCAGCTTTAAAATTGAAAATGAAAAGTCTTTTGAGTTCTTATACAAGGGAGAGAAACAGAGAAAAAATAAGTAATGTCACTGGTTGTGGTACGTTTAATCTTATTACATTTTATAAAAGTAGGTACTTATTATTAATTTTCTGCCTCATTATATTTCCACTATAATAATTCTTAATTATCTCTTAAAGGCGTGAACCGATTTACATGATTCAAATGGTTTTAGACCTAGACCTTTCATTTGACATAATCGTTAAGGTATCTGAACAAAAAAAAACAAATTTTTCAAGTTGCTCTCGTAATTATCCAACATGTATGAAACGCGTAATTCAATTCTTTAAAAAACTATCTTATCAATCATTAAATTATTTTAAACTGGGTCTAATTCAATCAAAAAGGAATCAAATTTTATTTGCGAACAACACGAAATATAATAGAAAACACGCGCGGGCTCTGCGACAACAGTGGTTTTCGCACCGCACGCGTGTCTCGGACATGCCGCGCAGCACTGCCGCGCAAAAGGTCTAAACTAGCCGCGCGGCAAATTTGTATCCCGCGAATGCCGCGCGTAGCTGCCGCGCACCTTGCACGCCGTGTTTGGACACACCTTAACCATCAACATATTTAATGTATATATTTAATGTGCTGCTATTCCATAATAGATGGCGTTGACAACAGTTCTGTGACTGTGTTCATGAAACATCAACATGTTATCGACGACAGATGGCTCTTCTGAAAATGGAAAGTTCCTGTTACATAATTTATTCCTTTTTGTCAATTAACTGACAATAATTCATCAGGAAACTACCTCTAAATACTTTATAGGCTGTTCTCTGATGATGACTAAAAACTAGTCACCAAAACCATTACTTTATCTAATCTACCCGTAAACCTAAATGACAGGAAAGAAAATTATGTTTGGTATTCTTCTGTGTCCTTGCTTATTGAAAGCCACTATACTTTTTTTGCATTGGAATGTTTTATAATTTTAATGACATCACTGAATGCAAAACAAGTTTCGTACAAGGTAAACCCCCGTATAATTCACGACTCATCAATTCCCTCCTTACACATAATGTAATGACTAAACATTCCACCTAAAGAACTTAGCTTAGGGCACACTTGAGAGGATCTTAAGTATGCGTAGGTATGAGAGTAAGTTAGTGATGCGACAGAGCCCTCTGATAAACTGTTTTCGGGCTATTCGGGTTTTAGGTTACTGTGGCCCTGGAACGTAAAGGGCTATTGAAGGAACACCATGGGCTTTAGTCAGGAGAGTTTGGAAATCCCTTTTACTTCCAACGTGCGCGGGAGGACACATTTAAATTACCACGTAAAAAAGGGGCAATAGAATTACAAAAAGCAGAATGTTTTTTTAATATTTATTAATATAAAATTAAAAGCAACCATTATTACAGCGTACATCGTTTGTTACCTTCCTTTATTATAACTAGATCTTAATTTATATTTTGTTGTAGGTAATTTAATTTTACATACTATAATAATTAAAAATAAGCAATGTAAAAACACGTGAGAATCATATTGATCACTTATTATATAGTATTGAAATAAAAGGCAAGGTCATGTGGGTGATGAACATAAGCGAGGTTTATGATAAAAACATTAATAGTATGTAAAGTAGTTGTCTTCATTCAATAGACTCCATGATGTATAAGATTACATTGAAATTACAACAGTGATACACAGCACAAATGCTCTTCAATTATCTACAACTCTAGAAAGCTGTTTCTTGCATTAGATGTAGCTTTAAAGCGGCCCTGTACCACATGTGAGACCAAACCAACCTTGTAATATATTCAAATTATATTTTTCCTTTTTTTAGGAATTTGCTTTTTTCTATTGTGTCAGTGTCTTACTGTTTTTGTTCTCATAACCCACAACTTATATTGAATAGTGCTGAGTAATAACATGTTATTTTATAATATAATGTTACCATTAACTACTTATAACTAATATTTAAAATCCAAATATATACAGAAATGTTTATTGTTGCATAAACTCTGTTCAAACTCTATCTATTTTCCATTATGATAATCCAATTATGGCCGATAGAGCAATGAAGAAGCCACAGCAGGTAGTCGAATTTTCACATCAATACTGCATATTTCGGTTTCTTTTCCAAAAGGCAACTGAACAAATAACAATTGACATATTTTAACAAAGAATTCAACTTAAAATATCACATTTAATATATCATGAATGTTATGTGGTATGAACTTCATCATATTCATACAAAATCATACTTTTTAACTATATATGTTTGTATAACTTTTGTATGCTATTAACGAATATTTTAGCACATTGCTTCTTCAAATAAAAACAAGGGCATAATTTATTTTTAACTAAATACTGGCAAAATTTTATAAATTTGTACAAATTCTAAATCAATTTACACATTTTGCTTTTACTAGATATGAAAATGTGCTATAATATTACCTACAAATAGTGAACTCAATACCTTATCATTTCAAACAAAACAAAAGAATATAATTTTGTATGACTCAGAGAAGAAACATACCTTACAGTATTATTTTATATTGTTGTTACATACATTAATATATAATTTTGGTATACACTAATCCATAGCCCACTTCTAACAAATAAAACAACTTTGTCATTATATTGTGTCACAATCATAAATAGCTGTATAATTTAGAATGTCTTTAAAAAGTAATTTAAACAATGAGCTTTATTACACAATAATGTTTAATAATAACATTGTTTTAACATATACATTTTCAATAATAACAAGGATAGTAAAAAAATCAAAGCTATTCAATAAAGAAAAAGAACCTTCATTAGATGCCAGAATAACTGATAGATATGGTTACTTCAACTGTTGTAACATTAAACAAATACATATCCCAACTAGTCTATTATACTGATAATGTTATTAATTTTAATGTAGATTACATTAGACCACTCCTTTAATCAGTTAAATCTTTGGACAGAAACTAATAAACTTACTTGAGATTTTAGCCAAATGTGCCAAAATAATCAAAAGTATTGTACTTATAAAAAAACCAAGTATACAAACAGTTTTGAAACAATACATAATTATTATTGTTTTGTTAATTTAAAAGTGCTTATCAAACCAATTAATTTAGTATGTGTGAATGTGGTACATTTATTTCTATACATTTTTACATGTTATAAAAGGAAACATTACTTACAGAATATTATTATACTTTAATGTATGTTTACTTTAGATAATCTGAGACTAATAAATTGCCATCACTGAAGCGTATCTCTTAGGGCCTAGCAAGCACAGTTGTCACCATCCCTGTTACGACTGTTGTCATTGGCATTGAGCTTGATTTGATCAGGAAACTCATTGTACAGCTCTGCTTCTGTTTCTTGGGCCAAAGCATTCCGAGCTATGGTTTGGAATGCAAGCTCTACATTGACAGCCTCTTTGGCACTTGTTTCAAAGTAGGGAATATCATTTTTACTTTGACACCATTGTTGTGCACGCTTAGCTGAAACTGCGCGATTGTCCAGGTCCACCTTGTTGCCCAGAATGACGAATGGGAAGTTGTCAGGGTCTCGTGGTGAGGCTTGTATCAAGAATTCGTCCCTCCAACTTTCCAAGGACTTGAACGTGTTGGGGGCAGTTACGTCAAACACCAAGACGCAACAATCCGCCCCACGATAAAACGCCACTCCTAAGGATTGGAATCGCTCCTGACCAGCAGTATCCCAAATCTGCATTGTGACGATTCGATCATCTACGATTACCTCTTTCGTGAGAAAATCTGCGCCTATTGTTGCCTTGTACTGATTGGAAAATTTCTTGTTGACAAACTGATTCATAAGCGAAGTTTTGCCTACCCCGCTATCGCCAAGGATGATTACCTTCAGCAGTACCTTTTTTCTCGATGACATTTTACACAGAAATTTATAAAAACGTGGAAAATTACAAAATAATCACACTCTTTGTCTGCAACTCTGCACTTTTGACATAAAACGAAATTGATAAATGCGTCACCTGTTTTTCGTGGCTAGTATAATTTGTTTTACTTTTAATATTTTTGTCCTGGATTCTGGGCTTTTGTGCCATCTAGTTAAATAATATTTTTTATTTTTTTCTGACATGGCATTTTTGGCTTTTGGACCAAACTGTCTGTCTGTCTATAAATTCATGAAAATCTGAGAGCGGGCACTGCAGCAGATGTCATCGACTTGTTTTTGGAGTCGTTGTCTATTGTACTTTTATTCCTTTTCAAGTCTACGGTGATCAAGAGTCACAAAACCAGTCGATGACAAAAGATGTACAGCCGCCAGCAGGTCAACTTACCCCAACCAATCTGTCTAATTTTACCAATCAAACATTAACCTTCCATTATTATGGCTGAAATTAAGGCTGAAATCAACAGATTGAGGTAGGTTGATGTGCTGGCGTCTGAACGTCGATTTAGTGTTCCTGGTGTTTCCCTACTTTGAATTATTTTAGTTTTCTCAAACATCGTTTTCGTGATTATAAAGACAGATGGTAAATGTGTATTTGGCTGGACTATGTTTCATTAGGGCCACCAGGAGCCATAGTTCACTTAAAGCTTACCAAATGTTCACAAACGATGCAAATATCTGGAAGATAGACATGAAGTAATCACCGTTGAGGGAAGTGTCGTGGGAAGCGAGCTTAACCTACGAAAACGGCAAAACCTATGGACCTCGTCTATATTATATTAATTCTATGGCAAAATTAAAAAAAGAAAAAACATTCATTCATGACTTCATTCAAAAACTGTTCAACTCTTCATATCAATCAATTTTGTTCTTAGTCGTTCGTTCGTTTGATTGGTCTCTCTGCGCTGATTTCTGTGTGATTCATGAGTTTTACAGAAATTATTATTCTAATTTCATTACCTGTATATTTTTCACTTTTCATAGTGCAAAATGAGAAAGAACTAAAAGTGATGACTTCCTGTTCCTTCATTACATAAATATAATAGTTCGTTGAACCGAAAGAAAAGAAGGTGAGGGTTAGATCGTGTTGTAAAGATGATCCGTTATGCTGCTCCAATGCTCCAATTTGTGACTGATCTAGCTTTTATTACATTTTAGATGGAGAATAACTTGAGCCGTAGTGGCAGCCGATCGAGCTCCGTATGTGAGCTGGAAAAGGACTTTAGCGACATGGAAATTATGAAAACTAGGACGAACCGACGTAACGTACTGCTCCGAACGCCAGCCGCGCGGAAAGCAAAACGAGTCAGATTTTTTCGAAATGGTGATAAGTTCTATTCAGGAGTTATAATTCCAGTCTTGCCAGAGAGATACAGGTTTGTAATATATCTACAGTACAAAGAAAACATTGAAAAAGTTCTAGTTAGAAAATGTTTAGAGCACTTTCACTTTTGTACATACCTATAGCTGAATATTCTAAATTATATGTCTGTAAAGTATATGCAAGTAGTTACAGTTGAATTATGAAGCAATGTTCAATTGTTGACACCAGGTGATTGCATTTATGCAATACTGTAGCTAAATGTTTTTGTGTCATTCAGCTGATCTATGTGATTTTATAATGCCTATTTATCATTGCATGGTGACATACAACCACACTTTATTATTCTAATTAGTTGATATTGTTTACAAATGAATTAATTAGCTGTTTGTGAGATAAAGTGCTCACAGCTGTCACGGGAAAGTCAAGTAGTTAGGGAGTATAATTAAACATATTGCTATTTGAATAGCTAAATGTATTACCTATTATTTTCTTTTTATTATTCTTTTATCAGTATAGTAAACAGTACTGAAGGAATCTTAAAATGAAAATTAAATCAAAAAGGTTTTTTTAAATAAATAACTTGGCAGTTATTTATAAAATAATATGGATTGTTGTTATATAACAATAATAACATCCACTCCACAGTATGCTAGTAAACTATGAAGTCTAGTTCATGTTGATTGCACACTTGTTGTAATCAGTGAAATAAGCAACAATTATACTATCAAGGTTGTACAGGATGCTATGATAATAATTGCTTGATTGTAATTTTGCCTTTCCTTCCCTTGATGTATAAATATCCTACTGACTCTGATTTCAAATAAATGCTAATTATTAGTTCCCAAAGAAGCATGCCTGTTGCCTTCCTTCTGTCAGTGTGGCTCTGAATGCTTTCTAATTTTCATCTTTAAAATTAATAGCTGACTCACATTGAACTGAATTCCACTTAAACAATTACACAGAGGTTTTTAATAGGTAAAATAAATGCAAATCAGCAATTTATAGTGCTAAACAGGTAACAAATATGATATTAGTTAGCACTGTAACTTTACAAATTCAATATTAATATCAATTAAACAAAATTTATTAGCTTCATCTTTTTGACACTGCCAAAGTGCTTTAAAATAGATTCTTATGAGTTTTGATTTTATATGCTGACATATCCATTAGTATAATGTATTTTTTCATTACAGGTCCTTTGATAGTCTGACAGCAGATTTAACAAGGGTTTTAGTTGACAATGTAACTCTGCCAAGTGGTGTGAGGGCAATATATTCACTTGAGGGTAGGAAAGTAAGTTTTCTTCATATTTATACTCAATTTTTAAGTAATTACAACATCCTGATCATATTAAAAAGGCCCATCATAAGACAAGGTACGTGTATAATTGACTACAAATTATGTGTACCCAACAATTTCTCATATATTTTTTACAGATAGGCAAACTGGATGATCTAGAAGATGGGCAATCATATGTCTGTAGTGGATTTGGTGAGCCCTTCAAACGTCTAGATTATGAAGCCAGTGCAGTGACCCCTCAATCTTTCAGACTGAGTGGGCCAGAGTCCCTGAGTGACAGCTCAAGTCCATCCCCAGCGAGGGCTAATAACAGATTGTCCCGGTATTTGCAGGTATGGTATATTGAAATAAATCAGGCACTGTCTGCCTCATGCTCTTTTGTGTAAACATGTTATTATGATAAGTTTCCTTGATTCCATAATAGGATAAAAAACATTTTCAGGCAAATGGTAGTAGTACTACTGGCAACGGGACAGCACGAGTTAGTCCAGCTGGGGACAATGTAGTCCGACCACGCATAGTAACTATTATTAGAAATGGAGTGAAGCCACGAAAGGTGAAATATCAATTTACTCACAATAATGTGTCACACTTTGATTACAATACTAAGACATCTGTATTTCCAAGCAAATAATAAGCCATGATAAATCTATTCATTATGAATCAATGTCTGTCACAGAGAAAATCTGACTTATGTAGTACGTCAAATAACAGGAAAATATGTATTTACTTTTATTAATATAATGTTAAATTACGTACTATGTTACAAACCTATGTCTAATATTGTTTTTTGTTCACAACAATGTTTATCCACAGGTGTGCAGATTGTTACTAAACAAACGAAATAGCCCCACTTTGGAACACGCACTAGCCGCAATTACTGAATGTGTTAAATTAGATACAGGTTGTGTCCGAAAGGTCTTCACCAGGACTGGCTCCGTAGTCACAACATTAAACCAATTCTTTGAAGTTGAAGATGTGTTCTTTGCATATGGAAATGAAAGGTACCCTTGGTTGAAAAACCAAATTAGTTTAAATAAAGCATTTTTTTATGCTTGGTCAGTGAAAATTCTAGTTAAATGTAACTAACTTCTGGATATTTTCTTCTCAGAGTTAACCAAGAAGACTTTGAATTGGAATTCGAAGAAAATAAGGCTGTGCTACAATGTAGAAAAACTCCTATATCCAGAAATTCGAGGTATGTATGTTATAATTTTGATTTAATTTGTTGAAAATCGAGATAATTCACGTTATCATCCTTAACAGTAACAATCCAGAACAGCATATTGCGCAAAAGTTGTAGCAGCAGATTGCAACATGACAATTATCTATTAAACATGCGTCTTTACTATGTAGGGCGGGTCCTAAGCCGCGTATGCCAGTGAAGGCAGGCGGAGGAGCAGCGCGCGCAGCCAGCGAAGCCGGCGCAGGCGCAGCCGGGGATGCCGCAGACGAGTCTGCAGGCCCTCTACTACCACAGCCTTTGAGACTCAAATACAGCGTCGGCAGAATCATAGGTAATTTTAAAACGATTTTTATTCAACAGACATTATTCATTTTCGTACCTGTTAATCACTTCTTAATATTTCCAATGTGTACTTGTCTTGTGCTACTATGTCGTTCAAATTCCGGTCAGGGTATTCAATCACAAAGCGCAATTCTTTGTTGTTTTTCTACTTAGTAACCTGTTGATTTTATCATAAGCAGTGACTAATCATCACGCGTTTCGTTTTTTGTAATTAATTATTTATTAATCATAGGATTATAAGATATGCACTTCTTTTCTTAATTAAAAACAAATGATGGATTCGCCTTGACCGGTTATTTTTTTCTAAAGTTACCAGCAATACTTTCTATATCATTATCGTACCATTTGTCGTATCGATACTAGGTGACGGCAACTTCGCTGTTGTACGGATATGTAAAGACAAGACCACCGGGAAGGAATACGCTCTCAAAGTTATTGATAAGGCCAAGTGCAAGGGAAAGGAACACTATGTGGAGGCAGAGGTAATTATAAACAACTTTCTTACCAACAGCTTTTAGCGATGCTTCCAATCTTCAGCAGTTTTACATTGCCATGATTATATTTTTAGCAAAAATCTTTTTACGAATAGTTTAAAAGTATGTGTGACGCATTTTGCAGCTGTTTAAAAATTAGTAGAGATAATATTTTGCAGCGTCGCGTACGCTTAGACCTTTGATGTGATGCCAACCAACTTCTTATTTATTGGTATTGCTAGATATTAGCGATGTTATAACAGAATTACTTTTTCAGGTTCGAGTCATGAGGAAGCTGTGCCATCCACGAATTGTCTCTCTTATCGAGGAACAGGATAGCCCTGAATGGTTATTCCTTGTAATGGAGTTAGTCAGCGGTGTGTATCTAGCTATATGATGGTCTTGTAATCTATCATTTCATCATTAACAATACTCCAATGATATCTAATAGAACATGGCTTTATTATCCTCATTCCACTTGATTGTTATTTATATTTTTAGGTGGAGACTTGTTTGATAGTATCGCGGCCGCTTCCAAATTCTCTGAGCCCCAAGCGCGTTTGCTAATCGGCCACTTAACATCTGCTATCGCATATCTACACTCGCTTTCTATAGTGCATCGTGACATCAAACCCGAAAATCTATTGGTAAGCTATCAACTAACAAACCTTGAAAATTAAACATTTTAAATTGATGGCATGTTATAATTACTGGCTCTTTTATTGGTTTATTATAAACAAAAATTACACTTTATTTCTTGTAAATATGCATCATAATTCATTTGTATATTTATTTCATTGCATATTTCATATTCTAAATAGAAATAGGCTAGTCTAGAGTATAAAAAAATTGCAAATCTGTTTAGACCGTCAGTTAAGAGTATTGAAAAATAGCGGACTCAAAATTATGTTTCTGAATCAATGAATATTGGCAAAGGTAAAACACAACAAAATTCGGGAATGGGGCTCGTAATGTCGTAACGCCCTTAAAATTATACCGACTGCGTGACCTTGTGATTTTTAAGTGTCGTATCTCAGTCAATTTGAGTGATTACATTTTTTCAGTAAATTATTGATATTGCTGATACAGATTTAAATTAAATTATTATAGAACGGAACTTCATACATGATGGGTGTATTCTCAGTAGCGAGAAGTAGCAGACTGCTCAAAGCTCGCAAAATTATAAAAGTTAGCTGTGTGAATCGAGGTTTTCGGCTTGTATGAGCCTACCGCCACTGGTATCATTATCCATCATGTTTGAGGAATTTCTCAAATCTATTTAATTAAACTTTGTAGATGATACATTACTAGTACTGATATAATTACGTTACGCGTGGATGTTTTCAGGTGGAAGTCGGTTCGGACGGCAGCATACGCGGCCTGAAGCTGGCTGACTTTGGCTTGGCTGTGGAAGTATGGCGACCATTACACGCAGTTTGCGGCACTCCTACATACGTAGCGCCTGAAATACTGCTCGAGACTGGATATGGATTAAAGGTATTAGAGGGAACCAATCTGGTGCCTTTCCACCTGTGATGTGCTATGCTGTGCTGAGAGAATGTAAAAGCTGAGCTACGAAACTGTGACCGCTTCCACTGATGCTACGCTATGTAGCAGTGCGAGTAAGATGTGTTATGAAGATGCGTCGGCACAAAGGTGGCCGGCGATATATCTTTAGTAGGGAAGACGAAACTTAGCACGCATCCATAGCACGCAGCCATAGCACGCATCCTTACATATAAAAACACATTTTAGTAGCAACGTAACATAGCTAATCTCTGGTGGAAAAGCAGCCTTATTCCTCAGTTATTCTCATTTTCGATCATGCATTCAATTGCCCTTTTTATCGATTGTTAGCTACTAAAACGTGTATTGCTCCTCAAACGTGCGTATTACCTCGTAATACTTGGAAACGTGCCGTTCACGTTATATTAAACAATACATTAGGTACCATTGAAGCATTATGTAAAAGTAGAAGTTGTAGATTAAGATAAAGATTTTTTCCCACTATTCGTAACTGTCGTGTGAACTTGAACTATTGAGTCATTTTTTTGTAATGCTATGGTCAAGATCGTCTTCATCTAGGCATATCATAATTTTAATGTTATTTTCTGTTTATTACAGATCGATGTTTGGGCCGCTGGAGTTATCCTATATATCTTACTGTGCGGTTTCCCTCCGTTTTCATCTCCTGATGGCGATCAAGAGAAGTTGTTTGACGCTATCTTGTCGGCTCGTTTGGAGTTTCCCGCGCCCCATTGGGAGCGCGTGTCTGCGGGCGCCATCGATCTCGTGGCTAACATGTTGCGTCCTCAGCCTGAACTGCGCTTCGCTGCCGAAGACGTACTCGACCATGCGTGGATGGCGGTTAGTTACTACACATTAATAACTACTGTTATAACTTATTAATTTTGAAGTATTTTCTTTAATACGTCTTCTACTACAACCTTTTTTCTGCTTAAAAGAAGGCTCCAATACCACTCTTATTGTATGAATATTGTTAAAGAAATAAACTATTTTGTGTTTGTAGAGTATTACGCATTGGTTGTTTGTTTGAAGAACAGTTAAAAACGAAACTTTTATTATCGACAGGATGATTATGACGAAAGCTGCGACTTCCGCACGTGGTACGACGAGGACTCGTCATAGCTGCGCGAGCGCCGCCGTCAATCGGTGTCGGCGCCCTTGTGACGACGCATTACCGGCTTAGCCGAGACTTGAGCCCATTTGAATCTATGCTACGGCTTCAGCGTTTAGTGCTGTTCTTAACACAGCGATGTATGCCTTTCGATATGTTAACACCAATACCAAAGTTATTATTTAACATATTTTACTTAAAAGATACTGCATGCATAAATAGTTTGTGTATTTATATATTGTTTGGTGCGAACTCCGGTGCAGTATTATTGTTTTGGTTTTGAATTATTGTGTTATCTTATGTAGTAAGACAAATTCTTAATATGATTTTCTCTCAGCGAAATATAATATGGGTTAGAACAATCGGCGGGATTTTTTCTGCTGTTATTGTATAGTGTTAGTAAGTAGCTTGCCAAAATTAAAATGTAGCAATACATTGGCGGAGGTTAAACACAACCCTTAAAATAATGAAATGTGGCTGCTCAACTGCTTTTGTATTTTTTTTTTCGCGTCTTTGTCAGCCAGTGAGTACTATTTATAATGTTATATTTCGCTTGTTGAAACAAACTGACAATTCTAAAGATCTCTAGATTTCTTTTACCGCTTTTTAAGCTATTCAGTTTTAGATTGAACTTTAGATTTAAAGAAATTATAATATTTAAAACGGATATTTTTATTTAACGATAACATTCTGTAATATACGAGTAATATATCTTATTTAATTATTTGAATGAATTCATATTTACAAGTGTAGAGCGCAAGTTAATTATAATAATTTTTGTATAATATGAATTGCTTGTAGGCGTATATTCAATGCTATTGCTTCTATCATATCATAATCATTTCATTCATTTCTCGATCAAAACATTCCCCTCTTGTAGCAACAAATCAAACAGTGACCATTTCAGAGTGTAATCTTTGATTTAATGGCAAAATTAAACTGCAAAAATGGTGCTAGCGACAGCGATAACATTTTTATAAATGTAGTTAAGTCTATGATGAACATGTCCATGACACAAAACAAACAATCTACTGAGTGGTTGGTTGTTGTGTGGACACACCTTTCGATATTTATATCTTATCAATGATGTTTCTATGAGAAATATCGCGAAAACAACGATCTAGCCATTGTTGCCACAATTGGCAGATTTAAAAACGATTGGCAATGAGAATAAATTAGTGTTATGAGCCTAGTAGTCGAGTATAAAGTAGGTTGTGGCGTGAAAAATAATTATCCTTATGATTGAAAATGGTTGTATTGATCATAAAAGATTGGTCCCTGTTGCAGCACAACATGTATCAACACAAGCAGTTCATAGAGTTTAATCTAACAGCCACTTGCTTAGCAACGTAGAAGCTGAAGCCTAACTTATTTATAATTAGATAAGTGCCAAATTCATTTCATTATTGCGCTTATATTTTTCATAATTCACGCAGGTCGCAGCAATCAATGTTCCTCTCGAATATATAATGTAATTTTTTTTACTATCAATTAAGTTATTTTCATTAATATAGTGTTAATATATCACTGAGCAACACCAAATGCAACCCACATTAGACTGAAATACATTCCTCCACAGTATGATGATGTGACACTGTAGCTTTCATCACAGTGCATTGAAAGATATCATAACTTGATACCTAGTGATTGTTCCATGTATGTTTCCATTTTGTATTTGGTGGTTTTGTATTCCACAATTTTATGAAATTTTATAAAGAAATTTACTGTTGTGATTTATACATGATCAGAGTTGCCTAGATAGAGATACCCCAATTTTTAACGTGGACTAAGTATGAATATAAATTATGAAAGATATCAATTAAAAATACACAGAAATTCAAAAGATAAAATAATGTATCTAAAAAAATACAGTCGCAATTCATTGCATGTCAGTCATAGTGATTCATAAAATTTTATAATGCATTTAGACATGATATGTTCATTGAGTAAATGAGAGAAATAAATAAGTTTATAAAAAGTTGTAGTTTGTTTTATTTACATTTTAGCCCAGTCAATAGGGACAAAAAAGAGGCTTTGCCTTACGTCCGGTGGTATAGTCGCGAACGATATCGTGTTCAAAATACTTGTTAACTGAGTAGATTTTTTTATGAATGTTGAACATTCTCCCTCTTGTAACTTTGTATCTATTAAACATACAGAATAAACGCAAACACCATTTGTTATAGAATTTAATTGCCTTTAAACTTCTCTGAGGCATTTTTGTTATAAAGTCAACAATTGAAGCATTATATGAAAAAGAACACATTTGGGCCCATTCAAGCCACGATGGCAGCTAACGCAGACACCCCTCATTTTTCATGAGGAGCATATACTTAAGCAATAGAAAAAAAAAACACACACCACCTTTTGCAGGACAAAACTCCCTATTGACTGGACTATTTCCTTTAAAAACTATTTTTGCTAGGTACATTTTTATTTACTAAGAACATAACCACTTAACAAGAATCCACTTGAAGCATTCATCGTGACCTCTGGATGTGTTCTATCGGGCAGTACCTGTAAAAAATTAAGTAATGATCATACAAAAGTTATAAATTACAAGATTTATAATGGAACAACAGGTTCTATTAACTAGTAATTGGGTTGTCTTGTACACAGTGCAAGAGAATGAAGTAGTGAATTGATAATGCAGTTGTGATAATTGCAAGGAACACCACAAACAAACAATACAATATCCCATGGCTATGTTTTTTGCCTTGCCACTATCTACCAACTTTGCCACCACACACTCACAGATGGAAAAGATTGAGATGTTATCAACTAAATAAAAATAATTGTTTTATCTTATGACAGGCCTGTTGGTTAGTGACCCTAACTGCTACGCCGAAGGTTGTGGGTTTGATTCCCACCCAGGACAAATGTTTGTGTGATGTGCACGATAATTTGTTCTGTGTCTGGTTGTAATTTATCTATAATATGTATATGTATGTATTTAGAAATACATAAGTATGTTTATCAGTTGTCTAGTACCCATAACACAAGCTTAGCTTGGGACTAGATGGTGTTGTGTGAAAGTTGTGGAATATTGAGGGCTCCTGTACAAGTGTACACACGGCCATCTCCTGTATAGGAGCCCTAATGATCTTTTTCATAGTTTTTTTTTCTACATTTTATATTCTCACCTGATAATTTCTCATCCAGTTGCATGATAGCTTCAGAGCGGCCACATTACTTTGTGCCTTCAATGACATATACAGCTGCTGCAATGGCTCTGCAACATTGTAGTATATCACAAAAGGCCTGCCTGGTTTCACAAATGTTACTAATTCATTAAAAATATTCTGTGGGTCTTCTTTACAAGCTATCACTAATGAATCCAATTTCTGATGCAGTAATGTTGAGGCAGCTATATTATCAAAATGCCATTTCGGCTTTTTATTTTCTCTTGGGGCCTCAGTACTTGGGTCAGTCTTGTCATTTTCACTAGGCTTATTCTCAGTATCATCTTGTTTAGTTTTTTTAGATTCATTCTCTTCTGTGTTATCATCATTTTTCCTTTTCAAAGGATTTTCTTTAGAGTCAATAGCTTCCTTGGCTGGATCTGTTGTGTTATTTGTGTCACATCCTTGATAAAATTGTCTGAGTGCAGAATACACATTAACTGAAATGCATCTGTTCATCTGCTCTTCAGAAAAATTCATGGCTAGCAGTGCTTGTTTCTGTGACATGTTACCCGGATGCATGTGTATTAATTTGCCATTGGTATTTTGCCCAATCACACTTAATAATGCAGCAGCCACTAAGCCATTGGACCCGGAATCGTACAAGAGATGGTTCCCCTCACAATGAATATTAACTGTTGTTATAATTTGTGACAAGGTATCAATTCTTAAGTTTTGAATCTTACTAGGTTCTAGTTTGTACATAATCTCACTAATGAGTCGAAGATTTGGTTTTAAAACTTGAAAGTATTCAAAATATTTTTTCTCCTTTTTCCTCAAATATTTATCTTGTGAAAATTCAGTTTTGTTGTGAAATGTATTTGAATTACTAATCAATGTTTCAACAATATCAGATGCTTTGTTAGAATCACTTTTTAGTGTCTCTATATCAGCTGCTGATAACTTTTGTGAACGTCCATCATCAAGTATATTTCTATTGTCATTTCCAGATACTTTAATATCAATTTCATCTTTTAATTTTACGGCTTCATCTGCGAGTTCTATTGTGAATTCTTTATTCTTTTTACTCGTTTTAGGTACCAATTTAAATACTGAGAAGTATGGGGAACCCTCTAATCCTTTCAGATTGATAGTGTCTCTTCCCAAGCTAATACTTGAATCAAACTTATTAAATTTGTGTAGTTTTTTATAGTTTTGTTTCTGGATGATAATGTAATCACCTATTTTAACTTCGTTGGACATTCTGGCCGAAGTTATGTTTTTTTGAGGTTATGTCACAAAACTAAATATTGCAACTGTTTCTCACCCTTCGTGTCAAATTGCTATTTTATGAAAAGCTTAGTACTGGTAGCCTAGCACAATAATTGTTATTACGCATTAAGTAACTGAGTTCTGTGATAAAAAACAAAAAAAAATCCTATTATACCATACTTTCGTTCGTCAGTCAACAAAATTTGACAGAAAGCCAGCAGGCCAGCAGAGCAATGACAATGTCATTTTGATTTTGACAAATGTAGAAAAAAGATAACACGAACTAGATCAATGTCTTTTTAGCCGTAGCTCAACAGATTACAGCAGGTTGTGTCCTCACGGAGGCGATAGGCGCGTGACCTCTCGCGCCCATCACTGGTGGACGCCATACTACGGGGCGAGATGTAATGGGAAGTGGTCGCCTCTATCTGCGAAACAGCTGTGCGAAACAGTCATGGTAGCAAAGGAGGAGGCGGGAAGTGTGAGGGAGAGCACAGCGTCCGCCTCACGACCCAGCCGCCGCGGGAGACACCCACGGCAAAAAACGTCGCGAGACGATTTCCGGCCACTGTGGGCGCGAGCATGCGGGCGGTGAGTACTGGGTGACTCGCCGTCTGATCATGGACCACGCCTGGGTCGACGGAGCGTTGTGTTCCAGGCGCACCTCCAAGAGCTGTCAGAAATCTGACGGGATCCCTTACGAAGGCCAAAGCCTGCCGGGCCTGCTGGACTGTCTCACCGGGTACCGTGGCACTGGTACGTAAAGGGTTAACGATATGAGAGTAGATGTACAGCTAGTTGAAGTTAGGGGCAAGGGCTAATGCTACAAGTAGGTACTTGTGTCGTGTGATTGTGAAAATGCATTTTATTTACAATAAACTTTATTCAAAACTTTTTTAATAACATAAAAAGAACAAAAATATACTTATTTATTTTATTAACTACCCTTCTTCGATTTATAGAAACTATTCTTACAAATAAAATACCCATAAAGATTTTTATGTTTTAGCAACTTCTACCATTTTTTCTACACTGCATATTTTTTCACGTGGCTTACCTAGCTTTTTACCATGTTCCTTTTCAAATTTATCTATTTTCTCCCATCCTTTCCAATCTATAACATTTCCATTGTTTGCATTTATTATTTTTTTGATTTCTTCAAAGCCTCCTTTATTTTGGCCATTAATATTATTCAAATTTTCATGTATTGTTTTAGCCACTTGGAATGCATTCCCCATTGTGTGTAATATTACACCAACTGGCCCAGTGCCCAGCCATCCTGCCACATAGAGTGTTGCTAAATTTGAAGATGCATCTTCAACAATGCCCTTATCATTAACTACATAGCCATGTTGCAGTATCAAGTCTTTGTCTGCTTGAACACTTTTGTAACCTATACTCCTGAATGCTAAATTACAATGTAGTATTTCTTTCTCATCAGTAGGTACACATTTTTGGTCCTCCAAACTTTCACCAACAAGTTTGTTACATGTTAATTCAATTCCAGTCAGTTGCTTCTTGTCATCAACTAAGAACTTATTTGGGCTTCTGAAGAATACTGGTTTAAAATATTTGATATTGCTATCATCAGTCATTGTTTGCTTCTCACTTAAAGACTTTAACATTAATTCAGTCAATCTCTTTCTGGGACGAGGTAGATCAGGAACTACTTTGTGCACATCAGCAAAGTCATTTTCATTCCATATTGTTCTACAATTTTTCAATTTAAGTTGCTCTCGTAATTCTTTGATAGTAAAAGCAACTTGTAAAGGTCCTCTTCTACCAACCAAATATATTTCCTTTAGCTTTGATTCAGCTAAAACACTAAGAGCATGTTCAGTTATGTCAGTTTTCCTCAGTTCATCAATAGGAGTAAGTAAAATTCTAGCAACATCTAATGCAACATTTCCTTGCCCAAGAATAGCTGCCGTTCTATAGGACAAATCAACCTGTAAAAAAATGACTTTTAGAATTATTATAAAAAAAAAAATAGATAAATCTTCCTTATATGATAAATGATATTTATTTTGCAAATAGGTTTTCGCAAACACTTTTACAAGTCAAAACACTTTTTTTTTTATAACTAGATGAGGCCATAATCACATTCATAATGAATTCCTTACTTACCTTTAAATCTTTGTCAGAAGGGAGTCCATTATACCACCCCACAAAGTTGCGTGCCGCAATCACATTGGTTGCATCTTCATTTTCTATGCCAAGTGTTTTGTCTTCTTCAGCACCATAAGTCTGAAAATATTTAAATTGTTTATTAAGTCTTATAGATGCTGCAGGGATAATTCAAGAAATGCAGAGAATTTACCAAAAGCACTGCATCATAATGTTGTCTCAACTGCAGAAGATTTACATCTTTACCCAAAGTTATGTTTCCATAGAAATTGACATTGGGTTGTTGGGCCACCTTAGTGAACTGGTTTATTACATTTTTCACTTCTGGATGATCTGGAGCCACTCCATACCTAGAGTATAAAAATTTATTGTAAAAAAAAACAAGATTCTTTTCTATTTGTTATGGTAATTTATGCACAAGTAGTGTTCTTGTTTACTTAGCTGTCTGTGGTGTGGCTGTTTTTTTAACCAAGTTTATAAGAGTACCTACTACCTTCAAGCTACTTCAGTATTTAAAATATTGATAAGATAAGAAGTTTGCTGTGTTTTGAAATTAAACAAACCTAATAAGTCCAAAAGGTACAGGAAGCTTCTCCAATATATCAATATTTACAGACTCCAGTTTCTTAGTAAGATGCATCGCTGCATAGAACCCTGCAGGTCCAGCACCAACGACACATACTTGAGGTCGACTGTTGTAAGTTGCAGATGAGGAACTAAAAACTCTTCTTAATACCTTGTAAGTCATTTTGTGTTATACTATAGCTGCTCACAGCAGAGACCAAGTCCGCATACACAGTTACACTAATTTAAAATTCAAATGATTTGGGAGAAGATAAATTACAATGAATACATATCACATCATCGAAAAAAAATTTTTTTTACTAAAACGGTGAACTTTTTAAAATTACTTTTTTGTGATAGTATCCACGATTGCTGCTCAACAACATGCATGCTTGAATCTAACTGCTTTTGATATGCTCATTCTATATAGAAAAAAATTAAAAACAGTTTTTAATCTAAGGAAGAAAGCAACACCAACACCGACCAAAACGAGATGAACTTTGGAGTAACCAAATGACAACTGACAAGGACAACCTGTGAGCAGTGACAGTATGACTGTCAGTCAGGTCCAGGGATGCTAGTATGATTTCCCAAAAAAGTACGGTTGGCTTTCTGAAAAGCTACGGTTTTTAACAAAAAGGTATGGTCGGGTCGGGTTACTTCTACAAGAACTAGATGAGCTTTTTTAAGGGTTTTTTTTATTCATTGGAAATAAGTGCGTATCACTTATTTCCAATGAATAAAAAAAAACCTTCGAGAATCGAATATTCAAAATGATATGATCTAATTCTCGCAGAAGTATTGCGACCCGTACGGTTTTGCTAGAATTTTGAAAATTAAATAAACTAAGAAAATTCCATTTCAGTAATTTTTCTATTAATTTCTCGACAAACTGCAATCGTAAAATAATAATTTAAATTACCAGGAGTTTATATAACTTGCTAATACATGCTTGAAGCTCCAATAGTTTGGATGTGTCATTCTGTCTGTATCCGTCAATCATGTTATGATAAAGTTACATCATGTCACTGATCTGCAAATTTAATTTCGAGGGCTACATTGACGCAATCAAAACAATTCAATTCAGATAGTTGAGAGAAGCAGAAGGCGATTTTATTTTTTACCCTTTGTAGTGAAAAATAAATCACTAGAAAAGGTACGAAATAGGTACTGGGGTGCGTTTAAGTCAACCATCCAGTTTAAAATTTATACGGACTAAACGTTAAACACCCCGTTCAAGTACACTGAGAGGTGAAAAATTAAACTGACTAAAATTTTATACACCCCGTTCACGGTCGTCCGCTGGTATAAGTTTTCGCCTACTGGGATAAATCTTAGCGACCTTTTTACCTCGCTAAATTTTATCCTGCTGTCAGATGGCTGTCAGATTGACTTTGACATGGAGCTGTTTGCTCAATTCGCTCTCTAGAAACAAATATTTGTAACAATGACTTATTTTATCACCTCCGTGAACTTTATTTGTGTGTGACAAGTAAATAAGATTTGAAAAAAAAATGAGAATAACTAATAACAAGCTGAGCTGTCAATTGAATTTGACAGTTAAACCTATGACTCCGTTCAGCGAACTCTCGTTAGTTTAATTTTTATCTGGATGGTTGACTTAAACGCACCCCCTGTCTACACCACAGTCTACACTGGGGTGCGTTTAAGTCAACCATCCAGTTTAAAATGTATACGGACTAAACGTTAAACACCCCGTTCAAGTACACCGAGAGGTGAAAAATTAAACCGACTAAAATTTTATATGCCCGTTCACGGTTGCCCACTGGTATAAGTTTTCGCCTACTAGGGTAAATCTTAGCGACCTTTTTACCTCGCTAAATTTTATCCTGCTGTCAGATTGACTTTGACATGGAGCTGTTTGCTCAATTCGCTCTCTAGAAACAAATATTTGTAACAAGTACTTATTTTAACACCTCCGTGAACTTTATTTTTGTGTGACAAGTAAATAAGACTTGAAAAAAATGAGAATAATTAATAACAAGCTGAGCTGTCAATTGAATTTGACACTAAAACCTATGACTCCGTTCAGCGAACTCTCGTTAGTTTAATTTTTATCTGGATGGTTGACTTAAACGCACCCCTGAGCAACGACGATATTTTACTACTTTACTACTGGCAACTGAGCGGAGGAAATAATTTTATTTTATACTGTCACTGACTGTCAATGTCATGAGGTTGATCCATCGATACCATTTCCACTATTTTCATCGAATTGTGACCGAATTATACGGAAGAAATTTTGGTTTTTCTGTAACTATAACATTACAAACCGACAACTCCTGTTAAACCATTCTGTGTTATATGTTTTGTGACGATGGCGCATGCTAAGGATATGAAACATATATTCACTAGGTTATTTTCTTTGAAGAATGGGTAAGTTTAATAATTATAAATTGCCTTTGCGTCAAAACTACAACTACTCCTCAATATCCTCAAATGGATCGTCTCTTATCTCAGTAAATTAAAAGTTATTGGAATAAGTTTAATACTTCGTTTTATTGCATCATTGTCATTATGCATTTTACAGACTTAATACAAGTAGATGGACCGTAAAGAACTACAGTCAGGATGTCAACTCAACTGCACCAGTGGTGAACAGGGGCAATGTTACACCTTTGCCGCCATTATCTGAACCCATGGTCCTGCCCCCAGTTACTTACTCTTCAGCAGAGACTGAAGATGCTCTTACAGAAGTCACTGTACTCAGCAATGGATTAAGAGTGGCATCAGAAAAAAAATTTGGTCAATTTTGCACTGCTGGTGGTAAGTATCATAATTTTAAACTTAAATATTCAAACAAGTTTGTACAGTTATCTAAATATTGTCAATGGGGTTAAATACTTCAATTTTATTTTTGACCTCTATGGTAATATTTGCTAATAAATTCTATGTTTTCAGTGGTCATTGACTCTGGTCCAAGGTATGAAGTTGCTTACCCCAATGGTATTTGCCATTTTCTTGAAAAACTTAGCTTTGGTGTAAGTATTTATAATGTTATTTGTTTTGATTTGGTAAGCTGCATTTATATCAAGAATATAATCTTAATAAATTTTTTGTTACATTTTAGGCCACACACAAGTATGCCACTCGTGATGTCATGCACAGAGAGCTTGAGAGACATGGAGGCATCTGCGACTGTCAAGGTTCTCGGGATACCACTGTTTATGCTACCAGCGCTGATTCTAGAGGCTTGGATGCTGTCACTCAGGTAAAAAGAATTGTTAAAACTTTTCATAGATTCATAAAAGCAATTTTTCTACCAGGATGTCAGAATTTACTCCATTTTTATTCAATGTTCCAGGTTCTAGCAGAAGTTACACTGAGACCTCAACTGACCATGGAGGAGATTGAAGCAGCCAGACAAGCTGTTGCATTTGAACTAGAGACACTCTCCATGAGGCCTGAACAAGAGACTATTCTGATGGACATGATCCATATGGTATGTCTAAACAATGATATCAGAATTTATTTATTTTAAAAATGAAAGGCTGGTTTCTGCCTTAATTATGATGAGTAGATAATGGTCATTGTTACACTTCATAAAAAAGGCTTCGGGTTGTTCCGACTATTTAGTAGATTATTGTGAAGTTTGCACAAAATTGGTCGAGCAGTTCTTCATTTATCACATTGCAACATGTAGCAAAGCACTGAGCGGGCTGCTAGTATTTCTATAGATGAGTATGATCAAACTTATTATATGTTAACAACCATTAATAGTGCTTGGGTATATTTTCAGATGAAGTACTAGTGAGGTAAGGCTAAGCTAAAAATAAGTTTGCTATGTGTTTAGATTTTGGCCCGTCCAATTTTCCCATCAGAGTACAAAACAGGTTCCTTTCTTTTTTACTGGCTAATGTTATTTTTCCTTTACAGGCTGCTTACAGAGGCAACACTCTTGGACTTCCAAAGATTTGTCCAAATGAAAATGTCAACAAAATAGACCGCAATATAATTCTGAATTATCTCAAAAATCATTATACACCTGATAGGATGGTTGTTGCAGCTGTGGGGGTAAGATAATCTATTGATAATACATGTTGCTACAAATAAGAAGAAAGTAAAATCTTGGTATTGAGTAAAACAAGTTCGTCCTGGACTTTTTTTTTTAGTTTGGGGCAGTAGTCTTATCCATAGACGGAACTTGGCAAGAGTTGCTTAATTTTGGTAACCAATCTAAAGATAGGTTCACTCATCGGCGCTCATCGGTCAAACCAAAGAACGCGCTCGATCTCTTTCAGACTTCTTATATATATTTCACTAAACGTGATAATGGTCAGCTTACGCCAAGACGTGATGTGACTCGACGATATTGGAAATGTGTATCTTTTCGTGTAGTAAATAAAGTTAGATTTTGAGCTCTATTGCAATGTGCGCGCCGTGTCGCGTCTCGGTGTGCAACTGTGCATTGACCCTAAGAAAGATGCATCATAAACAAGAGATACATTTTTTACCAACTGAAAATTGTAATAATTTACTTAATCTCCAGGTGGATCATGAGCCATTTGTGGAGTATGTGCAGAAATATTTTGTAGAGTCAAAGCCTACTTGGCATGATGATAAACTTCATACATTCAAACCTAAAGTTGACTCTTCAATTGCACAATATACTGGAGGGATGCAGCAGGTACAGTGAACAACCACATAATAAATTTGTGATACAAAAGATTTTTTATAATAATAAAATCAGCTAGTTTCTTTGAAAAATGCAAATCTAAGTTACTGATTGCTTTTGTTACATCGGTGAATAAGAAGTTACAACGCATTAAAATTCGGCTTGTGATGTCACACACTAAAAAATGACACCATGACGTATTATGCATTTTAGAAGCGTTTTCGTCAGTTTTTCTTTACATAACAAAAGAGAAAATGCGGGACAAATATACTTTTACAATCTAACTGGTGGACTTATTCAAATTTTTTGGTGTACAAGCCTATAATGAATGTATTATATTGCAGGATGACTGTGAAATCCCTCTGTATCCTGGATCTGATCTGCCAGAACTGTCTCATGTTGTAATTGGTTTAGAAAGTAAGTATCACTTATTAATTTACCTATTTACTAGTTTTTAAAAACATTTTAAATAAGAAAAAAAAATCCCTCACTGGGCGATTGATCTCTCAGAGACGAAGACCTTTTTATAAATAAAAGAAAAATGATTACCTTTTTTTTTTTAGGTTGTTCACACAGTGACCCCGATTTTGTGCCAACATGTGTGTTGAACATGATGATGGGTGGAGGAGGCTCATTCTCAGCTGGTGGTCCCGGCAAGGGAATGTACACACGGCTATACACTAATGTCCTGAACAGGTACACAAGTATTCTAATCTAATTTAAAACATTCAGAAAAAAAAATTTTTTTTTTGATAGACTATGTTATATTGCGTCGCGTTGCAGGGATAAAGCCTCCTGTTTCTCTTAGATCACTATCCAAAACCGACGGAAAAAAGATAGAGGACTTACAAAGTTACAAGTAACTGGCTATATTTGCGCCGCGCAACTTGTAGCCCACCTTTCAAGTTGTATTCTGTGACAAGGTTTTTTTCAAAGACCATTATTTTCTTAGATATCATTGGATGTTCAACGCCACAGCGTATAACCACGCGTACGGCGACACAGGACTCTTCTGTATACATGCCGCCTCACCTCCTAACCGCATTTATGACACGACGCTAGTCATCGCTCGGGAACTCGCTAACATGGCCGGCAAAGTTGGAGAAAATGAATTACGGGTAAGATAATATATTAGTTAGTATAAGCTTTGGTCTTAGGTAAGCATTTTCTGAAATGATATCCTATACTAATATTATAAAGCTGAAGAGGTTTGGCTGAACATGCTAATCTCGAGAACTGCTGGTTTCGAATTGAAAAATACTTTTGTATCAGATATTGCATTTGTACAGAAAGGCTATATGCTCACGCTACGACCAATAGGAGTAGACCAGAGGAGGTGAAACCACAGGGAACAGCTAGTATAATTTAAAATATTTTTCTGGGTTGCCACACTATAGAATCTACTACTAATTAATGGATTAACTACTAATAATTGGATGAACTTTGATGACTAAATTAATAATTGTAATATGATAAGTAAGCCATCTAAACCAGTTTTACTTTTAATTTCAGAGAGCAAAGACCCAGTTGCAGTCAATGTTATTGATGAATTTAGAAGCAAGGCCAGTTGTGTTTGAAGATGTTGGCCGACAAGTGCTTGCAACTGGCAAGAGGAAGCCACCCTCATTCTTTATCAATGAAATTGGTTAGTAATTACACTTTCCCACGTCAGGGAAAACTCACTTTGAAGTCACAAACAAATATTCAATCTGAGGAGAAACAACATAGACAAATACTTTTTTTTTTGCAGAAAAAATAACAGCTGATGATATAATTCGCGTTGCACAACGGATGTTGAGTTCAAAACCAGCAGTAGCCGCCCGTGGTAAACTCGCTAACCTTCCTCTCTATGAAGAAATCCAATCCAACATGTCCATTGGTAAAAGTGACTCAACAACCCAAGGAAGAAAAATTAACCTATTTCGTTAGATAATATTAGGATCTCGTGCAGAGTTATTTACTGTAGTACATAAATTGTTTAAAATAAAGCTATGCATTTTTTCTAAATGGATTTCATTTGTAATTTAAAATGAAACAAAGGTTTTTTTTAACTCTATATATTTATAAACTATATACAAAACATTAACAATAATTCATGGCAAGACATTTGATTTACATTTAGTACTAATTTTTTTTTGTTAGCAAATTAGAACAAAAATTCAGTCTTAATTTATTCCTGAGTCGGTGTCAGTAGCTTGTATTAGGAATTAACAGTTTTGTTTTTGCTTTTAAACAAAACTGCGAGCTTTTCATAAGCATTTAATTGTCAAATCTTATTGGTTAAGTTTTTAATATTTACAATAATGTAAGTACATTTTATTTAGAAGTTGAATACTTACTAGTAAACTATCCTTTTCACTGAAATCTATCTGCATCTATAGAAATAGACTTGAACACATTTTAAGAGAGCTTGTGATGCACATTAATAACAAGTGGGTTACAAACCCACATGACATTAGGTGACATAGTAAAATAATTCGGATACAGCCCATTTAATGTGTGATTTGTTTGAATGTAAATCAATGAATTGTCAATACAATTCTCAATATAACACTTCTTTCATTTTACTGTGCCATTTTAACGGCAGTTTTCGCTGCCTGATCAACATCCTTGATGATTGTAAGTGGTAGACCAGATTCCTGAAGCAGTTTTTGTGCAGTGTCGGCATTAGTACCCTGTAGTCTTATAATGAGAGGATATTTTGGAGGGTTCTCCTTGCATGCTGTGATTATACCTTGAGCAATTGTAGCACAGTTGACAATACCTGCAAATAAATAATGTAGTACAATATTTGTAAATCTCCTTTATAATAATACTAACTGTTACCAGAAAATTATCCCATGGGCACATAATATTTGGATAAAAAGTATTCTATACCGTCGCCTTAGAGTGGACATCGGGAATGAATTTTTGCAAAAAATATTTTATTGCGTTTCTAGAGAGAAAACCTCGCGACGCACATCCTGATCTGACTAAAACCTAGTATTGCATGCTTCAGGTTTTACGAATAACCGATAAATAAGGTTTTATGAACTTTGGAGAATCTTAAAGTATCGAACAGTTCTGAATATAATAGCAGGTTAAATTGCCATATAAAGGAACTAAAACACGCCGTACACAAATTTAAAAGCACACCGTTTTTACTCCCTCCTGAAAAGTTACAATTCTTTTACACTTACGAGATTTTCACTCTTAAGGTGTTGATATGTTAATCCAGGTTATAAACTATTTGTGTATCAAATTTCATCCAAATTCATTCAGTAATTTTTGCGCGAAAAAGTAACAGACACACACACATTCATACTCGCCAAACTTTCACATTTATCATGATAAGAAGGATTAGTAAAATAAGATCTTTGAAAAACTAAGTTACATATTACATAATATAGCTTACCACCAAACACATTGACGAAGACAGTCTTTACTTTTGAGTCTGATTCTAATATCTTCAGAGCAGCTGAAACTTGTTTTGGTCCAACACCACCGCCGAGATCTAAGAAGTTTGCAGCCCTTCCACCATTCAATGTGATGATGTCCATGGTGGCCATGGCTAGTCCAGCACCATTGACCATGCATCCAATGCTGCCATCCATGTCAATGTACACAAGGTTATGTGAAGCTGCCTCTCTCTGAAAAAGAAATTTGAATTTGTAGTCTAAAAAAACTAGCTGTAAATTGTAATCTATTTATTCTATATGAAAAATCTAAGTAAAATAAAATATTTCAACTAAGCCATCAAAGAGGCAGTTTTGAATGTCAAATCTAAAAATTAAAGGATTTATTAAATGAATGGGATGGATTTTACTTTTTTTTTGTAGTACCTTTTCTAATACCATAGTAATTGTCTGATACCTAAAATTATTTTATCATGAATTTGCTGTCCTAATAAGTATTTTTGACCTTTAACATTTGAAGGCATGCTTTTTTCATTGGTATCATTTTTATCTCAAAATTATATACTTATTTTTATCAAGTGAATTTAAGTGTTTCTTATCCCTTAGCAAAATCACCCTGCTATTGCATGTGGTTACAACATTATATCACCCAAATATTATCACAAGTTGAAAATAAAGAAAAATATGTGATAAACAGAGGTTACTGAGATAACAGAGGAGATAAATAAATACCCATTATTTACATTGAACAATGATAAGCTCAACATGCAAGTATATTTGTGTGATGTAGGAATATGTTACTGAAGTTAGGTAACAATGAAGCCAAGGGTTCAGAAAAATTAATATCATTTAACCTTTTTAACCAACACTCAAGACTTGAGTACTAGTGATATTGAACACTGATTGAACAAGCCATGTTTATAATATAATTTCTTTGCATATAGTTCTAACATGCATTGCATTTATGAGTACATCAGTTATGTGGGATCAGGATAACAATACAAAACAAGCTTAATAGTTTTTAGTGAGGTGGTAAATATGGCACAGACATTTCATTAGTTTCCAATAAACATTTACAAAAATAAAATACTAACTTCTTTGGGATCACTCTCTGATAGATCGTCCAATGCGAAAATCTCCTTTTGCCTGAACATAGCATTGTCATCAAAGTTGATCTTGGCATCCACAGAGATCACTCGCCCATCATCAGTTTCAACCAGAGGATTGATTTCCAGCTGGGTAGCATCCACCTGGAAGTAGAAATTAAATATAAAATTTACAAAAGAAAGTTTTTATGGAACAACACTACTTACAATTTTTATTTTTAATTAAAATTTACATACCTTACTAAATAGGCCCCAAAGCTTTTTAAGTTCTTCAGCACATTTGGCCTTCAATGGTCCTTTGAATTCCAAAAATTCTGCAATCTCGTTGGCTATCTTATCAGTGATTCCCTCATATATATCAACAGGCACAGTTTTCAACAAGTGGGGAGTCTTTTCCGCGACTGCCTCTATGTCCATTCCTCCAGCAGGAGACGCCACTATTGCAGCACCATTGTAAGACCTCTCCAACACAATACTGAAGTATGTCTCCCGCTTAATATTGACACTTTCTGCCACCATCACCTTGTCCACTAATATTCCATCTTTGGGGGTTTGTTTCGTTATCAACTTATGCCCAATCATACTCTTTGCTAGTTTCAAAACTTCATCACGGTTTTTGGTAAGATGAACACCCCCTTTGAAGCCATTATCAAAGTGACCCTTACCGCGACCACCGGCCAGGATTTGTGCTTTAACAACGTATTCATCAGCCTTAAAATCTGCTAGAGCTTTAGTGTCTAGTTTAGAATCAAGTACTCGGAAGTCTTGTACTGACACTTGATGCTTTCGTAACAAATCCTTACTGTGGAACTCTTGTAGATTAAGATTTCTTACTGCCGTTACTTGTGGATAGTATCTAGGCACGAACTTCGTTATGAGTTTCAGATTTTTCGTTTTCAACGCAGCCATATCGAACTTTGTCCAGTTACGGAAATAAATCTTAACCTAACGAATGAAACCAGTTTACTAATAAGCTTGGGGACTGTATGAAGATGTTAGGGGCACTATACTTAACCGAAATCGAACAATTGGAATTGAATCAATTCCAACAGGTGGAATAATTAATTATTATTATTAATGCTTTTTGCGGCGAATTTCAAGAGCCACCGAAATCACCCACAGACTAACACAGCAATCACCACACAATCACTGAATGAAAATGATTTGTGACGAAATGTCAAAATCCTGTCATCTGTCTACTTGATTTTTAATATTTCTGGCATGGCTTCAAGGCTTTTACTAAAAAATAATTATGTCTGCTTACAATTGACCACAGTTTCCAGAAAGAGAGAAATACTGTAATTTGCTTAAAAGTCCACTCTTTCTAGAAGGAACAATTATAAATGTTAGATGAAAAAAGGCGCAGTCCATCTTTTTAGCCGATGTTAAGACGTAATCTGTGTGCATAGGCCAAACACCCTCATTATAAATAAAGGCCCGTGCGCACAAATGCAAGGGACCAATGAGGCCGATAACAGAACGGCAGACAACACATTTAAAATTCTAAATTCTGTTGTCAGCCCCAACAGAAGACACTGGAGGACACCTTGAAGAGAACTTGGATTCCATTCTCGAAATGTGTTCCAATTTGGATTAAATCTGCGTCTAAATGGATGGCATCCGTCAATCAAGCATTTTTATTCGTCTATTCGGACTCTATTTAGATCACATCAGTCTGGAACACAGACTACTACTAAAGTCTACAACAAGCTTTCGCAATGTACAAAAATGTTGTTTTTTACAATATAGTAACACCAAAATGGTGATGCCAACCTTCAAACCGTAACCAACTTCCTTTTTCTCGTGTTCTTTTGACAACGCGAGGTTAGAATCGCTATTTAGCTTGAAAAAGTATGTATTTAGTTAAAATAAAGTGAACTTTTAGTTAGTTTTGTAAATTGTGATAGATTATAATATGTTTATGTTTATTTGTAGGCAATCATAATGGCTGAGGAGAACTGGAATGATGATACTGTCGAAGGCGGCAGCATGGCTGTTGACAACGCGCCGCTGCCGCTTGCTGCTGACATTCCCGAAATCAAGTTGTTCGGAAGGTGGAGTTGCTATGATGTCCAGGTGTCTGACATGTCCCTGCAGGATTATATCTCCGTCAAAGAGAAGTACGCGAAATACTTGCCCCACTCTGCTGGCAGGTACGCACACAAACGATTCCGTAAGGCTCAGTGCCCCATCGTTGAGCGTCTGACCAACTCCCTTATGATGCACGGCCGCAACAACGGCAAGAAGCTCATGGCAGTTCGAATTGTGAAGCACGCCTTCGAAATCATTCACTTGCTGACGGGTGAGAACCCTCTACAAGTGCTTGTGACAGCTATCATCAACTCAGGTCCCCGAGAAGACTCTACTAGGATCGGTCGTGCTGGTACTGTGCGTCGTCAAGCTGTGGATGTTTCTCCTCTGCGTCGTGTGAACCAAGCCATTTGGTTGCTGTGCACTGGTGCACGTGAGGCTGCATTCAGAAACATTAAGACAATCGCTGAGTGTGTTGCTGATGAGCTTATAAACGCAGCAAAGGGCTCATCAAACTCTTACGCCATCAAGAAGAAGGATGAGTTGGAGCGTGTTGCTAAGTCCAACCGTTAAAACTTATATTTTAAGATATGTATCAATAAAAAAAAGTCAGAAAACTTTGTTTTATTATTGTCTCATATCTAGTTTTTTCCTTGAATATCTTAGTGTTCTTTGATAAATGGTGTGGTGGTTTGTAACAATGCTCTTCCTGGGTGTAATTTAACTTAAGTCTTGACCAATCAATTCATTATCGATTTTTTCTCTTCGCTCAATAATAATTGTTGGGCATAGGCCACTATGGAAATACTTTTAAACTACAAAGAACCTCACATGAATTTAGATCTATTCTGAGATTAAAATAATGACTTAAAAAATGTTATTGATATGCTTTGAAAAAGACTCTAATTATATTAATTTATATTTTTATCGCCTCTAGTGTGGGACGCAACCTGTGTATACTCATGCGCCATCCCATCTTCCAAGTTCATCGTGCTCTGCTGGCGCTGCTGCTGCATTTGCTGAGAACCTCGAGAGGCGAAAATATAGTAACTCGAGTAGTAACTATATTTTTGCCCCGTTTGGGGTTGTAACTATAGGGCCATGGGGTCCGAGTGCTCACAGCCTCTTCAGAGACCTTTCAAAAAGACTTGTTGACGCTTCCCATGACCCAAGAGCTGGCTTTTACGTTGGTCAGAGGCTAAGCTTAGCCATTCAAAGTGGTAATGCTGCCAGTCTCTTAGGCACATTACTGGCTGACAGTGTTGAGGAAGAATTTTTCGATGCCTTGTAATATTTTAATTTAGTTTTTGGTTTATGTACAGTGTATTTTTTTTTTTTTTTAAATATTTAGGTGTAATTAATTTATTTTTGGAGTTTAGAATTAATATGAACAAAATAATAAATTGATTTATTAATTTATTGTTATCACCAAGGTTTGGAGTCTTATTTGGCTCTAACAGAAATTAATAATTGTATTTGTAAAAAAAAAACCTTTTATATTCTCATCATTTTATTCTGCGCTTGTAGATTACGAGTGCTATGATAAATTCAAGTAAATATCACAAATAAAGGCTCAGACACTAGGATGCAATATAGGTAAATTAGGGTATGAGTCAAACAAAGCAGATAAATCATAAGGCATTCATTTGAAATCGAAGAAAGGGTAGGTTTTTCATCAATATTTTGTTTACATGACGTTTAGTGGAAATAATGTGGACATTCAAAACCACGTGTACAAGTTCATGGCATAAAAAACAATGTGCACAGTTGCACAGATTAGATATGACATTATGAAATTAAATGTCATTTATTGATGGCTAGTGTTGTGATCTTCTGGCTTCTAGAGATTTAAAATATGTTGACATTTTCGGGTTACGCTATGTTACTACAAAACAACAAAAAAAAATGTGATCGGTGGTGATCGGTCTGCTCTCTATCGTTGAAGTGCCTAATTCATGATGCGCCGCCGGCCATTAGATTAAGCAAGATTTTATCATGGATGAGGATGTGACCACGGCTTAGGTGGTTTCGATTTCTCACAAATTTATCTCCGATTATCTCAGACATCACTAGCAGACAACTCGACATATTTTGACATTTTCCTAAAATGTCAAAAAAGCGGACTGTCACTGTGAAGTTTAACTAAAGTGGAGATTTGGAATTTTGGAGAAACAGTAGGAGAAATGTCGAAGAATTGAAGTGAAAATACAACACTTTCTCGTATTTGATACAGTGAAAACTCAATAACAATAAATTACATTCGGTTGATGTGAAAGGGCTACAATGATTCACAGTTTGTTCATAATAAACCCGTCTGGGTAAGTATTGAAGAAGAAGCAGAATAATACCTTTGAATTCACGATTTATACCATAATTGAAGCAGTCTAGTTGGAACTTTAGTTATATTTGTGTACCTATCAGTTAACCTTCTAATAATCTTCCTAATCTTCCTTTTGTGTCAATATTCAACTTGCAATGAACTCTGTGTAATTTTTACAGGGATGTTTTTCTTGAAAAGCATTGGCGGAGTGTGGTACCAAGATCTGTATGTGACTACTATTTGGAGGCACAGAGGGCATCTCCTAATGTAAGCATAGTTTTCATTTTAGATTATAAAAGTACCAAGAAAACATTACATCAATTTACCTAAGATGTCCCACTGACCATTATTTCAAAGACTGGATTGATCACCCCTTTTGCTATTTGTTTGTTGGCAATTTCAAGCTTATAGTATGACTACTACAAGCTTGAAATTGCCAAAACACATAGCAAAAGAACTAGTAGTGTGACCACTACTTTCACATTGAGAATGAAGTTTTAGGTCAGAAGTCTCACACCTTGATCAATGAGACAATATTAGACTCTTACATTTATTAATTCTTGTGTCATTATTTTGGGGTCAGCATAACACATTATTTCTATCTATTATCATTATCCCCTGTCAGTTGGTGTCTTACCAACATTACCGAAATAAGAGCTTGAAAAGCTGGTGATCATGGCAATTGCAGCAATGTTAAAATATTGGAATTAGGTACACAAACATAGACAAAAACTAGTATGATATTTAAACCAGGATATTTTATCCAGTTTTAAGTGTCATCATCCTAGCCTAGTCTTTTCCTGTTTAAAGTTGTAATGATAGAAAATATTGTGTTTCTAGGATGTTCCTCCAGTACTGGCTGCCCCCCATCACTACTTGATATCAATCCAGAGAGGAGGTGTGGCTCTGGTGGCCGTGTGCATGCAAGAAGTTGCTCCACTGTTTGTGATTGAGTTCCTGCATAGAGTTGTTGATACATTCCAAGTAAGAGAGCTTTAAAAATATGGTCCTTTTTCTCAAGCAACTGGGGCTTATATTATTCATTTTCCTATGATATCTATGAATACAGGCCAAGTGCTCTAACAAAATTCTTGATAAGGTCAAAATTCTAAAAGAAATATACAAACAATACTTACAATATAAATGTGCTGGTTGCTAGAGAAAACTTATGTTTTTTAAATATTTAGAAATAGGAGTTGAAGAATTTTTATAGGATTACATACAAGGAAAGTACTTTAAATATTTGATCTCACTTCAGAATTAAAACTTGAAGTCCGGAAACGTTTTACTTTTAGGCGGACTGCACGCGCTCTTCTTGAAGAATACCTTGTGTTTATTCCAAAAACCTAAAAATTTCGCGCTCCCTTCGCCTCGCGCTTTGATAAATCCATGGCCGTTCGTTTTTCGTTGACCTCTCGTTGATAGCTCGTTGTGTTCCAACAAAATTGTAAAAAGTTGAAAGTTGTTTTATAAGATGGGGTATGGCACGCTCGTTTTGGGTGTGACGTTGATGGTTCTTATGTGCTAAGTTCCGACGCGGCAAGCTTTTAACAGTCCAGGGCGCGGAAGTTGTAAAATACACACACACTGACCTACCTACCATAAAAAATGAGGGTCCGGGGGTGTGCCGGCGCTGTGCTGTGTGTGGGCGCCACAACCTTAAAGCAATTTTTATAAAATTAACTCTAGTAGCTTTTTGCCTAGAGTAATTTAAACACTAGTCACTAGGATCTTTCTGTTTTTCGTCTTGGTTTCATATGTCAATATTCAGAATTATACATGTATTACAAATGCTGTGTTTGTTCAGCTTTTTAAGTTTATAATATTCATATTTTTAATAGAATGACTAAGCAATTATAATGTTTCCATTTTCTTTTCAGGACTACTTTTCAGACTGCACAGAGACTATAATTAAGGAAAATTATGTAGTTGTATATGAGGTATAATTTTTCCGAACACAGTATTATACAAATATAATATTATTATTATATATTCCATATAATTATTCTTAGTAAATAATTATTTTAATTTTCAGTTGTTAGATGAGATGCTTGACAATGGCTTCCCTCTGGCTACAGAGAGCAATATTCTAAAGGAATTGATAAAACCTCCAAATATTTTAAGGACTATTGCCAATACTGTTACTGGGAAATCTAAGTGAGTATGATAAAACTCTAACAGCATTACTACAAAAACTTAAGCACATGTTGAACACTTCTAAAAGAAGTGTGACTGCAATACGGACCTTATTTCAACGTCATAAGCTGTCATTTTATTTAGACAAGTAGTCAACAGAAGTTTAAAAGTTTTTGTAGTACCACGGTAAAACTCTTACAATTCAAGCCAGGTAGATGGAACTTCAACCTCCAAACTGCTGGTTTTTGTTTTTTAATCATAAGTCATTCTCCCAAAACTATTAGAAACTTTGCTTTGTCTCCCACAGTATTCTCATGAAAGTTGTTAGAAATACTGTTATTTCATGGACAAAGGTTTAAATTATGTTCATTGCATATAAGCTAGGTAATAAATAGTTCATATGAATATTCCTTGCAATATATCTATATGAACAGTTGTATTATAATAAAAATGGACTGGGCGTAGGTAAAGAGTATGTAAAAATAACAGCAGGTGGCGTTCTGACACCTTACTATTAACACTTAACGCTATCCAGTATAGGCTGTGGGAAAGAGACAGAACTATACACGTCGTCTAGCGCCATCTCTTTCCCACAGCCTAAACTAGATCGCGTTAAGAGTTCATGGTAGGCCACCAGGTGGCCGTTCTGTTCCGTTTTTGTCTACTTCCCTTCGAGAAATACTCGAAACTTAGTCAATCTAAATTGTATTTTCAGTGTTTCTTCAATACTGCCATCTGGGCAGTTATCGAACGTGCCGTGGCGACGTTCGGGCGTCAAGTACGCCAACAATGAGGCTTACTTCGACGTTGTTGAAGAAGTTGACGCTATTATTGATAAGAGTGGTGCTACCGTCTCTGCGGAAATACAGGGTTATGTAAGTTATCATCAGAAATGGGAACAGTACCCTTAGCACAAGTTTTCACTCTTACTTTACAGCGTCCTTCCAGTATTTACAGCAATTCGAAGAAGGAACTAATGTTTTTCTTGAAAATTGTCAATTTGAAATTGTTAAAGTTCCAGTTAACTTTACGTCTCAAATACTGAAACTCATGCTAAGGGTACTGTTCCCCGCTGCCTCGAGAAGTCGAGGCGTGGCGGGAAGAGCTCCGGCGCGAACTCAGGGTAGCATGGATCGCCCGGAGGACACAGTAGAGCATACGGTGCAAGACTGCCCAGCTTGGACAGAGCACCGACGTGTCCTCACGGCGGCGATAGGCGGAGACCTCTCGCGCCCGGCATTGGTTTCGGCCATGCTGCGGAGCGAGGCGGAGTGGGAAGCGGTCGCCACCTTCTGCGAAGCAGTAATGCTCGTGAAGGAGGTGGCGGGCCGCGAGAGAGAGACGACAGCGTCCTCCCTCCGCCCCAACCACAGTGGTGTACGCCCACGGCGTCTGACGTCGCAAGACGATCTCCGGCCACCGTAGGCGCGGGCATGCGGACAGCGAGTAAAGGGCAACTCGCTGTCCGACCATGGACCATGCCCGGGTCGACGGCGCGTCGTGTTCCACGCGCGCCTCAAAGAGCTGTCAGCAAATGACGGGGCCCCCTCTCAGAGGGCCAAAGCCTGCCGGGGCCGCGGGACTTATTTCTATTACCGTGACCCCGGAACATAAAGGGCTACTGAAGGACACCGTGGATTTTAGTCAGTACAAGTCTGACAGTCCCTCCCGCCCTGCCCGGCGTTAGAGGACTCATTTGATGATCTTACCATGCTAAAAAAAAAAAAGGGTACTGTTCAATAAAAGTTATTGAAAAATTAGGACGATTAACTGTTTGATTGTATTTTTGAGTGTTTATTTTTGTTTTCAGATTGATTGCTGTATAAAATTAAGTGGAATGCCAGATCTGACCCTAACATTTGTAAATCCACGTCTCTTCGACGATGTATCATTCCATCCGTGTGTGAGATTTAAAAGATGGGAGGTAAGCCTATAACGAGTTTATATGCAAGCTCTTCATAAAAGTCTTGTACTCCATCCGTCGAGGAAACTTCACCCTAAGTCGTTTCATCTGTATTGCGTAAAAAAAGATAACTCCAACGAAACTATGTCAAAGATCGAAAAATAAGTACTCAAAGGAGTCTCACACCCGATTTTGTATGAACAAAAAAAAATACTTAAAAATAAAAGTACCTCATAAAATTCTTCTCTTCCAGTCTGAAAGGATACTATCATTCATTCCACCGGACGGTAACTTCCGTCTAATGTCCTATCACATTGGATCGCAGAGCGTCGTGGCGATACCGATGTATGTGCGACACAGCCTCACGCTGCGGTCTAATGGCGACCAGGGACGGTTAGACCTCACGGTCGGGCCCAAGCAGACCATGGGACGAACTTTAGAAAGTAAGGATTTCATGTACTTTTGATCTAGTATTCGTGTTAAGATCAAACCGTCAACCGATGGCATCGTGAGTCGAGTTTTCGTTCAGCATTGTGAATGATAACTTGACTCACGATGTTGTTGGTCCACCTAGTTCTCGGCCTGTCTACACTACGATTTCCCGTTGTGGTAACCACAGGACAGTATTTTTTATAAAGACACATAAACAGGCATATTTATAAGAGAAATACAAGAAAACCGCATAATTATGTGTTGCGCCATTACAATTATACATTCTGTTGGCCAACATGGTAGTAACTACAGGGTAAAGTAGATACTGTAGTAAAAGTGTTTGAATTTTATCACACTGTCATCATTACTCTGCAAAGATTGCATTCATTATGCTAGATTTCAACTTTATTAAACTTTGTATATGCATGGTGGACTACTTCCACCAAACACGACTCCTTTCCTTTGCCACATGCCTATGTGTCCTGTGTTCAAACAGTGAAGAGAAGAAGTGAAGATTATAAGCTAGCTTTTACCTACTTAGTTTTATGCAAAAATAAGTAGCCTTTTACCATCTCTAAGAGTTTCATCTATATCTAAAACTCGGACGTTTCAGCGATAGGAGTGAAAGCACAACAAAAAATATTTTTTTATTTTCCAGATGTATCCTTAGAGATCTGTATGCCAAAGTGCGTGTTGAACTGCTCTCTCACCGCAAATCAAGGCAAATACTCGTATGATCCGGTCAGTAAGGTGCTGTTATGGGATATAGGACGCATTGAGCTGCCAAAACTGCCGAATATTAGAGGATCTGTGAGTATGAGTACATTATTGACTGGAATAAGTTAAATACACTACTAGCCCCAAAAGAACGATGCAATCTGACCTTTTAAAGAGGAAAAAGTTCGAAGAGTTCTTAGAACACCTTTTGGAAGACTCCTATGGGCGGAGATCTGCGTCGACTCTCAGTTTGGAACAGAAAGGTCCTGCGAAAGCCTCAACGCCAGACATAAAGGCCATTGGCTAGGGCTGAAGATCGATGCAAATAAGGACTGAAAAAGAGCACGCGTCACCACGCGAAGAAGCACCTTTGTCCAGTCCAATCCAAGCGTGCGAACATACTCTTAACGCAGTTTCGGTTCTTATACAATAATTTGAGTCACGCAAATGCATCCGTATTTAACATTTACTTAAGTTCAAAATCGTTTTCAACAGGTATCAGTACAATCAGGCGCAGACACATCAGGTGCAAACCCAAGCATTAACGTGCACTTCACGATACCCCAGCTAGCGGTCAGCGGGCTCAGAGTCAGCCGCCTGGACATGTACGGAGCCAAGTACAAGCCCTTCAAGGGTGTCAAATACGTGACTAAAGCGGGCAAGTTCTCAGTGCGCATGTGATCGGAGGCCGACCAGCCCGAACCGTGGATGTGCTTGGGATTGTCTATGACTGGAGGTCGTGTATAGTGATGACAGTTCTACTGAATAACGGTCTTTATGAGTGTGGTCACATTCATCGACCCGGAATTTGTTTATTCAACAGCTCAAGATTGTACAGTGAAGCCCAGTAAGGGCTAAATGTTTTTTATGTCTATTTGGGTACTGTTTGACGGTAATATGTTTGGATTTTCCGCGCTTAAGTTTCCGCTCTCAGCGGTCGTAAACGCGCCGTACGTTTTGAGTATATTCTGCCCGTCCAATGTTGATACTATTTTCGGCTCTTGTATCTCTAAGGTGACAGTAGAAGCAGTGAAGTTTTAACGTTAAAAATATGTTCGCCAAGCAGTACTTAATTATTATTGTTTATTATCAGTGTAAGACAACTCATATAAATATATATCAATGTCTGTATCCATGTCAAATTAGTTAATTAAGTTGTACATAATATATTATATTCAATGTTATAACTACTTTTATTAAAACATTATTATGCAGTATATTCATGACTTTTATTAAAACATTACTGTTTGGACAGTCCCAGGACCCCGGTAGGCCTGGCCTAACTGTCAAAGTACCATAGGATTGTCCTGTCATGCAGCGCACAACCTCCCCAAGAGTGAACTATGAGATGCCATAAAAAACAACAGTAGATCAGGTGTATATGCACTAAATTCATGACTTTTATTAATAAAATAATGAATGATTTACTTAATATGTAAACTATGTAAAACACCCAATTATTGACCCTTTAAGCGGTTTTTCTTGCTTCTTTCGCAAAATAAACTAATGCACGAGTTGCAAGTGGAAATGAATGTTTTTGGAAGATAAAATAAACGTTGGAGAATGTAACTAAAACATTATAAACAGTCATACAAAGGTAAAAAGTGTTTTTTTTTCTCGAGTTTAGCAAAAACAGGCCATTTGACCAGTTATCAACATGCCTGTACCAAATTTTCATCATGCAAATGACCAATTTTTTGACCTCCTGTAGTATAAGAATAAACTCAAATATTATTTATTAGGACTATGATACGAGGTTTTATTTGATAAAAAACAAACAAAGGTAGTCTTATTGCCCTACTCATTTTCTTTTTTCACACAATTTTGGTCTACAGTCTTCAAACGCGGCCTATAATATTCTTGCACTTATTTTTGAAGTTTGGTTGTAGTTTTATCACTTTTTGTCCAATTTTTCCTCTTTATTATTTGTTATTTCATTTGTCTGTATTATGCAACAGATTAAAAATGCTCGCCGGCAAAACAAATTGAAAGAATACGGCCTTAGTTCTTCAAAGTTAGTTTAAAAAAGTTTGAATTAATATTTTTCCAATTACATAAGACTATTTAAACTTTTTCACCTTATGTAGAAGATCCTCACAAATGAAGAGAGCATAGACACAAATCTAAAACTACCTAACACTTTGCCTCGGATATGATTTAAGTCAGTTTGTTCAAACATGCAGGTTAGAGTAATTTTTGTCATAATTTTATGCATTAAACCAACTTATGACTGAGGCATTGCCCGTGTTATGTTCGGCAATTGTCCCACGGGATCATATACCTACATAAAAAGTATCCTGCGTCCAGGTAAACCCACCTAACCAGGTTTTTATATTATCCGCTTCCCAAATTGTTTCAAAATCCATTCAGCCGTTAACTTTTCCTATAATTGTAGTAAGTTTAAACTATTCAGGAGGATCCAGAATGTGACAGTAGATCGAAAATGTAAGTACAGTAGAATCCGTTTATTATGACTCCGCTTATAATGACCAACCGCTTATTATGACGTATTACACAGCGAAGTTTGGTTTTCATAGAAAATTCTTTCAACAACTTCGACAACTGTTCGGAAGCGTCACGTGATACCCGATGATGTTCGGCGCATGCATGGTTGTTTTGAGTCTCAGTGGGTAATAACAATTAATATTATTGACTTAGTTCTACATTGTCTCTCAGTTAAAATAAATACCTACATACTGACAAAAACAGGAGGTTGTTTATTTTGTACAAAATGCTTTGTATGACGTCCGCTTAGAATGACCGTCCCTTCAATGTCATAATAAACGGATTCAACTGTACCTCGCTCAAATTAAGCTAGGTTCATAGGTTACTACGTAAGGTATTTTTTATGTTTGTGATTGTGCAGATACACACATTTAGGGGTGCCAACACCCATGTGCATAATACAGATGCATTAAAGTTAAGCTACCTCACCATTAAAATGAAATATACGTATAAACCGTGGTGTCAGTAACTGGTATATTCGTACATATGGTTCATTACCAGCTATTGACATGTCATGTCAAATAAATGGTTATCCATACATTTGAGTTTACCACATATTGACCCCATCATTTTAACAAGTTAAGGCTCATTAAAACTATAAAATCATGTGGAAAAGCATTATGTCTGTCTTAAATAACTAAAAAATACCAAACTCTAAGGAATCTATAGTGTAAAACTGAAATAAAATGACATTGAAAACAACCTTCAGCTTAGCAAATTGTTAAATTTCTTGATGATTTTAGCAGGGTATTTTATTATCATAGGTTTACGGACGCAATATCGCTTTATTTAAATTTTCTGTGACGCCGATATATTACAAGATAAATTATTTTGTCATTTTTTGTATTCTTTATGCAGCACTGCAAGAAGATTTATTATTATTTTTGATAAAAACTGTTAAGAGGTCAATAGTTGGTGGGAGGTCAGCAGTTGGGTACTTTACTCTACAACATTTTAGAAAATTTATTATGTTTATAATATTCGACGCTTTTAACAAAAACTATTATCCATTAATGATTGAATACATTCCAAGCGTTTGAATTTATTTTATTGCTATGGTAGTTGTAGTACAGTAGTTGTGGTACAGCAGTGAATTATAGTTACTTCTGGATTTGCCTTCGACAACTGAGGGAGATCTTTGCTATAGGCGGCGGCGACTTCACCACGAGAAAGGACATCTCGAGGCGATTGCCGGCCATCGTAGGCGCAGCCATACGGATGGGGCATAATGGATGACTTAGGCGTTTCCACCAGAGACCTGCTATGTAGCTGTGTTGCGAGGATGTAAAAGCTGAGCTACAAAACTGTGTGACATACCTTATTCCACTTGGGGCACCTGGCACTTGCGAAAAATTTTGACAAGAGCCTTATGCCGAATAGATAAGGAACCGGTAGCTCAGGAGCCGTTGTCAGCGGGTGCCCTAAGTGGAATACCTCACAGTTTCTACTGATGTTAGGCTATGTAGCTGTGGAAGGAACACCGTGGATTTTTGTACGAGTCTGATAGTGCCTTCCGGACTACACAAGACGGGGGGACACATTTTACGATTGCACCACGTAAAAAAGTCTCATCTGTCATCTTCAGCTTCTGGGCTAGATTTAAGCTAAGAAAAAAACTAGTGATGTTAGTTTAGGGTAAATTGTGAGTTCGTTGAATCCTAATACCGGCGAGGTTCTTGTGCATAGCCGCAAGTTCCGCCTCGAGCCGGCGCTCACTCATCTGCGAGGAGTCTTTGTCTCTGAAGTATCGCTGCACGAGCACCGACATCAATGCTGGGTACTCTCTCTGCACAGACGCTTCCACATCACGTTCCTAATGCACAAATAGATAATTAGCAATAAATGTTCCGGTTCACACGCAAATAACTACGTCTATAAACGAATGGAAGTGACAGTAATTGCCAACGATTCAAATGATTGCCTATTGTACTTTCTTAAACTTTTCTGTAGATAGAGTGGTACCTAATCAGATGCTGCTATAAAGTGATTATCCTGCTTCGCTACCGGTTAAATCGGTAGCGTAGCTTGTACTGCCTATTTTTTACCCCAGATATATTTCCTGGTAGTTAAGTAGTGGTAATTGAACTCAGAAAATCACGCAGCCACACTTGCGATCATAACACCGATACGACTTAAAAAAGTGAGTTATGCAAAAATTATTCAGAAACGGGGCACAGATGTTAATGTCCCATTGTCTATTTGAATTAAGTAAAACGTTCATCGATTCATTGATACGGGTATTTATTGCCGGTAGCGTTACCTAAGTTTTATGGGAATCATGATGGAACGGTAACATGTGCGAGCAAACGAAGGTCTTTTTCTCATTTAACTTTTATTGAGGCTGGATACTTGCGGAAACAGAAATTATACCTTTCGTTGCTTTTCACGCTCTATAGCCATCGGATAGCCAACGCCGGCGGCACAGCCGGATGTCAGTGGCAAAGTTAATTGGTAAGTTAGGTAAATATAAATGCTTTCGCACCAGGATAATTTACTCTTACTAATACACTTCCGCCACATGACAGCCCTCTGGCGCCGTCTACCCTGCAGCCAGAACGTGTGAAAATACACTGACATTTTTTTCTTGCTAGAAATGAGAACTCGTCAAACACAAATAATGGTGATTAAGTACTTTTAAAAAAGGATCATTTTCTGTTCAATTTTTTTTGTGGCTGCACTCTAGAGCCACATTTAGACAGGATAAGAACTTGCACTACTTTCTTTTTTTTTTTTAGGTGGTAAAATCATCAAATGAGTCCTCCCGCCCTGGGTGGGGCGGAAGGGACTGTCAGACTTTTACTGACTAAAATCCACCCGTGTTCCTTCGGATGCCCTTTACGTTCCGGGGCCGCTTTATCCTGGGTTAAGAAAAAACACGCGACCCCAGCAGGCATTTGGCGCGAAACACGACGCGCCACCGACCCGGGCTTGGTTCTCCGTCGGACGGCGAGCTACCCATTACTCACCGTCCGCAAGCCCGCTCCGCCGCTGTGCCCTCTGCTGATCAGAGGGACACGCGTTGGAGCCAGTCCACACGACAGGCTATTCGCATCCCAGGGTGCACCGGCCCGAAAAACTGTCTTCCCCCCGGACGTATCCGAGAGGGAACTCCAGTCCACGGGCGCACGTGGAGTTTTCCTGTCTTAGCACCCCAAGTTTGACTACTTGCGGTATGTGTTTGATCAACTGAATTCAAACCTGATTGCATCTTGCATGTAATTTATTACATCGTTTGATTGAGGCTTAAATTGCAGGGTCTAAGCAAAGAGAAATACGCACAATGTAACAGCAGTATTGAGGAGACCATCGGGCGTAGACTCCCGGTGGACGGCTGAATCTGCAACGGAACCATTCCAAGACGTTCCCCATCCCTGAAGCTGTGGGGATCAAGTTGAAAGGCGATGGTAGAGTTGTCTGAAGCATGTAATCTATGTATACCTGAAAATATGTAAGTAGTTTGATTAAGTTTTTTTTAGAGTGGTTCAGGTGTCCATGTAAGTGCCACGGGCGGGACAAACCAATCTTATTGTGGCCATTGATTCTCATATCGTCCATTAGGTCTTTGTTTTTTTTTAAATTGAATCCTTTTTATATTGTAGTTTTTTAGTAACTTAATTAGGGTCATCAGATATAAAGACCAATTAATGTTTCAGAATCGGAATCGTACCCATTCTTTAATACTTTTTATTCAATTTCGCGTTGGATTTCGTTGACTAATGGGTGACTATATCTATAGTTATTAAACTGCTAGTGATCGTTTTGTAACCCAATTCTTAGTTCTTGTTCTGCGTACCTATCACGGGTAACTCATTTTTTATTTATTGGCTGCCTCGTTGTTTTAGGCGTGACTTCAATTTCCTTATTAGTCTATCAATAATAAGTGAAATCCCGTAGATACACTAAGCCTAACTGACCTGAACTTGTACAAGTACCTAACTATAAAGTTTTAGGCCGTTATCATACTAGCGGTTTGGAAGCGGCTGCGGGGCGGAGCGGACGCGGAGCGGACGCGCAGCGCATCCGTCGCGAACACGCCGCGGCTGCGCAGCGACGACGCCGCGGCTGCGCAGCGACGACGCCGCGGACGCGTGGCAAATGCGTTACGTTTTCGTCACGTGTTTGTACACTCAGTAACAAAATGTATTCCGACGAGGAAACATTGCTGTTGACGTTATTAATTCGAAAACGCCGAAAACGAAAACGAAAGCATCGACGAATTTGGGAAGATCCATTATTAGATTAGGCTGAGGAATTTTTCGCTGAGAGTTATAAGCAATATTCATGTTTTGATAAAAAAAACTTCTCGGCTAAAAAAAATTTATGCATCTATAATCTGTATCACCTACTCTTATCATATTATGCCAAATTTCAGCGCGGGAGGAATATTTCGAAAGTCTTCATACAAAAAATTCCTCGTTGATCTGAGGTGGGGCGGACGTTTTGGCGTTTGTTCGAGGCAGTACAAAATGGCGTCCGCTTTGCTGTTCGCGGCGATCCCGTTGCGCGTCCGCAACGAATTCGCTGCACAACCGCGGCGTGTTCGCGACGCATTCGCTGTGCGGCCGCTCCGCCCCGCAACCGCTTCCAAACCGCTAGTGTGATAAGGCCCTTATTGCTAGCTTGAGACCACCCACGAGTTCGTTAACCTGGACTTTTTATGGGCACATGGGCATTTGCAGCTCTCAAGCTCTGTAAGGCAATCTACGAAATGTTTGATGATTAGTAGGCATAATTATTGCAATTCACTAAAGCTAAGCTACATAATTGCTAGATCGTTTTAAAGAAAGGTTAGGAAGCCTGCTGAATGGCAATTGATTTTAGATGCCCAACATTATTACGTTGAGTGATATTATATTGAATTTATACTTCTGCCTTTTTTTTACGTGGTAGAATCATCAAATGAGTCTTCCCGACTGACTTAAATCCACGGTGTCCTTCGGTAGTCCTTTGTGTACCGGAGTCGCGGTATACGGATGTCCCCCAACTTATATTTCTGCCTATGCTTTAAAGTGTCTAAGGAAATTCTGTCGCAAAACTGCACGGTAGCTGCCTCAAAGGTTTGCATTTTAGAAGGAATGTTCAACTTTATTTAGCATTCGCACGTCTAGTATGTTTGCACAGTCATCCTCATTGATGACAATGCTGAGTTTTCGATTAGGTTTACCTAGGTAATGAGTACATAACAGTACCTCTTAGTAACCTCCTCTAGAAGCTAAGGGGAGTGACTTATTTGCTTCCTATATGTGTATTCGTTGTAGGCCTTTCATGTGGTCTTGCAAGGGCTTATTTGCATGACTATATTTAGAAACATTAGCCGTTTAGGTCATAATCATAAAAGTTGTGAAATTAGACGATAACATCTTCCTCTCTTTTGTATTAACTATATTGCATCTTGTTTTATATAGACTGTGTTTCCTTTTAAATGTACATTAGAATAAATACCTAAGCCTACTATTAAATTCTTGAAAACCAGAGAAATTCTTCAGTGGGCGTTTTTTATGAAAGTTCTATTATGTATTTAAGTATGCAGGAATATTGTATACCTACTTACCTCAGTTTTTCCGAAAGTCCACTCTATGTCTACATTGTCATTGACTCTTTGAAAAGTATTAGACATAGTTGCTATGAGCATGTTTAGTACCACTATTACGGATATTACTTCAAAACCTGCAATTTTTAGTGAAATCACAGATCGCTGATCACCAGAGTCCAGGGGCCTAAGTCTACTAATTTATATACGTCACAATGGTGTCTCAATGGTAAGTTTTTGACAGATTTGCCATACAAAAACTGTCAAAAACACACCATTGAGAGACCATTGTAACGTTTATAAATTAGTAGACTGAGGCCCCAGGTTAGGGGATTTCAGAGCAGATACTGTGTTTAATTTGGTAGTAGACCACTCTAGTTTCAAGAGATAGTAAAAATTTGGAGTTAGTCTATTAAGCTTTATTCATTGAGTAGGCAGCCTTGATATGAGACAAATAATTTTCACATTACGATTTTCGTTCATGTCTAATATGTTAGTAGGTATACCGCGCTTTACCACGTGGATTACCCACGCCAATCGCCTGTCCGCTGGCGCTAATACATTTGTTCGAGAATACAAAAAAAAAACTGTAACTACCCCCATTTCTGAGTGACTTACATCCAAAACAAAAGTATCCAATACGTTCAGTATACGAGTGCCTGTTCTCGTGGAACTTTTCTAGGCTTCTCGGGTCCCGCGTGTTCTCCAAAACCACGTCAGCACTTTCCAGGGGAGCCATACAGAAAAGAGCCCAGAACAAGGTGTTCAAAGTGTCGGTGAAGCTTGTGAATGAAGAAACCTGGAAAAGGTAATTTTTTTGGAGTACTTGTGTTTGTTCTAAAAAAAATGTTGCAAGGAACAAAAAGTAGTGTAATTGGCCAGCGGGTGTTAGGAGTACAATTTACACGTTACCAGCTTGAGAGTATGACCAATGGCCCAGTGTGGGAAAGAGACAGACTTATACAAGTCGTCTAGCGCCACCTCGTACCCTCACTGGAACTAAGCCTTTAAGACGCCATGGTGGGCCACCAGATGTACGAATTAATAGGAGTAAGCATGTAGGGAATGTTTTAGGTGGTATATTTACACCAATGGAAAAAGTGAGTACGTATGTTTGTTTTGTGACGGGGCCCCCGTAGAGGGCCGAGGCCTGCCGTGTTCGCGGTGCCCTAGAGCATACTGTTACTGGGCCATTGAAGAATCACCGTGGATTTTGGTACGTGCAAGTCTGACAGTCCCTGGTCCCTGCCGTCCTATCGTATGTGAAAGGACACTTTTGATGATTCTACCACGATAAAAATAAGAAAGATGTATGTTTTCACCAGCAATAAAGTTTCATGTATTGTCATTGACCAGAGACAAAAAAGATAATAGGGTGCTAATAAGAATTTCTTACTGATAATCGTTAATTCGACGTAGGTCACTCTAATGAGGCAGTATTCCAGGGTTCAATGCAATAAAATCAGTTAATTTAATGTAAAAAGCAGTTTATTTTGATAACAAAAGCACCTCATGAGTCATGGGAACCAACGTAAATGTTCTATATAGGCAGATCATCCGGTTTTTGTTCAACAACTAATGTAAAGTAACAGTAAACGTTTCTTTGTAAGTTGCAATGATCCGTGAAATAAGCTGCAGACAATGTGAACTAATGATTGAACGCGAAAGCTCTTACCATAGAGTAAACTTAGATAGTTCTGGGTTTATGGCTTGTCGCTACTTGCCACTTTACTTAGTGTATAACTAACAAAATGTAAAATGGGTGACAGGGGCTCCAATGTGCAGTCAATGTAGTAAATCGGATGAACTTTAAACTTGTCTACGATGTTGGAAAGAGGTCGTAAGTTCCGCTACAACGCCAACGCCTTATTTTACTACGGTTTTGGTCAGGCTAAACAAGATACATGCAGATCTGACCTTAACCTCAGGAATACGAATAAAATGCATGAACGTACACATAAACTCTTTTAAATAAAAATCCCGTAAACTTTAACTGTCTCGCTTGTTTAGAAGTAGTTACTTACGCCATGAAAATTTTTATTTGGCATTAACCTACTATGTTAACTTCTGTTTCAAAATGACATGTGGAAGATTGTAACGACTATTAAACCCGTTACTGTCGCCACGGGTTACAGTTTAATATGATAGTTACAATATAAAGTCAAATAGCGCACTGTGTCTATTGTGCTAGCTAGGCTATTTAGGTCAATTAGCTTCGCTTGTTTACCTGTACTGTCTTCATTCCGAATTCGTCTTCGTACACCATTCCATCATAATATTGGTAGAACCGCGCGAGGCCGGCAGTAAAAGCGCTTATAATGATTGCGAATATTAAGATGTACTTGTAAATGTCTATAGTCATTTTCCCTAACGATACCTGTAAAATAACAGTATTTGTGGTGAGCACTTCAAGTGCGCATCGATTGCTTCCATGCGGCGAAGCTGTTCGGCCGATGTAGAACTAATATAACTTGTTCAATGTTTGCATAGCGAGGGCTCTTGAAACAGTAAAGCCGAAGAAGGAGATCTAATTTGAATAAAGGTATGTTTGCAACATTTTCTAACGAGGGCATTCTTACATAGAATCAATGCGGCATTTAAATGTAAAATCAGCATACCTGCAGCGGCCCTAGATGGTAGTTCAACTGGCACAGGAACATAAGTCGGAAGAAAGCGAATATAGTCGCCAGGCAGAACGTGCCCTCGGCTAATAGAGTTGGGTCGTGCTGGTTCCAATATTTGCGTTCTGTACATTTTAAAGGTCAGATTCAATATTCTGTTGCAAATTAGATGGTACATACAATGCCACACACTATGGTATGCGAATTCTAAGTGCATATGTATTCGTATGGACTCCTACTGAATTATGCTTGGTTTATCTTATCTCTCGTAACTATTTGCTACTTAGGGCCAGAGCGCAAGTGCCAGTAATATCTACTCCCACTACCCACTATGCGGTGTTTTGCCATCTAGTAATTACGCTAAGTAGTGGCTACAGCAGTAAAGTCACTGGTTTAATATTCTTGAGTATGAATATTCTATGGAGGTATGTATCTAAATAAACGAGTTATTTTGCTATGGTAAATGATATCAGTGTAAAAATATTGGCGAAACTTCGCCAATATTTTTATGTGCATAATAATAATACTTTAAACTTTGATAATAAGTATTAACTAAATACCCAGTAGTGGGACATGACAGAGAAAGCTATAAAAAAATGTCGGGGTTTCTCATTCGAAATTAAACCTCGAAACATCGAAGTATGGAGGACTCTTTGAAAGTTAGAAAACTCAGTTCACACTTATCGAGAGAAAATAAATATGTATTACCTAAAAACTCCTCATTATAAACTGCAACATCAATGGCAGCGAGGATCCAGAAGACGAACGTAAATCCGAACAGCATGAGCATAATCATCTCGGTCCAGTTCCACATCTTGCTGAAGTACCGATGTGGGCCCTGCATCAGGCACATCCGTAAGGCAGACCAGGCGTAGCCACAGACGTACAATATTACCGGCGCCTCCGCACCTACCACGTCAAAAGGTGATGATGATGATGTTGTTGGTCTAGATGGTTCTAGTTAAATGTTCGTGGTGAAGCATTCTATTAAAAAAATGCTGGCCAGAATGCAGAGCGAGACGACCTTCTTTTGTAGATATCTAATATTAGATGGGGCGTTTGACGAGCATTTTGATCAATGCTTATCATTGGTCAAAACGCTGACTCCAGGCGGATTTGGATATCAGATGAGTCAGATTAATAATTAAAAACTCCAGATTTCTTAGGACTTTTATTAATTTCGCCGTTGTTAATGATGCCCTAGATACATTTATGAAGTGTTTCCAGTTTAAGTTAGTATGTTGCTTTTCACATCCTTATCTACACACAAACACTGTGGATTTGTATTAAAAAAGAGATTTGCACATTAATCTACTTCGCCTACAGGTAGACTTTTTCCTCATAAAGTAGTAACTGTTTCGTATAGTACATAGACTGATAAATAAAGATATAAGCATAATGTGCTACACAGCAACTTAACTGTGCACCACATTATAATGATACGTTATCAAGCTCACTGCGATATCGTGTGCAATTAATTGTGATAATCTTGACAAAGCATCTCATCAGCGTCATTAGAAAGTAAATCGCGAACCTGTGTTTGGAGGTCCTCGCTTCTGAATCAGTTTATCTTGATATGAAATAAAGAAGACCAGGGCAAGGAATACGAAATATGCGGAGACATGTGTGATTAGTTTGTTTAACGGGATCTGCCAGTGTCCTACCAGGCTGTGACGTGGCGCGACCTAAAACACTCCTACTCATTATTATATCATCGGCTTTGTCAATTAAGTCACAATGCGGTTGCAACAACAGCACATTTTCAGTAGCGATAATTTGGGCTTGGTTGCTCGCAAGACTCCGTATTGTTGGTTTCATTAACAACTATATCTAACTATAAGTAACTTTTGCCTCCAAAGAAGTGAAGGATTCCGATAGTGCAGGCCGCAGAAGGAATTTCGTTTGCAAAATATGAGGACCGCAATCTGTTTTATGAACTATGCAAATGGGTTCTAGGACTATTTAAAAATGCATGTTGCCAGTGTCTGAAGTGGTCCAGAAATTTTTAAAACACTACCGTACTACACGTAGTAAAATCCTTCCCTTAAAATTTAAATACCCCTTTTCATCACTTTAGGGGGCGATTTTTGAAAAACCCAAAAACACGTGTTTGATGATTTTTGATCTAATATCCATATACCGGGTTTCAAATTCATCGGTTAGCACGTTATGATTTTCCTATACAAACTTTAACATCGTCTAGAGTATCATTGGAGGGTAGTTTTAAAAAACTAATAATGCCCATTGTCACCCCCTTAAAGGTGAAATCCTTTTTTGGTGCTCACCTACATAATAAATTGCAACTACCATTCAAAATTCAGGTTATACGTTTAGCGCTTTAAAATCCTTCCCTTTAGAGTTGAATAGTCCTTTTCACTAACTTTGGGGGTGATTTTCGAAAAATCCAAAAACACGTGTTTAATAATTTCTGATTTCGTATATAAATACTGATTTTCAAAGTAATCGGATCACGCGTTATGATTTTTCCATACAAACCTTAACATCGACTAGATCACTAATGGAGGGTAGTTTAAAAAAACTAATAGTGCAAATCTTTTTTATTTACTTGTGTTTTTATTCGTGACTAGCCGCCCGTCCCGGCTTTGCACGGGTGGAGACCCCGGTCTAAAACCCGGTCCCGATGGTTACAAACACAACAAAAAAATAATTATCCGAATCAGTCAAGCCGTTTTCATGTTATGTCGTGACAACGGAAAACGGGTTTCATTTTTATATATATAGATTAGTTTCAAATGTATAAACCCAAGGAATAGGATTTTTCATACAGTAGTTTTCACCCCTTTTCACACCTTTAGAGGACGACTTTCACAAAATCCCGTCTTTTTGCCCCCTTAAATGGTAGACTGCAACTATTGTCCAAAATCCAAGTTTCTACGTTTAGCGATTTCGGCTGTAGGCGAGTCTTACGACCATACCCTGTTCTTTTAAATATATAGATAATTATGTATTCATATGTTTTTCTACTATATTTTCGAATTATTTTATCAAGGTTTCGTCATTATAAAGCATAATCAGTATGTAATGCCATATCATGTGAAATTTATTCAGATCTAAACCCACAAATATCAACGTTTTATTGATCTGAGATCACAGTGCGGATTTTTTTTTGGACCACTGTAATTGCTGGCAACATCGAAAATATATATCTTGACAATCCTAAAAATATATTGCAAGACTCAAAACTCGGTCCTCATATTTTGCATACGGATGTCTTCTGGGCCGCCTGGTCTACGAGGGAAAGAACAGCGTGCTGTTATGTAGACATACATTCAACGAGTGACTACGAATAAAAACGAAATTAAACGATCATGCTTACCATGCAAACAATGAGAATGATTGGTGTTATTAGGACTCGACTCAGAACTGTGAAAGCTTTAAAGAGTACTGGCTTGGTTCGCCAACTGTGCCAGTCGCCGAGCCAGTATGATTCCAATACCTGGGAATTTCTTTTATAATTAGGTTAAATAAAGACAATTTAATTAATGACACTATTTATTGATTATGTTCTGTTGGAATATTTGAAGGTATACTCATAGATAGAGCAGTCGTGGCCCAGTGGTATCGGTCCCGACTTACGATTTGTAGGTCGTGTTTGCAAGCCGAGGCAGGTGCATTACTTTGTGTAACTTATTTTATTACCACTGCTTTCAAAACGGCGATGAAAACATCGTGAGGATACCGGCATGTCCTAGAACCAAAAATTCGAAGACCAGGCCAGTGTGGTGGATTACAGCCCACTCCCTCTCACAGAGAGGAGGCCTGAGATTCAGCAGTGGGAACATTATAGGTTGATGAGAAATGAAGATGTATATAGATTTATTGTTTTAAATTTTTATCGTAATTATTTTAATGTTACCGTTTGAGTGTTAGGATGTGCGACGAATTCTTTTTGCCTCAAGTCGACGGCCATTAGCAAACGAGGCAAGACAAAGTGCCGCCGTCCTTTGCCACCCGATGTCTGCTTCAGAATAAATTCCACTTCTTCCGAGGTACGACAGCATCCTATGCAAATTGGTTCCGTTTATAGATTTGAAGTGTGTAGTTCTTTATTACAGCATATGATTTCCTCATTAAAGTAGTTGTGAAGGTTTAGATATCAGTGACGTTAGAATAGATTTTTTTTTGATTGAAAGCTTATTCATGTCATTTCGTGGTAATGTCGTTCAGTTCCAAGGGAAGATATGACTTGGTGCAATAGAACATATTATTATCGTCTACTTATCAAGGAACTCTTAAGCGATATTTTCGCTTCATTTTGCTGGCTGCACAATGTCTGACAAGATTGGAAAGTTCTATTGGAAATTTCAAATGGAAAGGGGGAGGGTTCTATTTGAAAGTTTTTTATTACTTCAAAAAGTTTTTATTCAAATATAGGTAACATTTCTTCACCTAAAAGATCAACAGCAAACGCGCTGACATCATCAGCTACCTGCAGATAGGCTGCGGCAAAATGCCTGCAGGCGGCAGCATTTTCAGCCAGTTCGGCTGCCAGGGAAAAAGCAGCCAAGATAGGGTCCGAAGAACAGTGCACCATGTAAACTGGGGAGGCGATGGCACGGTACACCGACAGACGGAAGCTACCTTCGTGCAGCGGATCATTGTTCATGTAAACATTCCTTTAGAAAAAAGCATTTGTTTAAAAAGTAACGGTTTTCAAACAGCAATGCGCGTGGGCACCGATTTGAACGTCACATTCTGTTTTTATTATAATCGCACTATTCAAATTTTATCCTCTTTTCATTGTTATTTTAAATCAATAAAAGTATTTTATTTCTGCAATCTAAAAAGGAAATATCAATAAGTATTAATTTATTGACATAGTAAATAAAGTTATTATTCAGAATCTTAACTGTCGAGTTATCTTCGAAATAGCCAATTAATTACAGCCAATTTGTAATCATTTTATTACTATTTCCACGTTAATATTTTTATAACTACGTAATTCATAATAAAAGCGACCGAAATATTGGGATCATCAACGGGATCATAATTGTATTGAGTTAAATTATCATTATTAAAAATATTTGAAGGCCATAAACATATTTTTTTGACAAATTATTTAACATCCATATTATGTATTAAGAAAATTAACCTAATCCACGTTAAAAGTAGATTCCGATCAACTTATGAGTAACTATTTATAGATCTCACCTGCAACAAACGCACATACAGTTAGCTAAGTGAGGTCTGGTTATTTTGTGTCCCCTGTCAATCAGGAGCGAGACTATCTCATAGTGTCCCATTTGAGCTGCGAGAACAAGCGGGCTCACATGCGCGGGGAAGTCGGCCGAGTGGGTCGCCCCCGCGAACTCCAACCCCGGTGAGATCTTACACTGAGCCTCCAACAACATTACTGTAAACACAATCAACCTACATTTTAATACATAAATGTTCATAAAAGCCAAGTGAAAGCAAGATCGAGGTTATCTTTACCCAATATTTTAATATTGTTGTATCGGACAGCCTGCAACACACAGTCGCCAATTTCCAAGCAAGGAAGCTTCAAGAGAAACTCAACCATCGCTTGAGATCTGTTTTGCACAGCTATTTGGAGCGCCGACACTCGCTACAAAGTAAAAAGGTGTTATTGTTATGTTTATTGAATATTTACGCATAACTGAACTTAAATGAAAGTAACTGGGTGTTTAACCTGAAAATTCGTACAGTTTACATTCAGGTTTGGATTCCCTTCTATTAATTTTTGAACTTCGTCGACGTCATCTTCGGATACGAGTTGTAAGAATTCCGCTTCACATGGTTGTAGTTTCGGTAGGTGTATGCGTTCCTCGGTGTTATCTTCACTGGTCTATTAAAGACAGAGTTAATTTAAAAAATTATAAAAATTATCAATTATGTTAATGCATTTAAATATGGTAATGTACTACATAACCATTATTTGAATCTGAATCACAAGGATCATAGTTCTGGCTCTATATTTTATTTTAAATTGATTTATTTTTAGTTAGGGACTAGTTCTAATAAGGTATTCCACTAATAGCAGTTTATAAAAAAAAACTTACCGATTCCAGCTTAGCGTACATCTTCGAAGAACATTTTGATGACTTATTTAGAGACGGTTTATTCTCCATCACATTGTAACTCATAGTTCTGTTTGCAAATGGTCCATGATGGCCAAACTTTGGTACCGAGTAAGCCTTTCTTTGAGAGTAAAGTTTGTTGGTATTTTGGATAGAATACTTTGAAGGATTTTGGTCTTTATCCTTTTGATAATTGTGATCAGATTTATGCATTGTTCTGGGGTATCTACTTGATAAGGGTCTATTCTCATACCCTGGTGTTGCTGGCAATGTTAGATACTCAATAGAATCTGTTTTCTCTGATAACTGAGACTTGGGTCGTTTATCCAATCGGGGCATTTTATCCGAGTCGTGCAGCGGAAGTCATCAGATCGCACGCTACGTGTGATGCGTAGAAACTACTGTAACTGATCCGTGATTTGTTTTTATTTAGAGGATCTTACTCTTCTTTACAATAAGTTAGATATTACTACCTTATTATTTCTGTACACTACATTTATATAATTAATAAAGTTAAGTTTATACACTGAAGTAGGTCAAAACTGCATTATCCAAGCTTTCATCCCATCCATGTTTAAATTGAAGAGAAATTAAAGGAAATAACTGAAATCTTCACAATTTCGGAAATTCGACAATTCTTCTGACACTTCTTTTTCCTCTGAGGTCAACTATAAACAATCTATCTCTAATAGCAATCCCTCCTTGGTACAATGCCAGCATATTTATCTTGTCTATGTTTAATTGTATGAGTTCCCAAGGAGGTTAGTAATATCTCTAAGATAACTCTATGCAATAATACGGGAAACGACATCTATTGATACTGTTCTTATCTACACATCTACAGCTTTATCTACATTATGTGGCTATTTTAAATGTTAGTTGTGTTATGCAGTATCTAATTTTCACTGTACATCGTATACAGTAATGCGAAGTATGAGTATGACTTCGAAAGAATCTGCAAAGAATATTATTTAATTACTTAATTATCCAGTCTATATGCAGATAAACACTGAATTGATAAAATAAACGGATCCTGAGTAAAATGTATAAATATGTATTGAGCGTTTGTAGAAAATAATAAATGCTCTTATTCGTATCATTATAAATTAAAGCGGGATAACCAACAATTAATATATATTTCAATATTTCAAGTTTCTTATACTCGTACTTAATTAGGCACTGTTGCGAGAGTCATGGTCAAGGATAATGGCACTTGTCCCGTTTTAACTTATAATTAGAATATTAGTGATTACGTCAATTTATTATAAAGTTTGTTTCGTTTTTTTATCTAATATGAAACAACTTTTGTTTGTTTGACTTTTTTTTCTTTATGATGTTGTTTTCGAACGGTGATGACATCACCGTATGGGTCAAAGCCTGTCTGGTGATCACAGTCACACACCCAATAAGATTTCTATATCCATTCTTGGACTATTATTCGGAAATTATACTCGGAAAGTAATCTACTTGTGTTGTATATGAAATTTTACTTTAATACTAAGTATCAAAGATACGGACACGCCGCAATCACGGCAGTAAGACCCTCTTTGAGGGATGGCTGGCGAGGCTTCACGGCGTCCTGACCTACCGCATGACGCAGGTTCTCACCGGATACACCGGGAAGTTTCGGGAGGTACCTGTGTCTGATGAGGAAGGAGGAAACGCCTGGGTGTCACCACTGCGAGGATCGCCCGGAGGACACGGTGGAGCATACGGTGCAGGACTGCTCCGCTTGGGCAGACCACCACCGTCTCCTCAGTGCGACGATAGACGGAGACCTCTCGCGCCCGGCATTGGTTGAGGCCATGCTGCGGGGCGAGACGGATTGGAAAGCGGTCGCCTCCTTCTGCGAAGCAGAAGTCATGAAGGAGATCGGGCCGCTTGAGGAAGAGGACAGCCTCTTCCCTCCACCCCAGCCGCAGTGGTAGACGCCTACGGCGTCGGTCGTCAGCAGACGATCTCCGGCCACCGTAGCATAGGCGCGGGCATGCGGGCGGCGAGTAATGGGCGACTCACTGCCCGACGGCGCGTTGTTTTCCACGCGCGCCTCAAAGGGTGACAGCATGATGATGGGGCTCCCCTATAGAGGGCCAAAATCTGCTAGCCAAAGTTTGACAAATTGAATACCACTTACCGACGAATACGTCACGAGACTAATGTTAGTAAAACCCATCGCTGTGAATGCTATAGGTTTTTGAGCTCTGGAACAAATATTCATACATCGTATAAAAGAGAAAGTAAATGAAATAAAATAATTAAGATAAGAATCGCGTATGCCACATCCTCTAGATTTGCCTGGAAGGCAAGTTATTGCGTACCACAAGTAAGTGCTAAATTTTATTAAATAAGTTTTTCATACTTGCTCGTAATGTCATATATATTCAGCAAACCTATGTAAGCATGAATTGTTCCCTCTCGCTCGAACTGGCATAATAAATGACGTTCATTATTCGTGGGAATATGTGTTTGAATTTGAACGACCAAGAAAACCGTAGAAAACTTCACCAGTCGTATCAGTAATGGCAAGTGGCCGAACGTGACGCTACAGTGGTGCCACTCACGGTGGGTTGTCGTACCATAATTTCAAAATCGAATTTATTCCTCGCAGTAGTGTGCAGTACGCCTCGGAAAAAGCTGCCTTGTCTTGGCTAATTGAATCCTCGACACTAAGGATCTATTTATTCGTTTCATCGGGAATTAAACTTGAACCTCCTCCTGGCTACGAGGTCACCCCAGAATCCTTAGGTCGCTTCGGATTCAAGCCGCGTAAGTTTTACCCCTTGAGCGTATCTACTATTTCATCTACGGCATTCAGCCTAAGTAGATTTTAGCACTGTAGCGTCACACGGCTTAGTGTCTGATCAACACTTACTCAAAAACCATAATTTATAATGGAAATGACGACGTCGGCCCCCAGGTTGCCTTCTAAAAGCCCGCTGTACACATTGGGCCAAGGCATTGGGCCAAAATAATGAATTCCAAATGTCGCTGTTTACACATTGGGCCAACAACGTGTGAACACTGTTTGCAAAGCACGCCAAGATCCTTTGATTGGTGCACGAAAAACCGACAACCTTCGGTTGGCCGGCCAGTATTCCCGCCAACTACCAACATACCGCCAAGCACATCTGTACACGCTGGCCCAATGTGAACAGCGGGCTTAAGGAATCTAGAGGAAGTTATTTGAGGTTGAAAGTTACAATGGCCGTTTTATATCTTAGTTACAAACTGCTTTTTGTTCTTTCATTAGTAAAATACTTCATTCTTTTGCTCAGAGTTCAATTGTTAATTTGATATTGAATAATGTTTTTGTATGTAGTAGTACTGACCTCTGTATAAGGAAAAGCAGGGCGCGGCGACACCGGGGATTAGTACGGTACCAATCACTATTGTACGCCGCTGAAGCTATATCGGCGTTCTGCAGGAAATACAACGTTTATTAAAAGGGCTGAGAAGAATGCTGTTATGTTGTTGGTACTAGAGTTGCTTTTCGTTTGGCTTTTACCTACTACTTTCTTTTCGTTTGTCTCAATTTTACAATTTAAAAATTGTAAAATTGAGACAAATGAAAAGAAAATTGAGACAAATGTAGCACGTTATGATTATAACGTGCTACATTTCTTCAAGACTTCGAAACATGGATTGGTAACACTAGGTACACAAGGTAAACCCTAAAAAAATTTAACTACGTCACGTTCTAGTAGTGGACGTAACAACAAATAAAGAAAGAGTAACCTCTTTCTTTATTCTGACTGATTTCTCTGCTCCTAACAATTTACTTTATTTTTTATCCACCCGCATTCTCCAGTCAACCCGCGGCCATGACGCTTACAACAGCGTTAAAATATCGGGAGATTAAAATACTGAATGATCGCGTAATATATCCTGGAAGTGACAGTGTAAGTCTTGTTTTAAATCGTGAAAGTTAAAAGTGTATGTAAAAAAACGACCATGCTGTACAAGAATACAAGGTAACTAAAAGTAACTTGTCAGTAGTAGTTGGTTCCAAAAGCGCTTCATCTGCACATCATCTGCTTATTAAATGTTCTTAAAATTCGTTATCATCATCACGAAAAGTATGTCATACGTGATTTCTTTTTTATACTCAATTGGAATTCCCAATTACACAGTACGCAGGATTCAACGAATTCAAAGTTAAGAATCTTTCAAATTCATGGAAACTTTAAATGAGCATATTTTTAGATGCAGATAATAATTGCGAGTAAAAACAACTTGAAACATCTATTACGGTCATAATGTAAAAGAAATGGAATAAAGTTTTTTAAAAAAATGTTCACAAACCGCATGGAAAATGTCGTCCGCGTACCAACACAGCATTCCGATTTGAATTAGAGCTGAACCCAAAAATAGTTTGTTACTGATGGCCATTAGCGGTTCTAGAAGCTGAAAAGCGTGAAAGACATCATTTAGAAAAAAGTTAAGAACTAGCTCAATAACTGACTTATTTTACCCCACTGCTGGACAAACGCCCTGTCTTTTAAATACGTAGTTGAAGTGTATCAGTTGCCAGCCTTTTTTTCCGTACTAATGTCGAACTTGTCCCGCCATTTTGTTATACTATGCTAATGTAGTCTAATATTAAAGGGCCCTTTTTTCGGAAATATGACATCCAACATAAAAGAAAAGAATGACAAAGGGGCCAATTTTGTTTTAGTTCTGCTCAATATTGTATCTTCAGTCAGTTTTTTTTTTGGCAAAGCGTGCAAAGGAAAATCTTGACCACTCAACCACGGTTGAACACAATAGCTTATTTCTAGGTATACTATGAATAAAACGCTTGTAATACTGACCACAATGACGAAAACTACGCAGCAGATATTGACCGAACTCAACACAACGTTCACGAAGTTCGACAAGGAGAAAGCGTTTTCCAAATCGTTGCAGTATCTGGAATACCGAAAAAAAATTAGGTACAATACTCCAAATAATCTTTTGAGGTTTTCGAAGTAACTTTTTTTTATATAAATCACGTCTCCAAAGGCCTACAAAAAGATACTTACGCAACTGAAGCAGAAGCGACGTTGCTACGATATAACGGAAGAAATTCATAATGTGGTTTGAATGGTTGGATTCTTTGGCCCAAGAACATGATTTGGCCGGCTAAACATTCGTAAACGAGCATTTAAACGTGTTGCTGTGGTAAATTAACTTGGGATAACATACTGAACTGCCTGTTATAATTTATAGTTGACGGGTAATTCGGTTTAACTAGTTGTTGCCCGCGTTAACACCTGGAAATCGTAAATAAACCTTGGAAACGAACTACCAGCGCTTACTTTTAATTTTGATAGTTCGTCCTAGGTCATCGTCTATGGTCGCGGGTTTAATGAGGTTAGGGGCTTGCGAGCTACCGTGACCCCAAAACGTAAAGGACTATTGAATAATGTGAAGAATACCGTGTCAGTACAAGTCTGACAGTTAGTCCCGGATCCTGCCCAGCCCTGGGTGGGACAACTCATTGTAACAAGCTAAAAAAAAGATCATAGTCTATGTCATATTTACTTATGTGGCAATTTAATTTCGAAAACTTTTCAATTAAAAGTTAAAAGATACACAGAATTAATATCGTATTTATAAAATTAGTCTGAACGATATACAAATCTCACGTTATAAGCCGTTGATGCAATTTGATGTCCTCCAGTATCTCTTGGAAGTGGTCCTCACTGTCTACTGTCCCCACAGATTCCAGCCGGCGCTTTAGCAGTCGTAACAGTATACTAATATGACTGGCCATTGCCGAGAATAATAGATCTGTGCTGACCATAATCCAGACGCAAGTTTGACCTAGAAGAAAAAACTTTTTAATTTTGACTTTGACTTTTTTTAACAGACTTTTTAATTTGACTTCGGAAGTTATTGTATATTTGAATGAAGGTGATTTGTGTTTAGAATCTTTGTGTATGCTGCTTAGGAAGATTCTATGTATATACAAAGCATATATTTATTTAATGGCATGGTGAAATCATCAAAGGAGTCGTCCAGACTGTTAGACTCTTTACAAAATAAAATTCAATGCCGTTCTTTCAGTTGCCCTTTGCATTCCAGGGTATCCTGCTTAGACAGTCTCGCGTTCGATGAGAAATTGCTGTTAAAATTTTCGCTTTCCCTACATTTGCATAGGTTTGTAGGCACCCAAAGCAATGTTTTTGCTTAAAAAAATTTGAGCGTGAGTTATTTGGGATTATAGTAACTTACTAATATAAATATCTGTCTATCACACTAAAATGTAGAACAGTATCCAATGCAGTTGTTAACCTACTACTGTCTTTTGTTCTTATATTTGACCTAAGTAGAGCATATCATGACTCAAGCATATTAACACCCTATGGAAAAAATAACATCTACTAAGATATTTTTGGGCGCTAACAGCTAAACGATATTTGTTTTAAGTCCATCACGCGGTTGCGTTTACACCGTCACTCTTAGGTGCCCGAAGTGTACAATCAAAATGTTTAAAATGGAATTAATTGCCACTTCACTACGGACGAAGACGTAGCTCTCAATGAGATAATAGGAGCCCAATGATTCTATATTATCAGGACTTTCACTCTCTCTATGTCAATAAAAGAAACATTTCTTCGTAGAAATGATTACGGGTACTATTATTTTGGCGTTTTTTGCTCTGAGAACAAGATCGTAAGCCGAAAGATTCGATTAAGTTATTAAGTGCTATTAAAATTGTGGTAGAGGTCACTGTATTACGAGGAAAGTGCACTTAAAATGTGTCAAAAACGTGGAGCAACATTTTGGGATTTAATTATAATGGTGTTTTAAATTGCTTTAATTCACTTTATATTGGAATGTAATTTAGTTGATTACTATTTTTCGAGGAATAATGCATGTGATGGTGTGAACTTACACTATTTTTCAACATCTAAAATAATTGTTATTGAACAAGGCGCTTGCTTCAACCACGGTTAACGGAATTTCTTACGAGTTTGATAACTGCACCATATTATAATATCTAGTTCTTCACGGAAGTTAGCAGTAAGTAAGACCTAGAAATGACTTAACTGCCCTCAATTCTATGTAAATAAGACTAAAAATAAATTTATTATTTATGTATACCGAAGGTAATCTTACCAGCGAATATTTCAAACAGATAAACGGCGACGTGCGCAACCGCTTGGTGTTTATCAAACGGGTACCATGACGACCAGACATAGCCTATCTTATCGTCCTTGCCTTGAATCAGGCCATATAGATAGATGACGATTGGCGTTAAATTGTAGAACCAGACCCCGGATACGTTCATGAAGAAATACCCTGAGAAGAAATCAATAAAATTAATTTTGAGGAATCGGCATTCAGCTAAATAAATTCAAGTTCCAGCAATAAAGGGTTTAATTTGCACATCACCGGTTATTATGTGAATGAGCCGGGTTCGATACTCTGAGGGTTTTATAATTACTTAGGGTTTTTATGGAACCTGTTTTTAAAAGTGACTGACATTACCTTGAGTCATTTTGAGAAAGCCACCCAGACCTTATTTCTTGCTGTGATTGATAACAGTCTGATATTCAATCTTATTTAGATTGGATCTCAAATCTTCTCCATATCAAAAAGGGGACCGGATTTTCATGTTTTCGCACTTCAAATTGCATAGTAAAGAATGTTACGTTTTATCGTAAACACACTTACATCGGTGTGTGATGCGGAGAGCGGCGAGACTCTTGTTCTTAATGATCTGCGCTTCCTCTTCCAGCGGAGGCATCGGCCATATACCTGCCAGCTCATTCAGCAACTGACGGAACACGTCTTTTTTGTACCACAGCACAAATACTTTCGCAATACCTAGGAAACGTTATGTACATTATTGGGACAGAAAATAGATGAGTTGAAATAATAGAAAAGCAATATAGGTAGGTAACAGACACCTCCGTAGACACCAGACAGACACATTTGCGTGTCGCATTATGAATAGACTTAACTTCACGCTTCATTCCAATTGTGCTTAATATCTTTTACTCTCTCAAGATTACACTTCATAAAATAGCTAAAACCGCATCCTGTGTAACAGTTCTCGAAAGTAGTTCGAACACAGACAAATAATCAGACGAACACAATGTATACTGGTACATAGTTACTTACTTAAAGCACCGTAGCCAAAAGTATGGAAAAGTGGAACGACATCCTCGACTCGTGGCGAATTCGCCAACGTGAGACCTATGAAGGCGATTTCACTGAACACGTGGTAACAAATACCGCAGACAGAAGCTATGAGCATCAGTTGCTGACGCAGATAAGCTGTCCCGCTGTTGGGATCCTGGAACGACAGCCCGATGCGCCGCATACAAAATGCGCTCAGAACCAGGGAATCATCAATTTCCCGTTTCGCTTGTTCTATTGTTGACTCGGACATTTTCGCTAATGACCCTTTGTCTGTGGAAGAGTCACGGATACTTTGGTTTCGAGTAAAACTGGGCGGCCTTAAGTAGAGTGTGAAGTTGATAAATAGTTTATTATTTTAAAGTGTTGATTGTTGGGCGTACACCAACAGTTGGAAGTGAGTCTGACAGTTAAACGAAAGTTTGTAAAACTTTATACGTCAAATGAGTGTGACCTAGCATTTTCTTCAAAACGGTATTAAATATCGACAATGTGGATTATGAAATTTTAATTAACTATCTGAGGTTTGTTCTTATGAAAATGTTAATGTATTCGATTAAAGTACAAATAGGTGTGAAGAATAGAAAATCTATCAGTTAGTACCGTAATGGGATAAATCTCATAGTTTGTTGGCGTGACATGATTGGATTGAAATAATAATTCTTCATTGTTGCGGTAACAGAATGCGGCGTTACTGACACGCGAACTTGTCGTAATTAATATCGGTTATGTTCTTGCTAATGGCAGGATCAGGATGATGAACTCAGATGCGGAATTTTATAGCATGATCTAAGGAATATTGTTATGTAAATTGCTATACATTGCACTGTTCGCATTCGTCATAGCTTGAACTTGAAAGCTTTATTACTGAGTCGATTTAGAAAACCATGTTTCGCCAATTTGCCAACGACTGCGCTTTATATACTTTCTTTAACCTGAAATGCAATTTTGTTTGAAGTTTTTAGCAATGTTTGTTGGTTAGTTATGGGTACCTTCATATTCCAGTCTTCATACCATAGTGTGAGTCACCGTAACTGGCACTGTCTAGACAGCCATCCATACTGTCTGTCACACCATCCTTCGATGCAGGATGTGAGAGGTCTCAGACTATCAATCGCTTGCATTCATAATTTCTCCAAATCAGTAACACTTCGCTTGTGTTCCGCTTGATTCGACAAATGTTAATAAGCGACAGTGAGTGCCAAATGCAGTTGTGTTCAAAACAATAACAATTGGTCTCGCCTCATCGTCTGGTCTTTAACCTAACACGTAGTTGCAAATTTCTTCAGCAGGTGAGAGCATCTTCTATGCTGAAACATTTTTTTATCATATAATTGTTTTATAATTGACTTTTTCTTTCACTTTGTGGATTTTAAGGAATTTCGAGTACGTTCAAATACAGATATGTTACCAGCCCATATGTAGGTATGTGGGCTACTCATTCTTGATTCTGTAATCTGTAAATGGTACCTATAAAGCCATTTAAAACACTATATAAAACTTTTCATGATTAAGGTTAAGAGGACAACCACTTGTATGTGAAATTAAAGACGTATAAGGTTACAGTGGGCTCAACATATTGGTTTTAGTAATGGCCGTGATGCCTAAGAGAGAAGTTCCTCAAACATGACGCTTTTGATGGTGTCATGGGTAAGATATTCCGTATATTGTCATGGGCGGGCATCGACACGAATTTAGAGTGATTTAAGATTTTCCCGCTAGATCGCGGTGTTTCGGCAAATTTAGCACGCGGCCCGCGGTCCGTGGCGAGCTTTACAGTTCGCCACCGTTACGCGACGATTAGCCTGCGCCGGCGCATGGCGCGCCTTCCCCCAGCGCCTGCGACTACACCGGTGCACTTGTCGCCGTACGTCGTAATGCATGGAATATCATTAATCTTGAAATAAAACATGTTACATTTATAATTGAGTAATAGACGTGTATTCTAAAGTTTATCTAAACCTAAATAAAAACTTTTCAGGAGACATTTCACGTATCAGGCGGTATAAGAAAACATGAGGGAAATTGTGGTATGTTAGAGTTTTCCTAATTAACGTTTTTACGAGGTTACTACTACTAATTATTTACGAGATGTGTCAAAAATGAGTACGTTACATGAAAGGCTTTCAAAAAAGAGGTATTTCAGATTCAAAATGAAATATTAGTAAAAAATAAAGATATAGAGTGTTAGATTGTAAATAAATAGAAAAAATTATAACTGGAGTGTTATTCATAAATAAAAAAATGAATACAGATCTATTTGCGAAGTAAAAGTGCTGTGTATTATTGAAGTTTGAACGACCGACCCAGATCTATACACAAGCTGATCTTAAGCAAAAACTCCTCTTCATCTGTCGAACTACAAATAAAAGCTGTGGAAACGAAGCGAAATAATCGAATGAAGGTTACTGAGCCGACAGTTTTTAATTAGGAAATAAATTATATCGTCAATTGTTTGTGATTATTTCGAGTGACTGTTATTTGTGTACAACCTCCTTTTTCACTGCTATTAATTTGGTCTACGAAAGCCTAGGTTACAAATGCACCCGAAAATATACTTGAACTGACTTCCATAAAAACATTTGCATTGTTAATCTGACATGGCTTTGATTGCATTCCCGTTCATAGTAAAGCTATACTTCGAATTGTTTTCGTTAGTCCTTTTTTATCAAAACTGTTTTTGTTTCTGTTAATGCTTTCATTTTATAAGAGGAGCCTTATGACTATTATTGCAGGGATGTTTTATCTGTGTAAGGCCCGACGGCTTGAAGCAAAATATTTTTTGTTGCAGTTTACACTGTGTAACGTGGTGGACATCTGGTTGGTTTATATTAAGTATAGCAAATCTTATTTTTTTTAAAGACTCAGAAATCCGACATTTTTTTATTTTTTATTAATAATAATTCTTTAAGTAAATGACTTCTTGCTGGTGTCTGAATTGACTTTTCAAGCCCATTTTTTTAGATAAGTTTTAAATGATGAGTGTCAAGGGATACATTACACTAAATGAATCCTTTGATTAGAGTTTGACGGAGTCTAAACTTTCTCGCATATTCACTATTTAATATAACAATAAAATATATGGTTAGTCCGAAGATCACCCTGGTTGTAACTTTAGTTCACGTTTATTAATTAGGGGGTATGTGCGAAGTCGGTGGTGGTGACGATAAAGCGACCGCAGCGCCCGTTGTGAAAGAGATGTGAACTTACGGGGGACACCCGCGGAGTGACGCACTGTCAAGTTTTTTATGCAGCACAACCTTATTAAGTACATTTTTAGATGAAAAGAAAATGTTGGCAAAGATATCTAGTACCTACGCAAGAATTTGCAGATCTTATGTTCTCAAGTAATGTGGCGCTTCCATCGCTCTCACAGCGTATAGGTGGTCTAAGCGACATGAAATCATCGTCACATTTAAGTGAAAATCGCATGTAAGAAGCACTTGCTAGGTGTTCCACGGACCACGATCATGGCTTCCCTGACGTTCTCTAATGCGAGATCGTGTCGTAATGGATTAAGTGCTCGCATTAGCACAATAACCCACATCACGAGCAATGAGCATTATAATCATTTGGAAAATTGCTCCTATGACACCGTTCATACTGATACTGTGTTTAATCGGACTACTCTATTCAAGTATTGTAATTTTGAATTATGTTGTTATTACGTGCATATTGGTAATGTCCAGTGTGTCCGTAATATCAATGTTATTATTGGTCGGAATTACTGTATGATCGCTTTTTGTTTTGATTTACCTTAATAAGGTGTTCAATCAATACTTTTATGTATTTGATCCAGAAATCCAGATATCCGATAAAATATAAGATCTACACTACCCAATACGACAGTTTATTGACGGATCACAATATGGATCTTACGTGTAGAATTCGCCTAAGGGTATGTGAACAATTTTCTTTCATTTTCTTTAAGTAAAGTACGACAAGGCAAAAATGAATGTTGATAAGTGACTCATTAAAATATTTTGAATAGGTATAATGAACATTACTCACTAGGTTGTTTTATGAATCATAAGACAAGACTGAAGAGAAATGCTCCTGAGTTTAATCAAGATGACGGATACCTGTATTATTAGAGACTTTGTCTCAAATTCTAGGTCAAACATTCCACCCCATAGCTAAAGTCAGTTTCGTTCGAGCCAGCTATCTTTCAAATCAATTACCTTCGGTCTATGCGCATCTATCAATATAATTTAACTAACCGTCGATCGTTGAATGGGCTATTATTTAAATACTATCCAATAATCTGCTATTCTGATCTGCACAAAAAGTTAATAAATGCGCTCGTCATGTCAGTTTCCAAGTGATTTGTAGTTGATGTGTTCCTCTTTAACTTTTCTCTTTTACTACTTAAGTTTTGACATGCATACGGGCTTAAACGAATAAAGCAATAAAATATTAAATTATTACAAATTCTCATCATGTAGATAATTGTTTTCTTTTGCCGCAGAGCGCACTCATTACACGGCAGCAGAGACAAGATGTTATTTTCTTATCCGAAGCCTACGGCGGAGTACGTCATTAGGAGTCGAGTAATTGAATCTTACACAAATAAAAATAGATCAAAACATGGCATGTGCAGTGTAATTTAAGATTTTCATCGCGCAGATAATGAGCGAGCCAATGCGTATCAACATTAACTTTCACTGCTGTTGTACCAAGTTCAGCGCTGGCCTTAAATTCCTCCTTTGGGAAACCGCAGGAAGTGAGATTAAAAACGGCGCCTGCGCATTTTCATTTGTCTTTATTTGCAGCATAGCTATTAAGTGACAACTATGCGTCAAACGACGACGCTTCCATTTATGAGTTTTTATTGTATCCAATTTCGTACGTGCATTGAAGAAGACCTCGATTTTTAATAATAAAATTGTTATTGATTCGAAATTTTAATCGAAAAATGAAAGTTCTTCACAATTTATTGTTTGATGGTTGTTATTTGAAATGTAATAATTTTAGTAATGTATTATTTGATCTATCATAATCTTAAGTTATTACAATGCCTACGCAACGGTTGGTTTATCTCTCCATCTGCAAAGATAGCAGCGATTACGGCCAACCGTTTGTAATTTAAGAAACAGTAATATCTATCAATAGTTTAATATCATTTTATGTAGTGCATGCGCTGGGGCTTTAGATTTTTTGCAAAGTGGTATTATCTTTCTATTATTTTTGAAAAAATTAAATTGTAGTAAATTATTCGGTCTGTTCAGAGACTCACCGTATCAACTCGCTGTTCGCTCGCCTGGTAAAGATTTCTTTAGAATAATTAACTCGTGATGAGCGTATGAAGGTACGTGGACTAGGTTGGTCATTTAAATGCTAAGTGTTATTGCTTCAATTACTGTGAATTTTATATGTAAAAATGTGTTTTTTAAACCCGACATATTTCTCGATGTACAGAACAGGTTAAGTCCTAGACTACTTGATACCTGCGATTTCGTCCACGCGGAGTCCGGTAATTGTCCCGTCCCGACGAGATCATACTAGAGATCATATTTAGGCGTGGGTATGACGGGGGTGGGATGGACCCACTTCCAGTCCATACCGGCAGTGGTACTGCAGGCTACACGGTAACGGCTGAGCGATCCCACTGTACTTGTGGGTTGGCGGGCCTTCTCAGTGCTGCCTACATGGCGACCAACAATCCTATCAGGATCAGGTGCTAAACAGTTTTACTGTGTTCCGTAAGTGCGCAGGAGTTCCGGCTCCTTTTGGGTGAGCTCGCTCTATCATAGATCTCATCTTGACTTACGGCTAGATCGAGGCTTATAACAAACCTAAAGTAAATAAAACGAGATGTGTCTTATGTGTTAACGTGGGTGAGGCTTATTAAACAAACGCTAAGTAAATAAAACGAGATGTGTCTTATGTGTTAACGTGGGTTATAAACAGTTTTTGTGTCAATTAAATCCAAATCCGTTCAGTAATTTTTACCTGCTGTTCTTTGCGTATGCGTTATTATTTTCTAAGTATCTGAAAAAGGGTACGTAAAAACTCAAAGTACACTTATGTAGTTTATTGGCCAAATTGGTTGATGTGTCTCCTGAAATGAAACAATTTATTAGTATTGAAGAATTGATTAAACTTCTCGAAAGTTGCCAACCTTAACTTTTCTCACAAAATACCTGTTTTAAGAAACAAACACTTAAATCTTATTTATTTTTGTCGGAGAATTTCTATTACAGAGGTAGATATAAAAATTCAGCGTATACTACACAAATGGCCTAGAGCTATAGAGTAATAAAACTCACGTTTAATGAGCAAATTAGTGATTGCCATGGCATTATTAATGATTAAGTGCTCATTTGCTCATCTGACTGACGTAATTCCATATAGTTGTCTCCTAGAGCACCCATGGAAATGATGGAAACTAATGACCCAGTGTCAGGTTTATTTGCAATTGAGATTCGAGACCACGATTTGATATGGTTCTATTTGAATGAGTTTTGAAGAGCTAGGACCTATGGTTAGGAGCTGGTAATGTTTCAATGGTTGTATTGGATCAGGACTTCATTTTTCTTTTGCATGATTTTGCTTGGGAACTAAGTCCGTGTTCAATGTGTGGCACGATCGGCCTGTAATGTTTCTCGATCCTCACGATGTTTTCCTTCACGGTTTTGAGAGCAGTGGTGATGAAATATGTAAATCATTATTGTTTTCTTGCATGTTGTGTTTTTGTTAACCGCAGGTTTTCACGGGTTTTAAGTTAACCTTGAATTGTAAAGAAACTGTTAGTGGTTTTCTTTGGATTTTCTTCTTATTTTGGACTAATATTTACTTTATTTTTTTACTAATTCTTTTTTAGGATGAAATACATGTTTGCAAAAACATTCACAGTGAATCTTTCATGAAAAGATGCAAGTGTTAGTTTTATACTATAAAGTATAACCACGGAATGTTTTTTTCACGAGAAAATCATCCAGATAGATTGGCACCGATGCCACACCCTGATGCCATTTAGAGTTCCGTTGTCCTGTCGTCTCGTTTGGGTGCGGGTACCTAGGTTCGAGCGCCAACGCTGGCAAATTGCAGTGTTAAGCTCGGGGCGCTTTATTGAAAATTCGATCTATCTGTTACATTGGGAAGGGTTGTGATTAGAGTTCGAATGTGTCTCTTGCGTGCGCGCAGAACGATCTATAGTCGAGTGGCACGTCCGTCGGCGGGAGTCCGTTATCCGGCGTCAGGTTACGGCCACGTCTATATAAGACCGTGGCGTCTTCTTCACCATTTCATTCCGTTTGAGACGCTTGGTCGGCTGCGTGTCTGTTGTCTGCACGCGCCCCGTCTCCGGCCCGCAACCGCGCCGGTCTCTAGTTCCCATTCATTAGCCGGTGCGTCCGTTCTGGTCGAGTGCTCGCATAGTTCCCGGACACAGTTCAGTTTTGTGAACACTTGAACATTAATCACGTGACACAGTTGAAGAAAGTGAAGCGTGCCGCTGTACTCAGGTATTTTATAACTTTATTTAATTTTTAGTTGCTAAGAGAAAATACTAGTCTATTGCTCGCAATGACGGAGTCAGAAGTGGGAAACTGGGCTGAAAATGTTGACAGCGGTAAGTAAAGGACAGCAAAATAAACTGCTTAACTTACTGTTAAGTAACTGTTTGTTTGAGTTACTTCGTTTTTTTTGTTTGGAAACTTTATATAAAATTATACCCTATTCTTAATAACCATGGATAATAATCGAAACGACCGTGAAGATGTTTATATTCTTTTCGTTTCTACCTATTATTTTGGAACACTTTTACACGGATTCGTAAAAATAGTTTTCGTGGTGTCTATTTTTAACACATCGTAAAAACCGGCATGCAATTAGCTAGATGTTTGTATTATCCAAAAGCGTTTAAAACACACTCGGCTACACGCAATATTGGTAATTACAAACGAGTTAGAGAAAAAACAGGAATAAGAAAGAAATGAGTTACTGCTCTAAATATGACAGCTAAAACACTAGCGCATGGTAACTGAGAGACAAGCGCGCGCGCATTCAAAGCCGTCAAAGAATACTGTTTGTTCTTTTTTTTTAAATTTTATAGCCTGAAGATTAAAAAACTAGGTACAAGCTTATATAGCTGCTGAACAATGCCGATGAAATCCATAAAACATAATTGTTATGGTGAGAACACTGACCGTAACATAGAACACACATCATAAAGTATAGAAACTCTCCTTCCGAGGTTTATTACACATTAAAAAAGCTTAACTACAGGATTGCAAATATCCCGTATCAAACTCCCGTATCAAACACAACATATAATTTAGCTGTAGTTCGCCAAGTTACTGAACTGTCGGTTATTTCAGAAAAAAAAATAAACGCGGAAGTGCAGCAGGTCCTCAACATCATATCGATCATACCTTATTTCGACATTTCACGCATAAACCCAACCGCGGCAAAGCACCGAGAGAGTCCAGCAATATTGTGAAATAATACCGGCAAGCTATTCGTAATAACTAAATTACATGCGGACTGTCATCTATCATTTATTCGCACGGTGCAGGCGACTGGCGACGTAACCCCATTGCACTAGGTAAACGCACGTTATTGGTACGAAGATGGTAAAATGATTACCGTCATTACGGGGGAATTACGAGAAGGAGACGTCGGACCCTTCCCCCATTATGTGCACTTGCGTGAGATACCAGCCTCGCCTCGCTCCACCATTGTTTTACTACTTTTTGCCAAGAATAAAATGGACTTCAGATTGGATTTCGCCTCCGACATACAGGATAAAAAGTAAAAGTCGTAAAGTAAAAGTTAATCTCGAATCTTCTCCGTTTATCTGCAGATGTATTCCATTATTTTATTGCTTTTAGTTTTTTGTGATAGTAATGGTAAAAAGTAAAGATAAGTAAAAACTGGTAGAAGAAATGAAACTGGATGATGGGTTGTAAAAACTGCGTTAGTATCGGGCGACCAAATTATCTTTTATGGATGAACCGGGATCATCAATCAAGTAAAATGTTAGCTTGTGACACTAGAAGCTATTGACTTCGGGTCCAGAATATGGATGCAAAAAAAGTTCTTTTGCAATACCGGCTAAAGTTAGCGATTCTCATTTTTTTCTTGCTTACTTGGTGGGGTGAAGCTTTCAAAGCTATAAAGAAAACGTGAAATAAAGAGGAATGCCCAAAAATATATGGAGCAAAAACCCAGAATCGATTAAAACGACTTATGTGTGGCAAGATAGAGTATACATACTATAACCAAAATTCAATGATAGTTTTCGATTAAACCATCACCAAGTAAAAAAAAACTTAACTAATTGACTGAACTTTTAAAAATCTATGACTTGTTTAAAGCGGTTTTACATACGATATTGTTATGAATTGTGCTTGATATTGAGAGAGATTTGAGGGTAAAGAACATTTACGTATCTACTGATTATATATAAATCTATGTAAACATTATTTATCATCACTATCGCATCACTACATAGTATAAAACAAAGTCGCTTCCCTCTGCCTGTCCCTATGTATGCTTATATCTTCAAAACTCCGCAACGGATTTTGATGCGGTTTTTTTTTTATAGATATAGTTATTCAAGAGGAAAGTTTTTATGTATATAACATGCATGATATAGTAGAGATTGCACCCGTGCGGAGCCGGGGCGGGTCGCTAGTGTACATTTAAAAGTAATTACGGATTATTATAGGGCTATTAACTTATTAATAAATGAAAGCAATTGAATACATGCTACGTTCTTTTATCTTCTATCTATCTTCTATAATATAAAAATGGATCACAAAATGTGTTGCTAAGCTCATAACTCGAAAACGGCTGGAACGATTCGGATAATTATTTTTTTGTTGTGTCTGTAACCATTGGGACCGGGTTTTAGAGGACGAAAATCATTGTATTCACCCGTGCGAAGCCGGGGCGGGCCGCTAGTTGATTATAAAAATGTTACATATTTTCTAAATCTAAAAAATAGTCGGAGTGGGAAGTGGTCGCCTCCTTCTGCGAAGCAGTAATGCTCGTGAAGGAGGAGGCGGGCTGCGAGAGGGAGAGGACAGCGTCCTCCCTCCGCCCCAACCGCAGTGGTAGACGCCCACGGCGTCGGACGTCGGCAGACGACCTCCGGCCACCGTAGGCGCGGGCATGCGGACAGCGACTAAAGGGCAACTCGCTGTCCGACTATGGACCATGCCCGGGTCGACGGCGCGTCGTGTTCCACGACGCCTCAAAGAGCGTCAGCAAAATGACGGGGCCCCCCTCACAGAGGGCCAAAGCCTGCCGGGGTCGCGGGACTTATTTCCATCACCGTGACCCCGGAACTTAAAGGGCTATCGAAGAACACCGTGGATTAAAATCAGTACAAGTCTGACAGGCCCTTCGTGCGCTGCCCGGGGTGGGAAGCCTCATTTGATGATTTTACCACGATAAAAAAAAAATAAGTATGTTTTTTTTATTTTATGGCTGCAGGCAATAGATCAGATATTCTGCCAGCTATTAACAGTAACCAAATAGGCCAGCAGAATAAAACAATTCTATATAGCAAGGCGTGTGCCGTCCTAGTTCCTACACAGAAATTGTTATTATGCTCCTGTCTTGTTTGGTTATGGTTTTTCGCGAAACTAATAGCGTATTTATGACCTCTTACTTAAGGTCTATTTAGATGTTCATAAATTATTTTAATCGACTCTGGGTTTTTTTTGGGCATTCTTCTTTCTCTTGAAAATTATATTTTTTCTATACTTATACTAATCCTGAACCAATTTAATAAACAAAAACTACTTTAAATATACACACTAACGTACGTTTCTATAGTTATTCTGATACAACAATTAGAAGTAATGGACGCTAGAGATTCAATTAAACTCAGCAAAACTTCAAGGACGTTTCCTTGACTCCGGAAGCACTTAGCCGAAGCGTTAACACTTAATTAAAACAAAAAAAATCCTGGCAATTTATGTACATTTCAAAATTATAAGTAAATCATTTTGGCACGACAAAAAACCAAGTTGCAGCCACATCACATCTGCTTGTTCTAAGACTTGTTCGTATGTGTAAACAGGTTACACTTACTAGTCGGCTGGCACAGGATGCTCGTTATTAAAATTTAATAACATCGTCTGGGTGAACTGGTGATAATGAAAAAATATGATTTACCCACCTTTTTATTTTTAGAGATAAAGTAGAATTAGATGGCAAAAAAGCCTCTTAGTCACTTGACGGTGTAGATTCCTTGACCCGCGACATTGACTTTGCTCGCTACATCGACGCATCGTCCGCACTGAATCCTGAAGTCGGAGCCTTCAACACACCACTTAATGATGATGGCTGGGTATGTTATTTGTCGTCGTCGCAAAGTGTACCCGGCGACTAACGTAGGTGGCCATTATGCAAATGCCTACTATACAAATAGGACACAGAAGTTGATGACTTAGATAGAAGAATAAATAAAATAAATTGCGACCATGTTTATCGGCGTCGAGGTTCTGCAAAATTAATCAAAAAATTCAAATTGCGTGACTAGTAGTCATTTCGGTGATTAGAAAACTTAAGAAGCTTAAGTTGACAGGTTTAATAAAGCTTAATGTTGCAAAAACTGGTAAGCGAGCAACGGCCCAGTACACAGTGACGTAGATATGAATATGGTCGCAAAAAACGCGAGTATGATAACCGCATGCGTGGGCACACAACCAGTTGGACGGTTTTTTGCGAGCAAGTGCAAGCGGCCTTGACCGGGTGCGCCCGCGCCGCCCAAAACGTCGATCGGCCCACTTAAGACCATACATTATGCTCATTATGTATTAGATATGACTAAAATTATAACAATTTGTTTGTTTAGTCTAATAGCTTTTTAAGTATAGTGACTGAAAGTGTTGGCGTGAAAACGAGTTTCCAATTTAAATTGTAGCGCTTGTTTTCGGCTATTTTTCACTTTTAACTTAAGTGAATACAAAATTGTTTCTCTTCCGTATGTCTTTTGTTTAGAGAAGTATTTTTAAGCTTATTCATTAATATTATTTTAACATAACTATACATGTGAAAGTACAGCTAATGCCTCATTTTTCAAATTGAATGACATTATGATTTCATTCGTTTATTCTATTGAAAACTCATGAGTGTAGAGCCACTATTGGTTTGGCGAGGTCTTTGTCCGATTGTTTTTTTCCGCACCAATTACCTATGTCTTCTTAGAAGATTAATCGCTTTGTGGTTGTTTTGTTTATATTTCATATTTCATTGTTGATTGATCGATCGACTACAATGAGATGTGATCAATGAGCTGTGCTTTGTAATTTTGGAAACTCACACATACTCATGTAAGCAGGTCAGAACTTTTAACAGGTAGATGTAGATAAAGTTAAAGTAATATACCTGAATAGTGAGAAGAAATTAAAAAGATAAGATTAAAACAGAAAACTAAAGAATATGTTTTGTAAAAAAAAGAAGAAAATGCTAAGAATAAATTACAGTACAAGTAACATAGCCACATGGAAATGCGCTTTAGGAATTTTGCGCAATTTAATCGAATATTTTAGTTTCAAACGGTACAGTAAGTAGTAGGTACTCAAATTCTCCACATAAAACCATGCAAGACAAGTACAGGTTAAGTGTCACCGTTACTCATAAACTGCTAAGCGATCCTGATGCTGTTAGATACGATGGTAAAAGCAAAGTATAATGTCTGTTCAATAAATCGATGGCGGATGGTATAAAGCAGTACGTGCATAATCTCCAGACATACCTGCCCAGAGGTCAACAATTTCCCCCCCTCAAGGGGGTAATGTTGTTGTATGTATGTACAAGTTTATTGTCAAGGTAGGCTATTGGTGTCACATGCGATTTCTAAATTGGCGTTCCGAGCTGATGTAAGGTGTAAATTATAGGCATTATGTATTATGCATGTTAGGTAGCGACGCTTCGTGGAACAACGGCTCATATTTACATGATGGCCATGCCAGAACAAAAAGCGTGCATTACAAGCAAAGGGCTTTGAAATACATGCGCATAATCTCGCTTCTGTTTGTGAAGAAAGTTTTGTAGTTTCAGTTTTTACTTTAGTTTGAACAAGTTGAATGTTCAACTCCTTCTTTTGGTAACACGTTGTCGCCGTGGTTATTCAGGTGTCAATTTCCCCTGGAACGCAACTTGAACATGGATTCCGTGGATGTAATTGCGTCGGCATGCACCGTGCAGGCGTACATAAGGCCCCACTACTTTCCCCCGACCTAGTGCCCTCCTGCCGGCCCAGCCGACCCACAATCTTACAATTCCGTAATGTTTCACATTTTATTTGAGATTTGTTGTGGCTCATTACACCTCACTTTTACAGTTACATCTAATAACAGCAGCATTCTACGATTGTCCAGTTTGACGTTCGCGGTAATTGATGATAAAGTTATGTTGTGTGGTCGCCTATGTCACGATTCTACAAAAAGGTTGAGAGAAGCAAAAATATGTAAAGACTCATGATCTATCATTTTGGCAAAATGCGAGATTGATCGATTACGCACTTGATATGTACACCGTAACAATACATCATTCATCAATCAGTATCAGAATAGTTTTGACTTTTGTGCTAAAATGTTGCGAATACTTCATGGATGAGTCAAAAGGATTTATTTTTTAATAAGTTAAAAAAACTGCGGTTCATCAATCTGTGCGCGGTGTTCGTGCAGAACATCGGCGCGGGCGCACGAGACCTCACGTGCGCGCATCCGCGCCGAATGTTCTCTAACACCCGTGTAATTCAATCGCGCCTTATGATAGCATATGAAAAAGAAAATTATTCCTTCTACTCAAAAAAACACCTCGTACGTAATCGCCGTCCGTGATTGCTGAGAGCATGTAACTTTGTCTGCAGCAATTTATTTATCCGTTTTCATAAAAGTACCGAACCATTAGCCGGCTACCATAAAATGAGAAAGAAATGCTAAAAATATTTTTATTGAAATTGCAATGTTACGCTAAATTGTAATATAATTTTTAATCATAGTCTATTTGAATTCTTGAATTGGGAAATGTTTTTCAATTAGTAGCTACGTGCTTATTCTAATATCTTCGACAAATTGCGTTGAAAAGCAGGTGTAGCAAAACAACTTGATTAAATGTAAAGAGTTCCTTTTAGTTACCCACGCCGCAATCTAATTTATTTTTACAAAAAACATAATAGGGCTGACGAGACGATCTCTCATTTGATTAAACGTATATGGTGTCTAATGATAAACTCATCTGTGAGCGCACCGGTACCTGTGAGTCTGATTAAAAAACTTGAAACGAGATTACTTTGATAATGCTGACGTATGCATGCTGGAGTTTATTTTTGTGCGTGGTATCATCACGTCACACTTGTGCTAAGAGCGACTCGGGGACATTATCGTATGCATCTCTTTCTAAGCTCGGCCTGCCACAGAACAGTTACACGAAATTTTTCACATTCCACTTTATTCGTTTGTCGAATGACACAAGTGGTTTAGCAAGCGTGGGCGTGTTGTTCTAAATGGAACACACATACAAAACCAATTTTATGCTTTCGGTCGAATCGTGAATTGAAACGATACCTTCATTGGAATTACTCAGGTTAGTTCAAAGTACTCGAAACACGGTCTAGTTCCACTAATACAGTCAGTTCATTTATGTAAGTAGTTCGCTGTGTTCGGAACTCAATAAACTGTCCTGAATGGATAATGCAATGAATGAGTGTTGACTGCGAGAAATGTAATAAGGAAAGTCGTTGTTGATTTGCTTTAATAAAGCGCATTTTTGCAGTAGACGGATTTTTTAATAAGAAGCACTATAAGTAGGTGAACATGATTTCTTCTGTTCTATCTGGCTAGAACGAGGCCTGTTTGAAAAGCTGCCCAGTTTAATATTCAATTCTTACGTTCTGCCAAATGTTGAAACATGACTGCAGTATCTTTAAAAGGTGTAATGGATAGGTCTATTTGGCGTCCCGTGCGGTGAGACGCGCGTGAGTCGCGGGCACACGTCGCCGTTGAACCGCGACCCACTAAGCTGATGAATAAGCGAGAAAGTGCACACGCCCACGAATATGCGTTTATGCCCGGTTGCTTGAACTAATAAAAATTAACCTATTCGATTTCGTGACCTCAATGTGTTTATTGCCGCACAAGAGGTAGCAGATTAATCTGTTTTTGATAAGAGAAATGGTAGCTACGGTTGAGTGGAGATACATAAACCTTGATTTGTGTTGGGCGGATTATATGGCAAGTGTATTTTCTCTGTTAAGTGGGGTAGTGTGACGGTCACACGGCGGCCGCTGCCGGTGGTTAGTGGTGCGTGTCAGGTTGGGAAGCATGCCGGTGGCGCAGCTAGGCGGAGCCCGGTGGTGGCGTGGCCTGCTTACACGGCACACGACAACCATCCTTCCTCGACCGTGTCCACTGGTCGCTCACTTACACCATTGGAACTAAATGACTAGGTACTGCGTATTCGAGGAACTCTAAGCACGGCCTGGTCCTGGTTATTGAGCGTGGTTGCCGAGTCAATGCAGACCATCTAGTTTATGTGTTGAACCCCAGGAAGAACTGTGAGCTTTTTCTGTCTAGGAATTCATCGTTATGTTCTATGCCCCCCATAGATTGTAACTAGAAATTCCTTATGCTTATTAAAAAGCCGATATGCTCTGCCAATTGCGTTATTTTATATTTAAACTCTGGATGTTGTGTAATCCTGACGGGAACATTTTTGAAATGCTTAATAATGCTTCAAGGGGTATTTTACCGCAGAATGCTATACGATAATTGAATTCCTTATTCCTCTTAAGGTACATTAAGTTGTATTATTTCTATACGTAGTGAGAAATCTCATAAATCGTAAAGATAACGTAGATTCCGAAGCTTGCTCGAGTTTAAACACCGATATAAATTATTGTAAAGTGTTATCGGTTCGTACTTATTAAGGGCCGCCTCACATATCACACTGAATAACTAATTATCTCCTTGAATAGAGATATTGAGTGATAATATCGAGCTCCCTTAACGAGATCATTATGAGCATTTTATAATAAAGTGGTCAAGTTCAGAAATAAACGTGTATTGTTATCTAGCTTTAGATCATCCTCAGTCTAGTCTTTCCTTAGCCAGTTGTCAAGTGGTACAAGATGCGTTTGAACTCTGATTATTAATAGCATAAAGATTCCTGTAATTTAGTCTGGAGGGAAAATATCTGGTTCTCCAAGCCAGTTATTGCACTTTAGTAAAATCTTTAAAGGCCACATTTCTTCATATTCTCACGTTCTACATAATTATGTGTCTGAGATTACTAGGTAGCCATTTTTAAATTGAGGAAGGCACTTGACAATTCTGAACCTGATATTGTGAGAGCTGAATATTCACTCAACCAAAACATGGCTGCGGTAAGATCTGTTCTACCTAAGGTCCATTAGCTAACCAAAGGTTGCCTCAAAAGTACAGCTGTTTTCAATTCTCCCAAAATATTTATTCGTTGAAACAGTAGTCTTGATGCCTGTCACATTTTAATATGATAATTAAGTGACAACACACGCAAGGCACCAAGCATTGTGTCGGATAATGTACATATTTTATAATGTTATTATCACTTACTGACATTATGACTGGTGCTTTATATTAGTCTAGCAGTTGTGTCGGCTTAGGGATATTCTGAGTTCGGTGTCCGACTGAAAAAAGGGTTATCGGTTTATTCAATAAGAAACGCAGTAGGATCATCTATCAGAACCTGTCTGGACCTTTGAGTGATAGATGACTGCGAAAACCCTCAGTAAAACCGCGTGAAAGTTAACGGCCCACTTGCTCTCATGAAGAGAAGTTTTGAGTTCCAGAAATGGAATTATCGTAGTTTGATGATGCTTTTGGTGATTTTATTATGGAAAAGAGGCCTTTTTGGGCTGGTAGATTTTTTGGTCTGGTTAAGTCATGAATTCAATTTTCCCGTGTTGTTTCTTTAAATGCCTTTTGTTGGGCGTAATTTACCTGATACTTAAACATCACTTGATAAATATTTGTCTACAATTCAACTGAGAGAGAGAGTTACTAGGCATTAAATACAGAAGTGTTGTTATGTTGTTGTATTATTAAGTTATGATTATAACACCATAATCATCAGATGACGTAACATATCATAGCCGTGTTGAGTCGGATTGTAATGCAAATGAAGCGGAACGCGTCGGTGATCGGTCGGTCGGATCTGTGATCGACCAACAAAGACGTGATGCGAAGTGATTTTAAATAACTTTGATTGTTTTGATCCTTATCGAAAGCTTGAAGACTAGGAGTAGTGTATTGACTTTTAATTTGATATGAATATCTTTTGGGTTATTAATAATTTAAGCATAAATTATTCAGTTGAAAGTTTTACATTGTAATTTAATTTGTTTAAATTCTTTTTCTGACGACTGGGATGAGACGAAGACCGACAACTAGTCCGATTTCCAAGCTTCTGCAAAAGTCCTGTCCACTCTGTTCTCCTTGGAACTTTCCTTATCCATATCCTCATTATATTTTTTGATCAAAATCGTGGAAACTGTCAACGTTGTCGTTTTCTTTTCCGATTTCTATGGTAGGTACGTAAATTATTCATTTGTTTTAGTTTTGTCTGCGTTCGTTGTGTGGGTTACGCATAGAAGAATCCTATGACATTCGGCATATACGATACGTGCTCTGTTCAAGTTTTTTTTTAAATCTAATGATTCTTTTCTGAGGCTACCTCCCTACGTTCCAATTGCCTTCTCATCTCATAATAGTATTACTTAAGATTATGCTCACAATAGCTCGCTTTTTCTAACACCTAAATGAATGCCTCTAGAGTTGAAATTCCTACAGACTAATGATATTAGGCATTCATCTAAGTGTTGCTTAGAGTTAATTGATAGTCGTTTGAGGTAACTAAACGTGCTAAGTGATTAATGCTCGTTTTGTGTCTGGGGATTAGCGTTTGATTTACAGTTAGCAATTATTAAAAAAAAGATTTTCTTTGTTACTGATTGATGTGGGTTGTAAGCAGAAACAAGATTAGGTACTTATCGTGAATTTGCTCGAACGAAAATCACGGAATGATTTTTGTTCGCAAAAAAACTTAAAATAGAGTGAGGTATTGTCCACATGTAACTTAACTTCTTTCAAGTATCCGGTAAACGCTAACGCTAAACGGTACCTTTGCCGATCTCCGGTTATTAGTCCGAGTTTATTACCTCCATGTTCAATAAATATAAGAAGGGAAGATTTAGATATTCGGTTTTCCTAAATGCTGAATAATTCAGTAAGGATTTTTATCAGATTGCCTTCTAGGGCAAGTTTATTACATGCGTAACTTGCCTGAGTAACTTAGAACCCCACGTACTAGTGCGGACGCATAACTTTCCGCAGGGTTGAATGATCGGGAGATCGTGTATAGGCGGAAATAACGATATAAATCGATAGAATTATTGCATGTTTGGGACAACTTAATAGAAATACAGCTATCGTAAAATATGAAGTAAAATGCCTCTCTCGAAGTAAAGGCAAATAAATCAAAGTGCACATCGCGGGATAGAATCGTTAAGTTTCCTTCCTCGTAATCTCAGTAGGTATGCGGTCGTATTCGAAGCCGCATTTATTATTGTTTATTACATAATAATTGTGGGGACGACGTCGTTCTAGTCGGTCGGTGACTCCCGCCCCCGCGTCCCTCAGTTCCCAATGGCCCCCCGCACGCCTCCGATCGGGATCGCCTCGCCGCTCCCGTTTCTGGTTCGCTGAGAAAACAATGCGATAACATTATCCACGCTGTCAACGATCGTTGTCGACGACCAAATAAGTCACGTCGGCTCGCAATTGTTTGATAATTTCTCTACTGGACATTACCACTCTATGACAAAATCAGACACAACACTTTCTACCTTCTAATAGGAGGAAATCGCAGTTAGTATAATGATATGATCGAAAGAAAGTTCTATTACTGATGATGAACTAGAAGAGAAAATGTGTCGATTAGTATCGCGTTAGCTGAATCTAGTTAATTTTCTTTATAAGGGATTCTAAAGATGACACTATTAAACTTGATATCATTATTCAAAGCTAATTTAATAGGTCGTAAATGACGTACTACGAAACAGAAATTGCTACGGCGGAGCGTCAGTACAAAAGACATCAACGCGTTCTTCTTGCTACAAACAATTTAGAACTTATCAAACGTAAAACATTTTCCGGTGAATCTTATTATTTCTATTTAGATTAACCTCATAAACTAGCTTTTCCAGCGATTTAAAAAGCTATTATTGATGAAGAACACCCATTTTAATCAAAACACAATAAGTAAAGGTCAATTTGAGCACCGTTACTTCAGATGTATAGTAAAAAGTCGGTTAAATGGTAAGTACCACTTTTTATAATGACATAACTAACCGATCGCACTGAGATACAGACACACAAGGAAAAGAAAATAATTGTGTTAACCTACTACAAAATACTTTTGTTATGTCGGTACTCGTTGGCCTCTAATTTGTAATTATAGGCGTAAAATTTGGTATAATGGCGTATCGGACGGTGTCGATAGTCAGTTGTTTGCGAATAGAATGTTAACGGGTCTGGTTGGCTTCCATGTCAGAGTACAGTCAAGCACACTCACAAGTCAAACTTGATCTATGAAAACTTCCTTTAGTACTGGGACATAAGGCACTGTCACTGTCAAATTGTTGACGTGTACGTCCTGTTGACAGTCAGTCCGCGCGACGCGGCAGAGATGGGAGATAGCGCCACAAAGAGTGACCGAGCGATGTGATCGTATTACATTATACTGATACTGAGATAGTGCGGACAGCCGGAGTCGGTAACAGTCCGCGTTCCTACATACATTTATGCAATACGTTCCACAGTTGAGCTGGACAGATGACCGATGACATGGAGATAAATGTTATGACACTTGCTCGCTTTTTTTTTATTACTCTCTTTTGAACGTTCCGACATGAACCAAAATACAGTTACTAGTTATTGTTTGCTACGCAGCTCTGTGTATGTGGCGTTAGAACTAACAGCTAGAAATCTGTTAGATTTCAAGCATTTTCAAAGGCCTGAATTTAAACGAAATACTCATTACTACTATTTGTCAGAAATAATTTAAATAGGAATATTAACTAAAAGTAAAATTTAGGAAATAATTAACTGTATAAAAATCCATAAACTAAATATAACGGAACAAACCCTTAAGCCTTTAAGCATCAAGGTACCCCCCACATCACTGTCACCAAAAACCGTGGCCAGTAGACTGGCAGCATTGCCACGTTGAATGGTAATTAGTTTTAAATAGTGTATGCACCTATATTAGTTAATTCTTAATAAAATAGTCATTCATGGAGATGTACGTAAATACAAGTCCCATTGATAAAAATTACGAAAATATGAAGTAACAAATCTATTCATTGTGACAAATATTTGAAGAATTAGTTAATGGTCAAAATGCTTTTTACAGAACTGTCATAATATTCTTTTGAAACTTAAAGAAAATCACTTAACAGTCACAAATGGTTACTTAAAGCGGCAACATTAGCATACTGAGAGCGACGTAACTGTACATAATGTCATATAAATGTGGTTTATTCACAGATTCTATCACAACCACATCGATACAGTTATGTTTTTCCATTTGCACATTCCGTAATCAAGCGATCTTCTTCGCACCTGCCTAAGAATGTACTTTTATTCTTTTGCATACAATGTGTTGATAGCTTGTGAGATTAAAAAGTCTCTTCATATAGGTACATAACGCGTCTCTTAGAGGATGTCTCGAATTTACATGGCAGTAAGTTATGAAGCTATTGTTTACCATATTATACTTACCATCCATTTCCCTTGATATGGTCGGCTGTGGGTGTTGAAAGGCAATGGAATGAGCTAAAATTAGAAGTAATTAGCATTATTCTGCTATTACCAAGGATCATTTGCTGCGGCAATGTACGCGAGAGTACTCTTTAGATTACATTTACAGACCGTTCATTATGACGACGGAACTTCGTTGTAATGGCCCTGTATTGTTGCTTCTAATTAACAATTTTTGGAATACCTCAGAATTAACGACCGAAGTCCAAAATATTCCCAACAACATGCAGTAGAAATAATACAATTTAGATAGAACAATGACCATAGTTTTAATAGACAGTGTTACCATAGCTAATTATCTTTAACTAATGTTGCTTTATTATTCAGTTTAAAGTATGTGTAATTAAACGGTATTTACGTACATTTACACCGGTTTATGGGCAAATTTCCCATGGATTAGCGTTGCGATGATGCGCTTGCAATGTCTTCTTAGTGCGGGAACAACTGAGTACAGTTAGTGGATAGAATCGTACGCCTTTTTGTACCAGGAAAACACAAAAAAGTTTATGAAAGTACCGTTGTTTTTCAGACAAAGTAGGGTTGACAACGCGGCGAGTCAAACGATTAGTGGACATTTTTCGGGTCGATTAGAGTATTTTGAGATTAAAAATCAAGTTATAAACTGGTAAGATTAACTGTTCTTAATGTCTTGCATGGCATTACCATACCATAACTGGTGAAAATCTTCTAAAACCAGTTTTGTCTTAGATTATTTTTTTTATTTATTTGAGAGAGATAAATATATTATTTAGTTACAAATATATTGTATTTTTCATTATATAAATAAAAGGCGAAAAATAATACGCCATACACCATGAAGATTAACTGCTAGTGCTTTACTAGTTTTATAACTATTCGTAAAATTGAATATATCAAGAATATTGAATCAACAAGTAGTGTATGGAGCTCATTAAATATTATTATCTTCGTTAGTACGTACTATGACAGCTTTAGTACGCCATACTAATTCTATTCCTACAGACACTTGAGACCAGATGCATAAAATAAAAGAAAGAATATTTATCTAAAACCTATTAGTATAAATCTTGTATTAAAATAATCATGAATAATCCGAATATTTTAGTGACACCTTGATATAAATTTACATTTTATTTTCCATATGGCACAGTTTCTGATTGATATAGAAGGCACATATTTTAAATCAGCAAATCGTGTGTTTTATGTAAATTGAAACATACGTTATAGTATTCTAGCTTCTTTGCCTTAACCAGTAGGTATTTTAAAAGAAAATGTTAATTTTTTTACATTCTTCAAAAAAAATGAGATCGCTTTTGGCCTCAATCTAATTCAATAGCAATATCGAGACCGATAAAATAGAGCGAGCTCACCCAGAAGGGACTTAAACTCCTGCGCATCGACGTCACTTAGTTAAAACTGTTTGATAGGGAGTAACAAGCCAAGCGGCCCTGCCTAACAAAGCCAATTGGATTCATTCAGCCATCATCCTAACAGGTAGCCTATGGTGCCATTGCCCTCTAGGAGTTGGATCCCACCCACCCCACTATTTTTAGCTATATTTAAAGTATTAATCGAACTACCTCACGCCGCTAAAGTAAAAAAAAATCTAATTAAAAGATTAAACCATTTCATTAAACACTTAAGCATCTGATGGCAAAAACTTGGTGCAAGGTACAAGTAAAATAAAAATGGCGTCATAACTTATGCAATGCCCATGTTGTATGTTCTATATAAGGCAGTCCGGTCTTGTCCAGCAATTATACATGATGCGTAATTGACGTAACGTAGACCGGTCGCCGCGGGCTTATTAATAGTGCCGGTTGTGTGTCATAAAAATGTAGATTGTGGTATACATCGAGTATTTATGTGCAGTGTGATGATCTATGAGAATTTGTACGCTGGGTTGATTGTATTTCGTGGTCTACTGTTTTCGAAATCTGACTAATAAATATGAATAATATAATTATTTTTGTTTTTTGCTCAATCACGTACGAATGCCTGAAGGGATCTTGATGTTATTTGACTCAGATATAGATGATAAAGTTGATTTTGTAATGGTTTCTTTTAAGGCAAAAAACAAAAGAGTCACAATGGAATGTTTGATCAACAACATTGCTGTGAAGAAAATGTGTCTACAACCTTTTCTTTACATTACGGTCTTTTTTGTGTTATCCTGAATTAGATCCGCATTAAAACAAACATTTGCGTAGGTTTTTTAGGATTAAATAAACACAAGTGTACTCATTACGTACTTATACGTGTTTGTCACGCTTTGTAAACATTCCGTCTGTAGTTTAACTTTTTAACTTTAAAGACGAGTGAACTGAACGGTTACTGCGACGCTAACTCGCTGTTTTCCGATTATTTGGCACCAAACCCGTTATTTTCCGTCTAGGTGTCGTCACAACAACTTAAATCTAGTGTACTAGATCAATTTTCAGACCGTTGCCGTTGCTACCTGTGCCTAGCTTGGAAGATCTAACTTAAAAAGATTCCAAGAATTGTCGGAGCGTTTAATTGAATTTTAAAGCGTGACTTCTGCCATTAATTTATAGTTATGGTTATAATTCGTAATGGTTGCAACTCTGATGAACCAAGTCTTGTAATTGGGCTTTAGCAGAAGGTTCACTTATTTTATTTTCAAAAACGCTGTAGATAACAGCGGATTTTAAGTATTTACGATGAGGAAACTATATTTTCCATAAAATTAACCTCAAAGTTACGAAAAGTCGTGCAAACGTGAAAAGTCGTGCTAAGGCCTCAGATCAGTAACTTAAATAGTGGAGAAGTTGGTGTCAAAATAATAACAGCTGTCCTGATCGATCTTCAAGGCTAAGCCGCGTTTGCCGAGGTTGATCTGTGGATGGGTGCTCGCTCGTCTATCATTTCAAGTTTTCGTCATGGCTCGGAAAGCAAGCCGTTGGACTCGGCTGTCTTTTGTAGATATTTAACATTCGTTACTAATTAGTCAGAAGCTCGAAAGTCTGACAACCAGTCTTGCCAAGGGGTATCCGATACGATTCGTATCGGCTGACCCGAATATAGTCGGTAAAAGGCTAGGCAGATGATAAGTAACTTACCTGTTGATATTTCCGATCGGTTATTTCCCAGTGATTTTGCTTTCCATATAAACTAAAAACAAAAACATAAAAAACGCACCGATTGCCATAACACACATGCGCACTCATGCATATCAATGATCGAGCAAAAAAACGGAAGTCATACATTTTTTAAACGATTCGACATTACGTTGAGATGCAAGATATTGCTTAAATGATGTTCTGCAGCATCCTCCGAGTTTACTATTATTTTTTACAACTACTTACTAGTTCGTAGTAAACTATTTTTCTAATAACGACAAGCTATCCGCGCGTCGCGTCTATATGCGTATTGATGGGAACATTTTTTCCATGTTTGCTCAGCCTGTTTGCTTCTTCTATGTTCGTCTTGACGTTTTCTCAAAGGTTATTAACCTAGTTTCGTTCAGTACGATTGTAGAACCTCTGTTGCGAGTATGTCAGTATTACTTTTGTAAGTACAAACTTATGTTTTACTTGCGAATTCTCAAGATGAAATGGAATGTAAATTCGCTTAAACGATTCTTCATGTTGTGCAATCGTCTTTATCTTTTTAACTCCATTCAATTCAGACAATGTAGATAACAACCGAGCGTTTTGTAGTACGCCGTGTTTAGGTAGTTTATGGGAGACTAGAATAGAGTCGGGAGAGCCTGGAGGGCCGCGGGAGCCTTCGAAAGAGCGGGCGGAATGCGCGCACAAGGTCATTGCGCCCTGCGCGGTCATGCGCTTGCGCCCCTGCCCCGCCCTGCGCGCACCCGCCGCACAGCCCCGCACCCCGCGTCTCATCCGCACCCACCACCACATTGTCTAGTGCGATCAGCTGCGGATAAAGGGGAACTGACTGGACCGACCATCGATAGAAACCATTTCAATGCGAATTTATTTTTCCATTTTGCGCCCGCGCAGCATAGCACGAACGCCCCCAGCGTTGTGGTTCGTTCTAACGCTCTTTTCTAAGCTCCTACAAAGAAAAAGACCACTTCGTGCCGTGTCGTGGTTTATTTACGATGCTTACATTGGCTAACATTTATCCTTGGCCGTATCTATTGTCCTAAGGCTGCTAAGAAATTGCACCGAGCCTATTAACTGGACGATACGAGGGCTATCTATGAAAAAGTTATAGTCGCGGGAACATTAGATCAAAGCTCGATATCAACAAGTTATATGTTTAGTTAATAGGGCCATTAAAGCTATAATTTGTTTTCTTCTAATATACTACTATAAAATGGTAATTAGTGTCACAAATACACAATATTGTAAATACTTTCACTCCTGACCGTTACAGTTTCCTTGAATGTGTGAAATGAAGGCCTATGTGGTGGCAAGATGGAGCGATAAAACTGTATTTAAAATTTAATAGCAGAAAAGTGAAAGATTTACACGAAAAATATCCCGTTACTGACAAGTTGAATAACTTCTTAATAAGTAATTTATAATATTTGGATATGCAAATAAGATCATTCAACAAATTAAGATTAGTTAAGCATTTTGTGGAAGCAGATTCAAATTTAGATAAATAATAAAATGTTCAAACCAGTTTCCTGGCACAAGCTGTTGTTAATGTGTTTTTTAATGTGCGGAAGAGGAAATGTTGCAATTTCACTTTGTACAAGATTAATGGAGTGTTAAAATCCTTGTGGCTATCGCGGGCCGCGGGCAGTCGGAGCGGATGTCACATCATTACTCACACGCAGGCGCCAACCCGGCCATCCTCGCCTGCGCCCGCGCAGTTGCCACAGTATAACTCTTTTATTCCTCGGTCGCTTCTTAATATGAATATTAATGCTTGTGCACGACTTTACGAGCCGTTTGTTGAATTATATCGTTTACTCATGATTGTTTATCATTGACAACTCAATTCGGAATTTGGAACGTAGAAAGTGTTCGTGTTGGTTTTGCACCAATTAGATCCTAAAATTTGTGAAGAAAAATAAATATTGCACAACCTTGACTATATATACATACATACACCTTGACCATATGTACATGTGTTCTCTGTGTATTTAACGGTAGTTAAGCTTAATATGGTTACGCGAATGTAGAGCTAGGCTTTGCATATTAATGAGATGTTTGTTTATAACTTGCTTGTCACTTGAACGAGCGGCTGGGTCTAATAGTAGTGGGTCACGCAATCCGATTGTTAACATAAATACTCATTTGTTACAGGATTTGTGTCCTGACTCGAACTCGGAGGAAACTAATCTCTACTACACAGAACCGGTGAGTTGTTTTCTTATTGTATTTTTTTAAGTTTGACTACAGCTTACCTGTCGCAAGAGACAGCTGAAGATGACACAAATGTCAATTAGTCATGATTAGAGAGTAGTGTTGACATGGTTGTATACACGGTAGCGACAATGGGCGGCCCGTGAGACGTCTGTGAACTCCTCCCGACTGTTTTTGCCACATCAAGTGTTCGACTCGTTCTGAACGAGACAAGAATGCATATTTCCTAGGAACTTATGTCTGGACCATCATAATAAGAACTGCCCTGACTCCTTGGCCACGTCGCTGTACAATGAATAAGGGGACAGTAAATTACATATCGCGGCCATTGTTAGGCTGGACGTTTAGAGCGTGCGCGGCGTGGGCGGCGAAACACGGCTCCCATTGATTGCATGATTTATCGTTATTGAATTTGCACAGGTGATTCCTTTGTTATTGTGATTGAAAGAAAATAAAATGGACATCTACAGATGTAAGATATAATTTAGTTCGTAAAGTATTCGAGTGAAAGCGGAAGATGGCAAATAAACTATTTTGAAAAAGAACGGTTTTGAATTTCAATTACATTCGTCTATAAGATACAATTGGTACGTGAGATCTTTCACCGGATGAAAGTTTTTTTTCTTACCACTATTTGTGGCAGTGTAGTCAAAAGTAGGCAATTCTTAGATAGGTATATGCGTGTAGCGATATAAGAAATGTGTATAAACCGCAGCGTAGAAGTCGACAGCTAATAGGGTTCCTCTGTATGCAAATAAGTGGCTATTGAGATGTAACACGCTAACTTCTGTAAGCATGAGTGACAGGCAGCGCTTTGCTACACGCAGTTCGCCCGAGGTCGGTGAAATTCTGCACTTAGAGATCGATTCCTATAAAGTGTTTCCAGTGAAATGGTACGGTAATGCCATATAATGGCCAATATCATAATTGACACACACAATGTCTGTAAACACGCCGCATTTGTGATAATGCGGTCGATATCACCGCTCGGTACAGTTAGCGGAGGTGGAGCCACCATTTAAATGACTGTCTATTAGCTTCATTGTAAGTCGGTGTCGTATTAACGTGCTTTGACATTTCTCAGGAGAGTCAACTATATCGTGTGGGAAAACTGGTGTATATATTTCCTCGTAAGGAACTTCAGTTTCATGTTAGAACGCGGATAGAACAATTAAATGGGAGCGGTAATGATGTTTCTTTTTCGATCAAATAAAGGTTCAAGTGCGCGTACGCAGAGGGTCTGCGGTGAGGTTTGCATGGATTCCAGTCATTACTCTCCGCTTCCCTGTTAACTATTGCGGCGGAAGGCTGTAGCTTTGAATGCCAGTAAGCGCTGTCGGAACATAAATTTACATTTCGTTACGGTCGTTTTGTCAATACTTTTCACTCCACAATCTTCAGTAACAAAAAATATTTTTGGTTTTGCTTCTCGGACTAGCTTATGTTTGAAAACTTTTACTTAGCTCTCAAACTTTCTAATTCGAAATAAATTGAGGAGAATGTTTTATTATTGATAGCGATAATTGTTGTGTATTCGAATGTTTAGCTTTACGAGAGATGATTGCCGTGTGAATGCGCATGCCATGATTTAGATAAGATCGTCACTTTGCTCGCGCATCCGATGCTATTAAACCGATAGAGATTTTTCACATCATGATTATTTAGTCTTTATAAAATTTTATTTGAAAATTGTGGGCTCAAATATAATGATAAATTATAAATGAATGTTTAACTAATCTATGCCGTAGTAGTTTTCAAGCAAGGCATTTTCATGGCCTTACGTACCTTGTCATAAACTTTACTCTGCAGTGTAGATAATGTACTGAAATAGACGCCCGCTATTGTTATCTGTGGTGTTAAACCTTATTCACTTCCAGCTACCTCACTCCGCATACTTAAAGCCTTAAGCTCTTAAGCTTAAGCATGCAATAACTTAAGGGGTCCTACTGTGACTAGCCAAGCGCAAGACAAACATCTAGAGCCCCATACTTAACTACTTCCATGCCTTTTTGATTTGTAAAACATTGGTAAATATCTGATCTGTCCACATGAAATATTAGAAACGCAGTTTTCTTAGTAACATTAATTCATCGCAATACCTTTTCTCAAACCCATTTTGTTCGTTGATAAACGCGAATGTTTATGAAACCGCACGGCAACGGCGCGGGCGCTTTCCTCTGTGGGTGCAAAATCCGAATTCCGGACTTCGACGAAGCTTTCCACCGCACATCGCGATCGATTCTACATCAGCCTGTATACTGTAGTTTCACGACCAGCCCGGCCAGTCGCGGCGCCTCTTAACGACATCGTGCATTTATTACTGCTTGCCCTAAGAGCTTACTTTAATGTTAAAGATAAGCCCGAGTAAAAGTTAATTAAAACTATATTATGGGTCAACAGTATGTGGCGTTTACTTGCCATCAGTTACATTACGAAGAAATTCTATCTTTAATTAATGAATGATATACGACGAGATTATTTGAAAGGCTAATAAATGTTCAGTTCAACATTATTTGTATATGTTTTGATCGTGAAGTGTTGAGCGCGATGATTGACAATCGATTAGGAATCTCTGACCTCGCATTACAATCTTAATGGTGCTTTTTTGTACGTTTTTATTCCATTCAACACGATATGATTTATACAGACACTAAATTGTAAGATTTCTCTTTCTTTAGACGGCAAAAAATACTATTTATAAGCTCATCATCATCACGTGTTTAGTCGACACAACAATCAGTTTTTTTGGCTTTGCGAATTGATATTAAACACATTTAAAATGCCAAGTTACTTTCACACCAGCTTCACTTAAGCATAATCAGGCTATAATGCCTTGCTGGGACACAGGCCTACTCTTTGTGAGAGGAAGTGGACTGTAGACTATAAGCCACCATGCGTTTCACATATCAAAGCTTTATTATAGCTAATTAAAACCTCATTGTATGCAGATGAGGCTATAATTGCTTTTATCTTATTCACCGCTGTCGCTTGCCGCCTGGTCCGCAGATAGGACAGCGCGGCTTGTACAAGTCGTCGGGTCGACAGCGACACGGCGCGGTCGAGTGCCGCCTGCTCGCTTAGATAAACACGCGATCCCTGGACACTTGTAGGGCTGCTCCTCATATTTGCTAAAACAGGGCCCTAGAGATAGTTTAGCTGCTAATGGAATTGTCAAATAAGGAATATGCGACAAGAGAGAGAGATAGAGGCATGCTAAAGACAGGACGGATGTTTAGTGTGTAGAATAAATATAAAAAAGAAGAAAGTGATTGACGGCGTGATGGTTGATAAGGTAGAATTTTAGAACAAAACATATAGCACCTATATCGACACCTAGTTACATGAAACAGGGGCAAGATGATGATAAATGGTGTTGGAAAGGAAAACTCTCAGAGAAAGTGATAAAAGGATTAAATTATACTGTCAGTGGCCTGTCCATAGACGCTGTGCGTGATTAATGATTGTACTTGTATCACTTGCAAGAATAAAATATAAATAATGTTAGAGCATACGGTCTTGGTAGAGAATTTCAAATGACTACATATTTAAATATCTTAAGGAAAATGTTTCAGGATTAGCGTGTGTGCAATTCCTATAAAGTACCAGACATGCGCCAACCCTGCTTCGGCAGCAAGTTCAAATAAAAGGAATTCTCAAATTATGGAGGTGCGATGCAAACGAGCTAAATACAGAATGCACGTTTAAGAAACACCGGCAAAGGAATGCGCTATTTATTCGCAAATAGGTTCAGTATAGGAACAAGTCCTGGCTCGATCCCGGACCATTTGTTAGACATGAAATATTTAATCGCCAGCTGAACAACTAGCAAAGCAAGTTTGTTTCTATGAATACCACTATAATGGGTTATCTTGTTACTGGGCTACGAGTACAAATATTTGTTGGCGAAGGAAGAATTATGGCTTTAGACACGCATATCTTCTTGTTCGACACGCTTAGGTTAGGTGTTCAATATATTCCGTTTCATCCCTATTCTCTATTTCACTGGTTATTCGAACCTCTTTATTACGTTCATAAAATACGAAAAGGAAAAGAAAAGTAGTTCAATACCGCCTTAAAAGTCCTTAATGCCGCGTAATTACCTTCAGAAACATTTATACATGCGTGAAAGTACAGAAGTATAAGAATTTCACACGCATTCGAAAACAGATGGCCCAGTTGGTGCAGATAATTGGGTCAGGCGAGCAACCTGTCGGTGTGCTCACACGCATTGTCTCGCGTCTCGGTGCGCCGGCGCGGTACCGTTAGCGCTCGGTCAAGTTCGGCCCATTGTGACGTGACTGCTACTAGTGACATACGGATTTATACTGTCCGATTCGGTCCGCCCTCGGAGTAATCGTACTCTACGGAGACAAAACAATCGTTTGTCCCCGTTTTCCGTCACTTTTCTTTCCACAATCACGTAGTCATCATAACTGCCTACTTTATGGTTTCAATTTAAAAAACCGTTTTTATGACCTTACAAAAACTGCACAGTGAGGAATTTACAATTTTCTAAAAATCTGAAATGAAATTCTCAAAAAAACACTCAATTTGTATGCTTAACAAAAAACTTTTTTTTGGATCTTGTTATCTTTTAAGCTCAGATCGACCGCGATCGTCGCAATTCGGACCGCTAACAGTGATTGCAAGATATGCAAGATATACTTATTATTTACGTGAGCTTATCTGATGCTGAAAGTAGGCGGGTAGGCACGTGCGCCTCTGACCCCGCCGCCGAACATCAAAAGATCGTAATGCTAGACTTGTGTGACTGGCCTTTTTGTTCGTGCCGTACAAAGATTGGCTCATCAGTGACCCCAGCACGGACATATGAGAATATGTCGGTAACTGTTCTACGACCATTTATTAAACAGAAGTATATAAAGACACGACACACTATTTGAATATAGGCAATTACAAAACTGATGTCTTTACGCTTTAATGACGCGTGTGTGCTAGTTAACTCGGTCAATTAAAGGAATAAGTTGTTCCACTCTCATAAAAGTGCTCAGTTTAATTTATTATGGGCTTAATATGGGGTTAATAGCGATTTACACATTAACGCTTCGTCAATATCCGGCTAGCCGTTCTTATCTAGATTACTATTAGACATTGAATGTTCTGTCTCTTAAAACGACATTTTTCTTCATATTTATTGCATTGTGTTTTATTAGCGTTGACTTGCATAAATCTGCCCGCAATTCTTACTGGGTTAGTAGGTCCCCAAAATTTGAATATGTGTGATTGTATGTGCTCGTAATCATGGTGTATAATAAGGAACCGTTCATTTCTCACTCCGAATATATGCGTATGCGCCATGACTCAGTATCTTACACTAAGCCACTGATTGTTCTCCACAACCACTTACCAAGTTTTGATGAGCACACCTGCCTATTAGGAACATGATTTGACAATTGTGAGCATTGGGTCAACCGGTGCTTTCTGTTTAATTAGATATTATAATCATTATAAATATTGTAGTGTTGATTAATGTATCCTTCTTCGCCTTAATTAGCGGGTGTCTATGTTTTATTCCAGTTTATGAGATGCAATCAAAACTTTATTAATTTACCCACGAATGTTTACAATTTAGCAATTATATACATACGTTTTATGACAGTAGAAAAAAAAACCTATCTACTGCATTTACTGCTTAGTTCCATTATTATACAATACACGAACAGTAGGGTGATCTAAAGTATAGTAATTTCCTTCAATTAAAACTAGATTACACATTTTCTGATGACTACTTAAATATGTACACCAGAGCTTCAATCGTGATTCTATAAATGTAGATCCAGTGTTAATAAGTGCAGAAATAACAGGAAATATGAACTGTAATTTCATTGTATAAGGCATCAATGAGAATGATTGTATGCTGTCGTATTGGAGATTGGCGGCTACTGATCCATTCAGAGGCCGGTGTGAGAACACAATGCCATTGTGTGTTTAATGAAAAATCCTTCCAGGCGAATCACGGTTCATTACTTTATAATTAGGGTGCTGAAGCAAAAACTTGAGTGTTCTATCATTTGATTACACATTCCTGGCCATAGCCAGGGTCGTATCTAGGGGCTGGCCAGGGCCGAGTGCTACGTCGCACTTTACAGACCCACAGCCTACGGGCCGCTACTAGGGCACAGGCACACGAATTAAATCACGATGAAAGAATATAAACGATGATGACCCTCACAGTAAAAAATATTTATAAATAACAGTAAAAACCAATTAAATGCTTAAAATACGTTAAATTGAAGTTTCTCTTTTTTGAAAATAATTATAGCAAGAGGCACAAAATTAAAATCTTGCTATGCCAGGGGGGCTCGGTATCTTACCTACGATCCTGTGCATGGCCATATACAATGTGTAAACTATTTCAGTTATTACTTACTTCACCTGTTCACAAGTGAGGTCTTATTTCATTTTACGACGGTGAGAACTTTTAATAACTACAAACAAGAATGTGAACATGACTATAACACACTGATTTTATAGGTCCCTTAAAGTGTCTGAGATCAATAAAGTGAGAATAGATTTCTTGCGATACGATATTAAGGAGGCATAAAATTCTTCTGACAAGCAACTTTACCACCACTGATGAAAGCATATTTTCAAGATACTATCCATTAAATAAAGTTAACGAACCAGAATCATAAACTTCATTATAATCAGGCAACAAAGTGTTTTGTATAGTTTAGATCCTAATCTTTAAAGTTACTAAGTAAAGTCTTAGCTAGAAAAATGGCTAGTTAACATGAACCCAGAACAGCTCGTCCAGTGAACAGGTCCTTTCATACATCCAAGAAGCAGCTTAGGAGATAATTATCCGTTTAATCTTCGTTTAATTATAGAAATATCTCCCGTAATAAAACCACAAGTCAGTAATTAAGTGTACTGTTCACTGATCTGTCGTTCTAAACTACGGAGAGATTACAGCGTTATTGTTCTAAGTGTTCCTAGTTAGCGTTCCGAAGCTCAGTGAGCGATGATAGAAATGCTGAGAGGTATGTGAACATCGCGGAGTTGAGTTCACCGTTAAATTGGGCAATTTGTGCGCACACAGCACGGTGGCTGCGCCCGCGCCGCCGCGCTGCCGAGACCCGCTCGTGATCTAACTGTTACGTTCATTATGTGACATATGGATCACGTGATCGCATCACCTGTGCGTAATAATTGTTTGTAGTGCATGCTTAACGGCACCATGTTGTCTCATGCATGATCTTCGTAACCACCTCGTAAACCGCGTGCACTCTAGTGTTACGGGGCCAAGCGTCAAGTGTAACTGTTCTTGTTGAATGTCGCCGTGGGTGCCTTTTTACAGCTTCCGTTACTAATTAGATACATATTTCACTAAAACGCTTTTCGACACGATATTAATGTCAATTTAACTATAAAAGTGAATGGATGTTTTGATAAGATCGGTTCAGATTACATTTCTTCTTTTTAGAAAATGAAATGGATATAGAATCTAGATTTGGGTGCTAAGTAATAAAATCATCCAAACAAGTTTCTTCAAACCAAAAATCTTACACTTTCATACATGAACCGTTAGGATTACTAATTCACTATATTACCCACGCTGACTCACCACAGCGTGAACTAAAGAAATAGAAAAAAACCTCGCATGGCGCCGCCATTAACGCGCGTAACATAAACATAACCTCCGAAACCTCACACCTACATATAATACTGAACCATAAAGCTAAGCGCACATTACCGCCTCGTCGACATACAAAGCGTGATGCGTAGGATAATTCTTACAAAAAACAACCTACGAAAGTTATGTAGGATGATTTTCGCAGAATATATGGTGCGTGCCGCCCAAATAAGCGTCTGCCTTTACTGTTTATTGTGCCAAGTGACCAAGATTGGAGCAATGTTCCGCTCTCGGGGCATCTGGGCTATACTCATGGTGTTATAGGTGAACTAACTGTGTCTCAGGCTCCCTCCGTTGTTCCCCCATATATGAGCGCCATAAATGTCAGCGGGAACATTGTTTCACTTCTTTATGTTAAAGGCTAAGGACCTTTGACTGTCGTTATGCGATTTGAATAGGTTATGAAAAGGAGCTTTTGTTGTTCAGTGCGGCATTTCCACTATCGGAGAAATGTTCCTGGTTTTCGTTGAATATGCATGCAAAATTTTGGTTTTAGCTAGTGCTGTTTCTTTGAATATTAGTCACGTTTTATGTAGGTTACTGTTGAAATAGTTAGTGCTAATAATGAGTAAGAGGTTTATGACCTCAAGGAATATTAGATCTTTGCAATTTTCTTTGAAAAAAAAAAGATTTATTAACTTTAATACTTTATTCAGTCAAACGTTCTCAATCCAATATTTATGCTTATATGAAATGAGCTAACTTTACGCTTCTTACTTGTTAATTAAAAGGAATTTATGATGTTAATAAACCTGCAAGTAGGTCGTAGGCGTGTATTAGTATGTTTAATACGGTATTAAAGTCTAAATGCTCGTTAACGTTTTTATCGTGCCGTCATCAGTCATACTTACCAACGTAATTTGTCACATTAAGTTCATATTTCAGTTGGCAAACATTAAAAAGATTTGCTGGGAACGTTAATGCGGTGCAATGTGTGTAATACCCGTAATGCGTGTAAACGTTAGGAGCTCCCATCTGCGCCGGAGTGTGCGGAATGCGAGCACTTTGTTGCTTCACGCTCACTGTACCAAGAGGACAAATTGTCATTACCGCAATACCGTTGAATTGTTTGTGGTTCGTTAAAGTTTTAAAATCAGTACCGCGAAGTCACCTCTTCCGGTGAATTTTGAGACTCACTCCACATAATAGTTGAGCTGTAAGAGTACTTAGACAAACGGTATCTAAGTGCAATTACTTGTACATATTGAACAGTGAACGCCACGTACACTCGTGTACAGAGTGCTGGTGTTCACACGCCAAATAATATTAAAATGGTAATGAGTTCTCGTTTTTGAGAGCTCAAGAACTTTATGCAGCTGTTTTCATTTATGTTTTAAGTGTTCATTTTTTTTGTACTTGCAATATTTGAATCCACATAATTGATGAATGTCGTGTTCGATAAATATGCAATCAGCGTTTATCAGATTAAATTAGTCAAAGTATTACACAAGCACATTTCAGAACCGCGGTTCACGCATGACTTAATTAAAATAGCGGCACTTGTTGAAGTACAATTTATATCACAAACTTTATGACACCGGCCTCTAAAGATTTCCGTTCCTTGATTGCTTCAAAAGCGAATAAAAAGAGTTCGAGTGCTTTATAACTTGCAATTTAAATAATATTGAACTCGTTTAACTGAGCAGAGACATAATCAATTGATTGAAAGTCGTTTCATTCATTGAGGATATATAAGAAATTATTTCAGCTGTCGCGAGACTAGAGAGTACCTACTATACAACAATAGTTGTACTTTCTCGTTTACGAATGGTCATTCATTGTACTTGATAAAAAAGTCTAGTGAAAGCGATATTGTGATGCAAAAAAGTAAATGAAAATTCGTGTCAGTGACTTTCCTATTAGCTTTCATGGGTCCATGCAGTGCGCAACGTTGATCTTGACCTGCATTCGGCGTATCGACAATCACAAAGCGCGAGCAGCAAACAATCGCGACGCGATCGGCGCAAGCGCATACAATAGACTACATTAGGTTTAAATAGACATACATAAAAGACATGGCTCATCGAATGCCGAAAACCACATTACTTAACGACTTTCATTTTTAATCAATAATATTGAATTACATCCTGTCTGCAATAAATTTCACTATAATAAGTCTATTCAGTATCTCCAATGTAGGTGAAATATCAAAAGTACCTAATAGAAACGATACGCACGTATTTAAAATGATATATCTGTAACGAATTACTCGGTACATTGAGTTGCTAAATTAGTAAGTTATTGCTTGTATGATTGCACTTCCTCTATAAAGAACGAATGCCTACATCTGCCAATCATCGGTTTGTTATTACAGTTGTATTTTTGACCAACTTTCGATTTTACTTATACAACGTGTTTTTTTTGATATTCCATAACTCTAGGGTATGATTGAGGCCATATCGAAGAGTCAACTGGCATATGAGTTATGTTCCAAACCTTCGTTATTTTTTTTTTCATTTTTCATACAAAATAATTCGGCAAAGTCACGATTATTAATGTAAAACACCCTTACGTGAAATATGACAACGTCGCATTTTCTTAGCTTTAAATATGAATGATTGGTTTGGATAAAAATGAATTACTTGTATTTATCAATGAAACTTAGATACCTAGACACATCGAGGGTCTATTCTACTGCGAAGTTTGGCAACCTCGCAAAAGTAAAGATTCGTCATACTGGTGACATTTTTTGACCTAATTTAACTATGATTGATGATATCTCCGAAACGATGCATTTTTGGACCACCTATTCTAGGAGTTTTAGTATTATTTTTACCTACAGAATATAACCCTAGAGTTATGGGATATCAAAAAAAAACAGGTTGTATATTGTGTTGATGTCAAATCGATCTATGAGTACGCTTCGAAAATACACAAAAAAATACAAAAAATATGTGTGCTACGCGTCTCAGTCTTTTGTTAGTGCAAAAAGTGCTACGCCGTAGCACATTTATGCAAACCGCGTAGCACTCGTAGTAAGCGGGTTGTTTGAGAACCTTGCTCCGGGATATGGATCTGACATGCAAGGGCATTAAGGGATTTTTATGCCATAATATATTAAGACACTAACGAGAGACTCTATAGAAATACAGTCACGAATTTTCAATGGAATGAACATAGAATGCTATTGAAGATATTATGCAAGATATCGTTTGTTCAGTAAAAATAGTTTGAGTTTATTTTCCTGTACTAGGCTTTTATTCGATGCACAATGGATACTTGAGGAATATATTGAATTAAAATAGGTACTATCTGAACCAATTTTCAATGTGATTCGTACTGTGTTATATGTATTTCAATTGATGCGAATCCATTCAACATAATATATCTTTTGTCATGTTTGTTAAGAAAATAGGACAATGTAAGAGAAGAGATTTAAGCTTAGTGGTATATAAGACTATTGGTGGTTTATACGTATATTGTACTGATATTTTCGTTTATTTCAGGTGGTTCAATCGGCATGAAGGGTGACGGGCTGCGCTTGGCGCGGCTGGCGCTACTGTTATTGCAGGCCACATTTGTAATAAGTAAGTATCTAAATATTATCTTGATTAATTGCTCAAATATTTTTATTTTACGAAAAATTCAGCTGCGAGCAGGGTTCGAATCTTAATCTCTTTGCGCAGACGCGACGCAGGCGTTAGTGCGTATAAAAATATAACTTTGATTTATTGCTGTTTAACAATTCTCATTTTAAAATAACTTTGTTTCCATGTTGGAATTGTTTACCTAAAAGTGCCGATAGACTTTATATTCACTTGTAACAGAGAGCGAGTCAATTATCCATTTTTTACTTTGTCGAACTGAACAACGAACAGAGCCAAAAATCGCTAGAAACATTTTCACGTCTTGTGAACGCTCTGGTCGACCGTCCTCAAAAAATGTTTCTTCTTGAAGACTTGGCAGTCGGTTTGGTAAAAAGCTCTCCAGAACGTTCGTTAGAATGCTCGCTAAAACGCTCCAGTAGTTAGTTTTAGAAAGTAAAGGTATGATTGTAAGGAACAGAAAAATGTGTAATAAATAACATCCTTATTTGTTTCAGGTCGAACGGCATTCGAGAAGCTAACGGATGTGGACTTCGCCGGCACAGCATACTACACGGTGCGCAACCTGTCTCTGTACGAGTGCCAGGGCTGGTGCCGCGAGGAACCTGACTGCCAGGCAGCCTCATTCAGGTACAGAACATCTATTAATTAGCACACCATTTCCTACAAACCAAATACGGGCAAAATACGATCACCCCTTACAAGGCAGCTTATTAAAACCCGAGCCGGTACCGGTGAGATAAAGCGGTACCGCTCTACCGATTAATATTAATTATATATCAATTACTACCGACAAGATAAAATGTCAATAATATCAATCCATAAATCTAACCCAGATAAGAGAAATTCGCATCTAACGACTTCAAACGTGATGACTCGTCAGTCCGATTGATCACGAAACAAATAAAAGTCAATGTGTCTGTGTTATCTCAGATCTAGATGCTCCTGACCCCAATGTTGTTCTGATACAGATTAAGATCTGATTGACGTAAAGATTCACTAATTCAGCGGCGATTCTGTATCGCGGGGTGGAGAAATCTGGCAGAAGTGTACCGTGTCGACCTCCGCGATCGCTTCAACGCACGACGCATGCCAATGACTGTATTGAAAAGTCAGTTGAGGTTGCAGAAAGTACGAAAACAGATTACTTACTTTCTGTTGTTGTTTATGTTTTGTTTGGTATAATTTAGAAGCAGTTGTTCTCGGTATGTAGGCGGTACGGAGCGAATCTAAAATCTCACACTGTCATCTCAGTTTTTTCCGTTTTGAATGCCAAAAACGAAAGGTAGGGCGCGACACACATACAAAAGTGGCTACGTGCATAATCAGAATCCTAAATCTGCGAGGTTACAGTTAAACTATAACTCCTGGATTCGTGAGGTCGGCGGCAGTTCACGTAATTTACATGATGTAGTGAGTTCACGGCGAGCGGGATGTGTGTCAGTCTGCCGCACGTCCTGGCCCGGCCCGGTTCGGTTCGGTTCGGCTCAGCCTGGCCCGGCGACGCGCTGCCGACTAATAACAATGTGTCTCGGGCATAGCCACAAACCGTGTAAAAGCGGAAACCGACCTCGCCGCGTTCCAAATTGGATAACAGTAAAAGTGATCGCATACGTCTTCAATGGGTATTACTGCCAGCAACACAAGCACGCCCGATAGTTTTCATGACTATTGGCGGTTTCGAACGCATTATATTAATTTATTGTTATTGTCTGCCTGTTCCGATTCACACTGTGGCAGTCGTCTGGTAGGATTTGGAGCAAACAACCATAAGTACATTTGTATGCATTCCATTCTCTCGCACAATGTATAGGCAATGAAGCAATTTCTAGTCTGGTATGCGATTCAATAGCTGACAGTACAGGAAAGTGTTGGAAAATTGATTTATTGTGTAGGGTTCCCGTCGCACGCGTTGTCGCCATCATGTCGCGTTCATTATTATCATAGCTGTCAGCATGCACTGCAAAAACTCTAATTGTATTAGACTGAATTGAACCGCGTAACAGTATTAAAACGCTAGTTAGATTCCTCGAAATCAATTTGAACGGGATCGATCGAAAATCAATTCGGTATTCAATTAAACGAGACAGAACTTTCCCGCGCTTCTAATCTACCATTGTAAGTTAGTAATGTGTACGTATCTCGAATCGATCCGTCTAAAGAAATAGCGATCCAGCGATCTGACAAAAGAATGGGACGAATGCGATTTTAACAATCGGTAACTGTTTACCGCGGTGGTGCCACTGACTCTGCTTGGAAACGTTTTACGGTATTCGGGAGCAACCGCTCGGTGACCGACCATTCTGCTTCTCCAAACCACAAACGAACTTGACATCTTGGATTAAATATCTAAAATGACCAGATCACGACCTTCTCTATCTGATGTTGTCAAGTTTTGATTAAAATCTTTACAAGTCTTTACGAGCACGATGTGACGAATATTTCAAATACTAAGAAAAAATCTAGAAACCTTCCACCTACTGTGACTTTTGACAATGACCGACTTTAGATGACAGATTGTGTTCATCTACATTAGGTACAATTAATTAAAAAGTAAAAGCAGATTCACGTGATTTCTCCGTAGGTCAGTTTAAATATTTCAATTCGGTATTTGGGTTCCCAAAAAGAAACTTAAAATAAATTGATTGACAACATTAATTTAATTGAATCCATTAATTAGTTGGCTCCTGTGGAGATATAATCATGAGGGTACTTGTTCAACACTTAACAAGGTAGCATCAATTGATCTGCGATAAACCATGACATGAGAAAGATCATTGGAGTTCAAAAAGATTTGTCGGAGCAGCGTGTTTACAAATAACACATTAGTCATGAGAGATAACGTGTCATTAATCTTACCAATCACAACTTCTGCATAGAGTAATAAAATGTACCTATTTGTTTGGCGGGATACTTCACAGTTTTCACAAGCCGACCGACAGTACGCCACAGTATAAAGATAAATGGTAATGCAAGTAGACCCCCTTTTGTGAAATTTAACTTGGGCGAGTGTTATTACCATTTTCCTGTTACACTACACACTTTTTGATTTTCATTTCTTAAAACAGTCACGTGTTGGAGATGAAAAGACTGTCAGAAACTAACTGGCAAATTACTATTTACATGAAGTTTTTAAAATTCTTGTAGATCATTTGTACGTGAAAGATAGCCGATAGTCTACTGTGTCTGCACTGGTAGGCGAGTGATTGATGCGCTGGGTGCGCGGGCGCCGGCTTCGTGTAACGGGCTGCACCGATCCGATGATCGGTCAGATCCGACCAATTTGTGTAATAAACGTAAATACTACTTGATACTAGTGCGCCCATAATAACCTCCACGCTGTAATGATGTTAGGACGTTTGTAATCTCTATAAATACGATGTAATATGCGCAATTTGTATTCGCTGCGGTTTGGATTATACGCCGATGTAATTGATAGTACAGTTTGTACCACCTTTGATATGCTGTATTTATTTTATTATGTCGGTATAAAGATTGGAGATAACCGTGTGATATTTATCGAACTTGATGAGGCACTTTGTAGTTTTATTTGAAGATACTATGTAGTTAAAAGAATTCTCTTTTAATTTGAAGTAAACGGTCGATTTAACTAACTCTGTAATGAAACGTGTGCGATCTGTGGAGCAACTTGCTGTCGTATATGATCGAGATATCCGTCGCCCGCGGTGTACTAGCCATCGATATATTCAATACCAGCTAGCTCTAAAATTAAATTTTTGTGTTATTACTGGCTTTATCGGCGAAGTAAATAAAAGGAGGTGTGAGAGGTAAAACTTTGTGTGTTTATTGGTTCAAACCCACTTAGACTATAATACAATATTTGAGGGCGACTATTCGATACCAAGTCGGGCTGTGCACTGGCTCCCCGATCGCGTGGCGTCGCCTCGTATATCGAAACTGCTGCGTTGGCATGATTGCTACTTTGTGTCACCACAGTATTCCCCCCCTATTTTTATAATTTGTTAAAATTATACAAAAAATGGGAGCATAATTCCCTTGGATCTGCTTAGTACCTTATAAGAGTGGCGACATTATATCCTTAGTTTCTACTTATTGAACATAATACATGTTACATATTTACACACTGGGTTTTGCTTATCAGCAATGTCCGTGGCTATGAGTTCTGCGCGACGTTACAAATAACAAGTATCGTTTTACATGACGACATTGTATACATTCTATGTTTTCTTAAAACTATGTACTTATGTTAGGTTTTACCTTTTACATGATATTTCTTCTTATAACTACTATGCACCACACTTTCGTATTATTTTAGTATACATCAGTTGCACGGCTAGTAACAGGTTGTTGCACGGTGACGCCTTTGGCCACCGGTGCCAACCCGATTATTTCTGCCTCTTTGCGAAACCAGTTCCGCACATGTTTTCTGCACTGGTGTCTGATTAACCACAGTAGTATGATGCCAAATAGGATGCCAAATGCTATCATAAATATTTCCACTATGCTGATTCGTTGTCCGATAACCTCGTTGGATATTGTCTGGGACACCGCGACATTGTTCTGTTGTGGTTTGGCTTGGCTGTTACACATTTTCTGGTTTGGGTTATACACTAAATGTTTCCGTATGTTGCCTACAACAGACTTACTCTTAATGTAGTTAGTCAATTTTGAAACTACCAGTTTATAACATAGTTGACCTACTGCATAAGTGCTGACTTATTCAACTCTTGTTGCTTTACGGTTGCTACTTTACAAAATGTATCCGTGACAAATTTCGGTTAAGCAATATTAGTAGTTACTTGATTATTGTTTATACTTTATATAAGACTTATGTGTAGGTCGTTTTTGCTTGTACTACGCGTTTTATATTAAGGCGTGTACAGATGGGTTTGAGTACCCTTATATTACTTTGTTTTGCGGACACCTGCTGCCAGGGCCGACTTTATTTGATATATATTTCTTAACCTATTCTTAAGGGTAGTGTGCATGTTCGATATTCTGCCATAAAAAATATCATCCCATTAGAATCCACAATATCTCGCATGCACACGCCGTATAAACACATACATAACTTATTTTATATCATTCACAGCGACATATTCCTAGGGGTGTCTTATGACCCTTTAAATGTGGTTTCTCGTATGTTATATTATGTGCATTCGTCTATTCGTCAAAAAAACGTACCCTTTTGCTGACGCGACCGCTGCGAGTGACTATCGGTTCTTTGTTCATTGTATTTATAGGCCCTGTTGGGTTTTTTTTTGTTGTTCTTTGTTTTGTGTTTTTTTCGCTGTTGGGGTCCTGATGTACCGTTTCTTTTGTACTATCCTCTTTTTCGCATTCTTCTAGCAAAAATGCGGGTTTTAATCGGTCGATTGAAATACATGCTTCTTTATTTGGTAATTTGATAACGTAATATTTTTCTTTCCTACTTATGACGCGGTATGGGCCATCATATGGTGGTTGAAGAGATTTGCGTACTGTGTCATTGCGAACAAAAACGTGTTTGCACGTTTCGAGTTCTGGGTGCACAAACGAAGAGCGTGCTTTGTTTTCTCTATATTGCGGTGCGAAATTCCCTATTGTATTTCTAAGTTCCTTTACATAAGACTCCATGTTCTCGTTTTGTTTTTGACTGTGTGTAAAAAACTCCCCTGGTAACCTAATTGTGCGCCCATATACTAATTCCGCGGCGCTATAACCGGTATCGCTTCTGTTTCGGATATTTGCTGACTGATAACGGTTCCTGCTGCGTGCCCGGTTTCTTCTGTATCGGTTTTCCATGTCATCGAATCGTGCGTTTAATTTCGCTATTTCCGCTACCACTGTCTTCTCCGTTTCGCTCGACGATGATGTTGACGGTTGCTGTGACATTGCTGCTACTGCACCGGCCTTGGTGACTTCATTCACGTCATCGGCGATATTGGCTAGTCTCTCCAAGTCCTTCGTTTCGGTGACGGTGAGTACAGCGCGTACGGTTGATGGCAGGAGGTTTTGCCACAATATCTTTAATGTTGCGTCTGTGACTTTGTCTCGCGCGAGGACTTTCATTTTTGCTAATAGTTGTGATGGTTTCTGTTCTCCAAGTTCCATTTCGTTCATTAGTTTTTCGATTTGTTTCGTTTGTGAGTCTTCATAGATTTTTAACAGTTTCTTCTTCAGCGCTTCGTATTTATCTGTTTCTGGAGGATTCACTAAAAAATCTGTCAACTGGTCTACGGTGTCGTTGTTGAGTTTTGACACAACTAAGTCAAATTTTGCATGGTCTCCTAGTTTTTGTGGGGCCAGTGTCGCTTCCGTTCTGATGAACCATACCCGAGGTTGATGTGTCCAGAATTCGGAAATCCTTGCTGTTACTGAGAGTGCCGCCGATTCTGGAACCATGGTTGTGGATGCGTTCATCGTGTCTCCGTATGTTGAACTCCGTAATTTATCGTTCTCTCACACTTTATTAGTTCTCTCACCGGGGTCACCACTTTTGTGTTATTACTGGCTTTATCGGCGAAGTAAATAAAAGGAGGTGTGAGAGGTAAAACTTTGTGTGTTTATTGGTTCAAACCCACTTAGACTATAATACAATATTTGAGGGCGACTATTCGATACCAAGTCGGGCTGTGCACTGGCTCCCCGATCGCGTGGCGTCGCCTCGTATATCGAAACTGCTGCGTTGGCATGATTGCTACTTTGTGTCACCACAAAATAATCAATGTGACACGCTGCACATTAGTCTTTGCTTCTAAAAATAAAGCTCACTTCTCTCTGCTATTACCCCAGCCTGCTTGATTGACGTCCTTGTAAGCCCTTGGCACAAATGTATAACTCGTCATTACGTTAGGCAACGAACTAGCGATGTGGGACTTAGAACCGGTTTCTTGATCTTAGTAATTGCTCGGAGAATATACTGAAAATATTACTGAAGTAAATTCGAGATTCGATTAATTTATAGATAACCATACATTTCTAGAATTTAAGGCCAAATGATTACTTTATTATTATAATTACACATCCTAAAAGATTGATTGGGACAGCATTAAGTTGTGGGAGTGATACCATCTGTCACTTACTAATTATTACGGACTACTGCAGGTAATCTGTAAATCAAACACCACCTACTTTCCCATAAGGCATCATCTGCATATCTCATGCGGCTATCGCTTGTAATTTTGCACGCAGCTTAGGAAAAGCGTAAGCGATACTTGCATACTAATGCACACGTAACTAAGACCAATCGAATTACTGTATCGTCTGTATTGTTACAGGAATTTCAGCCTTATTTCCTGGGCAACACTTAACGATTAATTGTCAAACCGCACACACTCTCATGCATATTCACAAACGAGAGCACACCTGCACTTATCTATGATGAATTCTAAATCAGTTCACAGTTCTGAGGCCAGTCTATCCGTTTAATTACTGCCGGAAGATTTATTACTTCTGTTTTGAAACCGAAACGAAATGCAATGTCATTAGTTTAAGGGCTCTATCGACGCATTAATCATAACGTTTTTTATATGAATTCTTTGTTTACAAGTAGGTGCATAAACAGTAATTTATAAAGTAAAGCGCGGCAATTTGTCAGAGTCGAGCTTTCAAATGGTTATTATTATATTGTTTTGAGCTGTGGATTGAACGATTAAGATTCAGAATTGCGTTTAGATAAAAATGTAAGATTGAAGAGATAATGGTCCAGCACGCGTAGCATGGCGATTCTATGTCTATTCTACCAAGAAAAGACAAAGTTATTTCATCGTTATTTCTACACAAGTCGACTGTTTTTTTGCACAAATATGTCACCATTCTTACACTATTGAAGAAAAAGACGTTTATATATATTTTCCATAGTTTTTACATTACCATGCTTAAAACAATATAGATATTTCTACGTTCTGTCATTTTGTCTATTTTTCCGTCGACAAAACGCCTTTCTACGGCGCTATGCTACGCCTACATTAAGTAAAAGTTGTTCTTGCTCGAAAATATCAAAAGTACCAGTAGGATTGATTGTAAGTGACGCCTAATGAGAAGAACGGTGATTTTAATAGCACTCAGAGGAAACTAGATTAACCAGATAGCAATGAAAGATAAGTCTGGATACCAGAGGATCGATCTTATAAATTAAAGGTATTTCGTAACGGCCCATCATAGCGTGTAGACTGTAGGTGCAAGCGCATTAATAAGGCGAGCAATCTTGTAGCTCAGGTTATTATTATAGCACGAAATACTGCGTGGAACGGTAAACTCCGTTATTCTGCAAGGAAGTGTAACATTCTCAGTGTCACTTTTATTGGTATGGTCGCACGTAATAAACTGAATGGGCAGAACATTAACACCCTTTCTTCGAGAATACACTGCATTGCATCGGCATCGGTTCGATAGACTTTCTAAAATGTATTCGGGATAAATTATAAAATGGCGGTCCAGTTATTTCTGACTGCATGTGTATATTATTATTTTTTACAAATCTCCATTTATTTATTTAAAGTCGATCGTAATGATTTATTTAATTGACTTTACCCCACATTTATGTGTTTATAAATCGAGACGATTTCGTTATTAAAGAGGTTTCTCATTGTCAGCCGGAAACGGAAATGTAAGAACTTTAAATTCAACACGACAACTAATAAATTGTGTCTGCGTTAATTATAGTTATGAAGAAAATTCTGATCAGTTAGAATCGGTCGACACGACACAGCTTCTATTCGCATATTAACGAGATTTTATAGATTAAATTGGAATGTGTAAAGTGTCCCTAATCGGGGACAGTCATTAATAATACTGAATTTATAATTCTTATATGAAATTGCCTATAAGGTTTTCAACAACGACGGTATCTTCGGTTAATTAACAATGAATATTAAAATGATAGAAACATATTTCAAATCAAACAAAAAAAAACATGGTATTGGAATACAAGAATGGACTATTTCTTTCAACTCAACAAGCAAGTTTTTTACGGAGAATAAAATAGAAGGTATTAAAATGATTTTTTTATAGGTATTTTATGATAGAACAGGAATCTGGCGCCTCGATATACCAAAACAATACGTTTATTACTCACTCAGTACTGGTACTTAGCCTGAGACCCGCGAGGATTAAAAAAAAATAGTCACTCAAGAATAACATAGCTGCCTAGAGAAGAATTTTCAAAATCGGATCATTCGTTTCAGAGATTACTTCTTACAAACACACTCAAAAACTTACTTTTCATAATATTAGCGTAGATATCTAGAAACTTTTAGAACCAGTTAATAGTCACTTCTTGTAGCAAATTAATTGGACTCTATACATAAGATAAATAATTACCATCTGTTGATTCTAACATGACGCATCTACGATTGAGATAATATAGCAGCTCCATTTTAACTCATTAAAAGGTTCCTCGCATCTAATTTTAGAACGAAACCTCCTCTTTTTTTCAAATCGGTTAAAATGTGGTTGGAACTTGACTGGCGGTTTCTTAAAAGTATTTTTACTACAATACGTAAGTATATTATTATCCTTGGAAGGGTGTTATTAGTGTTTAAGTACCCTTTCTACTGGCACTCAAAGTACTACAATAAAAGTATTATAAAAATGGCGTCGAATCCACGATGTTCTACTGTTTTTATTGAGAGTTTGCATCCTGAAGGAGATTAAACTGAGATGTAAATATATCATCGTTTTATAACGTAAAGAACTTTGATAAAATGAGGCTGGTATAATAATGATTACTTTATTATGATGAGTTTTTTTTAATAACATGATTTTTCTCAAGGAAGTCTTTTGAGTGCGTATACCAAAGCCATGTTTTAATTCTTGTAATTTTTGTCAGGGAACCAAAGTTTGAATTTATATTAAAACTTTTTAGTGGAAAATGTTAATGAGATCTGACCGAATTCACTAAATATTTGTGAAAAACAACACACCAACGAAGAAGTGGCAACACCTTTTCTATACCAAATTGTTTGGTATTCGCAGTCCCGCTATCGTTACCCGTACATTCTGCTCTCTGCCCGCCTGACACTTCCTGGTGCAATGGTCTATCTAGACGTCCAACTAAAAAATCTATCCGCCTACGTGCCGCCCGACAATTGCCGCTTTTTACCATTCACATAAAAAATCCTTTAACTTGAAGTAATTAAAATATAAAAAACTTTTTTCAAAAAAAATTTAACCGCCTTCAAAAACAACCACAAAAAAGGGTAAAATAACCTACAAAATAACTTTTCTTTCGGAAGTCGGTGGCTTTGTTTTATTATTTCGATGTCTTTTTGCCACCGACTTCCGAAAGAAAAGTTATTTTGTAGGTTATTTTACCCTTTTTTGTGGTTGTTTTTGAAGGCGGTTAAATTTTTTTTGAAAAAAGTTTTTTATTTTACTCTTTTTAGTTTAAATATTCAACCCAAATTCTAGGCAAATACATCATTTTCTTACATGTGCACTAGAATTTTGTAATCCGTAGCACCGGTATTAACATCGCCCATGTTGTGTACATAAAAGAAAGTTCCAATAAAATTCCCTATCTCAAAAAATGCTGAACAGAGTTCGATGAAACTTGCAGTATTCCCTAAAGTGAACGATCCCTAGTACAACAAAAAAAACAATTTTGAAAATCGGTCCACAATTGGCGAAGTAATCGCGTAACAAACACGTACAGAAGTAAAAATCATCGTGTCGTCCAAGTAGCCGAAATTAATAAAAATGCTCACAAAATAAAAAGTACTGAACCAAATTTGATGAAATTTTTATGGGACCAAACTGCAAGTATCCTGCATCGAACAAAAAAAGAATCACACTAATCGGACTAGAAACCTCGGAGTAATCGATGTACATACATAAAAAAAAAAAATAAAAAAAAAAAAAAACATACCGACCGAATTGAGAACCTCCTCCTTTTTTTGAAGTCGGTTAAAAATAGTTCTTCAATTACTGCAGAGCCGTTGGCAAACACGATTCATTGTATTGTGTAAATTGTTACTAAATAAATAACGGTTTACTAAAACCTACCGTGACGTTTGCCTATCATACTAATAGATATTTTCATCAATATTTACTCTATGGGCACTTAGCACGTTCACGCTAAAACCATAATGTTATTTGTTTTTTTTTTTGATGAAAATCGTTCGCAATATAGTATTAATGTTTCTTTTTTATTCCCACGTTGAGCCGAGACGGTTGAATGGATTTCGTTGAATGAGATATCAAACGATTCGTCATGTAACTCCCCGACGACACTGTATCAGCAGTTTTTACAAAGAACGATTTGGGTACGGTTATCACAATTTTTCGTCCTATATTTTTATCAATCAGTTCGAATACGAATAGTTACAGCATTTAATTTCGACCGTACAAGTCATTCCGATAACGAGATAAATGCATGAAGAATATATTCTAGCATGGAAAAATCAATTTTAAATTGATTGCGTCAAAAATGTGGTTGCTGAACTTTCCTCACATTTCTAAGAGAACCGGTGGATATTTAGTTCCAGCTTGGTGTACAACGGTTTCTTTGTGCTATTCGTATCCTGCAGAGATAGGCGAATGAACGTAACTAATGAAATAATTTGGGCCGTTTTACAGGTGAAGAACCGTGGGTACAAGTAACTCTCTCTTATTGAAAAACGACCGTATCGCTATGTTCGCGAGATCAACTGCAAACGGTAGGAATAAAACAACAGTTAGTGCCGGTTACAATGGGAATGTATAAAGAAAACGGTTAAGATAAATTACAATTAGACGCTTTAGAGTCGTTTTGCGAAGCATTACCATCCAGTATTTTGACTTGTGTTTGTAATTGATATCGTTAACAGGTTTTGTAGATTTACTGTTAAATAGGTAGGTAATTGCTTTCTGTAGCTAATTCTTTGAAATTGCGTCACCTTTTTTACCTGTATGGTAATGATTGTCGGCAGGTCGTTAAAAGTTCAAGTGGTATAATGGACACGTTTGTTACAGCTTTGTACTGAACCCGCTGACACCGGTGCAAGAGACGCGATGTCTGCTGCAGAACGACACTCAGGCCAACAACCCTATGGCCACTTCTCAGGTATGTACACGTCCACGATTTAATGTTAGATTTTGCTATAGATACAGCCCATTCAGCAAAGATACGACTGACAATAAGCACATAGGAAATAGAATTGGTTCCAATGGAATCTACCATTTCTCGGCTTAATTGAAGTACTTGTCTAACCAACGTTTAAAGTACTCCATTCTAAACCTACGTTTACTGCTTGTCTTATTTACTATCTTCATAATCTACAAGACATGTTTTGTTTGGACCGTTCGCGGTGTAATAGATAACAGTTTACGTATCTAACAGCCAAATAAATTTATCTCGGTTATCTACCGGCATTCCCTCAGTACTGCCAATTAGCCGACCGATGCAGAGATTGGATTAACAATTCAGATTAAATCGGTCAACGAGTCCCAGGGAAGCTAACTGGCCAGCCAGCCAGCCACACTACATTGTAGGTAACTGTTCAGCTAAACGTTAGACAGTTTAATCGCTTTCAGGCCTAATGAACGGTGCCGCTAATAAATATACGATGTGAAACGATGCGGTTCGCGCCGGCTGCTCTTTGTTTATTTTGAACGAATGAAATTAAAGTGAAAATATGTAGATGTCGATAAACAACGGCTGCTAGCAAATATGCGTTGTTTATTAGTTTTATTAGAAGAGAGATCATTTTGTGCGAAAGTCAGTCGTATTTCAATTCATAATGGACTTTATCTGAATGCATTATCGATAATGATAGGGTGAGGTGCGACGTGAGATTAATGTTGGTTGTTGTTACAGCGGTCGGTGAACACGTACTACATGGTGAAGCTGCAAGTGCGCACGGAGAGCGTGTGCCTGAGGCCCTGGGCCTTCGAGCGAGTGCCCGGCAAGTCGCTCCGTGGCCTCGACAACTCTGTCATCTATACCTCCACTAAGGAAGCATGTCTCGCCGCCTGTCTTAACGAGGTAGCGTATATTTTCTATTTATTCTAAACTAGGTTTTCTTATCTTTCAATCATGTTCGACGTTGCTGAGGTTTTCAAATTGTAACGGATATTAATGCTTGCTGATATCTCTTGTACTGCAGTTCGAATTGGTATAGGTTTACTTAAACTACTAAACTTTTATATCCATATATAGAATATATAATATTTGCCAAAATTCTGGGTCAAAAAGGTTTTGAGGACGCATCTCATAGTCATAGATTATTCTGTCTCCGTTAGTTGTCTTTCAGGGCGTGTCGCATTGCTCGGTTATCTACGAGGCTTTAAGAAAACATCGGCATCGCCTCCACACTGCAATTTAGTGTTTATCTATTCAATTTATATTTATAGTTTCGCCCTACTTGTAGTGGCATTCCAGATACTAACGAAATGATAGGGGTTCCTGTAATATAGTCTCGACTACAAAGTTATTGAAAATCTTCAAACAAAATAATGCAGTCGACATTGTATCAAGCTTTTAAACGAGCTGTTATTATATAAATGGGTACAATAAGGAGCCATCTTCGTAAACATGAGTCTGTGATCCGTACATTGTAATCTTTTCATTTACGGATAAGTTGCTCTTCAAGAGCTATTTACATAGTAGATCCATTTTTGCTAAACTGCGCATTAAATATGAACAATTGATTATAGAGGACTGTAATTGGTCAGGTGGAATTAATTGGCAAGTAAACAAGTAGTTACCGTGAGGATTGAAATTTTGTCTGATTAACCATTTCTTGCAACATGTAGAGCTACGTCGTACGCATACCTATTAATTTAACCTAGTATCTTACTTACACATCTTGTACTTTTTATTTTGTTTAGAAAAAGTTCCCGTGTCGTTCTGCGGAGTATGAGTACGGCAGCATGCGGTGTTCGCTCAGCGACTCGGACCGTCGCACGGCGCAGCACTTCGTACAGCTCGTAGACACGCCCGGCACCGACTACTTCGAGGTAAAACACATTACATGCCACAAAACACTCATTTATTTTACATAAACTCACTTAAAACTAACGAGTTCCCACTTTGTTACTAAGTAAGCCACATTCGACGCCAACCTTAGAACAGAACCAGTCAATATTTAAATAATATGCTGTAATATTTCACTTCAATGGGACGTCCAGATTATTAAAGCACTTTAACCTGAAATCATAAACTAAAATTCTCATTCCTCATAGTTTCTCATATTTTACGATACAAGAAAACAGTCGAGCTAGTACTTACTCAGCTAGCTCATTTATTTCGTACCAGCTTTAAATGACTCGAAGTGGCGCTTCGGCCCGCTTCAGAGAAAGCAATCACAATAGTAATGCGGTCCGTTTGAACGCTCGTGAAAATAAACATGTGTTCAGTTAACGTTATTACCATTGTTGTGTGTTATTTGACGTGATTTGGTCGGTGTGTGGTCGTGCAGAACCTGTGCCTGAAGGCGTCGCAGGCGTGCAAGGGACAGCGAGTGTTCACGGCGCCGCGCGTCGGCGTGGCAGAGGACAAGGTGGCCCAGTACGCCGGCCTACACTACTACACCGACAAGGAGCTACAGGTAACCTACTCCACAATTAAAACTCTATATCATTCGCAGCAAGATTCACTTTTCCCCAGTTATCGTGATGTTGCAATTAATACTCCGAGGCCCTATTTGTAACATGATATGCAAGATGAAAAAGGCGCGCTGCTGACAACCTCCTATTATCATTTGAGTCGGATAAGCGGAGAAATATGGACTGTGTTTTATTATACCTTTATTGGTTTCTGCGAGACCATCTCGAGATAGCTTTATGATTTCTATCTCGGCTCTCTTTACACGAATGCAGAATATCCTGGCGTTAGCGATCGCCGCTAATAAATTTAACTTGTCACCGATATAGGTTGCGACCTCAAGACCGTCCTTTTCCGCGTCCCAGAGGTTTAACGAGAAGTGGCAGAGGTTAAATCGTGTGCACTTGTATATAATCAAGAAGGGCGACGAAGCAATTAACTTTACTTTCGTATGCAGTAACTTATAAAGTTACGACACTGATATATGGCTTCTTGTTATGGATATAAATGGTTTTATGAGTGGAGCACAGAATCCAGCTTCCAGATATCTTGAGAAATATAAAATGATCCAAGTTAGTAGATACAGGTCAATTACGTAGTTTATTTTTTCCATTGGAATGCGCATAACTTGTCATCGCGTTTATATTGTCATAATTATGTATTTTCTTTCACCGCTACAAACTACAGGTGTCAAATAAATCAAGTACCAATCGCGTAGGTGCTACAACGAATAAACGATCATGAATCACTCATCGATGTTATCTTTAATATGGCCATCTATTTTGTATTCGATCAGGTGACATCCGAAGCTGCTTGCCGTCTCGCATGCGAAATTGAATCCGAGTTCCTGTGTCGTTCGTACCTGTACATGGGTCCCCCTCACTCGGCCGCGTACAACTGCAGGCTGTACCACCTGGATCACCACACCCTGCCTGATGGACCCTCGGCCTACCTGAACGCCGAGAGACCGCTCATCGATGACGGAGAACCCATAGGAAAATACTTTGAAAACTTCTGCGAGAGTGAGTACCTTTTTGTTCATTTTCTGGTAATGGTGGAGAAATATCAACTCACTTGTGTTTCTCTAAAAATGGTGCTTAAATAAATAACCGTCCGGCGCTGCTGTGTATTGTAATTGCACCGATAGCGCGAGCAATTCTACGAGTATCGTTAACTTTCTTACTTATGGTCCTATTTTCAAGAAGGTAAATGGAAATACATAAATCTTTAGCATGTATTTTGCAACACTAACCCAGTTCGAAGTCTGGGCCGAAGCTATAACGATAACAACATTGTTTTATTTAAAGTTGCTCCTAGCCTAGGTGCGCGGGCGCCGAGATACATCATGTACACGCCGGAGTAAATTGTAGTCATCTAAAAACTGAATAAACCACTTCGACGGCTCAAAAAACTGTGGAACAGGGTGACATTAATATTTTATTTATATTTTTAGCGCATTATTACGGTCGGTAGCTCATTGATAATGGGAAAATAACACTAGGTTTTAAATTAAAATCTTGTAATGACTTCATATGGGCAATACATAATTACATGATCGTGTTGCTCTATCTGGTCGGCGCCTCAATCAACTTAAAAGATGGAGTAATAATGAACGCATACATTTTTGTAGACGACTACCTATTTCACATTAATTTAAAATTATATACTTGGAAATAGTCAGAAGCGGTATAATTGAAAAAGTAGTGTAAAAAGGTTTATTTTACGAAGTATCCTTTAAATATCGGTCTGTGTTCAATTTCGGATAGGGAAATACGGTCTAAAGGTGCAATTTCCATTAGTAATTCAGTATTAACAAAAGTATAACTTATTTCGTTACATTTCAGTGACCATGGTGTCATAAAGAATGCAATTTACGTAGAAAGTGGAACCGTGGCAATGGATATACTTGTTTGCCGGGAACATATACAATTTGTTATTTGCAGGCACTAGTTTATATACCTTATTATTTCGTACATTTAGCGGAAGCCGGCCATCCAGAACCGAATTACGGAAGAGATCGCGGCCGGTATATTTTGCCGACGTATTTATTGTTAGTACAGTCTGTTGATAGCGCCATATTTTCTGTGGGAGGAGCTCAGTCAGCGCCATGACGGAGAGCTCTCGATACGATCGACCATCGTTATATTTTATTCAACATCTCGAACCTTATCTATGTATTTACATAAACTACTTAGTTTAGATTGCGAACACGATACAGACAGCTTCAAACGCGCAGCTTTAATACTATTAAAGTAACATCGTTACAAGTTGTTAGTAAATCATCATGTTAATATTCGTGCGAATGTAAATCATAGAACGGCAGTTTGTATAAATGGAATATGTCTTAGATAAGAAAGTGGAGTACGAATGTCGGCCTTGCTAATGACACCTTGCAATAATCGCCCACAATTAGAGCCTTGTGGCTGGTACAGTGGCCGGCTGTACGTGCGTTCACCCTCGCGGGCAGCGACGCGGTCAAATGTAAATAACACACGTTACCACGTCGTTACTTGGTTACGTTTAAACTTCTGCATTATTTAAAAGACTAACAGTAGTCTTCATGGAATCTCAATCCATTGTACTGTCAAACTCATCATCGTAAAATATAAAACTGCGATGTATGTTGACGTTAATACGCTATTAAATTCGCAAAGAGGATATGATTAATATTTCTCACGCATCACCTTCGTGTAGTCCATACAGGCATACGTTAAGTACGTGAAAGCAATTTGTATGTCACTTTAATTTTCCTAGAACGAATAAACTGGATAAACTGTCCCTGTATATGGTTGGCAGTGCTGTTTGCAACCAAGTGTTTCGCGATAATGATGTGAGAAACTATCGTAAGTAGTCTGTAAAGTGATTGGCGTCAACGTTTACGTCATTAACTCAATAATTACTTCATTCCTACATTTTGCCAATTTAGTTTTGTCTCGTTTCATCTTTTTTCCCTCTAAACTAAAGTTAATGGGAATTGTGAACCATTACCGTCAGTCGCTTAAGAGCCGAAGTAGAGGTATTAACTTGTTAAAGTTTCTGAGACAAGCCTCCGTTTCTTTTTAATTCTATTTAAAGACTTGAATTTATATTTTACGTGTGCAGCCAGCATGATATCATTTGTTCCCTACTTCGGTAGGTTTAAACAAAAACGATCTTAGAAATAAAAGAGAAGCTATCACTTACAATTAGCGGTAGACTAGCCGAATAACATAAATCAAGTTCATTTACGAGCGAGCTTTTTATTCTGAAAGCAAAGGAAGCGGAAGACACGCGCGAGATGACGTATTAGCTTAGTGATGAGAAAAAAATGCAATTAACTTGGTCTAGCACTGAATTATATACATCTTGATCTATAGGCTCATTGTCTCTACTTTCAAACGGTAACTTAAACCCTTCCGTGGCAGTCGGGTAAAAACAAATGAAATTATGTCCACCGTATTGGATATGCGACTAACCGTGGCATAGTTGTACAAGATCACACGTATGTCGATAAAACGCGTATGCATACAGCTCAATAATAACACATTGGCAGGCATGCGAACGGTTTTATAAAGAACGTAATCAGCGCAACGTGCAACGTCCGATACAGTTACGCGTCCGCCGACATTAACGCGCTTTCCGTAGAAAGCTGGAAATTATCAGCGATTTTTGTCTTATTTTTATGTCGTTTTGCCACAAAATTGGATAAAAAGTATTACTTTCCACCAAAAGCATGCGATTTCTTTTTTTATTTTCGAGATCTGTTATTGTTTAGGAAATGTGGTGCGACATTAGTAGCGGTGATTTGCGGTGACCGACTTAGTGCTTCGAGATTCCAACTTAGATTTGGTATACAATAAGAAATTTGTCTTTATGTCTCTTTAAAACATAAAACGATCGATGGAAATGTATAATACTGATTTCTACGTACGATGTATACTTTTACAATCATCGTGTGGTCCGTTTGTAACGGCTTGAGTTTCCGTCGAAGGAAAACTGCTCGATCACTCCAGTTCCCAATAACTCTGAGCAGTTTTTATTCACAATATATGCTATTACTGGGGCTCGTTAGTAGCCAACGGGATACGTATTTGCTAACGTCATGATCATGTTTTACGACGACGCGCCAGATTGATGCTGCATACTATCTGCTCGATAACGATGTTACTTCATTAATGTAACTCATTTGGTTAACTAACTAAAGTTGTGTTGTTTAGTTGCCTTCAAGACATACAAGCAGGCATGGTGATAAGTTTTAAATGCGGCTTAAAAGTACAAGGGACTTATCATCAATATTTTTTAAACAATAAAGCGATGCAAATCTCGATAATAACGCCATTAGTGAACGCTAAAGCAACGGAAGTTAATTGTCAGACGTTGCTCAGCGGCTCCGGTGGAATGATGAATAACTTCTCACCTACGGTAGTCGTGAGAAATGTCTACACACAATACAGATTGTTTTTGCCACTTTATCTGATTAAAAACTGAAACAGAATGGTGTGAGCCGACGACGTGAATCAACTACCGTACCGCATTACGGCAAAGTATTTAACTGTTAGAGATTATATTAGCATTAAATAAAATGTAGGTAATCCTCATAAACTTAGCTTGATCGGCACATCAATACCAGCTCTACTGACATCTACAGATTTATACTTCTAAACAAGTTTAGATGAATGTGCTGATGCATTTTCTATGAGGGGAACGTAACTGCATTTCCTTCTAAAAGCGTTAGTCTGTAGTTCTCGACAAGTTAAGAGCATGAATCTTGCAGTACTCGAAGTGAGCCCCTAACAAGACGTAAACACTGGCGAGTCCATATCTCACGCCACGCCGCATGCTGCAGGGTCAGGGTCAAAAGCGTTCGATGTACTTTAATCGAGTTGACTCGCCTCGATCGAACCGATACAATCGATTTGCAACTACGAGTACGGGAGATGATGCTGGCTGTTAAGAGAAAATAATGCTCTGCCATGTTGTTATAAGGAATAGATCGTGACTACATAGCTTGTAACTTTTGGATGAAGACAGTAGACGGGTATTCACTTTTATTGATGTTCTTCATTTAACTCATCACGGCGGCTGTTATAAAACGTGGTTTGGAGCTCTGGGTGAAATTATCTGGTGGGTAACTAATAGCAACTGCAAATACCTTGTTAGGGATAATTTCAAAGCGAAGGTGGTGTTCCGCTATAAGCGAGCGGGATGCTTGCTACTCGATTACGTAAAGCCGTGTTATGGCATTAAGATTGGCATCAGGCGGCTGCCTTTCATTGTATAGGGCAAAACACACATAATATAATCAGCTACTCAAGATATTTTCCCGCACTGATACCGTTACATGAAACTCGATCCCTTGCATTTCCTCCTCTATAATAGACTAAACATAATTACACAGATCCAAGGTTATCTGATGATCGAAATAAGGAACTGTTATAATACCGTACAAATTACGGGGAAACTTGTTATAAATAGCTTTCTGAAATACTTGCACCGTAGAAGCGCTGTCAGAAATGTTATGATGCGCCGAAGTCCAACGTAAAATGGAAACGTTTAAAGTCCATTGTCGTTACATCACGATATCAATAAACTGATTCACTGCAGTAAAAACGCTTCTCGTCGGATGCACGCGGCTACACTAATATATTCGATAAAAGTGATATTCATTACAGAATTGATCAAGCGGAACCTTGTTCGACGGTATCTATTTAGTATTGTAATTGGTGTATTCACAGCGAATAGCCGCAGCGTTGTCGATGATACGTTAGCATAATTTCGTTAGTTATGTTTACAATGCCAGAATGTGCCGAGTCATGATAACAGTCGCTGCATTTTGGTGCAAAAACTAACAAAGAGAGTGGTATTGTATGCGGGAGCGGCGCGGAGGCGGCCGCGGCGGCGGTCGTGCGTGCTCTCATAACGGTGGTCATACACAAATTGAATAGGATTTTTTGTGGCGCCCGTGAACTCGGCTCCGGCATCGTGCAGCCCTAAATCTCAGATAATAGACGTGACGGATGTAGAACACGGGAAATATGGCACTGCCACGAAACATTAAGAAAAGCTTTGAGAATTTTAATTAAATGATATTTCGCATTTCCTTCCAATTATGAATATAAATACGTACGTTAACCATTAAGAAAATCAAGTACAGAGGTCGTATAACGAGGAAATGGCACAACCACTAGAAAGCCACACACCGAGATTTAATGGCTAATGGAATTGTCAATTAAGTAGTTGGAGACGCAAGTATATCTATTGTGGGCATACCTATCATTATGTAGAAATTCATTAGAATTTCTATTTAAGTACAAGGATCGGGCTTGTTGAAATTGTTTGTATATTTATATTTTCGTCGAAGTTTTTCCGGTCATCGATCGCGGTCCGCCACTAGTTTTATGGACGATCTTAATCAGCCAAAGCAAATGCAAATTAAAATGTCGGTTATTAATTTGTAGCGCATCGTTTATAACAGCAGTAGTACGGGTATAACGGCCTTGGGCGGCCTTGTCCGCGCGCGGATACATGCGGCTGCGCGGGTCAGCGCCCGCGCACCGCATGCTACTAATCGAATACTTAATTGAATTTATGTAACGATTTAGACAAATTGAAAATACGGTGTTACTGTCAAATAATTATACTCGTTCATGAAAATTTATTCACTTTTAAACGTTCTATGAATATTTCTAGTTTTGAAATATTGCTTCGCTTGTTTGAATGCTGTTTGGAAAATTGGCACACTGCACTGGAGATTAATTGCTGGTAGTTAATGTACAAATGAATATGTAAGTTTTGATGTATGTGCACACTTTCTATCTGAACGATTCAAGACATTTACTTATCTATTCAGTTCGGCAGGTTGTCCCGGCCAGACCGTGAAGTTATGAGTAAATGGGTAAACAAGTTTATTACTGGCATCGGCAATCTAGTGGCGAGATAACGGCATTGCTTCTCAGTAACAAGATTGCATACGGAACCCTGTCTTGATATCCAGTGGGACCGTTATATCCTTTAGCGGACACTTCCGAACACGCGACCGCTTCAGAGTAGGCTCACTACCACACTTTTTCTAGCCTTGGCTATGATATTGTATTGCGTTTTTACATTAATGAAATGACACTTCTAAAGATATAAATATTTACATTGCTTTGAAGGGAAATGAATGGAGATTTAGCTAGAAAGTCTTACGGACATAGATAATCGAGAAATAAATGAATACCTACGCTGTTTCTTCTGATTTGTTATCTGAACATACAAAATGTTCTCCGATTGCTATCAAAGTTATTTTTGTTCTTACAAAACGATTGAGAGTCTCATTGAACGCGGCCACGTCTAATCTGAACCTAATCTAGCGACAAGCTGTGAACAAATTCAGCCACAAACTAAAAAAGGAAAACAACTTCGGATCTCATCTTTTTTGGTAAATCCGAGTTCCAACAAAAAACGAGGTGAAGCCTACTTACGAAATGTAGGTGATTCGGAGAAATTGTTGATATTCGGAAATTGAAAAGATTCCTTTTTGTTGCTGAAATTCTGCCGTCAGAAATAAATTTCTTGATAAATTCGATACGTAGGTACTTGTAAGATCGAATCTAATCATTGTATGGGATCAAGAATTATTGTCAAGACTTGTCTTAATTTCTCTGATGTTCTCAGCCTTCTAGATTATGTATAATAACATTTTAATATTCCATATTCGTACATAATCGTATATTAAACATGTAAGCCTGCATGAAGTCTTTGTTTAAACAGAACACTAGTTAAGGCGAGCGTGGGAAGTTGTTGATAAGTTTTTTATAAGTCGTTGAAGCGTTGCAAATATGCTGGCCGTTGTTGCAGCAGTGTCATCGACTCCGTCGACTCGGAAACAGGCACGATCCGGGGAAGGAATGGAAAGATTTATAAAATAAAACTTATTTATTTATGAAGCTATGAAATTGTAATTAGGAATGCTTAAAGGATATTTCACTCGAGAAGATAATCAATGATTTACATAGCACTAAATCATAAAGACACAAACAAGTGACTTATACTTTTGAGCCGCGACACGTCTCGCGTCTGCTCGATTGTCTCGTCTCTCATAAATCATCTTCATGTCTTCCAAACAGGAATATTGTAGGCACATCTATTCATAGACTATAAGGGGTGTCATTAACGTAATGATGGCTTCGGCATCAACATGTAAATTACGATAGACAGTTGGAATCGACGCCGACTTTTGCTGAATATGATCACCTTCGTAAATTACTAGCGGTTCGCATTTTATTCAGGACTTATAAACAAGTTCTTACAAACACTAAATTGTTTAGTTCTTTAGTGAGATATAAAATAGCTATGAAATTGATTTATAGTATTTATATGTGCCATGACCGGCTATAACGACTTTCATTTCAATTACTCTTTGGTTCAAATAGAATTTCTCAATTTCTTAGTAGGTGGTCACGTGGCTATCTAAACTGCTTGATTATTTATGGGTGTTTTGCCTTTGAAAAAGCTTTTCTCGGCAGTATCTGAGCTTTTCTCTGTGTTAGAATTTGATTTAGATCCCCGTTAGTTTCAATCGATTTAAGAGCATCTCTTCAGAAGTGCATAATTGTAATTTCAGTCCAGAAAACAAAGCAATTTCCATATCCCCAAGGTTTGCTCCACAAAAATTTTCACTCACCTTTCTAAGTTCTATAGTCCATAGTGCCATAAACAGCTTGGCGTTTGGCGATGGTTAAGCCGTGGGCGAATAAGATTCTCCTTTGTCCAACACTTAGGTCAACGGCCCAAATCTTGTTTACGTCACCTTATTATTGGCGGGGCGATGGTCGTGAACGTATCCAGACATTGGCACTGCTAACGAATTGATTCGGAACGGTTCAAATGCCGAGCGCCACCCGTTTTGTTTCTCTACTGTTGTTGCGTGAAAACTATTTTGAAGTGCTACCGCTTCTACTGAAATTGTGAACGAAAATTGGAAAGTTTAGAATTTTGTATGTATGTTACGGTAAGAGTGAATAATTGAAGATTATTAATAATTATCTATTATTATTAATAATTACCGAAAGTCGAGGTTAAAGTGATTAATTAATCACATTTGTCGGTTATTATTAATAATTTGACCCTAGTAGTGATAAATGTAATAAGTAAACTTCCTTCACAGGAGCAAGTCGACGGAGCCCCGCTCCGCGAGGCTCCTACTTCTGCGTGGTTTAAAAAAAAATAACCACGAAGAGGATGGCGGGGTCTTTCAGACCCCGCCATCCTCTTCTAACCTAAATTGTCCGAGTCGGGGTGCCAGCAAGTCCCGAGGTTAGGCCTAGTTCTAACCGGCTAAACCTAGGTGTAACCGACCACATGCGGTTAAACCTACGTGTATCATACTTATCTTCAGTTAGCACTAGGTTTAGCCGTTTAGTTTATTAATTTTATCACTTTTACCAATATGTGTCGTGAATTATTAATAATGACTACTAAAAGTAATAAATTTCGATCATTTAATCACATTTACCAAAACATGTGGTTATTATTAATAATTTTGTAAAATTATTAATAATTTTCAATTAATCACATTTACCGTAACATGTATACTTCCGTCGTACTTAAAATATATTCGCGATCGTAAAGTTTGATAAATGCCACTTTTAAATTAAAACACTTTTAATAAAAACAACAAATTAAAAGCAAACAATAGATCCAGGTCATGAGAAATTTCAACAACTACATTTCATTGATTGTGTGTAAAAAACCAGAATATCTAAACACAGGTGCCTTGGTGGCGGTAATTGCACCAACTAGGACCGATACACGGGTAGGTTGCATTTACAACCACCGCGTACGGCGCAGTACCTTGTAGCAATCTTGATTCGATTATTATAATATACGCAGCGCACGTACGGTTGCCTCTGCCTAATCAGGGGTTCGCCATGCGTACAAACGTGCACCCGGGATTCATGCATTTATTAGGCCTTATTACGCAACGACTCTGTAATTTGCCTCATTCTTGGGTTTCTATTTAATCCTAGAATTTTCAGCATGTTTTTACATTTAGCTGTTTTGTTGCAGAGCCGCCTAGCAACGCGAACCCTCCCGGCGAGCTCCCGGTAACGATTGAGCACCAGCAAGACCCGAACATGACGAGCAACTTGACGAGGAACGATGCCAACTGCGACAAAACTGGAACTTGCTACGATGGTACATCTTCATATAAACTGATTTTTGTTTTACTCAGAAAGTTATTTGTTATCTAAATTAACTTATTTCGCCGTTGCAGTATCGGTGCTATGTAAGGACACAAGAATTGCAGTCCAAGTGCGTACTAATAAGCCGTTCAATGGACGTATCTACGCTTTGGGACGTTCAGAGACCTGCAACATTGACGTCGTCAACAGTGACCTGTTTCGTCTTGACCTCACCATGGCTGGTCAGGACTGCAATACCCAGAGTGTCGTAAGTATTCTTGTTTGTATATTTCCTTTTCCTTTTTTCAGTTTGTTAAAAATTGGAAAACGAAAACAGTCCAAGACAGACTTACATGACATGTGCATTTTCTTTATAGACCGGAGTATATTCAAACACGGTTGTCCTGCAACACCACAGCGTAGTGATGACGAAAGCGGACAAGATCTACAAAGTCAAGTGCACATACGACATGAGTTCGAAGAACATCACATTTGGAATGGTACCAATCAGGTCAGTGGAATGTTCACATAGTATCGCTACAATTTATCGTGAGCTGGTTTTTGAATACTATTCATTCATGAAGTAAGGTACCCGCAAAAATGCAAAGTTAGAGAATTTACCGTATAATTTATTCGGCTGCGCCAAGAGACAAGTTACGTGATATGTTACAGTAATATGAAGAACGGGAGCTGTTTCGACATGCCTTCATACCAAGACAATTTGAAATTCCATCGACCTAATATCGTAGCTGCATTGTAAACACGTAACAATTAGATTCACATCAGCATGATACGGCTGTTGGACGTGATGAGCAATTTAACACGAACATCTGTTCATACGTATTCTTAATGAATTTAGAAAAGCCTGATAGTATCTCAATCGTCGTGAATAGGACTGCATTATGGCACTGTAGCAAAGATGATGATACCCGGGCGTTATGAATGTTGAAAATTAAAGCAACAAACAATTTTAAAATGCATATTTAAGTAGCACGTGTACTTACTGGGACTACGAATTTCCTGAAGCAACATGGTTTTAATATTTTATTCATGTGACAGAGACCCGGAGATGATCTCGATCACTGCCGCGCCGGAAGCACCGCCACCACGCATCCGCATCTTGGACGCGCGCCAACGCGAGGTCGAGACGGTTCGCATTGGAGACAGGCTTACCTTCCGCATCGAGATCCCCGAAGACAGTAAGCACTTATTACAGGAACATTATCTGTTCGACATTAATATAAATAGGTACCGTTTCTAACAATTTTTATATTATTTTTCAGCTCCTTATGGCATCTTCGCCCGCAGCTGTGTCGCTATGGCCAAGGATTCTAAGAGCACTTTCCCCATTATTGATGATGAAGGGTTTGTAGATTTTTTTATACTGTTGTAGATATTATTAATACGTTGACAACAGTGTAATATATAACCCATCTGTATCCCTTAGATGTCCCTTGGACCCATCGATCTTCCCGGCGTTCACTCCCGACGGCAATGCTCTCCAATCTGTGTACGAAGCCTTTAGGTTCACCGAGTCTTACGGAGTCATCTTCCAATGTAACGTCAAGTACTGTCTCGGACCTTGTGAGCCGGTGAGTAACACATCAACTTGATTAATGGAATGGGTGTCCGCGTTTTTTTAAATTTCAATTACCTACCTACCTAACTATTAGCAACGGTTACTTCAATTAGTCACGCTGAAATAACGCAAATGACACGTCGTTTAACATTTAAATGTTTCTAGGCGGTGTGTGAATGGGGTCGCGATTCTTTGGAGTCTTGGGGCAGAAAGAAGCGTTCGTTGCCCCACAACGAGACCAGTGAGGCGCACAATCAGGAGGAGGATATGAACATCTCGCAGGAGATCCTCGTGCTGGACTTCGGTGACGAACGACAGAGCACAGACTTCCTACGCTCTGACAAGCCAGGTGGTGTGGCGTCCGAAGCCAACTTTGGAGGTAATTATCAATTGGATTCGCATCTTTTTTCTTCTTCAACTTTTCCCTATTACAATGATATTGAGCCCATGACTTTCTTCTCCAGAAAAAACAGTGACGATCGTGGAACCGTGCCCCAGCAAGGCGTCCGTGCTGCTGCTAGGAGTGGCGTGTGCTCTACTGGTGCTGCTGTACATCGCGACCATCTTCTGCTACTATATGCGCAAGTGGCTCGCGCCGCCCAAGCACATGTCGTAGATACATTTACATTAGAGGCTATGTTCAAGTTGGTCTCGACACACAAGGGACAGTATCGTTCCAATGCTTGTCTTGTATTGACGAACATGTGATACAAATGACTGACGAACACAACATTAACGTATTCTCAGACACTATCCGTCCATTTAGTTTTAGTTCCGTGAATATTTTCGTGGTGTATAAATTCGGGAAATGATTTTGACGCCTAATGTTCGGTATGATTGTTGTAACCACCGCGTGATTTGCATTTAATTTAGGAATAATTTATTGCATTTAGAAGCATTTATTAATTTTAAGTAGGTGTATGAGAGTAGATGAAATCACCATATAAAATCTTTCTTTTGTTCCCTTAATACTGCAGTTTAAAGGGTAATTATTGCATTTAATTTTAACGGTATAAGACAATGCATTTATTACGATGTTTAAGTTAGATAACCAGTTTTTGTACAATTTTTGAGTACTCATCATATCAGTAGTTACAAAATAATGTTTGGAATAATCCCTGAAAAATGATTAAGGTTGCTATTCATCTTGATTTAATTTTAGGGGATTATTCTGAACCAACTACATTGGTAATTTTAGATTATAGGACAATTCATTATTATAAGAGTAATAATAGTCACAACTATTTGCATTTTTTGTAACACTATGTTAATCATATTTTTTTTATATTACAACTACAGTTTGAGGTAAACATTTTATATTATGAAAACAAAACTAAAACAATTTGTAAATATACTGTTACCTTATTGACTTTGTGCTGAAATGCTTAGTATGACTTTGGAACTTTCAGTTGGGTTTTGACGAAATATGTTACAGACACTTTGTACTCCCTGAGTGTGGGGTAAAAATCTGTCAAAATTCTGTTTCTCTTAACCCAACTTGAGATTTCTCTTTATTTATTTAAATTAATTTTTAATTTATCTATTTATTTACTATTCATTTAAATAAGAAATGAAATAAACTGTACAAATTTACTATTTTTTTTATTTAAAACCATATTTTAACTAACATTAAAACAGTAAATTTATAATAAATAATAACACTGTCACTAGATCTATTTTCCTAAAGATTCCAACAATTCAGATATAAAATCTTTTACAAAAAACAAACAAATATTATGTAATTTCTATGAAACCACATTCTGTATTAGTAGATTATTGTAAATGCTGTTCAAAATCTCTTGTTGAGATGGTACATCAATTTCTTCAGTATTACAATCAAAGACTTTGGTAAAGCATTTTAAGAAAATAGGTGTTATTTTATCAACAGTGCATTGTACACCTGTTTCTTGGGTAAATGAAGTAACACCTTTATCTTGTATGCCACAAGGATCAATATTCTTAAACCAGGACAGATCATTGTTGCAGTTGAGTGAGATGCCATGAGTAGTGACGTACCTGGATGCATGGATACCTATAGCTGCTATTTTATTATCATCCACCCAGACTCCTGTATATGGTGATCTGCTGCCTTTTATTCCTGAAACGGTAAAAATTAAATTAATTGTGTAATAGCGGTTACTTTGTGATTTGTAAATTCTAACTAAAAGGAAATTAAGAAGATAATCACTATGGTAAGGCATTATTTCATAATTTCTGTGTCTTGAAAGACTTAAATCTCATTTAAAGAAAATTGTTAAAAAGTAATTTTTCTCATGCAGTCTGGATAATAAATATAGTTTTAATAAAATTAAAGGTTTCTCACCGAACTCATCGCAGACCTTGATAACAGTCTCTTCTAAGCTTTCAACATACCATTTGACACTAGTTTTAAAATTCTTTAAGTTAATAATAGGGTATACAACTAGTTGACCTGGGCCGTGAAATGTTATGAGTCCACCACGGTTTGTCTTTCTAAATTCTGCTCCTAGACCACGCAGTCTCAGAATTTCCTCTTGCGGTGTGGTGTCTCTGATACCTTGAAAAATATTAGATTGTTTAGAGCGACTCCATAAATTCAAGTATAAGACAGTATCTCTTAGGGAGTAGACTTGTAATTAGCAGCATGTGAAAACCAGTTCACAAATGATGATAGTTACTTTTTTGCGAATTGTTTTAGAAGACAAATTCACCAGCTTTTTTAACAGATTTTTGAAAGGCAACAAAACATATTTGGATAGGTTATGTTATTTCATAAAGAAAATCGAGTGTAGACTTACCAACAGTGAAGACCGGCTTATGTTCTACGAGCAGAAGAGTGTCAATCTTACTCTCCTGGCCCTTCATTACATTATCCAAATGCTTCCTTGCGAGGGCCATTTGAATCTTCAGTGCCGTGTCGTAACTCATCAACCCTAGTTTCCATACTCTTACCATGATGAATGGGCTGTAGAAAACTTTATGTAATTTTTAATGAGGATTTTTTTGAGTTTTCTTTTAAAATTTTCTATTTTGTACGTAAAAAACAAAAACCAATCACATGTTTGACAATGTCAATGTCAACATTACGACAATGTCACATTGACATTCATTGACAGCTTATGATTGGAGTTGCCATATTCAGCATTCGATTCGTGCAATGCTGAACAATCTTATCAGAAAAAAAAACAATATAATCATTCTTAATTATGTGGATTTTTAAATATAAATGTTAACAAATAAACTACATTTTAATATTTTATTAATTTTACTGAGTATTTTGAGGTTTTGTTTTGTAGAAGAATTAAAGAAGTGTATTTTTCTGCCATCTAGTGACATAACAAAGAAAGCGTAGTTCTAGAAGTTGAAAATAGATGTCACCACGACATACCAACTTATTAAGAATAAGTTCCGCTACTAGGCAATAGATGGCGTGCTTTTAGAATATGGCCACCTTCATACATTTCTATAGGCGGTAAAATGCGTATACCTACATCTTTCAGAGTTCAGTTTTCGGTGTTCCCTGCCTGTAGGGCGGTGTTTGGCTCGTTACGTAAAACCAGCTGGTAATATAAACATTGTATGCAAGTGATATTCCAATAGTTAGACGTTTAATCGAATTGTAGTTGTTTTTTAAATGTTTCGTAGGTAATTGAGTGTTTGTTGTGACAGTCGTGCTCCAGTTATGATTTAATCCCTAAGGTTAAGTGAAACATAACTCTTATGCTACCGGTGTCACAGTTTTATGTCGTGTTTAGACAAGGTGTTAGTGAAATCAGAGATGTGGTGTTCTCTCAAGCGATGACAACAGGGGTGAGAATTTTTGATGTACCTACCTAACGTAACTTAATTTGTACGATTCCGCGCGAGAAATTCTTCTCCTTTTTTTGTAACGTACCTACATAAGCCTAACTATAAGTACCTACACACCTTGAAGTTATGTTTTGGCGGCAATTCTTTACTAAACTTGTTTCGACATACAGAGTCAATTCATGGTCAGGTCAAGACCCAAGACATGGAAGAGAAATAGGTAGAATATGTTTAGGTAGCTAATTTAATTCGTCATCATTATTTTCTTGCCATACCTACCTACCTGCGTACCTAAAAGGTAGGTATGTGAATATTGTATTGCTAAAGTTATAATTGATGGGGTTGGGATTTCCATTATACCCTGCGACAGGTAATATCTGTTATTTACTAATTCTTGCATGAATTGGTTTGTACCGATTTACATATTAGATAGGTAGGTACCTATATTTTTAATTTACGATACCTTACCCACCCTTCTTTTAACTTGCTGTCGAAAATAAGTAAGTTAGTCATAACTGTAGGACAATAATAATAGCATAATAATAATAGCATAATAATAGAATAATAGCCTGTATTTTTAGATCTCTGTCCATCGTAAATAGAAAAATCTCGGTGGAATGGTAGGAGAAATTAGAGATTGATATCTTTGGAGGTTCTGTAATACCTACCTAAGCAAGTGAGTTGATTGCAACTGTTTCCACAGTTAAATAGGTACCTCGTTAGGTAGGTAGGTATATCGTCAAAATTAGCTACCTACCTGACAATTCCATCACTTTCGCGATAACTAAAGAAAAGACGAACTGTTGAAACCAAGTGAAATAGCTTTTTGACACTATTTATAACTTCCTACATTCATTCCCTGTTTTTAATATTTCTGTGTTCATTCCCGTTTCGAAATACGGTAGGTAACCTACCTACATAATTCCATGTTTTTGTGTGAAAACCAACACAGTCAAACCTATTACCTACCTGCCACAGTACCGAACAAAGCTCCAACTCCACCAAATTAGTGAGAACATAAAACCGAGTCATCAAAGTTTTCTTTCATCAGCTGCAGTTTATAGTTGGGGTTCATTGACCCTTCGTTTGCTACCGAGTGCACGGTTCAAAACCACTAGTAAGGTAAACAAGTGTCTAAAGTTTAATTGGTGAAGCAGGAAGGCGGCGCGGGCGCGTCCTGTCGCTATTAATAGTTCAATAGCTTCGACAGGGAAGATTGGGTAGGGGTGCGGTGCGTGCGCGCAATTTTATGAAAAAAAAAAGATATTTGTGACGCTTGACTGGAAGGAAGCACCATGTAAGTTAAAATTAGTTTGTGCCAGCGGTTTTGCCCGCGCGAGGTTTATAGTGCCATGAAAACATGGATTCATAATCCATTAGAGCACCTTTTAGGTCTAGGCTTGCATAGGGCTGAAGATCGTTTTTCTGTCAATGAATTTGTGTTTCTTATCATATAAGAAGACTTATAAAAACAAACACGATTATTTTCAAAGAGCCGCAGGACTTGTTTTAGGAGGTTACCTCACGTAATCTCTTAAGGCAAGTCTCGCGACAGGGTCACCCCTGTAACGTAAAGCGACAATGAAGGAGCACGATGGACTTTTAGTCAGTAAGAGTCTGATAGTTCCTTCCGCTCCACTCAGCAATATACTCATTTCATGATTTTACCACCGAATAAAAAATAATTATTTTTATGAAACGTAGGTAGGTGCTAGTGAAACACTTGACTGACATATGGGTTGCACCGTTGTGTGGGGCACGCTTCACGCTCCACAGTCAACGTCATACGCCCCATGGTTGATGGGTTTATAATTGCACTACCGCAGTGGTGACAGGTGACCAACTAATCTAATAGAATCGATCGCCATTGTGTTATTGTGTGTTTTTTACCTAATAATAATTCTTACTTTTTTTCTTCATTTATCTGAAATATCCATCCACTAAGTAGGTACATTATTGAAAGTGTCGGTAAAAATAAGGTAAAGAATGTTATAAGGGTAAACTGTAGCATAGTTGTTTGGAGATCTACAGGAGTGTTGGTAAACATTTGTGAAATCTGAATACGAAAAGTGATCAACTGGTCATAACTTTTCAACCGTAAAAAATTGCACCGTGTCACCAAGTCTCAGAGGTACCTAAAGACATTGGAAATGATCTTTTCCATGTCCATGTTCAACTTGATCCACACTTCCCGGGACATACTGAGGGTGAAATTTAAATCATTGGCAATATTTTAATCAAAGGCTCTAATCACGATTCTGATTTTACGGCTAATAAAGCGCAAATCAAAATTTTATTAATTCAATTATTATGGACACCTTTAAAATGTAGTATGTCACATTAGGCTTATTATTGCAAATAAACAATAAAAGTAATAAAAAAAATCATAAACCCCAAAAAATCCTAAAGTATCAAAATGTGAAAGCGCAGTATACCGCACGCGGAATGAAAAGTAAACAAATATCAAATAATCTTAAGCGAAGATACTTGCATTTGTAATGTTGAGTTCCGTAATACGATTAGTATCGTTGGTAATCCCCGAGTTTAAAATATTGCTCATTAATACAATCTCACGCTATTAGGTATCTAAAAAACATATAATTGTATCTAAATGTGCACCTAATAGTAATTACACCCTTTCTTCAAATTTATTTACTTACCTAATTCCGTTGTATTGTAAGGACTATCTAATTAGTTTTCCAAAAATAACTACCCCTTTCTACTTCGTGCCTAGTTTCCAAACTTCGGCAGTAAAGTACGTACCCTCAGTACTTAACTTAGCTATGGAAGGTACAGTCAGGAAAAAGAATTAGGTATGGTCGTATGTTTTTTTTGTAGGCAGCAAGTTTTAAACAGTTTTCTTGTATTTCATCTCATCATAGAGATGGAAGCCTTGGAATGGGCTTCTACAGCTGACTGATAACAAACATACCTAATAAAATTATTTTTGCAGAATATATTTTTATTTTTTGTCTTTTGACAACTCAAAACTGCCCTGATTGAAATATGGGCCGAATTTTCAATAGTCATTATCTAAGGAATAAATAAAATTGTAAGGTGTGAATAGAGAATAAACGCGATTTGACATATTTTCTATTAATACAAACCGACATTTTTATTCCTCAGATAAGAGTTATCTGACTATTGAAAAATCATTTTTATTTTTTTAATCATATTAGGCTGATGAATGTTCACACTTTTTGTTGAGTTTGGTATTGGTCACCTTGAAACGTGTAATTTGACATTGGAAAACCGTTAGAAGCTTGCTGTCTGCATACTTTTTGCTGACTGTACATGATACATCTGCATTCCGTCGTCCTGGCGATAAGTTCACACTTGACATTGGGCTCCTCTTTTCGGCGGCATACCGTCTGCGTCATTGTCTGGCTATGGTTTTAAACCTTTTTATACTGAATGGTTTGTTGAAATGGGAAAAGTCTGTCAATCTGACAGCATTGCTGCAAGAAGAAAGATATTTTCTGAAAAAAAAAACATAAACATACATTTTATTATGGTACGATTTTTATTAGAGGTAAATGGCACCTCTTATTTGACATTAGTAGATCCTCTTAACATTGATTTTATTGTTATTTCAAGAAAAACAAACTAGTCTAGAATTAGATTTAGCAGCATTTTATGATCCCTTGACATAGAGGTTTGTTAACAGCAGAGTGTAAGCAGGATAGTGTGACCCTAACAACCGCAGTCTTTAAGATTGGCTTATTTTTCAATAGTCAGATAACTTTTATCTGAGGAATAAAAATGACGGTTTGACAGCTTATCTATAGAAAACAGGTCAAACCGCTATTTTTATTCCTCAGATGAAAGTTATCTGACTATTGAAAAATCAGCCCTTATTTTGCTTTTAGTCAGTTAGAGTCTGACAGTTCTTTCCATTCCAGCCAGGGCGCGAGGAATCATTTGATGTTATTTTTGTCTCATCAAAAATGCACATCCTTAATTCCGAACTGTCACTTAAAAAAGCACCTTACAAACTTCTAAAACTATTATTAAATTGTCCAAAATAGTATTTAGTTGTGCGGCATGTGCTCCCAGCTCGTTGCCATGGCGACGGCGCAGTAGGCCTGCACGGCGTGACGCGAATCACAAACGCTTTGGATCGATGCCGACACACACACTTTTTTCATATCACCTTCGGGATGCTGGCACGCACCGTGTCTTATGGCATGTCATGTAAGTACATGTATGAGCATTTAAAGAATATAAGAAAAGCAGTCAGGACGGTTAAGGACAATATGTTAATACTAATAAAATCTTTAATTCAAGCTTAGAGCTCATAATGATTAGTAACAATTTTCTTAAACAGCTAGTGTTAGATCTCTCTTTTTTTCCTCATAAGAAAATTATGCAAAACCAATTTGAAGACTTTTTTTCTCGTGGTAAAATCACCAAATAAGTCCTGCCTTGGGTGTAGTGGAAGGGACTATCAGACACGCAGTGACTAAAATCCACGGTGTTCTTTTCAATAGCCCTTTAGGTTTCAGGGTCACGAATACCTGTTTAGACAGCCCGCAATGCCTAGTCAGCCTAGTTAAGACCTCACATACTTACCAAATGAGAATTTGTAAAAGTAGTTTTGTGGTCCTACAAGCTCAGCTTTAAGTTTGAAACTGAACCCAAGAAAGATAGTTACAAGCGATAAACATGTGATTCATCAATCTGTCATAAATAAAAACGCGGTAATGTACTTGAAATTAAATAAATCAAGAGGACGATCCTTTTCAGTACTCATGAATACTGTCCGTGTAGATTTCTGGAATAAACCTAACAATAATTCATGCAAGACAATCTACAAAAATAGATGCTTTCTGTTCTAGTGGGTTCGATTTACTGTAACCATATCATCTATAATATAGAAATGGATCGCAAAATGTGTTGCTAAGCTCATAACTCAAAAACGGCTGGACCGATTCGGATGATTATTTTTTTGTTCTGTTTGTAACCATCGGGACCGGGTCATAGAGGTGCGAAGCCGGGACAGGTCGCTAGTTGATTCTAAATGTATTTTCCACAATCAAAATCAAATGTTTTTATTACACATGGGCCCATGAGGGCACTTATAAAACGTCTACAGCAGTGCAATGATATTGTTGATCCAGATCAACTATGGCATTGCACTGCTGTATTATTTATTCAGATAAACAATTATGTAGGTAACCTATGAGGCAATTAACTCAATCTCCCTTTAACCCAGACATTCACAAATTAAACTCACGTTGTCAAGTCAAACCTGTCAGATAGGTATCTAATTTATTAAAGTCTAGACTTCAGCAAAAATCACAAATTAAACAGATGACGAATATTCGGAGTTCACAAATTGTAATATTATCTTTGATTTATCTAAATAACTTAGCGAATATGAAATGAGCTCGGGACCTGAAAGTTTGTTCAGATATTCTATCGAAGTTACGATAAGGCTTCAGCGGAGGCACTTAGGTATTTATAGGAGTTTTTGCGATTATTGTCGGCAATCGCCAGATTTGTGCTCGTAAAATAGATTGCTACATTTTATCGTTCCTCTTTCAATGTACCGATACAAAGGATCTTAAACCAGCCAGAGTTCGAACAAATACCTATTTATTTGCCTTACAGATGTTTTCAGCATTACTTTTATGGGTTTTAATAATTGTAATTTTGGTATCGGTCCTGAGCTCCTGACTTACGAGTTGTAGGTCGCGGATTGCTCTTAAAACGACGACGTGCTCTATAGAACGAAAAATGAAAGAGATGTGACAGCAGTGGAAACAATTATAGGCTGATGATCAATAGTAATTTTTATTAATTAATTTTATTTCTGTTTATAAAACGTTGCCTCACAATAGGAATTCTCTTGTGTATCGTGGGTGCGTTTACATATAAACTCTCATACACAATCACTCACACTCGGAAACTTGTGGGTCATACAAATATTTGTTCCGTGCTGGAATCGAATCCGCGACACCCTTCATAACAGTCGATCTCGTCAAACTCATCAGGTGCTGCGTCAACAGTGCCGTCAACTATGGCTATATAAATTCTAGTATTGAATTATACACATATTAATATAAAATTAAATAAATATCAAAACACCAAATATGTATGGGTATACCACATGGAGCGAAGTAAATCCTTTAATTTACGTGACCTAATTAATCAATATCCTAAAATAGACACAATTACCTTTAAAACTTCATTATTTATTGACATAGTTATGAAAAGTTCTTTCAAAGTTGCTAAAACAATCCTAGTTCTAGTCGAACTTTCTAGACAAACCCGCGAGCGTATGAAACCACAAGAATCAAAATTAAACATTCATGTGAGCTGAAAACTGGAAAATTCGTTAGCTAGGATTCCTTATTACATTCTGTGGTGAAACGCTCTGGTGCACTTTAGATAATCTCAACTTTATAAATATGTGTCTGAGCCCGATAGTGGTTGGTTCGGTCCATTAGATGGCTAACTAAAGCGCTTGTTCGAGGGAAGTCAGCCGTTTGAAAATGTTGGAGATAAAAAGAATAGTTCTATTTGGCGATAGAACTTTACATTGTGGTCTGTGTAGTATGTTACGTCAATTTTAAACATGTGGTTAGATTTTTATGTTGTAACGCGTTGGTGTGAATTCAATAGTTTCATTTCATTTAGGTCCTATTTCTATTTAGGTGCCAGAAGTATTAGAGAAAATATGCATATACGGCTCATGTTCAGCAGTGACTGTTCTACGGCCAGCCGTGGGTTAAGCTATTTATTGTATTCTTATATTTTTTGGTGTGAGGCTGTACTATAAGTTTGCTTTTATTAATGGCACCTAGTTTAAAACATGTCTCTCACACAGACGGAGACTTTTTTCGCCCTTATGACGGCTTTTCTTTCTCTTTCTGAGCAATCTCAGAGAACATAGGTGTAAACAAAGCAACACGTTCCCGTCATTTCTCATTATATAGCTACTTAAAACTTGGTACCATTACCTACAGTTGTATGGCACCACCAAATTGATGCGACCCACTTGGAGAACAAAAGCCCGTGCGAACACCGTGACGTCGCCATAATCCAACTTGAAATGACGCAGCATTTTTATTACTTACCCTTGTTAAGTTAATTTCGGCTGCGACGCGTACGCACGGTTCCGCATAGCACGTCTCCCGTCTCTTGGGCTGAGATGTATCTAATTAAGTCATAAAAAGCGGCGTTTCCTCAACAGAAGTGTTATTTTGTGAGCATCCGGGCACGGGCCGTGAGTTATCGCCCCTATTCCCGCTTTTAATTATTCATGAGCAACCCGGACAAGTTCCACCAACTTCAGACCAAAAGCTGGCGTGCTTCTATTAAATAATTTGCACTCACTTCTTTAAGACTTTGCGTGTGCGGTTTTGCATATTAATTTTTGGGTTATTGAGATTGAGATGTTATCTTTACCTCTTCTTCGCGGACGGAAGTTTGGATGAAGGTAAATTTAATCGAATTGCTGTCAGTTACAAAAGTTGCAGTTGAGTTGTTTCGGAATGTTGGTTCTAGCATCGTTATTTTCGTTTAACAGGCCTATCTATGTGAGTCCAGTTTGTATAATGTTTTAGACCCCTTAACCTAGAAAAGAAACACAAACAATGAGACCGAAATAGCTGCCTGCCTAACAAGCCTGAAAAACTCAAATAATTCAAAAGCTATCTCTTTTCTTGCTAACTTAAGATAACAATGAATTCATCGCTGCCGTTCCATATTTTGGTCATAGATAGTTGAACATGACGCAGGCATTGTTTATGTTGATAGTGTTGTGTTTACGTGTAGCACACAGTTATGTTGATGTTGTTTCAGATGTCGCCGCAGTCGTGCGCGCGCCGGTGAGATGAGCACAGCGGCCTCGAGCCGCAACTACTCCTACGATGAGACAATACAGGTACTAGATTTACCTATATAGAACCTTCTGAATGTTTAACAGTACAAAAGTCGGCACTCTGGTAGCCAAAAATAACTCAAAAAGGACAGTGTATAAGTTGTGCAGTATAAGCCTTTAGATACCCCGAGCATAAGTATGCTTTTTATGAAGATCGTCATCATCATCAACAAGAAGGCTGTACAGTCTTCTTTTAAGATTTTTTATCGTACAAGTAAGGCAATATTGTAATCGAATAAGTCAACGTATTTATTTACAACTGTATCGAGAGATCGGAATGAGAAACTAAACAATTTTCTGCAAGTAGTCCGCGGCAAGTTCAATTTTAATGAAATTGGCTTAGAAAAACCTACGCCAAAAGAAAATATTATTCCTTTAGGCCTTACCTCTAAAATATTCTTGCCTCGTAGCTCAAATAGCCGCGGTTTTTCAGGCCAAACTTGTTTAGTCCCCACGTTAGCCACTCGGCTAAGGTTGGCCGCCTCTCCGGGACGCGTTCCTTTTTTTGCTGTTAGAGAAAATCTAGGTCGGGAGAGACTAATCCGTTTGCAGGGAAACACTTTTTGTGTTGTGAATCAATGAATGTCCATTTATCCTGATTTTACTTTAAGAGGGTCTGATGTTGTTCTTTATACTAAAAGCTTATTTCAAGGCCTATTTTGTGATACAGTCATAAAATGTTTTTTTTTTATTAACATGGTTAGGTACTTATTTAGAACTCAACCAGAAAAAGTTAGTTGTGGACAATACCATAAAGATCAGTTATTACGAGAATACAACATGGTATGCTTATAGAACACTTTTTATGAAACATAAAAACTCCTGAAAACAGTAGACAGAAAATATACTTACATATACAAAATAGTTCTCTGCAACCTTTCTGAAAACAGCCCAGACTGCGTACAATAATGAAAACAATGCTATAATAAATTCAGCTTTCTGAATTCATGGGTGTTAACATTACGCGTCGGTAGCACTTTCACCGGCGCTCGTAGTTTTCAGCGCAGACTAATGTTTTGTACAATGGACTTTCGCTGCGATCGAAACACCGCTTACAGGCCAATGTGTACTAACACCAACAGTAATAAAGTTTATTTTCATTTGCCAAAATAAAGCGCTAAAATTGCAGGCCCTTCATGGTCGCCCGTAAACGTGGCTTAGATGAATGTGCTTCAATTTTGGGTCTTATTGCTGCTGAAATAGCTTTGAATTTGGTTGTTTGAGGAAGTATCAGGGGTATAGAAGAAGTTTTTCAGGACGGGTCATAACGACACATTAAGCAACACGGGCGCACTTACCTTTATTAATGCGGTACAGGGCTCAGCGCTTATCCGGCTGCTCAATGCGTTGTGCGGGTCAATGGGAACTACCGACACTTAACTAACTATTAGTGGCCTTTAACCGAATGTGTGCGGCGCCCTCTACGTGAGAGAAGTCACTTGATCTCTTGTTGGTGTCAGATTTTGTGGGGGCTTTAGGGTGACTGGTACAGTATTTTAAACATCCATGAAAATTTTCGTTGTAAATTAAAGAAATATAATAGAATTTTTTAATTCAGAATTGATGCCATAATTAATAAAGGGAAAGCAAAAAATCCATTGTAGAAAAGTAATCAACAAATCCAAAAACATACAACCCTAAGTACGAAAAGATACCTTGAAGTACATGCATTTATTTTTAATAGCTCAGCTAATCTGAGGCTTAATGTTAAGGAGAAAGCAAAACTTCTGCATGCAAAATAATCAACAAATTCAAAAATACACGTCTCTAAGTAACAGACGATAATACTGAGCACAGACCCAATGCTTTACGAGCCAGATAATGCACAACACCAGTCGTTAGCGCCTTTAAAAGCGGCGTGGTTTAATTCGCGCGTTATCGCAGCGTGGAAGCCGCGGCACTCCGCCGTTCCCCCGGCTCCCGATATTCCCGGCTCGCAAAATTTATCAGCAGCCGACCCACATTGCCCCAACATCTGCCGCCGACTCCGCGCCTGTATCGGACTGCGATTACCCCGACGTTATTGTGAGAAAGTAGTTTCTGCACCCATGTTGCCTTTATTGTTTCCTACTTTGTTTCCCATATGTTATTTTTGCAAAATATATTGGGAAAATAAAGCAAAGAAATATATTTTTTTCTGCAGTTTCTCTTTCTTCATCGACTAAATTGGTCCGTATTCCTAAATACAAGCAATTTCTGATATGAAACCCAAAGCAATAAGAATAAGCTGGAAAGGTTTATATTGCTTGTTTTGTGTCTCAGATGTGTAGGTATTGGTTGCCTTCCCAAAGCTCTTAGACCTAGCTCCGTAATTGGGGCTCTCAGTATCTATGTTATAAACTTTGATAAAACCAAAACCTTCTGTAAATACTAATAAACATCTTCAATTCGGGTCTGCGATAGTTTTCTTTGACCCTTTTTGTGGCGACCATAGCGAAACAGACGGTCAATCTAGTGGCCAGCAATTTCCTTCGCTGGATTGTTTTATCAGGGTCCGAAGCAATATATTGTGATTTCGCTATCTGTATCGGAGATTGGTTTAGTGAATTTGATTAACGAACTGTTTCCGCTGCGGCAAGGGTTGGGCCTAATGTGTGGACCACGGCGCATTAGGAGGCGCGGGCCAGAAAATCGAATTTTCCGCTTTTGTGGTTCCGCGTATGCGTACCTTCGCAGTTTTGTCGGGGTTTTCAGACCGTGTCGTATATAAACAAACGTGGACACGATCCCTCCCTTGAGACGTTTTCTATTTATTTTTACTCAGATTTTTCCTCGTTAATTATTCTTAGATCGTGATTGGTTAACTGGATACGTAACAAGATCTTAATTAATTATTAGCTTTTAATTACTTTTTGTTTGCATTTTTGTCTTCTTTTGGCGAGTTTCAGTAAGCTTGAGTTCAAGGGGAGCTTGAGTTAACGTTGGCATAGATTCCACGGGGTCGGTCCTTAATCCTAATACAAATTTTCCGAAAGATAAACCGGCGCAGGTTTACGGGCCCCGGGAGCACTCGCCCTATTTTCTTTCACTCCATCTCTATACGTAGGTGACGATAGAGGAAAACGATCGCCCGTGAACAATTTATTTCACCCACTTTTGTAAACTGTTCCATTATGAAAACGAAGCTTGGTAAACGTTTTTTTTAAACGTTATTTGGTACTTTCTGGTGTTTATATCTTGTAATTTACCAAAAAACGTATGAGTAGATAGATCAAAAATTCTAAAACCGACACTGGTTCATAAATTAGATAAATAATCAAACGAAATGTTTGGGTTGATAATTATATTGATTTAATTTCGGCACAACAGAAAACGTTACGAAAATCAACAATTTTAATTTTACAACAACAAATCCTTAAAACACAAACGAATTCCTAGTGTTTTTTTAAAAGCTGATCGTGGAATATCAACATCAACGACTGAATTTCAATGAAAATTTATGTTCGAAGTTAATTAAAAGGCTTTTGCGTCTCTCGCGACGAGCCTTTATCTGGATTCAAATTTTCCGAAAGATTAAACTGCGGACAGAAGGTTTACGATCCCTGAGAGCTTTCCGAAGCCTTAGCAACTAAACTGGCGACCGTGCTCCCCGTATTGACTGCGTACTTTGGAGAGATGATGGCACTCGACATGGGCTTAGCATTAACTAGGTACTTTAAGACATTCTCGAATTTTCGATTATCTTCTGCTTCAATTTACAGAGTGATAAGCGAGACAGCATATTGTTTGTTTACATTTATTTAGTTGGTGACTCAGTTTTTATTGGTTGAGTAACCATCCAATGAGTTGTAAGACTCGTAGAACTCACTGACCAAAAATTCCATAATGCTCCTACAATTGCCGATTCGTTTGAGAGCCTCGTAGTATTTGTGATTATTCAGATGGCATATACTAGCTCTACCGATGGTAAAGGCCAAAACCTGCCGGGGTCGCGGGTTTCACGAATTACCGTGACTCTAGAAAGTAAAGCGCTATTGAAGGATCACTGTGGATTTTAGTCAGTACAATACAGACAGTTCTTCCTGCCCCGCCCTGGGTAATCACTCTCATTCACTCACACACACATTTGATTTATTTAACACGATTAAATAAAAGGATTGGTGGTCTACGTGGGACTGACTATTTAGAATCAAGATGGTCGATTTTAATCAGCAAGAGCCTAACAGTCAGGAGGACTCATTTGATGATTTTACCAACACAATTTACAAAAACGTGGGAAAAAAAGGATCATTAGTCTCTTTCTTGCCTTTTGGGTCACTCCTATTTATGTCTGTTTCGTAGATACCTATATGTATAGTTCATTCCTAATCCTCTCCAGTGAATTTGGGAGGCAGACCCGTAATGGCAGGTGGGCACGTTCGTCCGATTGATAATAATGGCAGCACAGTCATTAGACCACTGCAGGTGGACTTCCTGATTTAATCCCTTCGGTCGTATCTTATAGTTACCATTACTAAACTGTGGTTAGGCTGTGCTTACAAACTAACTTGTGGTGAATTAATCAAGCAGTTTAGGTTCACGTGTGCTTATTTAGTTATGGTTGTATTAAGTACGACTAGTGAATTTATTTACAACTTATTCTTGGTTAAAATGAATCGCGTCTTCAATACACGTTAACGATCAGGCCAATAGTTTCATTGGGACCGCATCGTGGATAACAGCGACGTGCTCCCTCTTTCATAGAGGAGGCGTGTGTCCCACCAGTGGGAACTCAAGGATGATTATAATTATGTTTATAACAAAAAGAGTTTCGATATTAATGTTTTATTAAGTGGAAGAGGTATTTTAGAGTGCCTAGAGATCTAAAGAACTTTTTTTTGGAAATTCGTTCCCCAGAAGCTACCTTGAATAGTTTTTAAGTTTGAATGGAGGGAAATTCTATTTTGTACTTTCAATATTTTCCTAAAAATCACAAACCGTCCTTTGGGAGTTGGGTAAAAACAAATGAGTGCGCCCTCTATCCTGAATTGAAGCAATTTATTGGCCGTGCGTGATTGTGCGGGTCACTATTTTTATTGCCGCTATTCGATACTAGATGGCGGAATTCTTTACCGCCGTTTTTAGTGTGAGGGCGGACTGGATTAATAGTTTTGTAGTAGTTGGTTTAAAGAGGATTTAGCTGTTATTTTAAAAGATACCTATTATAATAATGGAAACTAAATACTTTTATGTAGGATGATGATAACAAGTTGCTATTTAACTAAATACTTTGACAGCGATTTTGTAAATAATTCCATATTAGTGTTTAGTCATATTTAAATAGGTGGGTGCTTCATAAATTCACACCTTTCCCATGATGTAGGCAAGGGGTGGAACTGTACACATTAGGTAACCGCGACACTAGAACGTACTGTTAGGCGGCAGCCGCTGATTGTCTTTTGGAAAAACTGCACCAAGTTCTTTTTACAAAGTTTATTGAAAAAACTACAGTCACGTTTTGAACCTCACTTTTCTATATATGAATATTGGAATTTAAAAAGCGGGAACGCGGATTGGTTGCTAATTTGCTACTGAATTGTCCGCATGGACGAAAATGCTGTAATAGAAAATATTATGTTTTGTCAGCAATTAGTCGCGTGCAAATTACGAATATAACAGTACGAAGGCTATTGAAGGATCACCGTGCATTTTAGTCAGTACAAGTCTGACAGTGATGGGTAGGAGGACTCATTTGATGATTTTACATCGATTAAGAAAAAATGAGGTAGGCAGAAACTACAGAACGGTGTATACGTAATAATAATCGTACATAATAGTTTCATGTGCAAAAGATCAAATTGTTAAAAGTAGGTATTTCTTTTTCGGGTATATTGGCCAGTCTTAGTAATTATTTCGTTTACTGACCCATGAAAGCAATCCACAGCACATCTACACTTAATTAACTAACACTACAAGACACCGACAATTACCACCAATTACATGACAACTGTCATCACACAGCTCCGCACTGATTTGTCGACGTCACACTTGTTACAAGGCTACACTGCAGGCCGATAAAACTGACCCCGTACCATTATTCGTCGTTCAATGACTATTTGTCGTAATTAACAGGCGATGGTTAATCTCACTGGACCTACTCCCTCCTCACCTCTCGGTTCACCCCCCGGCAGTGCGTCGCGCCGCCCTAAATCACGGTACTGCCATGGCCTGCTGCGGCCTGCCGTCACTAGCTTTTTAACTGCATTGAAAGTACGAGTAGTCTGGTGAGAGAACAGGTGTGCAGTTTTCGTGACATTACGGATCCAATTTTTTTTAGTTATCAAGCAAATTTTCATGTTTTGAACACAAACACTGTGTGTAATCGTAATTTTCATATCATTACAAGTATGTGACAGTCTGCTGCCTTTCTACAAAGTTTTATTAGTTGTAGTTGATTTAGTTGACCTACTTAGCTAAGGTCTTTCATTAACTAATCGTCTATCTATCTAATTACATTTTTTCATCCTAATGTTTTTAAATTTTTAGGGAAAGTTTTTTTTTATAAGGAAGGGAAAATATCACTTCAAATCAAATTAAACCATTAATTTCAAGTAGGCCAGTTATAGCACTTTTGAAATGTCAAAAGCAAAAAACTGTTCAAAAATAGTCACGTTAAATGAATAAAAACAGTTCAAAAATAGTTATGTTACTACAGAAAACGTAACATCAGGTATTGTGTAGCTGTTTGACTATCTTTACTGTTATCTCGGGTGTTATTAAAAACACGTAGGCGTGAAAAGGGGTCATGCCAGTTAGAACTAGGACGTCTACTTTCTGAGGACCAGTGCAATCTCCAACCAATCTTGAGGTCATAGGACAGCTTTTCATTCTATTTATATTTTTTATGCTCGACTGTCGTCCAATTATGCGAAACGTTGGAGTTTAAAATAAAAGGGTAAGAAGGATGATATTCTTTCTAGAAAATGGTAATTTTATGCAAGATTGTGATTTTATCGTTCTTCGAGAATTATTTTGTCTTTTAGTGTACTTACCTAATTTATTTTTTTTACTGACCTACCACTAAAATAATAATATAATAAATAATAATATATAATATTCCACAACTATAACACAACGCCATCTAGTCCCAAGCTAAGCAGAGCTTGTGTTACGGGTACTAGACAACTGATAAACATACTCATATATTTCTAAATACATACATATTATAGATAAATTACACCCAGACACAGAACAAATGATCATGCTCATCACACAAACATTTGTCCTGGGTGGGAATCGAACCCACGACCCCCAGGCATATAAGTCAGGGTCACTAACCACTAGATCAACAGGCCAGTCAAGTTACCACGAGGTCTCTAAAAGTAGTTAGTTGGACGAACAGGGCTGAAAGTACAGTGTACGTGTATGTATGTAATTTGTAAAGATAGCTATCGAAATATGGTTTTTCAAATTATATGAAGATACGAGTAATGAAAATTTTAGAATGATGAAGGGCCTACATTTTAAGAGGTTTTAGTTTTATTTTTCTATTGAGAAGCTCTGTTTGACTAACTTAAAGCTACTCCCAAGCGATTACTTACTATACTAAACCTGGTCTACATGACTAAATAAAACAAATACGTAAAGTTTACAGACCTACATACTATACGATACGTAACATAGCAGCTATATAAAGGTTACCGAAGCAATTCTTATTTCCTTTCCAAATTCAGATTCTTCTACGATAAGAGTTGATCGTCGCAGCTAATACACCCTCAGAATAATGTTGAAAGGCGCTGGAGGTGGTATCGATGACGTCATCTCGACCCCCGGGACTTCCCGGATTCTTTCATCAAATCCCTACATTGCTCCGTGCGATTATTCACACGATACTCCAGGGGTGCTCAAACTTTTAGGGATTAAATTGCCATCTGTCGTCGTTTTGTAAACATTTTTGCTTTGGGCTGAGTAAGTTGAGTCATATTTTTTATGGTAGAATTTAATTTTCTTGCGAGCCTAGCCTAGCCTAGACGTCACATGTAACTTTTATGGGCTATATCTTTCTTATTCTTTGTTTAATCGAAAAAAGAAAAAAATAGGTGTCCATAATTTTTTTATAATCTAAAATTCGTACTAAATATAATGTAATTATTTCACCCTGGAAACTACCCTATTACCTATTATAATTTATGTCGTGATGGCCCGGACGTATAGCACCTTCCTTCACATACATGAGGTTACGAGTTTAGACCCCGGCCATCAGTACCATGTGTTATCCTGGCCTGGGTTGTTCTCAGAGGCGGCTTAATTAACTATGTTATAGAGAGAGTGGCCACATCCTCACAAGATAAAAAGAAAAAGAGCTAATTACTTATTGTCTTTCTATTGTCTCATTTTATAATTTCTACCTAACATATTCGCTGATTCATCTCATGGCGTGAGGTCTTAGTGGAGCACTTAAACCTTTATTTTACAACGCAAACATTTTATAGTTTATAGTTTGTAAACACGTCGTAAAATAATTTGAATATGCTGACATTAAATTTACAATGTGACGAAGGGTTTTACAGCTGAAGTGTTGCCATTAACGTTCAGTGGACCTGAAATTTCGCTTAAAAGTCGTGTTAACTATTTCTCTGTTTTTGATTGCTTACTTACTTATAAACTATGAAAGTTGTAATTAATTACTAACATTTAATGACCTTATGCCTCTATGACAGACATCTCACTACTACTGCAAATCCGAAATTCGTGAGAACGGATATTTTTTTAGAACTTCCGAACGAATCTATGCTTATGATTTTGCTTCAGACAAAATTACAGTTGCGAATAGAACATAGGCCTTTTCGTAATACGTCCTGTTGGATAATTTTCGAATAACGAGCAGCCGAAACCGCTGGTAAAACCTATTCTTGTTAATACGTATTATACTCGTAATAACTTCTTCACACTGAAAATTTAACCTATTATTAAGTTTGAACTCTAAAATGAACGCCGTTCAAAAACTTTTGGAACCATTCGAATAGAAAGGAAATAAACGATCCCCTTCTTACAACGGTAATCCCAAAAGTAGATGGCAATGTGGCGAAATTTATATACAGCGTGCTCCAAAACCTATTAGAAATGGGAATTTTGTTAAACTAATAATTTGCTGAAGTTATAATTGCTTTTTGTTATCTGTTAAGGTTACAGTTGGAATAATTGTATTTAAATAGTTAGTGATCTGTTTCTAATTAGATGTTTAGTCTAAATGTCAACGACACGGGCTCGTGGGTCTTATACCATCACCGTGACCCCGGAACATAAAGGGCTATTGAAGGACACCGTGGATTTTAGTCAGTACAAGTCTGACAGTCCCTCCCGCCCTGCCCGGGGTGGGAGGACTGATTTGATGATTTTACCACGATAAAAAAAAAATGTCAACGACAAGTCTTTTTAAATTATTTTTTACGAAGCTAACGATCTTGAAGAGGCGTGCTAGTGAAAGTGGAGATATAACCGCATAATATGCGTTATATAGAAAGCGTGTCAAGTGCTAAATGTCCACCTCTAATTAAAGTTGTCTTTAAAATATTCACATAGTTTAAAATAAGGACAAAATTTCGTTTTTTTTTACTTTGTATGCTTTAGTTTTATGCCCAATTAGACTTTGTCGTTAAGAAAACTCACATTAAAACTTTATAGTACAACAATTTATTTAGTTAATGCATTTGTTGCATTAACTAAATAAATTGTTGCACGCATGCACCAAGCCAATAATGTTTTAAAATAAATGTGTCACTTTAAACGAGGGTGGCGTTTGCACACACCCTGTAACACGATGCACCGGTGCATAGTGCAGGGGCGCTGCCGCTGCAAGATCGCGCCCGCGCCGCCTTAATCAAACCCAAGCAATTTATGATCGCCGCCACGACAACTACATTCTGCAACTTTTTGTACTGCGCCTATCTGAGCGCGTCGGATAAATTGATATATGTTTTATACCGTGATGTGTGTATAAATATTCTAGATATAGTTATTTTGTAACTACAAAAATTTTTCGTCCGTGACAAAATTACAGTGATTATTTTTTTCTTTTCTTTCTTATTATTATTTTATCATCTATAACATAATAATCGGGAGTACAGAATAATAATTAATTACAAAAATATATTTACAAATAAGAAGGACTGTACTGTACGAAAATGTTGTTTACTGTAGCAACTTTATCAAAACCACAATATTATATTTATTCCAAAACAAGATTAATACCTTTAACATAACAGGCATTGTGACACTTTTAGTTACCGGCCGGTCAAAATAGTTTTGTGATGGCGGTAAAATCCAGTCATCGTAGTAACGAGATACCTATTTCTTCAGTTAATAAAATCAAAGCAAAATGTTCATGTTTTCAAGAAACAGCTTTAGAAGCTTTTACTTGATTATATTCCCGATGCCTAGGGACTAGAAAACAATGTTTTGTAATTTCTTTAAGCCTTGGTTAAAAGGAAAAATAATTATTTAAAGATAAAAAGAAATAGCCATTCGTTTTACATATTTATCAGCTACATCTATCTCAATATGACATTATTCATTTAATTACACATTACGCTTACCATCAGGTGAAATAGTGGTAAAACGCAACCCTATCACTAAATTATTGAAAAAGAAAAAAAAATGACACCATAATTTTACTTAGCTTTTATATCTCTGGGTGCGAACTCATTCACTGATAGTAATGTCTTCTAGATTACATTTTAAATATAAGTATAATTTACTTATTTTAGGGCTGATTTTTCAATAGTCACATAACTTTTATCTGACGAATAAAAATGGTGGTTTGACAGCTTATCTATCTATAGAAAATATGTGAAACCGCTATTGTTATTCCTCAGATAAAAGCTATTGAAAAATCAGCCCTTAATTAATATTTATTCTGGTCAATGTGGTTGCAGAATAACCAGTCGATACAATGCGTCGCAGTGTTGTATCTTTAGCCGGGGGCCGGCCCCTATCCAAAGTGCTTGCATTAGAACTTACACCCGCCGCCGATATAGTGGGCCAGCAATAAAACTGAGCGCGTGTAACTGATAACTATTGCCGGATACATTTGAGGTTATTGGCTAAATAAAAAACATGCTTATAGGCCCGTTTGCTATGCAAATGATGAAGCGCGCTTAAAGCATTTTAATGTATTTTTTTTTATTAAAGATTATGTATTATAAAAAATATTATTTTTTTCTATAAGTAAACTATAACCACCATTACATATTATTAATTTAATTTTTTTTTTTTACATTATTTTGGCCTAAAAAATTGGTCAAATAACTGGTGTACTGGTGTGCAGGTATGTATGCCACGTATGAAAGGAAAATGTGACGATCGTAGCAATTGTTGTTCTGTAGTTTCTTCTTCGTACCTCCAAGGAAAATATCTATGCATAATATATTCTCGAACACTAAGGTCATGAAAAATGTGTCCCTATATTCAGAAATAGGGACCCGACGGTCACAGTCTAGGCACAGATGGAAGACGAGCCACACTGCATGCACCATTCGCGTGAAATCAATATTTTATATTGCTGTGGATATTTTATAACTTACCACAAAAGTAACACGTCGTGTTGTGGAAGGTTTACCCACTGCATCGCGCCCCGTCGCGTAGCGCGGGTAGGCAGATAAATGTCTTTGCATTCACAATTTAACCTAAAGAGTTCAATCTGCAATAGCTCACTTAATTTACGGCAGAAATGGATTTCATCCAATTCATCTCACAAAAAGGAGAGAGGTATTCCACTGAGGGCACCCGCTGTCAATGGCAGCTGAGCCACTGGTACCTTATCTATTCGGCATAAGGCTCTTGTCAAAATTTTTCGTAGGTGCCAGGTGCCCTAAATGGAATACCTGAAATGCCTTTGTTCCAGTGGTTAAAACTTTATACGATGATTCTCTTTAATTTTTTTAAACATTTGTTATTTCTTCTGTATCGCGGGTGTTTTGCAAACATTGAATGTCACATACACAGGAAAGGTGACAGGAAAGGTGGAAAAAATTTTGCTCTGTCATAAAATATTTATTAAAATTATAATTAGCTTTTATTTTTAAATTTAAATGCATAAATACACATGCTAACATAAAGCACCTACCAGTATAGTGTTATCTCCTAGTAACATCTCACACAAACAATACAGTTGGATCATCATAGGAAAACATACTTGGATCTAATCATGGAAGCACTAAAGGTATCTCTGGCAGAAATGATGGCACTATTCCAAACCAGGATGTCCAATTTTGAGGCAGAATTGAAAAATCCTTCAGCTGCGGGTAACACAGACAGTTTGGGTGCGGAATTCACTTCATTCAAGAAGTTTATTGTTGATGCGCTGGGCTGTCTTCAGCAGCAGTTGGAGGCTTTGGCACAGGGCCTCGACAACCTGGAGATGCGTGGACGGCGAAAGATGATACTTCTTCATGGTGTCACCGAGCAGGCCAAAGAAGACACAGCAACGGTAGTAGCAGAGGTAGTGCGCTGTCATCTAAAGCTAGCCGACTTTACTGTTGCTGATATCAGGCGGTGTCACCGTATGGGCAGGCAAGCAGGTACTAGCAAGCCCAGGCCTATTCTCTGCAAGCTGCGGGATGTGACTACTAGGGACAGTATCTGGTTCGCCAAGACGAAACTGAAGGGCACCGGCATCACAGCGTCAGAGTTCCTGACGAGACCTAGGCATCAGCTGTTCATGTCTGCCAGGGAAAAGTTTGGCGAAAGGAATTGCTGGACGAAGCAGGGCGTTATTTATATCCTTGGCGCCGACGGGTCCCGACTTCGAATTAGTTCGTTGCATGACCTTAATACCCAGCAGGTCAGTGATAAGGCTATGTCCCCTGTTGCATCGGCACTATCATCGTCGCCGACTCCATCACCGGCAGCGAAAAAGCCTCGACGTGCAGCCATGAAGAACAAGTAATTCCGTGCACTTTATACGTAGAATCACCGTCCGGGTAGCAATATTTGTGTTTAAACTATACCCTCTCATTGCTATTGATATAATTTTAATTTCTCTACTCTGTATTTATTATTTAGTCTCTCACAATTTAAGTTTATTACCTCCTTTTACAAATTAATATAACCTTGCTTTTACTTTTATCTGTCAGCTGTCACTTATCTAAACGAACTGTCATACGTCATTTGTAAGTTTTCGTTCAGAAACGCTTTAAGAATGTTCGTTTTTTATTGTTTTTGTTGAAATCTTTTTCTTGTTTCTTAATTTTGTAGGTTTGTAATTATGTAGAATATTTCTGTTACCCGGACGGCGACGTAAGACGTTTACAAAACTTTTAAATTTTATGTGTATTAGTTTTTAAATAATTTTTATTTTTATTTGACACTCAACTGGCGGGTGGATGTATTTTTAATTTGAAAAGTTAATTTATTTTATTTTTGTCACATTTTTTGCTTTTAATTAGTGTCAATGTCAGACAGCAATGGCGGCAGTGACACGGAAAGTTTATCTTCGAGCAATAGTAGTGGTTTTGATAGTAGTCCATCTCTTTCTGATACGCTTGAATTTCAGTTCTCCGATGTACCAAAGAATTTTAATGTAGTCCATATAAATGCCCAAAGTATTCCAGCACATTACACTGACATGCTAGCAAATTTAGACTGTAAGAACATCCACGCTATCCTTGTCTCGGAGTCTTGGCTAAAACCATGTCTTCCATCGACCTCCTATTCCTTGCCAGGATTTCAACTGATTAGAAATGATCGCGCGCGTGGTGGTGGTGGCGGTGTTGCCATATATTTACGTCCACATATTCCTTTCACAATCATCGATATGTCTGCACAACCACCACCGCAGAGCGCGGGCGAGCATCTCTTTTTAGAAGTAATCCTGAATAGCGTAAAAGTCCTTTTGGGAGTTTATTATAGCCCTTCCTCACATAATAATTTCTTCTCTTCCTTTGAAAAACTCCTTGAAAACCTAACACCCTCTTACAGTCATACCATAATCTTGGGGGACTTCAATACATGCTTATTGAAAACTGATACCCGCTCTTCTTCTCTGAGGTCAATCATTGAATCTTCGAATCTATCAATTCTCCCTTTAAGTGCCACACACCACTTTCCAAACTGTAACCCTTCACTTTTAGATCTTGTCATTGTTTCCTCTCTTCAACATGTCAGTAAGCATGGTCAATGCTCAGCTGACATGTTTTCCTACCATGACCTATTATTCCTGTCATACAAAATTCGCCCACCTAAGGCAAAACCTCAAATTCTCCTGCAGCGCAGTTTTGGTGGGATGAATTCTGATGATCTCCGAAGAGATGTTAACAGCATTGATTGGAGTCCTTTGTTCAACAGCGAGTCAATGGATGATAAAGTCAACATGCTGACGGACAACCTTGTGCAGCTATACAATGTTCATGCTCCTATACGTGCTATTAAAATCAAACAGCTTCCAGCACCTTGGCTCACAGATGACATTCGAGCTGCGATACGGAGAAAAGCTGTTACAAAAGCCAAATTCAAACGTCGGCCCACGCAATCGAACCGAGAAAGCCTTGTTGATGCTCGCAATCACTGCAATAAGGTGTGTAGAGATGCTCAACGACGCCATATCCATACCTCAGTTGAAAATGAAGATCCAGCTAAAGTCTGGAAATTTCTGAAATCCATGGGAGTTGGAAAATCACGCCAAGAAACTATTCCAAAAAAAATAGATATAGATCTTCTGAATCAACACTTCTCATCTTCGTCCCACTGCAATGGGGCCATAAAAGCAGCAACTATTAACTATCTTTCAAACCTTCCAACTCCGGATCACCCCCCATTTCTTTTTAGTCAATTCACTGATTGTGATGTTAAGAAGAGCGTAATGTCAATAACATCTAACGCTGTTGGTGGTGATTGTGTCAGTCGGAAAATGATACTCCCTGTTCTCGATGAAATTCTTCCTATCCTATGCCATATCCTGAACTTCTCTATATTCTCTGGTGTCTTTCCTTCAATGTGGAAAGATGCTAAAATCGTACCCTTACCGAAAAAATCCAATCCCACTTCCTTTTCAGAATACCGTCCCATCTCCATCCTGCCTTTCCTTTCCAAAGTCCTAGAACGCCTTGTCCACAACCAGCTCAGTGTTTTTCTCAGCAAAAACAATCTGCTTAATCCCTTCCAATCCGGTTTTCGTCCTGGTCACAGCACCACCACAGCACTAATTAATGTTACGGATGACATAAGGCTGGGTATGGAGAGAGGAAATCTGACTGTGCTTTGCTTACTGGATTTTAGTAATGCATTCAATACCGTCGATTTCGATATCCTGCTCGCCTCGCTTCGCTCGCTTAACATATCTCCAACAGCGATTGATTGGTTTCATAGTTACCTGTATGGCCGCCGGCAACGTATTTGCATAGAAGAGTCGAGCTCTTCTTGGTGTTATACTTCTGCCGGTGTACCTCAGGGTGGCGTTTTATCTCCTTTACTCTTCGCAACTTTTATTAATTCTATCTCCTCGAAACTTCTTTCTTCCTACCACCTTTATGCAGATGATTTGCAAAGGACATTGCCCATTTTTGTATGGGAGTTGGTCCAAATGCTGCCCAGGAATGGGAGTACGTGCGCTGGGTTCCTGGCACTAATGTCTGTCTATGTACGAAATATTTTAAAAATCTACCCTGGGGTTCCTGATTTATTTAGAATTTTATTTGGATGACTTCATTTTTGTCTCCATGATTATTTTTATTATTCTGTACATCTGTCCAAATGCTGCCCAGGTATAGGAGTACTTGCACTGGGTTCCTGCCACTAATGTCTGTCTACATGCGAAATATTTTAAAAATCTACCCAGGGGTTTCTGATTTATTTAGGTTTTTATGTGGATGACTTCATTTTTGTCTCCATGATTTTTTATCGTACTTTACACCTGTCCAAATGCTGCCCAGGAATGAGAGTACTTGCACTGGGTTGTTGTCACTAATGTCTGTCTACATGCGAAATATTTTAAAACTCTACCCAGGGGTTCCTGATTGATTTAGATTATTATGTGGATGACTTCATTTTTGTCTCCATGATATTTTTTATCGTATTTTACACCTGTCTAAATGCTGCCCAGAAATGAGAGTGCGTGTGCTGGGTTTCTGGCACTAATGTCTGTCTATGTACGAAATATTTTAAAAATCTACTCAGGGGTTCCTTATTTATTAAGATGTTTATGTGGATGACTTCATTTTTGTCTCCATGATTTTTTTATGGTACTTTACACCTAATGCAAATAAAAAAATGCACCAAATGCTGCCCTGGCACTATGTCGATCACGGGCATGCCGCAAAAGCGGCGGTAAGACCCCTCTGTGAGGAGTGACTGGATAGGCGTCACGGCGTCCTAACCTTTCGCATGACGCAGGTCCTCACCGGACACGGATGTTCCAAGAGGTACCTCTGTCTAATGAGGAAGGAGGAAACGCCTGGGTGTCACCACTGCGAAGATCGCCCGGAAGACACAGTCGAGCATACGGTGCAGGATTGCCCCACTTGGGCGGTGCACAAACGTGTCCTCACGGCGGCGATAGGCGGAAACCTCTCGCGCCCGGCATAGGCCGCGGCCATGCTGCGGGGCGGGACGGAGTGGGAAGCGGTCGCCTCCTTCTGCGAAGCAGTCATGCTCGCGAAGGAGGAAGCGCGCCACGCGAGAGAGAGAACGATGTCCTCCCTCCGTCCTACCCACGGTGGTGGACGCCCGCGGCGTCGGACGTCCCAGGACGATCTCCGGCCACCGTAGGCGCGGGCATGCGGGCGGCGAGTAAAGGGCAACTCGCCGTCCGACCATGGACCATGCCCGGGTCGACGGCGCATCGTGTTCCACGCGCGCCTCAAAGAGCGTCAGCCTTGAGCCGTGCCGGGGTCGCGGGACTCATTCCATCACCGTGACCCCGGAACATAAAAGACTATTGAAGGACATCGTGGATTTTAGTCAGTACAAGTCTGACAGTTTCTCGCGCCCTGCCCGGGGTGAGAAGACTCATTTGATGATTTTACCACGATAAAAAAAAGGTGAAAAATGTCTGTCGATCAGGAACCCCTGAGTAGATTTTAAAAATATTTCGTACATAGCCAGACATTAGTGCCAGCACACGTATTCCTATTCCTGGTCAGTATTTGGACAGGTGTTAAATACGATAACAAAAATCATGGAGACGAAAATGAAGTCTTCCACATAAAAATCTAAATAAATCATGAACCCCGGAGTACATTTTTAAAATATTTTTTAACATAGATAGACATTAGTGCCAGGAACACAGCACACGTACTCCCATTCCTGGACAGCATATGGACAGGTATAAAATACGATAAAAAATATCATAAAGACAAAAATGAAGTCATCCAAATAGAAATCTAAATAAATCAGAAACCCCTGGGTAGATTTTTAAAATATTTCGTATGTAGACAGACATTAGTGACAAGAACCCAGTGCAAGTACTCTTATTCTTGGGCAGCATTTGGACAGCTGTAAAATACGATAAAAAAAATCGTGGAGACAAAAATGAAGTCATCCACATAAAAATCTAAATAAATCAGGAACCCCTGTGTAGATGTTTAAAATATTTCGTACATAGACAGACATTCGTGCCAGGAACACAGCAAACGTACTCCCATTCCTGGGCAACATTTGGACAGGTGTAAAATACGATAAAAAAATCATGCAGACAAAAATTAAGTATCCACATAAAAATCTAAATAAATCAGGAACCCCTGGGTCGATTTTTAAAATATTACGCAAATAGACAGACATTAGTAGCAGGAACCCAGTGCAAGTACTCCCATTCCTGGGCATCATTTAGACAGGTGTAAAATACGATAAAAAAAATCATGGGGACAAAAATGAAGTCATCCATATAAAAATCTAAATAAATCAGGAACCCCAGGGTAGATTTTTAAAATATTTCGTACATAGACAGACATTAGTGCCAGGAACACAGCACACGTACTCCCATTCCTGGGCAGCATTTGGACCGCAGTTGGGCAATCTCCTTTATAGGCAAGCTACTCCATCAGAACTTGCTGATGCAATTAATATTATAAATAAGGATTTGGCTGCGATTTGCGAGTGGAGTGACGCGCATGGATTGTTGGTAAACCCGTTGAAAACTCAGGTCATTGTTGTTGGCAGCTCGAGGATGATCTCCAAAATAAACTGGTTGCAGCTACCGCAGATTGAATTCAACGGGACTGCGATACCCTTAAGCAAGAAGGTCAAGAATCTCGGGGTTTGGATTGACGAACATCTTTCTTGGGGCCCTCAGCTGCAAGAAGTAAGTCGCAAAATTTTTGCATCTGCTAAGTCCTTGAGACGATTACGGAACTTTCTTCCAACCGCCACTAAAACTGCGCTTGCGCAATCCCTCCTACTTCCCATCCTTGACTATGCTGATGTCAGTTATCTTGATCTTACTGAGGCACAACTTGATAAACTTGAGCGACTTCAAAACTTTTGCATAAGATTCATATTTGGCCTACGCAAGTATGATCACATTTCTGAATTTCGTGTAAAACTCAAGTGGCTTCCTATACGTCTTCGCCGGAATTCTCATATCTTGTTTCAGCTCTACAGTATTCTGTTCAATCCTAAAACCCCCTCTTATCTTAAAGAACGTTTCAAGTTCCTTCATGACACACATAATAGATATCTAAGGTCATCGGAAAACCTGAAACTGGAAATGCCAATGCATTCTAGCCGTTTTTACGACAAATCTTTTACCGTCGAAGCAGTACGTTTATGGAATGCCTTGCCCCTGTCAGTACGGCGCGCTCAAAGCCTGTCCACTTTTAAAAATCTGGTCAAAAACCACTACCTTTCCTCTTAAACGTGTGACGCGAACGTTTATTAGCGTTTTTCCATAATAATTAATGTATATTTATATAATTATATGTGTTTATATATTTTGTGTTTGTGTGTATGTTTTTGTTTGTTGGTAAATTGTACACCGTAGACTACCTACAGTATTGTTCCTCCTTTACTTTTCAAATCCATCCAAAGGTTGTCTTGAAAAGATCGCTTTTAGCGATAAGACCGCCCATTGTGTCACCCTATTTATAAGATATTGATTGGATGTATCCTGTAATTTGTATGGTGTACATAATAAAGAGTATTCTATTCTATTCTATTCTATACACGTTGTTTGTGATTTACATTCTTTAAATATATCATTACTTAACTACAATTAAACTAAAAACAACGAAACAATTATATCTAAAACAAGAGCACTCCTAATTAAAGCCACGTGTATCCTAAATATGTTTGAAATAGTTCAGTGCAATTAAAGTACAGGCCTTTTTGAAAACAAACCCATTAAAATGTGCATTCAAAGTGCAAGTCACTGAGGGTTGGTTTGTTCTGCTTTCCTGGGCCGGGTGGCCATGGAATAGATAGTTACAGAAGGAGCACTCCAAGCGTAGAGAAACACAGACAGGCCGGTTGACGGTACGTGATCTTCACTTCAGAGAAGTAATCTCGAATTCAGTCATCGTTGCGTCGACCAACATGATCTGCCACTTCAGCACGCGTAGCATGGCGCTGTAGAAACGAGTTTTATCGGTTTAAGCATAGCGATGTTTAAAATATAGAAAATGGTTGATGGTTTAAGAATAGTGTCATATTTGTGCATAAAAACAGTCGATTTGTACAGAAATAACGATGAAATAACTTTGTCTTTCCTTGGTAGAATAGAGATAGAATCGCCATGCCACGCGTGCAGTTCATAATGCTTAGATGAGTATCGTTGATTGCGTGGTTTGTACTTAGCCTTCTGTATTCATATCTACTCAGTGGCGTAGGGTCGAGTGCACTGTTCTCTTGTAATTTAAACAAGCGCCGATGCGTAAAAATGGATGAGCGTTGTGGTACTACTTCAATTAGGGGTGGGATTTTTTATAAGTGGAGGTGACAGTTTCAAAGTGACGTCGGTTTTTTTTTTGTTTAATAGGGTAAGATTAAGAAAATTCGGTATTTTACGGTTATTAATTACGAGGATGATCTTACAAGTGTGACGAAATTAAGTGTTTTGCCTGTAATATTTCATGGAATTTAGTGTATGATAAATATTAGATCTGGTGAATGAATGTTGTCACGGTATACATAATTATATCTAAAGATACGCGAAGCATTGTACGTAGCTCAAATTTCAAAACGACTTATGATGGTAGCTGATTAACTAAACTAATATTGACAGCTTATACCTCTTACATTTATTCTCGGTTTTACAAACGCTTATCTCAACAACACCACACCACGATCGTGCAAAAATTTTACACAAAGAAGGATGGACAAAACGTCCCACCCCTTGTAACACTTCCACCCATATATCAAATGAAAGCACTTGAAAAGTGTATCATTTCATTGTATGACAGCAAACCTGTAAACCATGGGAGAAAAAAGTTATTGAGGCTTTTATGTCAAAATACCAACGAGACATAATGTTAGGCAGAAGTCGTGTAGGTCTCAAATTATATTAATCCATACTCAATACAGTGTGCTAATGCATCGTTGACGTTACTGTATTAAAAAAAAAATGCCAGTACGGGGAGCGCTTCTTGATTTAACCAATGAGCCCAATGGTAGAGTTGGCCGTCAAATAAAGAAAAGTGTTTATTTGAGAGCTGGTACACACAAAAAAAAGGAACATGATAACAAATCATGATGATGTCAGCATGACAAATGTCACATGATATGCAAACAAAAAAACTTTCTTTAACCAATTTATCGGACTACCTTCAGCTCGTCCGCGATTCTGTGCCTTAACGATTGGGTTTGTCGACTATGAAAGTAGAAGACAGGCGTCAACTATGTGTTTTTTTTTTTTTTTTTTAGGTGGTAAAATCATCAAATGAGTCCTCCCGCCCTGGGCGGGGCGGAAGGGACTGTCAGACTCTTACTGACTAAAATCCACCCGTGTTCCTTCGGATGCCCTTTACGTTCCAGGGCCGCGGTATCCTGGGTTAAGAAAAAACCCGCGACCCCAGCAGGCATTTGGCGCGAAACACGACGCGCCACCGACCCGGGCTTGGTCTTCGGTCGGACGGCGAGCTACCCATAACTCACCGTCCGCAAGCCCGCTCCGCCGCTGTGCCCTCTGCTGATCAGAGGGACACGCGTTGGAGCGTCCACACGACAGGCTATTCGCATACGGGCAAAGAGACCCCTTAGGCACACAGTGCTTAAGGAAGAGTTTTTGCCCGCATCCCAAGGTGCACCGGCCCGAAACACTGGTCTTCCCCCCCGACGTATCCGAGAGGGAACTCCAGTCCACGGGCGCACGTGGAGGTTTCCTGTCTTAGCACCCCGTCAACTATGTGTTACGTGTTCGCGATCTTTACTTCGAGTATTCGAGAATTCGTCATAGTGTTTATTACGAGAATATGTATATGGAAGCTCGGCCGGGATTCACAGAGTTTATAATGGAACACATTGATTTCGAAAATGTCAGTTGTAATATTTAATAATAGCGTTTTTGAAAAAGAATAAGGCGCTATCTGCACAATCGAGTGAATCGCGGCGATATTGTAGTCGTGCCACATATTTCCATACACTCTATATGAACGTGTCTCCACACGGCGATGTTCACAGATTTACACATGGTAATGATGAGTGGGTACAAGCGTTGGTGCTGGTACGCATCATTACTTTGACAAAAAGCTTTTCAGACACTGTTAGCACTTCGGACACTAATGAAGGAAACCAACAAATGACTTCAACGACCATCTATAGTACACTGGTGATTTTTTTGACTCCTTTGCTACCTCGTTAGTTAGTTGAATACCGAACGTTTTGGTTGTGGCGGCATGTGACGGTATATTAGCCATGTTCTTCTAAGTAGGGGCTGTGGTAGGGGATTGAGCCTTTAAAGCCCCAAACTAGTTTAAATTCATTATTTTCATACAATTATCACTACTAAGTACTATGATTTTGTTTTAAAAGTCAGAAGTGGGTGCCGCTATGTCAACAATGTTACTCTTTTTCATGATCTGTACACATATTATCATGAGAAAAAGCTAAGAGCAATGTTTTCTTCTGAAAATCGAAATTCATCTTTTGACATAAAAGTCTCAATAACTTTTTTCTCCCATAGCTTACAGGTTTGCTGTCATACAATAAAATTATACACTTTTCACGTACTTTCATTTGATCTATAGATGGGAGTGTTACAAGGAAAGGGACGGGGTCCATACATTTCTGCCCATTCTTCTTTTCCACAATATTGCACACAATGCATAAGGTAATATTAGATACCTTTGAATTCCGATCTTATGATGTTCAATACCTTACGAAATACTTTCATTATCAGAATCTTCTGAAATTCGCAACTAAGCAAAAGTTTCCACGAAATATTGCACAAAATGCAAAATAAATTCGTTTGCACAACTTTTCGGTATCTCTTTGTGCGCAGATCTCATGTCTTAGAAGTTTAGAACAAGATCAAAAAGCCATTCCCCTACTTTAAGATGTCAGTTGGAGTTATTGGGAGGTACGTGACTGGACCCCGCACTTCGGGATAGTTTATTTTATAGCTCGCCTCGCCTCGCTTCTCTTTTGTTTTGTAGTCGAGTTAACTGTAATACGATTACGTCTAGTTTTATCAGCAATTTGGTTTATGCTGTCTATTGCTATGGCAGATGGGAACAGGAAGGCTTGGGGAAAATAGTAAGTTGTTGTTGATAATTTAAAGAAGAACACATTTTGGAAATGAGCAGCTCTACAAAATATGTCCACTAGACACTGTTTTTTAGCCGACTCCTAAAAAAGGAGGTTACTCAATTCGACCGTATATATGATTTTTTTTTATGTTTGTTCGGGGTATGCGCAGTTTTAGTTAATTGTGTACATGGGCCATGTTATAACCGGTGCTACGGATGATAAAATTCTAGTGCAGCTAAGAAAATTATGTCTGCCTTTCCGGATTAAAAAGGTTCTACTGCAATTTCAATTTGTGTTATTTCTCCCATAAAAATATATTGTGGGAGATATTAATTTTTTTCAAAGATATTTTCAAGGAACGAAAAATTGAGCTGCGAGCAGGACTCGAACCTGCGTCTTCTGGATAGGTACTCCAGACGCCTTAACCAATTAGGCCATCGCAACCACTTACACTCGTAGCTGAATTTCTCGTTCGCTTGTTTTTCTGAACGCTGCTTACACTTGCTTATTTTTCGTTCCTTGAAAAATATCTTTGAGAAGTCGCGACGCAGGCGTTATTGCGTATAAAAATATAACATTAATTTTTTTGTTCATCAGAGAGCTATACAAATAAATTAGTAAAAAAAAACACTTATTGTGTAGTATCAGATGCGAGCAGCTTTCCAACTTTACATTATAGATTTAACAAAAACTTTAAACATCAAAGTTCGTGCATTCACCAGAACACTCAAGTAAAAACTTACTACAAACAACGTTAAAAAGTACTTTCAAACGTAGTACCTTTACGAACACTAACGTAGTAAGCGCTACGAGTCCATTCAACTTTCGTCTACGCATACATTCATTCATCTAAGCGATCAAAAAAGTCAACGTTATCGTCTGTACTTTAAACATGCAGCCGGAAAGTACAAGACGTGATCTACGTACAAGTAAGTGCGACAGTGTCTACGACACGGCAGGCTCGTAGGCACTTCGTAGGCAGGAAGCTACGCCGTAGCAGCCCTTTGCAAGAATCTTCGACGAACAGTTATCGCGATGTCCCTGTACACATAAATAACTGATACGCAAACAGGTGAGTTAGGTGTGTATTGTGTTTAATATAGGACATTAATGTTGCTGGTTTATGGGCAGGTGTGTTAATGGGTGATTTTCTCATGACAAGGATTCATTTAAATAACAATTATGATATGAGAAATGAATTAAACAGTCCATAATATAAGGTACACAAAGCATTTTTAGTGCAGGTTCATCATATATACACAGACTATATACAATACTATAATTTTAAGAAGAAAATTATATTATTGTATTATTAATACTTATCTCACTACAAGTAGCAAACAATCGTTGAGGTTGCCATGCTATTCATTACAAGTTTATTAGGTTCTCAAAGCTTTTAAATGAAACACAAAGTCTTTTCATCTCGCAAGTCGCACCCCACAGAAGCCGGTTGTTTTCTCACCTAGTTTGCTTCATAACAACGAAACTGATGCAATTTCCTTAACCAAAGGCGAGAGTAACCTTGGTATAACAAAACATATTTTCCCCGAAAAGATAAGACGAAGGCAGTGCAAGTGCGCATCCTGTGGGGAGGGGGGCACGGGGAGGCTGCATGGAAACTTGTTTTTCCGGCGAAGGGCGGCAGTGCGCCCCGAGCGCTCCGACACACGAGACGCCTCGCGCGCCGCCGGCTCACCCCGCGATCGTCACTTGTTTATACATACCGGTAAATGTGTCAACAACGTAATGCACGTGTTCCACACATATAAATGACAAGTGATAAACCTCCCATACAACTTAACTGTGCTAAGTGTGTGTTTGTGTTTGACACGTGAGTTCACGTGATCTTTGGATTAACTGCCGCATGGATCGGGTATAAATTAAAAAGTTTTTCAAAAGATTCCACCGTAATGTCGGAACATCGTCCGTAGCTCATATTTATGTACGTCATATTTCCTTAGAAAGAAACTTTTCCATTTCCTTTTACGGCTTAAATGGGCTGAAGGGATATTTTTAGGGCTTGCAGTTTTCTGTTTTATGATATTGGTTTTCATAGATATGTTGGAGAGGTAATATGTTTTTGTCGTGACTTTGTTTGAGGAAAAAGGGGAAGTCGTCAAAGTGAATGGGGTAGTGGGAACCTATAGCATAGTGTAGTAAAGTGGCAAGTCACTAGGACTTAATCGTATTATGATAGATGACTGGCCACGGTTGTGACTCACCGGGTGCTCAGGAACCGTGGAAATTCAACCTGCTTACTATGTGAAGTTGATCAAACGAGCTCATTAATTAATTAGTTTGTAATGTATAGCGCGGTAATTAACTAAACACCTGCTGAAAACGATTAATTACGTGTTACCACGAGTTTAAAGATAATTAATTAGGCTATTGTTATGAAAATGTGACTAATTGCTTTTAGAAACGTTTCTAAAGAGATAAATAACGCGGAATATAAGATAATTAGAGACTGGTGCATGGTGCATTTTCATAGAAATATTGTTAAATTTTACAAAATGTATTATAATAAACTCATTAAAACTGAGCGGGGTTAACCGTGACCATGGAACGTAAAGGGCTATTAAAGGAACGCCGTGGATTTTAGTCAGTAAAAGTCAAACAGTCCAGGGTGGGAAGACTTATTGGATGATGTTACCACGTAAAAAAAAAGTACCTACCTAGTCTGAAACACGCACATACGTATTACTGAAATATATATTATCAGATAAGTAATTACCAAGTATCCAAGCCCACGTAATACATAGCCCTCTGAAACTGATACGAAATCCTCATACTTATATGATATTCTTCACCACGAGACTGTAGCGAGATGAGTCACATAAAATTATTGGCTCGAGACGTGCCCACGCGTCGTGCGACGAATAACAATGTTGTGCTGCGACAATATTTGCTCAAGTTACGGAAACTTGTCGCTTCTGTGCAATCAACGCTCGTCTATTCTTTTAGAAAGATGAAAGTTTTGGAATAGTAGTAATGAGAAGCTCAGCGGCTTTGTTGACAAGCTGTAGTGTTGGACTAGAAAGTTTCATATAGTATCATCTTATCAAATAGTTTATCCACATAAACTATATAGTAAGTACATAAATAATATAGTAATACTAGATTATTATATTAGTATTGCTATAAACTATATATTAGTACTAGATTAGTAACATTAACATTTGAAAAATTTGTCTATAGAAAAACATTGTTGAATTGCTATAATATTTGTGCAGGTTACGGAAACTCGACCGTTCATTTAGATAGTCCGTTCATTTTGAAAAGTTGCAAGTAGCAATTAAGTTTCATCTTTGTAATTATAATTGTATAGACCAATCTTATTAATACTTAGTATTAACGAAGATAAGAAGCTTTAGAAATGTCATTTGTAGGATAAATATGTAATTTACTTGCAATTTTGTTTGTGCAATTTAAGGAAACTGGTCACATACCACTTGACATCCCGGACAAATATTTGTGTTAAGAGCATGATCATTTGTTCTGGGTCTGGGTGTAATTTATCTATAATAATATGTATTTAGAAATATATAAGTATGTTTATCAGTTGCCTAGTACCTACCCATAACACAAGCTCTGCTTAGCTTGGGACTAGATGGCGTTGTAGGATAGTTGTGAAATATTATTATTATTACTTTTGTAATTTTTTTTTTTTTTAATGGCATCTTGCATGTCAAACTAGAAGAGGTTGTGTGCTGCTTAACCGGGTATTTCTGTGGATGCCATAGATTTTAAAAACTAAGCAAAAGACTATTACTTTTGTAAAATTAACGTTTGACTTTAATACTGTATAGAGGAAAGTTACGGAAAAGTCGGAAAGTATTAGCTAAAAGCGATAACAACTATTTTGAACTGTAGTTTTTGACGAACGTTGACATAGTGTTTCTTCATAGTATTTTCTTATTCATTTTCTCGAAGATAGCAGTAGAAACTTCACAAGTCATGTGTAGAATAACAATGTTACATGTCCCGCATTTGTGCAATCAGCGTCCTGAATTTCCTAGATTGACAAACGTTTGGGGAGAAGTAAGAAGTCTTAAGTCGGAAGCTGGTGTGACGAGATGTAGTTTTTGGCATGCTGTCACAGAAAGTTAAATCTTTAAGGTATTATCTTGTTAAACTGCTTCCACGCTGATGATAAGGTAAAACTTTTGAAAAGTCGTTTGTAGAATAACAATATTGCGATGGTATTGTTTGATTTCTGTGCTAGTTACGGAAACTCGTCACATGCCTTCAGTTACAGGAAAGTAACTTGAGGCGGTGAGTAGATAGCTTTAGTAACACTCGTCAAGACAAGCTTTAGTTTCAGAAAAACAAATTTGTTCATAGCAAGTGTAGGTAATTTTTATCTTACTTAGTCCTATATTTCAATTAGCTGAATGCTCAAAGGAGATGTGGTAGCGTTGGAGGTATAGTAGCGCATTGGTTGGGAAGGCGATATATATTATTATTATTATTTTAGGACAAGTCATTATTTGTCACATTCAGACGTATGTATGATTTTTGTAATCATAGAATTATGTTGATGAATTATTATTTAGTTTTAAAACGACATCGTTTAGAAACTAAATAATAGTTGTAGTGAGACCATGTCAGTCTAAAAACTTATATGTTGATGTATGTTGTTGAGGTGCTTTTTATTCAAAGTTATTTAGTAAAAGTGCCCCATCATAACATTCCACCTAACGACCTAACCTGCATTTTGAAGTTTTTCTGGAATTAACGTTTCCCTAACCCTTTTATATAGCCTTTTTATGCTTTTTGAATGGCCATTTTCACACGTATCGTGAAAAATTACGTACAAATATCGTCTTTTAAAAAACACGTCGACAAGAAATACTTAATTTAAGTCATCAAGATGCGTTTGGTGAAGGAGCCTTTACAACGAAAACTTTATTTTAGGCTCTGCTTTGGTTTACGACTACCATACTATCATAATCTAGAAACCTGGTTTACAGTCCCCATTTACAACTACTAAAAACTAGTCCTCACGAAGAGGGCTTACTGAGAGGTCGGCAAATGCGATTACCTGAGTCAAGTCTTCCAATACGGTATTTTACTCAACAATTTTTATTAGTCCGAAATATAGGTTATTAAAAAATATTAGACCCGTATTTTTTCTTTTGTCACGTAAACCAAAATTGACGAAGATACAACGCTTCTAAAAGTCACAAAACGTCACTCGGTCGGTACAATTTTACAAGCGCAATGACGTCACAAGCCCCCACTCACGAATTTGGAACCGTTTTATCTTTGTCAATATTCATTGATTTGAAAAAATAAAAAATACGGGTCCATTATTTTTCAATATTATTACTGACGGACTAAATAGATTATCAATTTATTTATGCAGTAAAATACCCTATTGCAGTGAGAAACTAAGTTTGCTTTTCAGATGGAAGTTTTAATTTCAGAACTGTGGTTGATTTTAATGTTGGCACGTAGGTTTTGTCGTCAAATTTTGTCTTCATGGCATTAATTATTATTAATTAAGGTGATTTAATAAAGAAGCAGTGCGAGCCACGTTTTCTTTTGCGATCATAAATAGTGTTCCGTACACTTTATGTACGATCGCTATCGCAATGGCTCAATATTTACGAGATCTATTTTGCCTGATCCGTACCGACAATCTGTGCTTCTTTATAGGGGTGATTTTCAAAAAATCCAAAAACACGTGTTTGATTATATTTCTGATCTAGTAAATATACTGACTTTTTTTATCAGCTCACGCGTTATGATTTTCCCACACAAACTTAAACATCGTCTAGTTTAACTAACTACTATTGGAGGGTAGTTTAAAAAAATAATAGTGCAAAGCTATTTTTAAGATTTTTCATACAAACGTTTTCACCTATTTTAACCCCCCTAGGAGGAGGATTTTTGCAAAATCCCGTGTTATTGCTCTCTTAATTGAGCAACTGCTGTCAAAAAGTCAAGTTTCTGCGTTTAGCGGTTTCGGCTGTAGTCGAGTCTTAATACAAAAACCGTTTTTTTTTATATATTGATTATATCTAACATGACAAATCTGCGTCGACGTGGCAGATGTCGGAACAAAAACAAAAGAGTGTCGCGTTACAACCCGCCGGTGGGGCGCGGGGGTTTCGCAGGCCTACCAGCTACATTTGTTTTTGATTAAACAAATTGTCCGCGCACTTTATTGCTCCCCCGCGCAATCTCCCGTACTTAGCTGTGACTTGCTATATCACTGGCTTTTGCCAGCGGGTTTGCTTATGGAAATGATCCCTCGAGAAAGTATTACTGGGATAAAAAAGTATCCTAAGTTCCATTCCAGTTTATTTGACACATTAACCAACCTGTTTACAGGTTGGTTAATGTGTCAAATAATAAATAATATAAATGAAATTTATATTACCTAACACATAACAGGTAATATAAATTTCATTGAAATCTATTCCCACGTTACGCAATGACGAAATAACAAAAAAAAATTAGTCAGGATCTCAAAGTTAGGGATCATTCATGACAATAACGTGTTTTATTTGATCAAGTATTTGTAACTAAAACAACTTGAAAAAAAAAACGCTACTGAATCAAGTAAATGTAAAATGGATGAACTAATTCGTATTATTCATAGTTTCTCCACATCACGTAATGTATGGATTCCAGATAAAATTTTCAATTGAAACATTTTAAAGAAATATCGCAACAATCCGATCTCGATCGTACGTGCGTTATAACTCAGGTATTGGCTGGATTCTGTTCTGTATGCAGCCGGCGACAAATGCAATAAACTCGTCGCATCGGCGAAAACGATGCACTGAAGCGATTACGCAAAACAACTATATCGAGTAAAATAAATATTCATAATGATGACGTGAATGGTGTTTGCACAATACGCTTCCAAGTGTAGTGAACGTTTTGGCGGCATCTATAAAATCGATATTCCAAAGTAATAGCGAATATTGTCCACGGTGTTAGTACGAGCAAGTATCATCAGACTTTGTACTTCGCTTTTATTACACTACATGCTAAAGGTCATATTTGGTTACTTTAGGACTTAGAAATAGTTACGTCCTAGAGGTTGGAGTAAGTTAAGATTCCAAAACCTTTATACTTAAATTATTTGTAATATTTGAGTATAGGAATGTACTTAACGTGGCTTCGGTAGGTAACCCGTTAAAAACTTTCCTTAAAAACCGACCGACCTATATTGCCCGTACCTAATCAATAAAAATGTCCAATAAACGTGAAAAAACATACTACCTGAAGATAGAAAAGGGGCCGTTTCAGTAGTGAAAGCAATAAAAGTAAAGGTTACAGCTAACCGTTTCTCAAACAGGCTGTCTGGCCCCAACCATAGGCCGGGACGACTGAGCTCGGTAAAATTGCTATTGCACCTGACAAGCGTACCAAAGAGATTCAAAGCCCAGTCTCGATCCTCCACTAGTACGAAGGTACTCGTACATCAACCGTTGTTGTTTTTCTTGGCAATCGTTTAAATTGAGAATGGTAATGACGCCTAGTTTATGTCTTTTTGGCCAGGACTTCGTTTCGTTCAAAGGCAGCATTTTTCTGTGTGAAGCCAGCGTGGAATGACAATGTTGTTTGTGTGTTGTGTGTTCTAGACATATTAGATTCCAAATTCAAATTGTGTATGTATGGACGCCGATTGTGTTAGGTGTCGTAGTAATTTGTACTTAGTGGTAGTAGTAAGTACTAACCGTGCGTCGGTTTATTTAGTCGTAAAGTAGTTTTCAAGTAGTTAGTTCATTTAGTAGGTATGTCAAATTTAATTTATGAGCTTCCTTGTAGATTGTTGTGCAAATGACATGTCCAATGCAAGCCTGCAGGATAAATTAGTCAAATATTAATTAGCAACATATATATAATACAACAATATGCCATTTAATTAAAGCCAATAATAATAAGGTTAAGGAATATTTCGAACCCAAAATACATATTCTATTATAACAGCGAATTATTTTGAAGTCGTACAAACACAACATAATAGGGAAACTGAATAAGGAAAGATTGGCCCCCATGTTGTGTGACTTTGATAAATCATTGTGTTATGGTCGTAAATCATAGAGTACATATGTATTTTATTTGATAAACTAGGTGATACGTGACATTTTGTATTAACTTAGAAACAAGTTGTGAAAGCGCTCATGCGTACACGACGCCGCCGCCGCGCCGCCGCCGCCCCGCTAGAGAACTATTATAAAACGTCTATAAAGCAAATTAGTACTTAAATCAAAAAAGAGAAGCGCCGTATTCACGTTCCATCTGCTGTACGTCCCGCCAAGGCCATGCACGATGCAAGACGCAAAAACACCGTGAATAGGCTTGACGTACGTCAATATTTTTTTTTAATTGTTTGCTGGACGTGCACGACCCATTTTTTATCCAGCCAGCACCCCCACCACCGCGAACGTCGTGCAGATGGACAGTGAATAACGCGGACGTACGTCAGAGCAGTCCAGCATCGTGCATGCTGGACCGTGTGTAGGCTTGCTGTACAGCAGATTTAACATTTAGAGCTTGTCTCGAGAGAAGACTGCACTTTCAAGATTTATTCAAAAATATAAGTTCCGCACTTGCGTGTATTCTGTACGTTTATGATATTTTTTTTAAATCCAAAATCTTTTTCTTTTCCTCTTTTCTGTTGCTGCTGACAACATCAGAAGAAGTCCCATTTTTTGGCGTTCTGTTAAAACTGCTGACAATTTCTAAAACACGTCTTTATTAGTTCTATTGATTCTGCTCGCTGGATGCGTGCACGATGGTGTGTATGCTACATCCATCACAGCGACCTTGAGCTGACGTACAGCCGTGACAGATGGTGAATACGGCGCTTTAAGCGCCGTATTCACGTTCCATCTGCTGTACGTCCCGCCAAGGCCATGCACGATGCACGACGCAAAAACACCGTGAATAGGCTTGACGTACGTCAATAATTATTATTAATTGTTTGCTGGATGTGCACGACCCATTTTTCATCCAGCGAGATCCAAAACCTCTTGCTATTTTTTTCCTGACTTCTGTTGCTGCTGATAACATTAAAAGAACTCCCATTTTTGGCGTTTTGTTAAAATAGCTGGCATTTTAAATTAATAAAACACGTTCTCTCTTTTAATTCGTCCGATATATTCTGCTCGCTGGATGCGCGCACGATAGTGTGTATGCTACATCCATCACAGCGACCTTGGGCTGACGTACAGCCGTGACAGATGGTGAATACGGCGCTTTAAGCGCCGTATTCACCATCTGTCACGGCTGTACGTCATGCACGATGCACGACGCAAAAACAACGTGAATAGGCTTGACGTACGTCCAGTACGTCATAATCACGGTGTTTTTGCTTCGTGTATCGTGTATGACCTTGGCGGGACGTACAGCAAGATGGAACGTGAATACGGCGCTTTAGTGATATTTCGCATCGAAGAATTCACTGACAATTCGAAATTCAAATAGCAATAGATAGCTCACCTTTTTGGTAAAGCACCGTAATAAAACTCTTTGAAGCAGCACTGTACATCATCGGCTGCAGAAAGTTGTGTCGTCGCGTGAGCAAATAGCATTAGACGCGTGTAGAAACCCTTTGGTGTTATTTATTGAGGAGCGCAGCAGGCACAGGGTTGAATCCAGAGCTCCGTCCTTCACGTAACATTGTCAAAGGCACATTACGCCAACCGCTACACGCAAATACCATTAAAATGGTATATGGATATTTTGTGACAATTAAGAAATGCGCGTTCTTTTACTTGAGTTTTGTTATTCTTTGGCAGGTAAAGGGTTTGTTAGCGTTTTTTGTGAAACAAAACGAGGCTTCGTTAAAATAAATTAAGTTACTTTATAGTTGAATTGGGTCTACTTAAAATATGAAATTCAATTTGCTATTTAAAATTTTGGTAACTTGCAACTGTTTTTTAAAAAACGGTAAATTAATAATCACATACAATTAACCATTTATGTTCTTTGTCCACGTGTTTATCAAACTTTCAAAGGCCACAAAAGCAATCTTTCTGCAACAAAATCTTGCAATTTATTCAATTTTCACGTCAGGTTTTTGAATCAAATTAAAACTTAAGTAATTTGGCTACTCCAAGACTCCGGGCGAGTTCTTGAATAATAATTGTGTTGTTAATTCACTTATAATCAAAAGTCTGTCATTTAACTGGCCACGAGAGAAGCGAGAGTACCGTAGAACACCGTAAATAAGGTACTTTTATAGTCGCGGGCAGAAGCTAGTATTAGCACAGATTACGTATTAGTATAAGTGTATATTAAACCTTAACAAATAATAATAATATAATAATATTTCACAACTATCACACAACGCCATCTAGTCCCAAGCTAAGCAGAGCTTGTGTTATGGGTACTAGCTAACTGATAAACATACTTATATATTTCTAAATACATACATATTATAGATTAATTACACCCAGACACAGAACAAATGATCGTGCTCATCACACAAACATTTGTCCTGGGTGGGAATGGAACCCACTACCCCCGGCATAGCAGTCAGGGTCACTAACCACTAGACCAACAGGCCAGTCGAACACATAACAAAAAACAAATGGGAAGTTTTTTTCAGTTGTGTTCCCGAATCTTAATTAAATACACTAGATTGTGTGAGTATATCAAAGAAAAAAGAGTAAATGATGCCGTGTTGTCTGACAGGGAAGATTTGAAGAAAAAAACGAATTATGCTGACTCCAAGTAGTATGAGATAAAGGCAGGAAGAAGACGATGTTACTGTAACTGGGTTTGTAATTGTGCTTAATTTTAAGCATATTTGTAAAAAAAATGTACTAAAAATATGGCCCAATTAAGCATATTATGGCAAAGCTGGGTATTTGAAAGCTCAATGTGCCACATCTACGCACAGAGGTTACATAAAAAGCATTAGGTACACCTGATTAAGATTCGAATCAGATCGCATAGTGCTGCGACGCATTTCGATGACAAATGATAATCGATTAATAATATCGGCTATTCGCCATAATCAGAATGAATAAGGGAGGACAACCTCGTTAAAAATTAACGGCTCGACTTTCTGATGGTAAATCGATATCGTCTCAATGACTGTTTATCGTGTCATGGAAGACTTGGAAGCCGTTTACTGAATGTTTCATATTGTCCACCTGTTTCGTGAGTCCTTACGATTAGGAGTTTGTAAGTTAAGTTAATAAATAATTTGGAAGTCGTGCTTTTCGGGTTTTAGAATCGGGGCTACTCGTAATCATGTCGTGAATAGTTTATTATATTATTGCTGTTATTACTTATGGATGTTTTTGGTACAAAGCTCATAAAAGAAGGAATTACTGTCATTTTTCTAAAGGTGTATGTTATTGAGTGTTTATTCTTTCAAAAATATGAAATATAATAGGTTCAATGACCCGTACCCTATTTCCTGTTGCTGGTTGACTATATTTCTCTATGTTTTTGTAAAAATATTTAAAAGTCTAAGAATTAATAATGGAATGATAATAAAAATGGCTAATCAGAACAGATAAGCGAGACAATTATAATACAACACTTACATAACTTTCAGTTATCTAGTTCCTTCTATTATGTTTTTATCTATTCAACGGCACAGTGAACCATTTCCTAAAGTCGACCAGCTAGCACCGAAACGCTACCTACAAACCCGTTCATAATTCCTCTATCACACATTTGGGACAACTAAACCCATCATGGCGGCACGAGATATTCCGCTAATGCGAGGAGGCCCTTTTATTAGACACGTTACGTTCTCATAAATTCAGGAACTCGGTCAAACAGTTTGAACCCTAAAACTCCGGAACTTGGGGGTTGAAATCAAGGACGAACGTAAATTATCGTTCACTGCTTACCCAGCGCCATGTTGTCTCAAGGGTCGTAAAATATATCCTGTTTTAATTACGAGTACCTTTAATTGGTGTTTGGCACGCACGCCTGTCTTCAGTTATTATGCGTGTCATGGATGGAGCGTAATGTGTGGACCTGTTAGTAGCTATCTTTAGACAAGTCAGTTAAGGCGTATAACTGATTTAAATGTCTTGTAAACACGTCATACTTAGGTTTTATTAATTGAAATGTGATTACGATATTTTGAGGTTTTGACGAAAATTTTATCTCAATCTCTATTTATTATTTAAGAATCTTTGATTAAAAAAACAGGTAAAAAAGTAAAAGATACTAGGAAAACTATATCCATAGTCCACTATGAACTTTTTACCAATTCCTTCATTTCTTTTCTCTTTCCAATTTTTTCATAAGCTCTCTTGAACCATCGTCGCGAAACACAGAAACATGTCGCGAAGAAAATTCCTAATCAGCATTCATCATTAGCGTATAATGTTCCCACTGATGGGACACAGGACTCCTCTCAGTAATCAGCAAATACTGATCAATGATTGTCATTTCTTTGACGCAATTATCCCATTAATGATCATTACTCATCTCATTAATTACACCATGTTCAACGTTCATCTTACTCTAACAAGTACCCAATAAATTTAATCCTGAAAGTATCCTGAAAGTTAAAGCTAGTTAGTACCTGAAGAAGTGGAAAGTAATCTCTAATTGTGGCCAATTGAGACTCGGAGCGGAAAACACTTGAAGGCAAACTTGCATTTTCCGAAGTCAAGTGGAATGCAGTGAAAATTCTACACTTACAGCAATTGCCTGCTTTCATGCACTTATAATGAGAATTTCTTAGAAGTATTCTGAATTTTTACGTATAAAAACATTGAATTGGTCTATTTAAATTGTTAACATTCAATGGTTGGGGAGAAAAAGTGATTCATGTTGAATTTTACTTTTGTTCCGTATCTGAAATATTTTCTTTTCACACATTATACGCACGAAATGTATATTTTTTAAACACTGTTTGTGTCTTGCTCTATAAGGATATATAAGATACTTCAAGGAGTATGCAATCTTCTAGTGGTTGTCGTATTTAAGTATGAGAATGTATTTAATGTAATTTTTAAATTCTACTCAAATGTGTTTTCCGATGAGCATTATGTTAATTTTTTCTTTTAGGAAAAGTTACTTTTAGGAAAAAATGCACTGTAAATGCAATATAATTTTATATGTATGTATTGTGTAAGATTTCAATTCATTGTTCTTTACTCTTACTTTTCTTATAAATTAAGGAACCCTGAGTACCAAAAGAATGCTGCTTCTAATTACTTCATAGTTACATCACTAATCCGTATTGTTGTAATATAATTGATTCGAAACACGAAAGGCGGTAATATAGTAAGTACGTATAGTTGGTACAGTCTTCCGGCTCGATTCGCCTTTTTTCGTGATTCGATATTTTTTGACAACGGCAATGCTTTTTAAATGACCGGTTTCAGATGCTAAATACGATCTTATCTTAAATTACAAATTGTCTTTTATTATAATAACATTTGTTATAAAAACACAGCAAATTTTGACTAATCGTGAAATAAGAATAACACGATTCCGTATGCGATGTGAACATCCATGCGTTGTGAGGTATCGCGTTTTTTGACGAAACATCTTTGAAGGACTGAACATTGTCATAAATTAATTAGAAAAACAATGATCATTTGAACGGAAACACCCAATATTTCGATTTCAAAACTCCGAACAACATAATACCTAAAAATTAAAATATCTTTTTTTAAGAATCATGTGTACCGGAAGTCTTATATCCGATTTGTTCGATTTCCATTTTTGACAACGGTATTCGTAAGATGTAATGCTCGATGCGTTATCGTTCCGAAATACGATTTTCTATAATCCGAATAATTTGATCCTATTTTACAAAGTCAGTTATAGAAACGAATCGCTGTAAACCGGCTCCACGTGGTTTTGTCTATCTTACTCCTAGAGTTTTATTTAAGCCTACGAAGGCTCCGTGAATCTATTTTGGTAGGTAATCAGCAATTTGACTAAGAATGCAAGAGCGAGCGAAGCGAGCTATAACTTTGAACCATTCGGAATTATGAAAATCGGCATTTTGAAATTTTTATTTGTGAATTTCGGAATAAAGTTTTTCGTATTATCGTAGTTTACCCGATTTGAACTTTCTAAACGACAGAATTTTCTAAACGATTCTTTATGAAAAAAATATCTTAAACTTTGCGAAGTGTAAGTTGTTCATGGTCGTGACTGTACATTGTGGGAACAGTAACATAACGAGCGATAACATCTTCACAGATAAGTTTCAGGTTTCCGCTCGCGGCAAGATACTGGAGAGCACGTTGAGTAAATAGCTAGTTAGTGGTCCTGCTGTAACTAAAGATAATATTGTAGCTGAAGAATGGTATAGAATAGGATACCAAATAGAACGAGAAACGGATGATTCTTAAAATTAATAGCGTCATTTTTTTTTTAATACTTTTCCTCGTACTAGGAATCGCTTCTTTTGTATCGAGGATTATGTTAATTGTTAATAACATTACAAAGAGCCATGATTTTTCTCAATTTATATTTGTACTAGCTGATCCGGCAAACGTTGTTTTGCCATATAAATTATTTTTACACTTAGGGGTATGAAAAATAGATGTTTCACAAAAAATTTCATCAAAATCGGTCAAGCCGTTTCGGAGGAGTATGGCAACGAAAACTGTGACACGAGAATTGTATATATTAAATTTTTTGTCTTCTATTGCTTTGCATTTAATTTTGTTAGAATCTACAGCCAATTTAAATTTAGAATATTTGAAGAATATTTTAACATACGTTTTTAAATGCAGTTCTTTTTTGACACACTTAATTGTTTGCCATTTCCGTCAAATTAACATCTAAATAAACACTGTTGTTATTCCCATCACATATAAACAAAACTACCCCAACCAACATAATCTCTTGCTATATCAGTTCATAAATAAGCAGTTATCATAGCGTGGGGTCATTAACGGACCCATAAATCGTATCGTCCGGCCGACCGACCCCGGACAACTCCGGACGGTCCGGACGCCATGTTAATTCGCGGCCGGACACCGGTCATTCAGGATCACGGTAATACCTGTTGAGTTACAGCCTAGCTTACCGATACCTGCCCCTTGTTTGACCTTTCACGGATGCCCGAATTTTCACTCAATAATTGGGGTATTAAATTAAGTTAATGCCCGGTAAAATGAGTTTAAGGACGACATTAGTGTGATTTTGAACTGATTTTGGTTATTTAGTTGATGATTGAAATATGTCGCTTCTAGCTAGATAATAAATATGAGTTGGGTACCTTTTTTTTGCGTCGTATATCATCAAATGAGTCCTCACACCCCGGGCAGGGCGGGAGGGACTGGCAGACTTGTACTGACTAAAATCCACGGTGTCCTTCAATAGCCCTTTATGTTCCGGGTCACGGTAATGGAAAGAAGTCCCGCGACCCCGGCAACTTTGGCCCTCTGTGAGGGTGTGTGGGGGCCTCATGAGTTGGGTACCTACTAGCTTTTTGCCCGCGACTTCATCCGCGTGGTAGCAGAAAATTATTCCACGAAACATAATGTTGGGATGATATGATGATATGTGACCATAGATAATCGAGAGATATTACTACTATTACGAAAGCCATATTTTATGTAAATCCGTTCCGCCGTGTTTTCCAGAAAGGTGAACAAAGATCCAGAAATCCGTCCTTTCAAACTTGCATATTAATTTATTAGTAGTTACATTTACCGATTGATTTCACGACCATTTTTGCAAAAACCTTCGTACAAAGGAGATCTCTAAATATAATGTGAGATACTTTTGTAAGTATTTTTCATTACTGAAATAGATTTAAGATTGATAAATGGAAGAAGTATATATCTTTAGTATTATATTATATCCATATTTATTTCTATTTATCTAGGTTATTATAGGCATGTATTCATTTAAAATAAGTAGTTTCTTCTTTGATGGGTCTGCTGGAAGAAATTTCTTAAGAAATAAGCAGTTCCCTTGTACTATATTTTAAATTTGCGTTGTTTCATGTTCTTTTTTGTGCGTACATACATTGTTAAATAAATAAATAAGAAGACGTTATTTGTGTGACACAACGAGATGCACCCACTCAAAGTATAATCTCTCAGGTTACTAAGCAAAGCTTTATCACTAGAGTTACTGTGCTGGCATAAACAACGTAGCTTACGGAGATACAGAGTATGGTAGTTACGTAATGTAAGGGAGCCATGAGAGTAACATTTTATTGAGATAAGCAATATTTTGCATCCGTAACCAGCTACTGCAGCTGTGGACAAAGTGAACCCATATACGTAGTAAACATGCAATGTTACGGTTCACTTCTGTTAAACGATAGAAAATGGCCTGCTTTGCTACATTAGTCCTTGTAGACATACCCTAGGGTTGTATTTTGTAGTGACGCTGCTTGGAAAATATATACTTAAAGAAAATCACAATAAACTTTTGTAATAATGCTCACAAAGTCCTAAAAAGAGAGCATATTCTATCAATGAAACAGCATCTGATATCTGACCAGTGATCTCAGATCAGATCAGATCTGATCTTAATAACATGAAACACGAATAAATGTCCCAATAGGTCCGAATTAATCGCACACAGAAACAAAACACATGCGTGCCCATTATACCGCCGATAGTGACAAATGACGTCACAATTTCGGTTCGTTTAGTTAAAAATGTGAGCGCTTGCCCCGTTCAACATGGCTGCTGCAATGTGCAAGTGTCAGAGCCACTATTTATCTTGTGTCCGACGTTCAGAATTGATGGTCGGACCAGTATTTGCATATTGCTTAGTGCTAAGTTACTTGTGTGCATATAGTCGCATATCAACGTGACAGTACAAAGGGACAGTGAGTAATTTGATGACCCCGTACTTTTTAATCTGACGTTTCTACTGGATTAATTATTACTAGCACTTAAAAAAATATTATACAGCTTGCTATGTATGTACTGGTGGGTAATCTATGATATTACTATCGCGAAATGATATTTCAAAAATAAAAACCTGACAATTCCGGGAAAATTAAATGATAATTTACTTTGTAACTATTACTTTCTATGTATACTGTAATAGGTACTGAATGGAAAGAAGGAAAATATCGATACTCGATAGTTCTAAGTAGATATTTTAATAATATGAGATCCTAATTAATACGGAGAAAAACGAAAAAGTTATCTCCTCTCTTGGGTCTCGCAACCAGGGCTGGGCAAAATACATGCTCTGCTTTAATTGAAATACAAATTACAAAATACAGGATCGCAAGTAATTAAAATATAAAATACAAAATACCTTTAACTAAAGTATTTAAAATATAAAATACAAAATACTGTATTTTAGCTTTTTTTAATTGAAATACAAAATACTAATTACAAATTACATTTTACTAAATATGTAATCTAGACCAGCTTGGGCTGAATGGCCTGGAATGTTCTGAATTCGTCGTTCATTTTTTTTGCGTGCTTTCGCCATGTTCGACGTACAGTGTAAAGACGCCAGCAGGTCCACCTGCCCGAATCTGTCAATTTTTACCAATCAAAAAATAACTTTCCATTAAGTATTGTAAGGTTCAAAATCTATTAATGAAAGACAGATTGTGGTAGTAGTACCTACATAACAGGTGCAGTATTGCCAACTCTAATTAGCTACTTTACCATCATTGCAGAGAGTGCAATTACAGTAAATTAAGTTAAAATGTATTTTGTTAAAATGTATTTTGGAGTTTCATGTATTTGAAATACTAATTACAAAATACTTTGTCGTCAGGTATTTGAAATACGAATTACAAATTACATTTTAAGGAAGTAATTGAAATACAAATACAAAATACGTATTTGTATTTAAATTACGTATTTCAAATACAAGTAATTCAAATACTGCCCAACCCTGCTCGCAACAACATTTTATTAGGATCTAAGAGTAATACAACTGCAATAATAAAATGTTGATTTCTTTCAGCCCTACACGCTTCTCTGGAAGAAGTATCTTGTAAACCTTATTTTTCTATTTGACAATTCAATATATTCGTAGAGCCTTTTAGATGACGGTCGTATTAAAGAGGCATCTCATCAAAGTAGACTTTTTTACTGTTCGACATTTAAAAAATATTCATGAAGTTTTTAGATTGATCTCGCCTCTATGGTCACCCATATTTGGTGGTAAAATTATAGACAAAAAAACAAATCACAGCATCTTTCCTCTAAATTAAAATGAAATCTCTCAGCCAGTATTCATAATGACCATTTCCTGATTTAGAGCAAGAAGGTTTTATTGTTCTACGAAGGGGAAAATAATAAAGTACGTAGACAGACTGCCGATCTTATAATCGAAGCACACCGATTACCACGGGCAATATTTTCATTATTTTCCCTCAAACGCGTCTTCCCCTTCTTAATATCGTTTAATTTAATCAAAATTCTGCTTACTCAGTAAGCTATTTTCAACCACAATTTTCCATGTAAGATTTTATAATTATTCGTTTAATAGATTTAAGTTGAAGTAAAGCAGCATGTATTTTTAATTAAATTTATACGTTACGTTGATTAGGGCACTTTATTATAATTATTTTCGACGGTGAATTTATTGAATGTTATAAAAATATAATGTTTTACTTCTTATTATATTTTTGGATAAAAATAGTCATTTTTAGACATTTTTCAAAGACATACATATTCTAAACAAAAAAAAAATATTTATTCACTTATAAACAAACAAAATATTTTTAGACTGAATTCACGAAGTAGCAATTACAAAGTCTAAAAAAAAAGGAAAAAATATTGAAACCATATTTTTAGCCAAAATTTATCATAAGAAAAAGCCAAATCCTTACAGTTGTTTATCTGTCTACGAGAGGTCAAGGCGACTGAAAATCCAGACATCTTGGCACCGAGTAAATGTCGGAATGTTAGAACTATGTGGAGTAATTTTCCACTAGAGAGATCTAGATCGAAAATTACCTAACATTCCTGGCAAGTTACAGTTGAAGTGAATCTTGATATACAATATACCTAAACACGTAGTTATGTACAGTACCTATACATATAATATGACAGTTTTTTTTAATTCGACATTTTGCTTAAGTTTGCCGTATAATCATTAAACTTTCTAGTTTTTTTTTAGTACAGTCATCATCAAAAGTTAAGTAATTACCTATATTACTTTTCTTTTTATAAAATATTCTGCGGATCGCGATAGTAATTTTCATGCCCTATTCTAATTTTCATGTAGGCCACATTCAGATTTTCAAAATCGCTGTACACCGTGATAGTACGTAACACGACGGTGTACAGCGATTTAAAGATAATAGGGCATGAAAATTACTATCGCGATCCGCAGAAAATTTTATAGAAAAAAAAGTAATATAGGTAATTACAGAATATATACAATCATATGAAAGGTTCACATTTCTATGAGAAAAGTGTCATGTTTTATTGGAAACTTCCGCATGTTTGTATATTAAAACTACGTTTCCTGATAATCTATCATTAGATCGTACTCTGTTGTGCAAGTCGCTGTGTTCTTGCGGTCCGCACAGAATGGGTCGGCAGTCCGCCATTTGGTGACACCAGTACCCTTAGCACGAGTTTTCCCTCTTTTACTTTACAGCGTCTTTCCAGTATTTACAGCATTTTTGTATGAAATAATGGAACAGCGCCTCTGGTGTGCGAAGAAGGAACTATTTTTTTCTTTGAAAATTGTCAATTTGAAATTGTCAAAGTTCCAGTTTACTTTACGTCTCAAATACTGAAAACTCGTTCTGACGGTACTGGTATACCTTTAACAAATAACTGACAAAATGTGACAGGCCTCTGCCAAACCCTCCATGAGAAAATTGTCGTGATATTATAGTGTATAGGCTTCATATACTTAACTAAATAACCCTTTTCCCGTAGTCATCTTTTACGACATCCACAAAAAGAAATGAGATAGGTACAAAAAAGATATGTCAATGTAAATAAGAACGAAGAACCCGGGTTGTAAAACTGAGCTCCTAAACGTGTAAAGCTTAAATAAATTGATAAACTTGAAGGTACTAACAAAATATTTAATAGTGTAGTATACTTTAAAGGTTGTATTAAAGTATAAGCTAAAACAAGACAAAGGTATTAATTAATTAATCAGCCCATAGTGCCCAACTGCTGGGCATAGGCCTCCCTCCACTCCTTCCACTTCTCGCGGCTTTCTGCGACCGTGGTCCAGTCCTTCATGAAGCGGTCCAAATCATCTCGCCATCTTCGCTTGGGCCTGCCACGACGTCGAGTTCTCCCTTTTGGCACCCAATCGGAAGTATGTTTTGCCCAGCGATTGTATGGCATTCGACATACGTGGCCGGCCCAGTCCCACTTCAGCTTGGCAGCTTTTTCTCCCACATCAGCAATTTGCGTCATGGAACACAGTACTGTGTTTCTTATGCGGTCTGAAAGTTTGACTCCCAAAATACTGCGTTCCATGAGGTATCAAAATCGAAAAACGATATTTCTTGAGCTCGTTTATTATGTAGGTATTCTTAGTTAGGTCTGATATCTTTCTATAATTCATTTCGAAATAGAAAGCACGCTCCATTGTTGAGAATATTACTTTCTTCTTCTTTCAGTTTTGTTTCCTGTATTACAGTTACCGATATAAGTTTTGGTCCCTTATGTTATTTTCAACCGTTCTAAACAGTTGTAAAGGTCAAGGCGTGCAAGAAATTTCGCATCTTCTAGTCGAAATTCCTCGCAGACCTGAGAACTGCCTCTTTCTTTGGTCAAAGCATCGCCATTCAGATTAGAAATACACGAAAATAAATAAATAATAATAAAGTCTTATGAGCACGTTACCAAATGTTTATTTACTAACAAAAGAAAGATACCAGATTCATCGATAATACTTTAACAAAATGCAAAAGAGTGATTTAATAAAATGTTACATAACTATTCATAAAAAACAGATTAAAAAGCACAGCCTGTACTAAATTCGCCGCAACTACCTACAGACAACCACTACCGATATTAATCCGACTAATCCCTCCACATTTCAATAATAAAACAAGATGTCGCCCCGCATTAATTAATTCCAAACCGTTGACTCTTGACGCATTTATTATGACAAAGTTCCAAATGTGTAAAAATTCCCCCTAACGTAGTACCATTTCCATTTATCCGAGTATCATTAAGGGTATGATCCGGTGTTCGGATAACTTATGGTCGGTCATGGAATCTGCATATAAATAGGAAAGAGGTTTAGGAGGGATCGGGAGGTCCTCTGGCACTCCCGCACGCTTTTGCACGCTCGCACGCTTCGCTCGCACAGCAGACTTATGAGCTGAAGAGTTGGGGCATACTTTGGAATAACTTATTTTGGCTTCTTACCTTTCAAAGTAACTTGAGAATGAAAGATTGGGTAAGTTTTACTTTGAGCAGGTATTTAAATACGTGCTTTGGTAGATAGTTTACGGAGGACATGCTAGTATTCGTGCAAAAACAATTTATGGCCCAATTCATAAATATTAATAAAGCAGTGTAGAAATTACCTGCCGGTGCTTTGATAAGTACTATTTTAGTAATAGATTTATCCAATAGCTAACCTATTAAAATAAGTTGTTTATGAATTCCTATTTGAGTTCAAAACTTTCCCTTCGTTTTTTTTTTTTTTAAACCAAGCCTTTTGAGAAAAACGTGGCAGTTTTAAATCCCTAAAAGTCATAATTTCATTACAAAAACAGCAACAGTACACACGAAGTAAAACACAATATTTCACGATCAAATACGAGAGGCTAAGTAAGAAACATTGTTTCACAAAAAATTCACGGTAAACAAGCTAAAACATATTAGGAGAGCACATAATAAGGAAAATACGGTTTTACGGTTTTTATGGTCGTTGCGAGCTTGCAATGGTGATCCCTTAGTAATGGAACGTGTGTTACATTGGCAAAGGCAATAATTATATTCAGCCAGAAACGTCATTTGTGATTGGCAGCATTGAAATGGATGTTAAATGAAAATTGACGTTTAGCGTTATTGTTTTGTTTTTGAGTTAAACCGCGAGTAATTGTTTCGTAAACGAGTTTGGAAAGTATTGATTTCGCATGAGCCTTTCATCGGAATTGATGTTATTTCACTGATTTTTAATTAACTAAGTTTTCCTGACATTAAACTTTTAGTTGTAAATTGAAACACTGTATTAGATACAGTCTCTTTCACCGTAATTATTGAAAACTACAAATATATTATATAATATAATATTCCACAACTATCACACAACGCCATCTAGTCCCAAGCTAAGCAGAGCTTGTGTTATGGGTACTCGACAACTGATAAACATACTTATATATTTGTAAATACATACATATTATAGATAAATTACACCCAGACACAGAACAAATGTTCAAGCTCATCACACAAACATTCGTCCTGGGTGGGAATCGAACCCACAACCCCCGGCATAGCAGTCAGGGTCACTAACCACTAGACCAACAGGCCAGTCAAATCGTAGTCATATCGAAACACTAGGGGATATGTGGATTTGTGCGACTGTGGCAGGGTACAGGGGCCCTGGAATCTAATTAGTTTTCGTCAATAAGAGTCGCACAGTCCCTTACACTCCTCCAAGAGCAGAAGGACTCATTTGAGAATTTTACCACACCCCAAAAAAGGGGGAAGTATGTGCTTGTTATAGACACTTCTGCCTACCCAATCTCACAAAGTAACATTTTACTTTGATTACAATACACACACAAAGTTTATTTGTTATTTGTTATTCTTATTCAAACGAATCATCTTTGCCTTAACAAAAACTGCACCACAAAAAATAAAAAAAACGCATCGTTATCGGCACTGAATTAATCAATATTAATTAATATAGCCAACGTCCAAATGACTGACTGTGAACAGAATGTCACCAGATACACACATAGCTATACTAATGGTCGCCCGCAGGTCTGTCTGCCGGCGTTGTCCGGTAAATACTCGGACACAATTATGCGTACATGCTTCCACGTCCGCATGGGACAACCGGACGAGGTGCATCTACTTCATAATTCATATATATTGCGAATTGTCTGGACTGCTCTCAGGAATTCAATGAGCAAATTACGTGTATGCTATTAAGACGTCTAGTTGTTGAGATCTTCTTTGGTTATTAAACTTGTAAGTAATAAATAAGATAAAATAAAATAATAATAATAAATGGTAAAATGGCTTACTTTTCAGTTATGTTGATCGCAATTTTTTTTTATAGTCGCTGAACGCCCGAGTTTAATATTCTATCTCAATCTAAATCCCGATAACTTTACACACACAAAGGTGGGGAACAAGATAGCAATCGATAATCTTTAGTCTGCCTGTATGCGCCTAATTTCAGTAGCTTATTATCGGCACAAGTACTTATACAATACTTGTATGAAAGAAAATTTTCGGAATATCCAGCGGGGAAATCGAAAGTTTAAACTTGTGAGAATTCAGAGGGGGTCGCTAGTCATAAATAGAGTAAATATTGTCTCCAAGAACAATTTACTTCTTTATTAGAATGTTGTACGGAATCATGGATTAAGTAGGTTTCTTTTCATATCAAGTACATTTGGGAATCTAGCTTGTATGAACATGACTTCATTTGCTGTATTCCACTCTATTGTGTGCCAACATCTTGAAAGAAACATAATAGCTAATATTACCATTCCAGGCTTTGTCTACGAGGATAATAGCTATTATTCTCAGTACTGAATATAAAAGAGCGAATCTACGAATAATGTTAATACAAAAGTACCTAATACAATTCAGAGACGTCCAACTCTAAAGGGAGTGAGGTCCTCCGTTTTCTTATTACATTATCATATCAAAGGATTACAAAACAAATCTCTAGGAATACTATGACCGCTTTCATCAGCGTAAGAGCCATCACCCCACACAATTAAACCATGATAAATGGATCACGAAAAATCTAATCTAAATATTTAATCGAAAATTCCCCTGCATTGCAACAAATGCATTTATGTGTGGGTTACTCTAACTACGTGGGGTTGTGTGCAACTATTGCTGTTTGACACACACCCTTTATACGCTCTAATGCTTTTAAAGATGTTTGTACTTGCAGAGTACCGGATTATAAGATGTATTTTAAAGTGATTCAATCTTCGTAATTGTTCGTAGAGATTTCGTAGACCTTCGCTACCAAAAATTTAAAATTTGAATAAAGCCGTAGCAATCTTATTTAATCGTAGCACATTTTAGACCGTTGTTGAAGGTGACGTCATCGTTACAGAGAAAGAAAGTACGAATGTTCTCCACTGTAGGTGCGACCTTTCCACGTATGACGCATGTGTCCTCTTTCATGTGTGCGTACCCTAAGCAAAGACAAGTGCACTGTAGTGCAGGAATGCACCCCCAGTCCCAACAGGCCCACCCCACCATTACAAATGCAAATAATATTTCTTTCCGACAAAATATTGCTGTGTTAATGCCACGCTAAATTGTGTACGATGCAACCCCAGTGTACACAGCATATTCGCTTTTATTATTGTTGAAAAGGGCATCGGACAGTTTGTTTCGGGCCTTATATTAGTTTGTTTGGTTTAATCTCGCGTTTGTAGTTGTGACCGCTGTTTGGAATAGGTTAGTTACGTAATTAATTTGTTTGATTGACGGTTTGTGGGATTGACATTAGGATTAAAGTGGTTGTAATAGTAAGAGGACGATGAAAATCAGGTTATTTATAGGAAGATTATGTTTTTATCACGTCCGCAAATAGCTTCAGCAAAATGAAGTCTATTTCACGCGAGCCATAAAACAAATTATAAAGCAAGGGTTTATGAGAAGTAATGCATACAGTGGGAAATTTAATCTCCATATAAAGAGCATGAGTGAGCTCGCGAAAATAATTTAATATACGTAATCATAGCCTTAAAGTTCATGAGACCCTTTTTGGAGGTCGAAGCTCGAACCTCCTTTGGTATAATTTTCTAATTCCGCCTCTATTGCCGGATTTTATTGCATTTCGGTTTCCCTAATGCCGAAATGCGACGTAAACTTCGCCTTCCTGACCCATTTAGGCGGATATTGTTGGGGCGTACACCGTTCAAATTTCTATTGCAGCCTTAAAATATTCTGTCTTTGTCGGGGTTTGTATAAAGAAAAGGGATGGGTAGAAACATTTGCGCGATAAGTCTAGTAACCCGGTTCAAGGAGGCTCTCCCCTTGAAGGTTGTTCAGAGGCAGGTCGCAGTGCGCCTGTAAATCACTTAAGACGAACGGGATCGGGGCCCGTCCTGCAGTTAAAGTTCCTGTTTTTGCTCACGCGGGAGTCGGAACGCGACGATAAGAAATATTTGAAACAGTATACGTTAGCCTCGTTTTATGGGACCCGTAAATTAGATGGTCTGTTTTTCCTTAAAACTGGCGTGTTTTTGTTATTCCTGTTGTGATTTTGTGCAAATGTAGCTAATTTCTACCGCCCAGGTGTTTTAAAGTAATTGCCGCGTATCTCACTTTAGAATTTTATTTTTACTTATTTATTTACATTAGGAGTTTGGAGGCCGGTAAAATTATCTAAGTAATAAATATTTGAGATAATTAATCACGAGGAATCTCCCTTGATTACTTTTATCCAGGGTAATTTAAATAGATGTCTGAGCCAAAAGACATGTTTTTCAATATAAAAAAAATGAAAAAGTTGCCCTCTCTTGATAAAACTTAATGGCAAGTATGAGACAATCACCAATCGAAATAGAATCATCAAATTCCATGCGGAAACAGCATCACATCTACATAATCCAATCACAAGTCCAGATTCTAAGAAACAAACTTCTAAATTCACAGGGCATGCAACTGCACAAACTTGAATAGTAAACTTTAGTCCAAAGCAAAGGGCACGTGCCAGCCAAGCACGGGTAAATAGACTGCACCGTCTACAGGGCTACCAACCTAACAAATTAACAACAAAAATATGGACATCATAAACACTTCGTTCAGAAGTTATGAATGGACTGAAAAAGGGGAGAGCGATAATGATAGCACATTAGAGTGTTTTTAGAAGATGTATATCGCTTAGAATTCTTGTATTGATTTATTTTTTGAGGTTTTGTGGTGCGTTTAAAGAAAGTGGTCAAATTGATATTATTTATGTGTTTTCGAACCACTGATTACGATGTCAATAGATAATATTAATTCCTAACTTAATGACTAACCTAAATAATCCTTATCTAAATAATAACTTATAAAATAAATAATTACGTAGGTATAACCTAAATAAATCATAACGAAATATTGATATTATAAATAAATAATTAGGTATAACTTAAATAAATAATAACCTGCAATCCACAAAAAATTGGGCATCTGACAGTACATCCACATTTCACCAGCATTTTTTTGTTTAAGGAAAATAGCATTCTCGTGCATGACAAAAGTAAAATACATGCCTTTTTTTACACTGTAGTGTTTTTATGTTCATGTAACTTATATAGCATGATTTATATTAATTAGAAAACAACATATTTACAACAATATAAACCCTAGTATAACAAACAAACACTAACTAACATCCATTCTCTAATTAACTAAACCAATAAGTTCAATACTCCACATAAACACTCCGTACAAAGTTATCAATTAGTTTCGTCTGGAAATGAATCCAGGGATCCAATATTAGCAGCCCTGGCTGCACCGAGACAACAAATTAGAAAGTTTGTTCCCGATATAGAGGGGATGTGTTGTTCCAATAAATTTCATGGCTTTGGGACGGACTGGCTTTGCGAAGACAATACGGAGTATCCCGTACTATCCCGTACTGTTACTGATAAATTGACGAAGGCACGCTGAGTGATCTAGTGGGGTGGTTGCTGGCAGTTGATAAATACATTAGGTCTACACTCTGCGTACGTATTTCTATGCATTGGTATTCGTCTTTAAAGTATTATGCGTTTTTTACGCTTTTGCTAAATATTGCATAAATAGGTCCTACATAGGTCTATACCAATTTTATTGTCCTTTTTAATGTACCTAGAAATGCTCCACCATCAAAATTTAATGTAAGAATTATTGTTTATCAAATGAATCCCTAAATAAAAAAAGATCTTTCGTTTCATATAGAGAGAAAGGCCCCTATGCAAAGCGATAGAGTAAATAGAGGTGGGAAACTCAAATATAGACACAAATAATGTTCCTGCAGCCACAAAATCTTCTATTGTGATGAAAATGCACAAAGGTAGACAAGCAAATTGTACCAGAAATCAAGCCGATTGTGGTCACGATGTTCAAGACCACTGGTTATCGTGACCACAAACCGAAGCATGTAGATTGTGGATAGTCAAACACAGGTGCAGTTTGTGTGGTTAAGTATGTCCGAGGTTTGGCATCTAACATATTTGGAGAATAATGTTGTCTAAACGGCCAATGCTCTGTGTTTAGAATATCCTCTGTACCTGTTCAAAGATCTTTATACGCATGACGACATAATGGCCCATCTTGTTCCTTCAACACATTTCACAAGAAAAAAATCACACATTCTTATGAACTAATCTCCCCATTTAACCGCATCTGAGTGCCAAATGATGCATGTAGCACTGTAGGTTTGTTGTACGGCCATGTAGTAAGACGTAACACGCTTAAACTACTCTTGAACATCGTTTAAACCAACTTCGGTTACTGTTCCACCTCGCTAATGTGCACCGGTCTTAACTAGCCACGGACAACTATTGTAGTTTCAACTGCTGTGGCGCAAGTAAGTCCTTCCCTTCGTTATTTATTGCTTTAACTTATCGGGTAATTAGGTTAGTGAGGGGACACTTGGGAGCAATTTGTCAGAATCCCACTAACTTCGTAAGTTCATTCCGTTTTACTTTATTGTAAGTAGTTCTGACGTTGTGGCGCCAGAAAAGAACATTATTTTTTGTGGTGGTTTTATTTTCGCTTCTGTATTATGATTTCCTGCAGTAACCTACCAGTCTCGTAATATAATATTTTGATTAAAAACTTATGTTTTCTTAGCAAAGATCTCCAACAAAACACCATAAATGAAGACACAAAACAAACACAACAAAGCTTCACTCTAGAGACAGAATATAATAAAAATGTTGAATTTCAACCAGCCTGCATAATACAGGACCACGTAACTTTCTCCCAAGGCGCACGTACGGTTGCCGGCGAGCCAAGGAGGCGGCGACTCGGGCCCCGGTCCCGGACGGAACATAAAAACTACCTTCCGCCACCACCGGCCGCCGACCTGCACCTAAACGTTCATGTCTAAGAGATAAAACGTGCTGTTACTACTTTATGTCTACCTGCACAACTTACTGATTAAATTGAGGCATTTTTGCCGAGTTTTCTAGCTGTTAACACTGAAAGAGAATGTAAGGCAAGAATTTTTAGTTGGGTTCAATTTTTGGTTTTCCTTTTTTCATTTGTAGACGGACCGTGTTTCGTATTTGGAATCTGCCTTCCTCCGGGCGTTAACTTCATATTGCACTTAAAAGGGAAACAGACTCAATTTTACAAAATACATACCATTAAGAATTATCAAAACTAACCCCTTCCGTGTCACAGAACAGAAAACAAATGGTTCCATTAGAGAAAATAACATAGATACCGGGTCCCATGTGTGCTAGCGTCAAGTTTGTAATTAGATAACAATCGAGCCCGATACCCGTTCGTGTTTGATTCCACTAACGATCCTACTGCTCGTATGCCGTACATTACATATGAATTCTATTGACAATTACAAGCCGACGATGTTCCAACATTACAGATACAGTACACGTACAGTGAATGACAAGTGATAAATTAATGAAGATAGTGCTATAACCATGAGATATTACTATAATGACAAGCCCAAGACGTTCTAAAAATAGTGGGGCGCAGTGTGCCGTGCAAGTGTCAGACTGGGATTTACCATCTACTGAAACAGGAACTGTTAAACGAAGACGATCTTCCTGTCCGGAAAACTCAGAAAAACAATCTGTTCCAACACATGATGCAATATTTGAAGTACAAACACCGTCAGACTCCGGCAGTTGTACCTCACGAAGTATAGACGATACTGACAAATCAGATTCGCTCATTGATATAGAAGAAAGAATATCGTGTATAATAAATGAGAACAGGTCTTCTAAAAGCAACTCTGAATCTAGCGAAGTAGATATCATTATAGATACTATCTTTGGAAACCCTAGCGATCATAACGATTTGTTTGAAGTAGCACAAAATGAAACACTCCTACGTGATCGTAGCAAAACTTTTATCAAACAAGAGACTTTATCTATTAACGCGAAACATGATATTGCTCCTGCCAATGTTTCCCCCGATAAAAAGATCAAAGACAGAAGACTTAAAACGCCCGCACCAATAAAGAAATTAAATAAACCTTTTGACATAGGCAAATCAAGTTCAAAATTAGCCAAAGAACCCTTGAAAGTTCAAGAGAAGTCAAGTGTGTTACCAGTGTATAAAAGTACTGTAAAGGGTAGTATAGATTTAAATACAAGTCAAAAGAAAAAAATTACAACTAAGCTAAAGTTACCTTTTACACCTGTCAGAACAATGGATAAACCAAAGATCAATTTATTTCAAAACAAAACCAATTTACAAGAGTGTAAGCCGTCGCCTTTACTATCATCACCAGTTAGACGAACAATTTCTAATGAATACGTGCGACTAAAGTTTACCAATGATACTGTGATAAGACGGACTATAGATGGAAAGTCAGTACCAAAGATATCACCTAAAATACAATCCATAATACCTGAAAGTCCTATTGATACCGAAGATCCTTTTCTAAATCTAAGCCCTAATAAAAAATATACAGTGACAGTGAATAATAAAGTGAGGTGCGACAAAGACAACTATGTAATATTCGATCCAACCACCGGGTTCGCTCCGGACGGGTCGAGACAATCCCGGATTCCTTTGAAGTCCCCAACTGGCGACAAATCTCGGATTCCGTTAAAGTCACCAGGCGGCGAAAACTCCGGTCTAGTCCGGAAATCGGCAAACGTTAGTGATACAGACAGTGGAATATTGTCTCCGAACTCTCCGGTAGAATCGAGTGAAAAGGGATCGGCGTACTATGTCAACGCCGCTGCATTTAGTGAGGCAGCGAAGAAATGTGCAAATGACTTCGATATCACTATCTTGGATCCTGGGCTGGCGAAAAAAGCTGCTGAACAAATTCAGGTGAGTTTCGTTTCTTTATTTACCAAACACACTTGAATGTCGACGGTTGTATAAATATTTAAAATCGTATGGCCATGCCAACGATGTGCCGAAATTGAAAAATGTGAAGCTATTTTTCTTTCAACCAAAGATCGCAGAGATACAATTTATTTTACTCTGCTCGAAAAGGTCATTTTTCATGGCAACAGTTTTCAACAACACGCCCCGGTCTGCAGCTTGGTTTTTTTTTTTGCAGCTGACCGCTACTGTTTGTTAAATACTGTTGTTTCCGTGTTTATTGCCTGCACATTTCTTTTCAATGAATGTTATGATTTCTTTTTTAGAGCAATAACGCTGCCAATATTGATATGTAGTTATAATAAAAACATTGTTAATTTGTCAAGCCTCTATTTTGTACAGAATCTCGGTATTCTCGCTTTACTTTCTTTATTTTTTCTATCTTTCTAATGAGTCGTTAGAAGTAAATAATTTGTATTTTAGGAAAACTTTTGAACATTTTCATTCAAGCGTGAGATTTAACTTGTAGCGCCATCTATTGGCGGGTAGTTAAAGTACACGCTTACAAGTCCACTATAACGAACACAAATGTCTACATTTAGTGTTGCTAATAATGTAATGTTGTTAGCAAAACAAATATTAAATGTTAATGAGTACTTATATATTTTGGTTGTAATCTCACCAACGACTGCGTTTGACAACTTAACCACTTGTCGTTGTAGTTCAGCTACTGCCTACTAGGTGGCGCTGTTCGCAAGATTTCGTTTTTCGCACAACATCCCCTTCATTTGTTTAGCAGCACTTTGTCGTGAGATATATCGCTCCACACTGGCGCATTATTCGGAAGCAATCGTGCAGTTAATTTTCAAATGGGCCCATTTAGCGAAAATAACGAACGGAGTGGCGGCGTGTGCTCGGGTCTGACTTTTGTAATCGGCGTAGTTTGTGTATGTATGGGCAATTACTGCGTCGCTAGCGATTGTCCACTGTCTGGTCGTTATTGTTTGTGTTTGATGATGTGCGCCGATAGATGCTATCATTAGTGTCATTTTTCGATCGTCCCTTTATGTTGGCTGTCAGGGGAGAAGTGTTTTATGGTGTGGGTTGTTTGATAACAATGATTAAAATATTATTCGCGACTATACGACGTATGTATTTACCGATTATAATCATCAAAATCAACAATACAACCTTTCTAGATCATAAAGGTGTAGGCACAAAAAAAAAAAACAGAAATAGTCAGTCCTACGTTAATATGAGATTGATAGGTCAGTAGTCTCCGAGTATTAATAATTTTCGTCAAGATTACCTATCTCTATAGGTACGGGAGAATTCCTAGCGGAACTCTAGAAGCGATACAATCTGACACAGTTTCACCGCTCTGTAGATAGCATCGAAAGCCGCATTCAAAGCAATACTTGATGCAATAATTGCAAATGCAAATTGTGTTCGAACACAATAGCAATACGTCACGACACGACCAAGTTCTGTAACATTGTCTTCTAATAATATACAGAATGTTTGGTTAAACCTTGCCATTACTTTGAGGACCCGTAAGTGCTCATTAAAATGCACAACTTTAACTATGAAACCAACACACACGTACATCTATGTCTGGTTCGCCTCCTGCGAAGCAGTTAGCAAAGGAGGAGGCGGGACGCGTGAGGGAGAGGACAGCCTTCATCTCACAACCCAGCCGGCATAAGGGACACCCACGGCAAAAGACGTCGCGAAGCGATTAAGTAACCATAGGCATAGGCGAGTAATATAAGTCGCCATCTGATCATGGACCATGCCCGGGTCGACGGCGCGTGGTGTCCCACGCGCTGATGCGCGCCTATAATAGCTGTCAGCGATCTGACAGGGTCTTAGAGAGTCAAAGCCTGCTTGGGTCGCGGGACTGGCTCATCAAGTAACAGTGAGCATGGAACGTAAAGAGCCTGCTATATTGAAGGATTACCGTAGACTTTAGTCAGTATGAATTTGACAGTCCTTCCCGTCCCGTGCATTACCTACTTGAAAACAATGAAGGGAACCGCTATTTTTTTCGCAAAAACACACCCTGTACAGCAAGAAGCAAACATCATAGAATTAAAATGTCAGAAGTGTAACGGTGCTGTAAGTAGGCTTATGGATGCATTCGTGGTCCTATTTGTAATTTAATGTGCAATCGCCAGTCAAATCGCATTCGATACTGGCGACTTGTGGGAATCACCTGCCTGATTACTGACACTGCATGTGATGAATAAATAAATGTTTTATGCCTAGGAACATGTTCAAACTTAGGTTCATTTGTGTGTGATTTTATGTTTCATTGCCCCTACGATTCGCGACGCAGGAGTTCGTTATGAATGACGTTTTGATAGGTACGTGATAGAATTCTGTTGATGGTCGTGTGACGTAGAATTGCGATGTGATTTGGCATATCGATTACATTGCATCGATTTGAAAATACTGCTTCGGAATAATTATTAGATATGGTTTAGGTTCAAAGTACGCTAGAAATTAAAGGTAAAATGTGTGTCATTAATAGAAACCCTTTTATTGATAAGGTTTAATTTTGTGCATGAGATAGTACATTGGATGGACTGGTCTGTTGGTCTAGTGGTTAGTGACCCTGACTGCTATGAGGGGGTCGTGGGTTCGATTCCCATGTATGCGTATTTAGAAATATATACAACTGATAAACATACTTATCAGTTGTCTGGTACCCATAACAGAAGCTCTGCATCTAGTCGCAAGCTAACTTGGACTTTGGCGTTGTGTGATAGTTGTGGAATATTATCATTAATATTTATTTAATAAGAGCGTAATTTTGTATTCTAGTTCAGTACGTTTGAGTCTTACTCGTAACTGTAACCTAGTTTTTGTTGAGACTGCATTTTCAACAAGTAAAGTTCTTCCAAGCATTATTCCATAAAATTAAGTACTCCGTCACTCCTTACCACCATCAAAAATTTTAAGATCCTTATCCCGTACCTCACCGCGTTATACGCTAATGAGTGATAAGGGGAGCGTGGGGCAAGGAGCACAAACACTCGTGTTGCTCGAGAAGCCCGCCTCTCCCCGCAAGGGCTCTCCACATAAACGGGTATACGCTTTTACGCTCACACCGCTCCTGAAAATGTTATGTCACTTAATTTTGACTGAAAAGAAGCTCGTATAAGGAGGCCGGAGTCAGATTGGGGTTCTAATTACTTACTTACAGATGGTACGGTGTTGATCCCTGTCAACATGTAAAAACTCATCTTATGCACTCAAAACTTGTATAAATAGGTCAATAAAAATTGTGTGACTAGTACATTAAAACTGAAATCAAATAAATTTTGTAATCATGAAATAGGAAAATGTTGAATGAGTAATGATGAGTATATTAAGAGCCTACAACGGCTATAAATCTCAAGATTATTTATGACTGTCTGTAAAACACGTTAAATGAACATAATATTATGTGTAAACGAGCACTACGCCCGCGACTTCGTCCGCATGACATTCGAACATTGCTTTTGTGAATTTCTACTCCTAGCCACCCTCTTTAAGGGATACTTTTGGAAAATCCAAATAAAAAATTCAACAAAAATTCTATCAAACCGCCATATCCGTTCGTCCCAATGCATAATTTGCGATTTCTTAGTTACAATCCCTAAACTACTCCTTAGGGGCTAGCAAAATCCTGTTTAAGTAAGCATCTACGTCCTAAAAAAGAACCTGATGCAAAATTTGAGGCTCCTGGCACTTGTAGTAACAAACTATCAACCCCAAAAACAACCCCTTAGGGGTCGAGTTTCACAAAATGTTTACCTTGTTGAGCATTTACGTTTTAAAGAGAACCGGCATGCAAGATTTGAGACGCCTAGCACTTGTAGTAACAAAGTTTCATACAAACTATCGACCCCAATAACAAAGCCCTCAGGGGTCGGATTTTGCAAAATCCCGTCATAGTGAGCATCTACGTTCTAAAAAGACGCTCCATGCAAAATTTGGAATTCCTAGCACCTTTAGTAGCGAAGTTTCATACAAACTATCAACCCCAAAAACAACCCCTTAGGGGCCGAATTTCGTAAAATCCGTTCTTAGTAAAATCGTACTTACAATGTTGTATGTCAATTTTCCCAATATTCTTTTAATTCTCTTTGACTGAAACATAATTCGCTACCTCAACTTTCCCTCTCAACACTGCATAGACTCAGAACGAAAACAAACAAACAAAAAACACATGAAACAATTTTCAGCAGCTACTAAAAGGTACAAGTTGCCAAATGTTTGGACAATTTGCTTGTGTAGCGTTCTCGGCGGTCGGCTGCAGTGAGGGCAGCAAAAGCAGTGTGAAATCAAAGTGTGGCCGCAGGCAGGGGTACTGCCACTCGTTGGGACTCCGCTCACGCGCGGGGCTCTAACCTAATTACTGCTGAATGCAGACTGCAGTTCGAATAGACATGGGAATTAAATAAGGTCTGGTGGTAGAATCTTGGGGCGGATAAAAGAATATTGAAGTAGCATACCTGGCTAATTAAGACTCCGGTGTTAGTCCAATGATATTATAGGTAAAAAGGTGTACGTTAAACGCGCTCAAATGTGGTCAATTGACAAACCTTGATTTTATTTGTCTCTTTTTCACTATGTCATCCTACAACATCCTTAGCGACTAAGCGTGATGTAGTGTGCTATTGCAATATTCAGTTATTCATGTGTGCGTTAGTGTGCCGTTTTTGAAGATAGAATGTCGTGTAGGTATCGTATCTATTCATTATAATATCATTGGCTATATCATACTATTATATTTTGTATTGTGAAATCTGCTATAGACTTTTTAAAAGTGTAAGATAGTTTCAAAATTTATGATATTTCGTCCAAGTCTTTGACTCCGGGTCGCGGTACTTATACCATCACCGTGACCCCGGAACATAAAGGGCTATTGATGGACACCGCGGATTTTAGTCAGTACAAGTCTGACAGTCCCTTTCGCCCTGCCCGGGGTGGGAGGACTCACTTTATGATTTTACCACCAAAAAATGAAAGTGTTTGACCGCGGAACGTAAAGGGCTATTGTAGGACACCGTGGAATTTGGTTTTACCACGTAAAAAAAGCGTTTCTTATCGTTTATATGCTTGGATGACCAAAGAATTTATAACCCAGTAAGTGAGCTGTAAAATTCAGATAAGCAGTATCTTCATATCGGATACTGGTATTTAGTTGCAATTGTTTGGATGTGCAATATATTTCTAATTACCTAGCTAGGAAAAGGCAAACAAAGAAATAAATTGAATAGAATGTCCTAAGCTTTTGATAATGTTTCTCACTTAAAAAAACGAAACTGGTACCATTTTTCGTATCAGTATCTGTCAATACTAAAAACTTTTTGATCTGTGGCATTGTCAAAGCTCCATCCGGACAAATCTTGGCCCCTAAAGAGGCTATTTCTCGATTGAGTGAGGTCGGCGCATTGTAACTATTAACGCAGACCCGTATTATTGAGCAACACAAAGTAGATGTTAGAGTATGTACCATATTTTCGATTGCTTGCATGATTGCATCCTTCGTTTGCCCGCGACTCTCACGATGTCATCGGTCCACCTAGTGGGCACTGCCCACGCCTTCGGTACTGGACACCTGCCTACGCAGCGTCTTTCAACACTAGAGTAGCAATTTTGCTGCTAAACAATAAGTATTGCCTGAATGTTCATAAAGTAACTAAACGCTTGTAAGCAGATGTTCAAATTATTTGTTTACAGATCCTGTTTCATAGCATGTAATTAATTTATAACGTACCGTTTCTGTTTGTACGTCTGCATGTGTAAAATACAAATGGATTGCTCGCTGTTGTATTGCTCCAGTATCCGGGAAACTCCCCGGATACTATGAAACATGCCCCGCGGCAGACTTGAGCTGTGGGCAGGTCCAACGGGGATTACACACAGAAATTGCAATCAACATTAATATTCTCTTTGGAGAATGTTCGTGAAATCAATGTTTTTGTATTTCTTTGGTTGAATTGAAACAACTTTGGCCAGACAGACTGCATTTAAATTTTCGTTTACTTTCACTTTTTCATTCTCTGGTAATTGAACTTTCAGATTCAATTTTAGGGTCAATGCACTGAAATGTATCTTTTCCTTTGTACTTTTTTTTGACGTTGTCTAATCATCAATTGAGTGCTCGCCCTGGGTGGAGCGGCGAGGAGTCTCAGTCTCGAGACTCGTACTGACTAAAATACACGGTGTTCCTTCAACAGCCCTCTGCGTTTCAGGGTCACGATAATTTGTTTATATAGTCCCGCGAGACCAGATAGTACACTCCCTCAAACAATTTAGTAACCCTTGTCCACAAGGAGAATCGTTGATTTTTTCTTTTTTGTTTTTGGCAAAAAATTACAAAGACAAAGTAGTAAATAATAAACAGGTTCTTTTCAGAAAAAAAAACGCAGTGATTCCATTTTCCTTTGCTTCAAAATTATTATGTAAGTGCTCTACTCTGTTATGGCAATGTCATACATAACTCTTACTTTACAAAACTATGCGAGTATTTCCTTAAAAAAACATCCTCGCCATCTATTTACCCAAAAGAAAGCTTCAACGGAAGTGCGGGTTCATATATCAGTCGGGACGATCGTAAATATTCTAAACGCCGGGACGGATCACGCATCCACTCATATGTCGCCGTCATTGTGAAGAGATGGACTTGTTTGTAAGTGACTAGAGAATTGATATATTGACGAGTCGATTTTTTTCGAAGTCGATTTATTTATTCGGAAAGTACCCACGTTTCAATTTAGTTTGTCATCTGTTTTTAAATATTTTTATCTTTAAACTTCTATGTACTTTTGTTATGGTAAACAGTGTACCAACAGTAGGTACCTACTAGGACTAAAATCGATTTAATTTTTCTCCCGAACATATTTTTCTAATCGAATAATTACCGCTTAACATATTACTTGCTTAAACAACTCAAAACTCGTAAATTGAACACGGAAACTTAACAAAGTTGTATGCCCGCGCAATAAATTATCTTTACCTCCAACTTTCTCGCTGTTAATAAGATCTTTCTAAATTAGGAGGTGAGAATTTCCATGCGCCGCATGAATGAACACACATAAGCGCGTCTTGTATAGTGGAATTAGCATTTAATTTCATCAAGATTTCTTTACCTATTAGTTTCCAACCTTATTACAGATCTATTTGATGCCTTGGGCATTACGGCCGTAAAACGCAAAGGGCATCTGACGGAAAAGAAGAGGCTGATTTTAATCAGTCAAGTTCGACATATACTTCTGTTACACTCCGCCCAAGTCTAAACAAAAGTTATCAATTTTCCAACCCTAAAAAAATATGCGTTTACTTTGGCTAATAAAGTTTCTAGCATATATGTCTCAAAATGTATAAGTCATATCAAATTTTTAGATGTGTAAAATTGAATAGATTGAAATAATATTAGTAACTTTCAATCACTTTCTGACAAGCAATAGTTTCGAATGTTCATACTAAATCAACCATATATACCTCCAATGTTTGCGCACATGTCATGTCTCCCTTAGAACCCAAGCATAAGTTATATCGTCTCGTTTTAACGAATAACCCAGACATTAATCTTATGGGCACAATTAGATAAGTGTCTGCAACGCACTACATCTTGTGTGCGTTAATAACGTATGAGTTTATGCACCGCAACCCCCGTAAATATGTAAAGCTGGATGCATTATTAAACATTACCCCCTGAAGGCCTGAAGCGTCATTTGACGCTTTGTGCTTGGTTCTTAAGTCTTCAGTAAAGATACAAGTAAAAAGGCGGCCCTGGCTAAATCCTTTAATTTATTTATTTATACACACAAGTTAGGTTACATACAAACAACAATAGATGAGATAGTGAAAATGTTAGATTATCAGAAAAAAATACTTGTGGGCCCCAAACTAGGCTCTACCTGCATCTTGGTGGCCCAATTGGCCTTTAATTCTATGGTTACCTCTTTAGACAGTCTTGCGACCCTTGAAAGCCTGAAGCGTCATGTGAGGTAATTTGTGCTTGTTCCATACAAAAAAGAAAGAATGAATGTACCTAAGTACAAGACCAATTTTTTTTTTATATTGTTTTTTAATAAAACTGTAGTCTGTGGGTGAAACTGAATTATTTTTTGTTGTATTTGTTAAATGAAAACTTGATGACGCTAAAATGATTTTTTTTCAACGTTTCAGCTATATGTATGGATAGTTGCCAAAATGTCAAATTGCTTCCGAATTTTATTGCATTCGTATGATTACGATGTTCGTTTTGCAAGTTTGTATTTTCGGTTCATGATTTACTATTTTAGGGAATCTTGTACTAATTTAGTTTTGTATTTAAAGAACGTCTGTTCCTTATTTTAAGCCACCATGTTTTACGTTCCTCCTGATCCTATCATAAGTTATTTCCCAAACTATTTCCATTATTTTTATCCTAGACAGGTGTCAGCAGTAATACATCTCAATTGTTTCAGTTTATTTAAAAAACTTAACGGCTCATATAAAGGGCTGTAATGTCCGTATCCTGTCTGGAATTTATTCTGGCTGCTAGGGATTAGGCGTCGTAAATTATTTTCCTTCAGCTTGAGTTATGGCCGGTTTGGGCGACAGACCGTTGTTTCACATCTTTAATGGGGTGACATATAATTTTAACTTGTCTTTTTTATACATATAAGTCTATTTAAGGTGATATAAAGACGTTTAATTAGTTTAATGACCGAGAAGGAATGAGATGCTCGTTCAGGTGGTTTGAAGTTTGATTTTCAAAGACTTTGTGATGAAATTGAAAGAGATTGGTTGAAAGACGTCGCGCCATATTGTCGGCTAAAACGCGTCTCTCTCACTAATTAAGCAGAACAAATAAGCTACTGATGACTTAAAGCCGACTTAATTATTTTCACTTCACTCGAAGGGGTTTACAGAATTTTGAAATAGAATCCCAGGTTACCCCTTAATGGGGTTAAACGTAAATAACGTGTTGTTTTTATTTTAAGGAAGCGTACATTTTGTCCTTTCATTTTGTTTCTTTTTCCGTAAATTATTTATGGTTTATCTTTTAAATTAGGTGTCTAAATGAAGAAATAACTTTACCCAAACAGATTAAAAAAACTATAAGTTAATGTCTTTGACTTATACCGGTCCTTTTTAATATGATATCAAAAAAATAATTAACAGAAATAGTTTAGCTTTATTATAAGTTACTTAAATAGGTAGAGGTATGTTAAAAAGTTCAAGCTTTCCGTCGTCGCAACTACAAACTATTTTTTTTTCGTCTGGCCGCCATTTACAAAGTGCAGTTCACAACTTGCTGCGATATTTTCGCAGTTGAAAATACCTTTGCATTAATATGAAACCAACAAAAGTAAGTCTGCGATCCGCGATGTGCCGCGTCGAATCACAGCGCCAATATTTCATCGTACATCTGAATTTAATGAGCAGCATTTGTTTCAACGCAAATTAAAACGCCTGCTTAGATGTTCGGCCAGATTTTATGACCATACACACATATGTTTATCATTTGTTTTTTTGTTTATAATTTCAAATCAACGCTGCGGTTGCCATTCGCCCGCGAGAATTTTTTTTTTCATTCCTTTTTTAAAATGGCTGGATGCAAAAAATCTTGTATGGTAATTTAGTATACCCAAATAATAACTATTTCAAGGAAGGTATGTCTAGCATAAATAGAATCATAATCTGTTCAGCAGTTTCTCTGTTTAAATGGGACAAAAAAACTCTTAAATATTTTAACAAAACTTTTAAACATTTTACTACGCATTAAGGCCAGGGTCGCGAATTGTAATGTTTTTATAATGAAAGAAAAATTCGACTTAAAATCCGACTGTCGAATTTTTCTTTCCATAAAAGCTTTAGAGACCTACAATTATAACAATATCTGTTCGTACCTACAGAAGCATGAATTCGGTGTAGAATTTCATATAAATTACCACCGAATTTATCTAGATCCCCCGTCCTAGTGACAGATGACGGGGGTGATAATTAGTATGATCGTGCTATTCCGGGAGTGGCGGCTGCCCTTCCTCCGCGTCGGCTAAAAATGGCTCAATCAGTCAAACTGCGCGTCTATGGCACCGAATCACACACGTTTGCTGTAGTAATGAACTTTAGAGTGGTTCTGATGACTTCAAAGTTTGTACTAAGGAATGCATAATGATCAATTGAATTTCTTTTTTGACGAATTGTTTTTTTCTCGGAGAGATATAGACATTAGAAGTGTTTGTAGGTTACTTATTTATTTTATTTATTTATTTAACTCAGAGAATGAGAAGTACTTTCCTAGGTACTATGTGATCATATTATGGGTGATAATAATCACCTCCATCTGTCAACTATCACTTCTATCTAACGAGATTTTAAAGAGAAAGTCCAAGAAGCATAGTAAGAGCCCATTCGAACGAGCGTTTTCTTTCATGAGCGTTAAAAAATCGGCGGAAACAGAACAAATGCATTCCCATGTATCTGTTCAGACGTCAGCGCTTTAAAAACGCGGCGTTTTTTTAAATAACTGTATTTGAATTTGAGTGCTGGGTGGTGATATTTAAGTTTAATTACCTTTTTGTTAAAAGACGCCGTTTTTTAACGCCTGTAAAACAAAACGCTATTGCGTATGGGGGCTTTTTTCTTTTTCTTAGTCGAACTTCAACATTGCGATAATATACGATTTTATGTATTAGTATGTAAGATTCCCGAACATTAAATAACTAAAAAAGGTATGAAATTATTTCCTTTTATGTATATGAACTGAAAAAATAAAGTATTTCACAGGCACGATTTCAGCCAAATTGTACGTCACCAATGCATCAGTCTTATTTCTTTTTTATCCAAACAAATGACGTTTTAAATTTCAAAGCAGGTAGAAAGTAACGTATCGGAAAATGAAATGGAAACGTTTTGCTGAAAGCTGGAAAACAATCCTTTGAGGTATCGACTTGAAGTTCGCAAGGGGACTTTGTCAAATGAATTTCCATAAATACGTACCGTGCGTGGAGATAAGCCTGCATTTAGATTTCCAGTACATTCAAGCAGGTGAATATTTCATTAGAATACAGCGTTTTTTTTGTGTACTTTCGTAACCTTGTTTGTCCGTTCGTCGCATATTTTCTTCGGTGACATTTTTAATAATTAATTTACTAACAGACAAATGCACTAAACTGGAATTTTTAAACAAGAAGTTACATTTTGTCAAAACTGAGCACTAATAAGTGTTTTTTTTGTTTAAGTGATAAAAAATTGTTTGTATGGAAGTTCCTTATCTATTTTCAGCGATGATAAATTCTATCGGGAGCATTTCTTATTTTCTGTGAAAATACTTGTTTTCACTTAACAAATTCTGAGAAACTAGATCACTATTACTCACAGAATAGAGAAATTTTAGAACTGCAATCTAAAAATAAAGTCTGTTTCATAGTTGAACTTTAATTTCTAGCACACTCATTCCTAGTTGACTCAGCACATTTAGCTACCTAGTTGAATGAGTTGACAATGACTTGGGTTGCGTCACCTTAACTAGAAATAGTAACATTTTAATTTTAAGAATAATTTTTAAACGTACTGCTGTTAGGGCTTAATTTCATAATATCGTCGAAAAGTGAATGCGTTTAGAAACATAGAATAAACATGATAGAAACATTAGAAACGCATTCACGTTTACAAATAAATCATAGAGGTCCGTACATACTTATGCACGCGTCGCCGACATTTAAATATGATTTGAATGGCGGCAGTCGTCTAGATACCAAAGCAAAGGTATCAGAAACTTGCCTCACGCTGTATACATAGGGCCTTATTTTCAATAAGCGTTTGCGTACTACGCGAAGAATTGTAAACTCTAGAATTTCAAAATACATTCAAAGAGCAAAGTAGCTACTTTAGAAAAATACTTATAAAAAGAGTCGAAAAAGCTCCTATCAAGGAAAATCAAAGGGCTTACATACCAGATATGCAAAAAGTCGCTGTCATGTCGCATGTCGCAGTGATCGAGTGAGTTCGGTCGCACTTTGAGTAACTCAATCCAGCGCTCAAAGGGACAGCCACCTCAAATAGATGGCCCGTCGCACTTTAGATCCGAATACGTGGATCTTCTGTGAGTTATTCAATTTGTATTTGTTTGGATGTATGGTGGCTGGATGTGGCAGGCTCGGTGGGTGGAAGGTTTGTGACTGTGTGCTCCTGAGTGGAATTGATTACTAGAGTCATATATGGCCTACCAATTGGATAGATAAAAGACCTTTGTACCCAATATCTGGCCATTGATTTTATCAAAGCTTTACCCAACTAGCGCAATAATAAATCTGTGCTCTGCCTTTTTCATCTATAACCCAGAATTCTTATAAATGTCATCAGATCGTCTAGCCTGTTTAAAATAATTAAAAACAATCATTAAACCAATCTTCTAAAATACGATATCTTCATGTCTATGTCTAAATTCATCATCATCTTCCTGCCCGTATTCCATTCTATTTAAGGTTGACTCAACATCTCTTCTTCAATTCTGCTACTCTTATAACTATCAGAAATCACAGCATCATTAACATTCGTATAGATTCTTGGAATCTATTGTCATTCAAGGTAGGCATACCATATTGCTCATACGCACATAGAACTTCGTACAACCGGAACACTGGGTTTTGTTAGGTCTCTAAGCACTGTCGCATCCAGCAGCCTCATGATCCTACTTGCATCTGCATCCCCGCGGGACGTGGCTGGCTGTGCCGGCAAGCAGGGCGGGAAGGCGGGATCGATCCGCCCCAGTCGCGTGCCGAGCGCCCTGCGAGCAGGACGACCGCCCGCCCGAATCAAAAGCCTTCGCGTTTAGGCGGGAACGCGTACCTATCGCGAATTTCATAACAAATAAACATTTTATAATTAGTTCCGTTATTATCGTAATGTCAGTAATTAGTGATAGTCTAGTTTTCGAGTGATTTTTCCGTAGTTTTGTGTAGCGTGAAGTGATAAGGGTAGTTTGTGTACCGGATTTTGAATAGATAACGAACTCAGTATTTTAGGTGTAATTTTCGTAGTCAATTGATTGTAGTCGAATTTTTAGCAAGGTATGATAACGAGTCTGGTTTTTTATCGTTTCTTTAGCGATTTCTCGATACATTATTGTTGATAAACACTTGAGAGAAGTAAACAATAAATAACCTTCCTTTACCTTTATCCCCCAATAAGTACAAGTTTTCAACTCTCATTTATCACAGATTGGCCAACTTTGCCAGTACTTCGGTATTTCTCGTTTAATTCGGAGATATTTCTTTACAAATTGCGAGGGAGGATTGTGGAGATAATTTATATCGAACTTAATATCATTACTGTAATCTTTCAATGTACATTAAGCTTAACTTTAAAATTAATGAGATAATGAAGTTTTAATTGGGCTTGGATTGCCGCGTTCCATTTTCAAATTAATGATACCATTACAAAAACAAATGACGATTGAGGAAATAATTGACTATCGTCTCAAATGTCTCGTCATTTTTATTTATAGTTGTTTTAACCATTACGAAAATTGGACGAGAAACTCGATGGTTTAAATTGGCGGGAATGACTATTGTGCAGCTTTTAATTAAGCTGCATTGTCAACACCGACTGTTTTCGTTCATTTTAAATATTTTCGTGACGTAATTGGAATATCATGTTTGGAAGCGTACTTCCAAGCATAGCAAGCAGGCCAGACGTATCTGGATTAAGCAGATAGCTCTTAAATGCACTTAGACTTAATTTCTATAGTAACATATTTATTTTGTTATTATTTTTCTATCTCAATCGTGGTTGATTATAAAACAACATGAAGAAATTTTACTGCCTGTTATCAGACACATCAAATTGCCTGATCCTCAGATTTTTTATGCGGTCAGAGCTTAAAGCTCTAATTCCATTTTTGAATTTATTGTCTCCAAACTTATATCTGTCTCATTTATTAATCTAAGCCACTCATTTGACGAAGAGTGTACCGTTAAAATATATATGTCAAAAGAGAGGTCTATGAACTATGAGTAATATTTGAGTAAGGTCAAAGTTACGCTACGGCGACAGAGCGTGGGTGTTACTTACTACGTTTTTATTTACATTCATAAATTTTATTCGGAGAACAGTTTACTTGCCGTGTTCAATTTAAATGTTATTATTTTTATGAATATATTTAGAACCTTTTAGATTTCTTGAACTTTCATTTTTTGAATGCTTATTATGATAGATGCAGTGTCTCCGATTGTGTCCCAACTTAAAATGATAATGTTTAGCAAGCTTTTGCTCGGGGTTTTGACTATACAACGTTCAACGACTTTTGGAAATTCCCAAAAAAAAATGTTTTTCATACAACATGAGAAATTGATCGAGCCCATCAGTATGAAAAATCTTTTTTTTTTCTACTTTCCAAAAGTCTTAGAACAAACATTGTTCAGTAACATGTACTGAGTTACCCCACGAGAGGTTTTGCGCTTTTAACGTTACACGTTGTATAAACGGACGTATAAATTATACCATGAGTACGTACAACAGGGATAAAAGTAGCCTTTACCTAGTTCTTGGTCTATATATAAGCCAAATATCATCATAATCTATTGAGCCGTTTCGGCAACAAATTAAGAAGTTGTATTCATTAAAAGACAAAGTACACCCAGATTTAGGTATGATATTACCTAGTCTTGATTACTTATAACCTTTTGTAAGGCTATTTACAAACGAAACAATACAACATGTGAAATTAAGGCCAACATTGGTTATAATCTATTGAGGACGCCATTAAAGATATTGAGTGAGGAGATAATGAAGTAGGGATAGATTGCAAGCTCATCGTCCATGAACCATTTCATTTTCAATTGTTTTCGTGGGAATATAAGCAGATGATGCTTTTTATATGTTTTTTACAACCCTTATGGGGGATTGGAAACATAGGATTGATGTTAGGATTAATGTTGCACTTATATTTGAATTTCTAGTTACAGAATAGATATTAGAATGAATAAAAATGTTCTCTTAGATAAAAAAACGATGTAATCTACCGTCTTTTAAGTTTGTTTACTGTAAACTAAGTTAAAAATGATGCCAATAACATTAATGTAAATTATATTACATCGAAACTACCTTCTTAAAACTACATAATCCTCTTAAAAATACTTTTATAATTCTATTCCAAATACTAAATCGCAAAATTTTGAAAGGTCGCCAAACCCAACATCCCCAATCGCCAAAATTAATGTAAATCCTAACCGATATACGTATGTCGTGTAAGGTTCCATCAGGCACTTGTCACAGGGGATTAGCGCCCGCACTGCGTCTCGTCTGTAACTGCCCTAATCCGTACGCACGCAACCCGCACCGTATAACATTGTCCCGATTATTATTTATTTATTAATTTAGTGTTGCCGTGACCGATAATATTGTTGTGGTATTGTTGTATGGTTGAAATAGTTTAGATTAAATGATTTATTGCCTTTGGCATTACATTTCGTAAATTACTGAAGAAAAGTTCGGAATTTTGATGGTAATAGAGACTTCGGAGCGATAGCGGTAGGATATCATCAAAAAATATTGTGTAGACAGAACGAATGAAATAACAAAAGCTATAGAAGCGCTAAAATAGCTCCAAATCCGTAAATTAATTAAAAGGAACGGTAAACAATTGCTTTATAAAAACCACCTTTGATGTCAATTAAAATGCTCCTAGAGCGTGTTCTAAGAAAGACGCTTCAATATAAACAAGAAGCGGATGCGAGACGCCATACAGTTCCGGACAGTGAAAGGGACGACTCATTAGCCGTACAGATATTTAGGATCGACTGATACCGCTCCAATGACCTTTTGAACACCATTGTACCGTGTGTGGTATGCATGTGTGGGGATTAACGGGTAACAGGGATGGTGTTCCGTTGTATGATGGCGGGCAAAAGTGCTTTAGTGCGTGCCCGTACTTTCGGTCCGGATTTTTGATGCATTTTCGGCTACATGACTGAAATCATTGGCTTTGTGAAATAGCTGGCTTTGTATAATGGTAACATTTTTAACAAAAAAGACTTAGACACATATTCGAACATTTTACAGTTCATAAATCTGTATAAAGAAAAAAAAAGTTCAAACCATACCTATCAATACTAATATTATAAAGAGGTAAAATTAGTTTGTATGTAGCGGGTAATCCCAGGAACTGCTCAACCGATTGGTCCTGAGTGACATAGGCTATAAAGGGGGTTTGGGTTAGGAGCGGGCGAAGCCGCTGCGATAACTGTGAGAAGACACACTGGAATAACTTGAGAGGTTAGTTTCAAGTTCAGTAAAATCAGATGCCGACAGTGTCTGATTTAAGTCGTTTTAAGATAAATGACCTAACCAGATTTGAGCGACTTTGCCCTAAGATTTCAAATAACATAATTTTCTAAGGCCAAAATCTGGCCTACAATCTGCCTCTCTACGTCGACAGTCAAAGCCTTGCTAACTTATCCCCTTGTTCGTAGTAAATAATCATATAATTGGCCGTTGGCCACCGCGTCCGGCAAAGGGCGGCCATTTGCATTTTAATCACGTGTTGATTTGAAGTAATGCCTCTACGTGCGCGTATAAATTACACGCTTACATGTGTGAACGCATTGCTTTGGACCTGTGCGGCCTGCGCCTGGGACTATGTGATGAAATAATTGCCTAGATTACTGATGAGCTTTACGTGCTTGTCTGCATGAGGATTGCATGTAGAACTGTGGTCTACAGGATTTATGGTCAGAACCATCGAAAATGTTTGTAATTGTCTGTCGCTCTAGTATTCACAAAATCTTTTTTTTTTTATATTCCGAATATGAAATTCGTTCAAATTGTTGAAAATGCTGCACAATCGAAAAAAAACAAATGATTTCGAAGTTTACAGAGAAAAAAGAAATCTTGGAATAATCTAAGAAGTTTTGTTGTATTCCAAAAGCTTCTCCAGAAAGTAGTACACACTTTTCTGAATACCGCATCTATATCGGTACAGCCAAACGAGAGATAATCGCAGACAAGCGGTCACGAAAACAATATACAGGTTCAACGGAAAACGTCGTCCATTTTTTCGTCACCTAAAAATAGAGATTTTTTAAGTATCCGTAAGGGTTTCCGTCTCTAAAAAAATCAATTATCTATTTCCATACTAACATTCGTCCTTGTTAAGTACATTCATATCTTTAAATAGTTTCCCACATAATCGTACATAAATCACGCTGATCCTACTTACCTAGTGCCAGAACAATAACTCATACACGCCGAGTCAAGCCGACTAAAGCCCGGGACACACGAGCGCCTTCGTCCATTTCGTCTATTTTCCACGACACAAAGCTGCTACGGATGAGTTTCGGACAGCGAAAGCATTTTCGGGAAACTAAATTGGGTTGTAGTAAACTTGCAGCTGAAATTAGTTTGAAAACTGCAGGTGAAGTGCTATTGTCAGTTTGAAATTTCGTCCCAGTAATTCGGTTTAGGGATTTCGCTAGTACATTGTTTAGGTTTAATGAATGTCTTAAAAAGCTTTTATTTAGTTTGTAGCTTGTTTTAATTATCATGAAAAGGACAATAAGAAAGAAAATCTTAATTGTAAATAATGCCTTAGTTTAGACTTTTCTTGGTTCAGAGGAATGAGATACGATGACTAGACACGTAGACACTTAATTTACCAAAAACAATAAAATAAGTACTACAGCTGAAATTAGCTTCTGCTTTGTCACGTTTATCTTCCCAATCTATCTGGTACCTACTACGTCTAGACTCTACATAGTCTATCAAGATATCTAAAAGGTATTGTCTATCTAACTTTACCCGGGCGAAAGCTATCTCGTGTGTTCCGGGGTTACCTTGCCGAGTCACCGCGGAACTCTGGCCGCGACACGTCCCCGGGGTGAAACTTAATTCGGTTTTACTTGAGGCGACGACTTAATTAAGTCGGTCGACGCGTGCCTCATGTGATTATAAGTTTTACTTACTATGTACATTTTGTGGAACGCACTTAGCTTGTGTGGGAGGCGAATTTTGAAAGTCATTTTGAGAGAGGTAACAATATTTCACTGTTGCGGTGACTTTATCGTAATAAGATTTGGATATTTACACGTAGGATAATTTACCCAAATTTCGTTAATATGGTAACTTAATTGCTGGTTGTTTGTCATATTTTCACGTGTAAACTATTGCACAAAACTCAATGAGACCACCTAGTTTCAAAACATAGTTTTAATGCAATAAAATTTATTAACCCATGCCACACATTAAGTGATTAATTTTACGAATTTTAAGGACCAAAATAAATAGTCCAACAACTCAAATGCAGCTTGTTGCGTGCAAATTTTCAGCGAATTACGTACGCAACGTAAATTCAGATGCAGATCGGTCACCATTGATGTTAACACATGATTGGAGCAAAGTAATTGGTTTATACAACGTTACACATAACACAGCGAGGCTCAGCCGCCCGTGATATAGATCGTAACAAATCTTCAAAGACGTGCAACCATTTCCGAGCATTTCCGAGTATTTCCGAATACAATAAGATGGTGTTAAAAATAAACATGCGGGTAGATTGTCAAGTTCGCGCGAAGCACATGGGGAGAAGTCTATTTCTGATGCCGGCCGTGTAGTTGTAGCCTGGCCATTATTTCTATTTATTTTGTTGACAACTACCGAATGTGTGGTACATTACGAGGGTTATTGAACTGTCGGTTTAGACATTGGAAATACCTTTGTATCTTAATGATTTTAGGGTATGTTTTCGGAAGCATTTTTGATGAATTTATTGGAGTAACCGATCTTATCTAGATGCTCGTTTACCGTTACCGTATACAATGCACAGATTGTTTTATGCTTACTAACCCTGTTCGTAGTTCCTGATGTAGCGTGTAGTTAGTGTAAGGTTTCGAGCTTAGTACAGTGTAATTACAAGTCTACTAAAACATAACCTTATAACCTCATATAACTTTGTTCAGTTAATTATACTGTTAGTTTGACAGAAAAGCTTTCTGCCAAACTTAGACAGGTATACCTACTCACTGTAGACTCGTTTGGGAAACGAGGTATGCCTTAATTGCCTTATATCCATAGTCGTTAAATTACTTCATTAACGTGTTGTTAAAATCGAAAACCGCATTATTATAGACCTAGTTTAGAATATGACGTTCGACTACAAAAAAGGTAAAACATTCGTAACAACTCGTCAATTTCAAATAAAAACGTAAGGGGTTAATATAACGTCTTGAGTTTTCGAATAAATATAACATTTTTACGACTGTTGTATCGTCAGGTCAAGTGCGACCCCTCGTGTGTCATCCCGAATTCGTCATGTCATCGAAATGTAATAACTCCCCCCGTGCTTCGATTCTTCGGAGGAGGAATCGGAAAGCTATTTACAAAGAAACTGGGGACATTGGGGAAAGGGGCGCAATTTCTTGTGGAAACTAAGAAATCCGGGGGTCTTCGTATCTACTGCTACTGATCGAATGTTGTCTCAAAGTTGAGACTATTTTGTGTGTGATAAAATTGCGGAAATTCCTTGGTTTATTGCACTGAATACTTTAGGTTTCGGAAGGCATTATAATTTATTTAAATACCTAAACTTTCTTTACAAAATAACACAAATTCAGTAAATTTTAAAACAAGTAATTATGAAGGAGTTAAAATCATTTATTGCGTAAGGAAGACCTACAATTTTCATTACTAAAAAGAACCTATACCTGCATCGATGTTTGCTGTGTTGAATTCTATTTTCGAATTTCCAAATAGCTCTATCCTCACAAAATCTATTATGATCCAAAAACGTGTAAGTTAACGGTAATTGTCGTAAAGTGTGGCGGTAAGTCTGTAAGGGCGACAATAACACGCTGAGGTCAGGCACCGGGCCGGCTTATAGGCGATTGACCGCCTGTCCCGATACAGATAATCGGAGTCACGACTCTTACCGAACGGTAACCGACCGATATAGACCGGCCTACTGCCGTGGACGAACCTGTAAGCCGTAATGGTCCAACTAATGGTTGTGCTTGAATCTCAAGCATCAAAGAAATGCTTGAGATTGAATCAGTTTAATATGTCTTTTATTTTGAGTAATAGTGAAATTTAATGCTTGCAAATTGTCCAAATCTTGACAGAAAATATGGTGTGGCTTTGGACAGAACAAGCATGGTTTAAACCTAGGTTTGGGACTAACTGAAATCTCACATTTTAATGAAATCTTCAGTGCTTTCAACTAGGCTGTGTATAATATAAATATGTGTATTGTAACATTCAGATAATTCGTGTTTTATAATTTTTGTGATATTAAAAGTAATGTTTAAGTTAATCTTTCATATTCATAGAGATATTTGCACTATAAATTGCACTTGCGTACGTTATGATAATCACAATTTCTGTCATTAGGTATTCAGCAATAGGCATAAGGGTTAAGGTATAATGACGGGGCCCCCTCTCAGATGGCCAAAGCCTGCCGGGGTCGCGGGACTCATTCCATCACCGCGACCCCGGAACATAAAGGGCTATGGAAGAACACCGTGGATTTTAGTCAGTACAAGTCTGACAGTCCCGCCCTGCCATGGGTGACTCATATGATGATTACCACGATAAAAAAAGGGTTAAGGTAGACAAAACTCAATATTCTATTTGCTATCTTGTTAACATTTTTCCTTACTTATCAATTATGTACAAGATATTTTAGGCGTTATTATTTATACATAAAACTGTGTTTATAGCTCGTAAACTGCCTATCTACTTTACATTTATGAGTATTATGAATTAAATGTGAAAAGTTATGACTTTCTGCTTTCATTGCGATCGACAAAATACTTTTATGTTCATTTAATGTGCTCACGTAGGTTTTATGTGATTTGAAGGAGATTATATTTAATTTGGCTGTCTATGATGATTTATTTGATCGAAACTAACACCTTAAATATAAATAATATCAATATAAATAATTATTATTTCAAAAGTTTATGAAATGGTTAATGAAATGTTTACTAATTGTGATGAAATCGGAATGAAATACTTTCTATAGTACCATATTTTTTCAAAATGTATTTTCTAGTTTGATTTATAAAAAAAAATTGACTATGGTAATTTTTTTATGTATACACAAATGTTGACAAAAATATAAAATTAGATATAATAATTTAATTCAATAAGACATTAATTTCTTATGTTTTTCACCATTGGAAAAAACTTCTTTACAAAATAATAACAATACATAATCAGCTCCATAGAAACAAGATTTCCGTTTTCCTGACAGAATTAGTGTGAAAATATATAAATTTACATTTCACTCAAAGCGTGTCAGTTTGATTGCCGTGAAGTGCGGTGCGTGCTGACTAAACAAAGAGGGTTACGTGTTTTACTTTCACTATGAACGTTATTTCACGTTTCCTTTGTTTACAAAACTATACAGCCGAAAACAAGAAGGAACATTCAGGAAATTAATCAATCCTGCTACGTTCGTGTCATTACTGTACTTAAATTACCAGTTTCAATTCCTCAAGGCTTGCCTTCCTCAGTAAAACCTTATAATTTTTTGTTAAAAAACACCGGATAAAACAACAATCATTTTTTTACAAAACCTTTCTAAGACTGAAGACTTTTAACAAGTTTACTAAAGCAACTGACGCAAGGTATTTTAAACTTTATTCCTAAAGTTTTAAGTTACAAAGTAAGTGTACGAAAATAATTTGCAATAAGGCTAGGGCGGCAATGTTTACCCACGCACGCGATCGATAGGGCGTAGAAACCTCCGCGTGAAAATTGCAACCCGTCGCCGAACGACACCGTGGTACCGCCGTCTAATAGAATTACTGGAAACGAGATGAAAGGGAATTAGTTATTTTTACGGTGGAATATTGAGTTCCGTGTTTTAGACCACCCATTGCAGCAGGGATGTTGAATTTTATTTTTCGGGTTAGGTTTATTTGAAGGACAAGTGAGCCTAGGACCATAGAAAAAGGAAAAAAAATGATATGTTTTAAAACATTTTTTGTTGAATGATGATTATATTTTTTCAAAATATCCAATTTTCAAAGTATTTCTGCTATCTATCTCTCTATAAGTATTGTTTACCACTATCTCCACAATCTCACCTATGAGTAAGTAAAAGTGACAAATCGTGACCAATTCTAGCCATCACGAAGTCTTATCCAGTAAATGTTAGGGTTCTCTCCCGCCAGGTGGGGGATCCGTATAGTTTACGGATACCTCCCGCCTATCTTGCAAACTCGAGGGGACGCCATAGATTTATTCTGCTCGGTTTATTTTGCCTTGATGTTTACCTTTTTTCGTGAGACGGATATAAATCAGGATACAATAATGATAATCGAGAAATCGCTATCGATGTAACAGGCTCTAATTTTATGTGATTACAATAGTTGTGTCAGTGATATAGGTATTTTAATGACTTTAGACGTAGAAGAGTAATGACTACAGAAGTGCATGGCATGATATGGCAAGAAAATACATGGAACGACGCTTCTCAAAGACACATCGAACTACCATCCCGTCGAGCTTCAAAGTACCCGAACCTCATGAATTTTACAATAAAGCGACGCCATTTGTACAAAGAACCTTGTTGTTCGTCGCTGATGAGAGCTCGGGACCCAAACCGAGTAGCAGCGGGAATACAATTGATAACGACATTCAAGATGTGCCAGCCGCGGAAACAGCCGCATCAACTTCTAAATCGAGCGACGAGAGAGAAAAATCGCCTAAGAAGAGCTCATTTTTCTTCTCCCCCTCGAAAAGTTGCAAAACTCACGGACGCAGCTTTTTCCGGCTTCAGACGAGCCCCAAGAAGTCGAAAACGGAGACAAGTGAAATAGTTACCGCGAGAGCGTCTCCCGCGCCGCCAGGGGGCGCAGCGGGCGCGGGAGGACTCATCAGCTACGCTCCCGGGTGGTCATTGAAAGGGGAACACCTCATGAAATGGCAGGAGTCTGGAAAAACCACAATAGAGGTAATTTTTCTTTTTAATTTTCATAATTAGCTGCATTTTCCTCGAAACAATTAGTAAACAACGGAAGCAGTAAATATTTTTTCTTTTTAATGGAATTTTAAATATCAATAAATCTTAACTTTTCGTGTACTTTTAACGTCTTTAGAGAGGTAAGCGGTTGTAAAAAGTTCAAAAGTGGAAATTGTGCATGCAAATCTGTTCGTCAGTGGTTAACAGGGTGGCAGGGTCGGTGAGGGGAGGTTGTTTTAAGAAGAAAATGAAAATTTCAATCTAAACGCGCCCTCAGGTGATACTGAGGGAAGCCGAACAACGAAGGAAAACTTTTAGAATCCAATAAATTGGCAACAGTTCTCTTATTCAAATAAACAGAACTGTGTTAAGGAAAATTGACTGGCGAAAAACACAACAAGCTACTTTCAATCTATGTACAATTAGGTAAATAATACGCGTTGAAAACTACTTAATTAATTAAAAATTCTTCGTTATAGCCGTGTACATATTATCTGCATATTACCGTATTTTTCCTATAGATTAGGTACCCATAGCCCTATTGCATTCACCAGTCATAACAAAATATCAAAATCATCACAAACGATTTTCGATGTGTAATTTACCACGACGACGAATATTGCCAGATTCGTTCCGTCGTTTTGGCCATAATAATAATATCAGGCGCATTAGTCGGTCCGCCACCCCCGTCTTCACTCTTCGCTAACATTTTTCCTATTCTCTCGCTAGCCGGAAAAGTGGGGAGAGATGAACACACCGATAGCCTTTTATATCAGTGTAATGCGAGTATAATTTTCCTTTTTAGTGGCAACATTAGGAAAATGTCGCAGGTAGGTTACGCGGGTGATATTGGGTCGTTTGTCTTATTGTGTTGCAATGGGAAAAATATAGAAGATAAATTATTTGGTTGGTTTCCATTTTTGTATAATGAAATAAATATAACAATGGATGTTTTAGAAGCAATTACTTCACAAATTAAGTTTCATAACGTGTTTTTATGTTCATTAATAGAGCTTTTATGCTGTTCTGAAGATAATAGAACATATTTAACCCATAAATAATAAAAAAAGAAAACATCAAACAGGAACCATATAAATATAAAAATGTCCGCAAAAAATTAACCTCACAACACAGGTAAACAACCTCCATCATCAACAAAAGCGTTCACGTACAAATCTAATTTGTTGACAACAAAAGGATTTCAACCTGCAACTGACAATAGATTCTACACTCAGTCAGCATAAATATACAGGCACATTCAGAAGGCCTGCTCCATGAAAAATCAGCAAACTAGTGGGATTTTGTCAGTGGGGATTTCTGGAATTATATACACAATGGCACTTAATTTTTTTTAATTTTTTAAACGTTGCCCCACACTAGGAATTTCTCCTGTATCGTGGGTGTGTTTTACAAACACATAGACTCACGCATACGAACACCCAAACCAAGAACAACTACTTGTAGGTCATACATATGTTTGTTCCGTGCGGGAATCGAACCTGCGACAGTCTTTTTGATCAGCCACTGCGCCAAACGTGCCGTCAACGTTAATAACCGTATGCACACATTAACGAAGGATTATTGCTGTCCTTGTCACATAATACCCACCATAACAGGTATAAACGCCTATGGCGCCACATATTTGTTCCAAAACTATTTTAAATCAGTAATAACAATGCATAATTAAAATTTACAAAAACTCGGTTTGGGTGGCTTCGAAGATATTACATAATCGATTTCTACATTTCATTTCGTAATTATTTTCCTATGTACGCATTTTTTTGGTTGCCTGACACACGTATACCGCGACTCTTGTACATAAAGAGGTACCGAAGGACACCTTGGATTTTGGTCAGTACAAGTCTGACAGTCCCTCTCGCCCTGCCTGGGATGGGAGGACCCATTTAAGGATTTTACCACGCTAAAAAAAATTATGCGTTTTTACAAGTTGTATCAAGTGGAACTTCTGCATATCTCTACTTTGTAACATTGTACAGTCAGGTTCATTAGAAGCACGCGAGGGGGGACCCCTGAATATGTATGAGGAATCGAACCCACTGTCACGAGCCACGGGCCATGAGGTACGAGCCAATGACATTATGATAGGGCTCATATCAAATGCGACGGTAATTATACGCACTTATTAAATGTAGAAAGGGTGAGATAATGAAAATCTTGAGCGAAGTTTGGTTGAATTTTGATTATGAGGACTCTGGAAACTTGAAAGTTTATGGTGTTGATGTGACCTGTCAATCTAGTTGGGGGTTGATGGTAAAGAAAGCTTGCCTGAAATCCTGGAACACTCTTATACAAATTCAATTAAAGAACTACAAAGTCTACTAGATTGACTGGCCTGTTTGTCTAGTGGTTAGTGACCCTGACTGCTATGCCGGGGGTCGTGGGTTCGATTCCCACCCAGGACAATGTTTGTGTGATGAGCATTGTCATTTGTTCTGTGTCTGGGTGTAATTTATCTATAATATGTATGTATTTAGAAATATATAAGTATGTTTTTCAGTTGTCTAGTACCCATAACACAAGCTCTGCTTAGCTTATGGGACTAGATGGTGTTGTGTTTGTATTTCTAATACCCTTGTGTATTTTCAACGTTCGTAACTCTTACTGATATGAATTTTATAATAGTGAAAGTATATGTAGATGGATGTGTGTTAATCAATCAATTTGGCTCAGAGATAGATTATAGTCTTACACAACATAATATGGGATATCAACTATCGTTTATCCCCATAATATATACCCGGGCGGAGCCGCCGGAAACATCTAGTACATAGTCCTTATTTCTAAATTTCGTTCATCAATCCATTTAAAGAAAAAAATAACCAAAATAACGATGTCCCCATTTGCCCTATTTCCAATAATATTTCTCTATCAGTTTCGTTCATTAATGAACTAATCGCAGAGTTCGGAAACAATAATATCTCTATAGAGTGACCATTCCCCCATTCGGTTTTGTTTACCTTCGCAAGGAGTGCATCAGTAATGCACCCTTCGGAAATACACCTATTTGTTTAGTGAAGTGCTACGAATGATGTATTTGTAATAAAGGAAATTGTATGTGAATTTAGATTTATTACCCGCGATTACTTGCTGTAAAGAAGATATATGGCTGAGTTTAGTGCACTTGTTTATCCGTTAGAAGGAGTAGATGCGTCTTATTTTTATTATGTATGAAGTTTTCCAAATAAACATATTTCTTTCTAGGAACGAATTTATAATGGTAGAGATATTATTATGGTCTGAAGAACTTTGTAATAAAGACAGCATTTCTGATTTGTATTGAAAATCAACGACGTCGTCAAGTCTTTCCAAACCAATCATCGTTTCTGCTATGATTATTTATCTTAAAAGCTTTCTGTTGTGGAAAAACGATTACAAAAAAGTTGTTTTGCTTATCGCTACTTCCAATTCCGTAATGGGTACAATTTCGCAAAAAATCTGTGACACTAATACAAAAAAACACCAACTTCATTAATGGCACAAGAAAAACAACGTCCCAAGTATAACCTCAGACTCACTCAAGAAACATCGATACTTTTTCAAGACACATTCCCCACGGAATTAATATCGAGAGGTTCTGTAATCGCTATTGACAGCTCCATTCACGATCCGCGGAGGAAAGCCCCGACTCACTGAATATTTCACTGAGAGACTTATTAGCCAGCTAATTATACAAAGGAAGTAGTTAGGGCGCAACGGAAAGACGAGGGGATCTCGCCGCTCTTAAGAATTCCACGGCGCGCGGCCCTACTATGAATTAATGTCGATGCGTTTTTGTTTTTAGTTTTATGTGAATTTGTAGCGAGTATTTGATTTAAAAACTTCAGCGTCATAATATATGCTATAGGCTACAATTTTGATCGTAATAAGGGCTTATAACACGTGGCTACGAGTATATTATGGCAATTTAATCCGATGATACGGCATTTTTTCACTTGTTACGATTTTTTGTCGCATATTGATGAATAGCATTAGGGGAGTAGCATGCAAAATACTAAAACAGTAGTACTTTAGACTGACGAATAGTATAGCCCCATAAATACAAGATACCGCACCGTTGCGTAGGTGCTCCAATAGAAATGCAATCGTTGCTAAAGTCTAAACATTGGAGATCTAAAAATTGATGCTCATATGGGAATATCTCATAAGTTATGATAAGGTCCTGAGCAAGAGTGTTTTGTTTTCTTGTAACAAATTGAATACCAATGAAGTACCTATCCAGTGATGAGAATTATTATCTTCGTACGTGTTGGCGTTCGAAAGTACCGAAGACGTGTGAAATTAGTTATAAATCACACGATTCCTGGACCCGGGATGAATCATGAGCGCCTTTGTAGGAATCTGTGGGATCAGCCAAGTGGGTGGGAAATTATATGGCTATTAGCATTTTGTTGTGTGAGAACAGACCACACAGCATTGTTGACATTGAATCGATTTGTTTTGGTTTAAGAGGGCTGTCAATTGAATGCTACGATGATTCCAATGTTTTATTGAATTTAAAAGAAATTAATATCAAATGATTTATAAAACAGGGGTAGGTATTAATGACACATTTTTTTTATTTTAAAGCCCGCGTTGCGATTTGCAAATAATATGTTTGAGAAAGTGAAGGAGAGAAGACAAAATCGAGTCCAAACAGGGGCTTAGTTGCATTTTTCTTTCCACAAAAATCTTAATCAGTTGGTATTCATATCTATCTACCTGTTTCCGGCTATGGCAGGCACCGCATCCAGTTTTTAACCAGATGATGGTAAGACTGGCTGTGAAGATTTAGAGCCACTACTAAGTAACTGGTACAATTATATTAAAAATAATAATTGTAATTGAACAAAAAATGATGACATATTGATGAATCACCGTCATAAATGACACCACGATTTAATATCAATATGTCAGGTGTCGATCAATGACAAAAAAACTGTCACTTGCATACTACTGCCTCAATCTGACATGACTGATGGATGGGTGGATTTAAACAAATGTGCGAATGATGAATAAAATGCGACACTAAAGGTACTGGACACACATGCTTTAAACTAGCATGCTAATAACGGACCATGCTTATGAGCAGGCAATTCAAGAAATTGTTCAAAATTAGCATGCTCATTATTAGAAAATGGTTCGATACACATGCTACTACTCGTAAGTATCATTGCTTAAATGTATCATGCTCTCGTGCTAGTTAAAGCATGTGTTTCAGTACCTTTAATAATAAATAGTCGAAGCCTTTAGTGCTATGCAACTTTTGGGTTTAATTTTAAGCATAAATTGTGTTGTTTAAAGTATATTTTTCCTCAAACATAGTCATTACATCATGGAAAAAGGAAAGGAGAAAGAGCACTTTTAATATCGCTTTTTGAAGCGTATGGACACTTAAGCAAATCCATTAAGTCTACCTTAAAAGCTGTTATTATTGTTTTTCTAAAAATTTCTAATATGATTTATTTATGATAACAGATATTGAGGTCTTATAATAAAAGTATAAAAAAATAATCGATTATGATTATGATATCGTAATTGACTGATGGTGTCCAACACTATTCCATGAAGTGTCAGTTGTCAAAGTCAAACTCATTTATTTTCGCTGTTTGTTTGGTTTTGATTTCGTTATTACCGGTGAACTACTATTTCGTTGCTTTTCTCTGATATAATCTGAACTAATATTCGTGTCGAGTATCTCCACGTCTTTATACATCGAGCAATTGGACCCTGTAGTGCGCTGTTATAGTGAATCCTGTAGTATACTCTACGTGATTTCTTCGGGACAGTAAACAATATGTCGCGCTGTGAAATGTTCTTTGTTTATTATCGCATCCACGCCTAATCGTCAAATGAGAGAGGCAACGGATGCCATGGTTAATCTTTTAAATATATGGATTTCTACTACGGCAAGTATATTCCTTCATGATACCTAGTATAATGGGCGTTTTCCATTAGCCGGCCCGCCACCGGCACTACTAAATGTTTTGAACCTATTATAATATAATAAGTGCAAAAGCGAGTCATTCATTTCGTACATTTTTGCTTCGCAGGCATCGGCATGGCGTCGGCGACTGTGCCGGTGCCGGCCAGCTTAATGGAAAAACGCCTAATAATAACCTAACATATCTAAATCTTATTTTTTTTACATTACGTAATATTGCAGTATCAATGTGTACCAATTTTAATTAGGTATCGGTTTTCAAAACCGAATTGTTTTGACGTCTAACATAACCTCCAAATATCCTGACTAAATTATGTTTTTTTGGACAAACCCCACAAAATATCAACCTGTATTTAACGTTGCCTTTGAAGTATGTCAATAAGCCTACTTGTGTCCAATTTTCACTACCATTACTGTGTCAAAGGGAGCGCAACCAAGTGCCCTAGTAGTTTGCGTCAATCTCCTTTGCTGATTTATTTTTTAACTGACCTAGCACTTAACTATTCATCCAAATTGAATTACGTTGGAAATTAATAATCCATCTCTGTTACTATCTTCAGTTCGATCTTTGTCTCTAACCAATCAGCCACCGAATTTGCGGATCCTAGTCTTCAGAGTCGAAGAGTCTTTTATACCCAGAAACAGCGCTCAAAACAAAGGAACGGATTCTCTATTAGACATTGAATATTGATTTCGGGCGTTACTAAACATCAATAGCAGAACGAAGCAATAATAAATCGTGGGAAAATACAAAAAGTAATAATGTTTTATCAATTTAAAGCCACTAGTGAACAAGTGCCGAGCGTTATGCACATAAAATTGCGGTTGTGGTCATCGTAGCCTCTATGCACTGGCGCCATTGAAGGAAAACAACGGAATATAATATATTATTTAAATTATTAATAGTGCAATAAGCGATGAATAAACATGTCAAGTTATGCTTTCCTGTTTAATAGATTGTTTCATTGAGTGCTTTTTTAAGTGATAAAATCAGTAACATGTATTCTCCTGGGGAGTGGACAAGGCCTGTCAGATCGTTCTAACTTATATCAACTTGTTCCTTGAATTGTCCTTTATGTTTCAGAGCTACCTAATAGAAATAATAGCATAACATTTTAATGTAACCAAAATCGTTTACACAACTGTTTTATGAAATGCTATTTAGAGTTACAATGGCGGAATAATCTGGCTTAGTTAGTCCGCTCCCAAAACCACATTCATATGATTAAACAGGTGCTATTTTGTCAGCAAGTATAATTTTTCGAAAAAACTTGTATTTAATAACAAGATCTGGACCTTGCCGTTTGGTCTGCATGGTACATGTATGTACCAATACAAAAAACTACTAGGGCGAATAATACGGTACCGATACACTAATAGTTGTGTCTATTACCTGTCAAACAAAATAGGAACAATAAAATCAATCAATGACCTTTGTATCGACACCGATACAAAAAAGTGATACGTTTCGTTTAACACTGACAGGTTCTAATTAAAAATACTGGCTGGATTAAAAACGATCGTAAACAAAAAAAAAAATGACAAGAGCCACTGTTCCAAAATTAAATAACAATATCGCATGACACGAAAAAAGCGATCATCAAATTGTCAGTTAGTTAATATTGTCAGCCAGCAAAAACATTGACAATGCAGTTTGGAGCAAAAACTTGCGGGTTATATGTCATACCTGGCCTGTCGCTCACCGAACAGGAGCGAATAAATTACTTGCGGCATGTTCGGATTGTGGACAGGTGGGATTGCGGAAGAAGCCTGAAGCTGTACCCAAAATTGTTCCACAAAAATGCTCGGTATGCGAACGTTGAATCATTCAGTCTTGCAGCTTAGGTTTTTATTTTACGCAGGTATTTAAATTACTGACCCTTTAGCAAGGTAGTAAATTATTATCTTCGATCCTTTCCTCGGCCTGCGTGTCTCAATTGACTCATTAGTCTGAATGTGTGCTACATTCAGTACTTAGGTACAATTAAACTCAAGCCCACATTAAAATATATGGCTTTACAATTCGGTGAACTGAATCCGAAATACTGAAACCCATTACCGATAAAAATGCAGAAATAACCGTTAAAAATCCTTTAATTAAAGCAGCACAACGAGTTTAATGCCAAAAACAAAACATAAAGTATGCGACATGCGGGCTAACATAATTTTGTATAAATCGATGCCTGAATCGGCCTGTGGAAATTGGTTTTCCGTGGCTTTTCCGCACTGTCGGATCGGGAGCATCCGCTTAATGCCGCGACCGAAGCGATATGAGAGATCCTTTTACCCAAACAGTTTATGAGGGGGATCCCACAGCTCTCGTTGTTGCTCTTGCATTACCGCAAACAAAACGAACCCATGAAAATGAGTTTTTGTTTTCCCCGTTGTTTTAAAACGCGATGACTGAAGGAGGAATGAAAACGCGCAGCATTTTTAAAAAAAGAACGTTGCTGTTTGAATTATTACCTACATTGTTAATTAGTGCATAGTTTTGTGTTTTGTTTTTCGAAACAAAAGATTTGAAATAGGTTTCAGCTGCTTAGATCAGTTTTTGTCGTTCACCGCTAGACATCCTTGAATGTTCAGCTGCCATACTTCAGGCCAATCCATAGACTTGTAGATTGTCACACTGTAATTAGTAAACACATGCTGGATATCGTGTTTCACAGCACATCGCGGTCCAGTAACCCGACGTGTCAATTAAGAATCGTCGCGCGTCGTCCGTTCATTTAGATTTATTCCAACTGGTAACGAAATTATTGTTAATCGAGAGGCTACCCGTTCGTTTGTGATGATTTATATCCGAGACGATATATCCGTGTATGATTTGTTGATGTCATTAGTACGTGTGGATATGGGGGATTTATAGCCAGTGCTTATGATCGCTATGAGATAGGAATTTTGAAGGTGGCATTGGTGTATTTTATGTAGATTTCTCATTAAAATAAAAATTGCCCATTTCTCTCTGATCATATGCGTCTTCATTCAAAATATGCAATGCATTCTTTCTTCGCCATTAAAAAGTAACCGATATCCTCTTTCCTTTTTGACAGCAAGAACATAATTTAAACTTCAATATTTATATCCCTTTCATCAGCTCGCGATAGTTTGACAGGGCGTATCATATGACGATTTTTTAATTGGGACCCATAATCTTGATCGAAGCTGGACAGGCAATAAAGCTGCGCACGAGCATGTCACGGTTACAACACGTTCGGGACCTCTCGGCCCCTTTCGGCCGAATTCGTGTCAATCTTCATCAAACCACACGCATTCGATTAGATTCGTTTAAACGCTGTGATGTTGTTATTACAAATAAGGAATTGACTGCATGTTTATTGATTTTTAAGTGCTTGTAAAGAAAAAATATATTTTTCAGATTACAGTCAAGTAATTAGAGTTGTATTGATTACTACTACCAGGTAAACTCCAATACTAAGAAATTATCATGAAAACAAACAGTTTAACCCTTATCAAGAGTTTTTCAGTATTTGGACGTCGAGTAAACTGGAACTTTGAACATTTCACACATTGACAATTTTTCTCCACACCAGAGGCGCTGTTCCATTTTTTTCTACAAGAACGCTGTAAAATAACTGGAAAGTAAAATTGTGGAAAACTCGTGCTGACGTACTGATCTCCGAGAGAAAATTACAGGATTTTTTTACTACTTAGTTTTCCTCATTCAACGATCACGACTAATCCATATCGCTTTCAGTTGAGTGTGTTATTTGCTAATTTATAATTTAAACAAATAGTGAGGGCAACGTATCTATATAATTTGTTGGATTCGTCGCACGTGTCATTAACGTTTCATTACGACTTACCGCCGGTTTTATTGGCTTCCCGTTGCGTATTGCTTTGAATCAAAACCGCCAATCAATTTCGGACCCATCAAAAAAAGCGTTGTCACAATTGATTATAGTGGGCTTATCTCCCATGGTACACGTGTTTCCCTTTGTTTGTGTAATGTTAAATTAATATTGATGCTGCATATGAGGACTAGTAGTTTAGTACTAGAAGTCGTGGCCAATCAGTGATCAGTAACTAAATATAGATAGCATAGCGACGTCAGATGACAGATACTAATTGCCGACGTTAGTGTTGATTGAATATCTTTGTTCATAGATTTTTTTGCTGTAAATCATAAAAGTTTGTTCTTTCCTTATATTCCGATTTTTTAAAACGTTTTAGGAACAAACCAGCATGCTTTCACGAGCTCTTTTAAACATAGTTCCTAAATTAATAAAAATGTGGTTACTTACAAATCGTTCGCTCGGTTTCCCGCCTCTCCCTTTTAGCGCTTAATTGTTTCGAACACACCGAATTATTTTGATTTATAGCTTTGTGATTGCGCAAACTCGATATTATAGGTCCTTTGTTTGCTCTCTAAATGAATGAAATGAAAAATAAATTAAGTCAGTTGTGACAACTGGAGCGTTGAGAGGCAAAGAAGTTTGTGAACTGGAGCGTTGAGGAGGAAAAGATTTTGAGCCATTGGTACCCCCAGTGGCGACAATGGGACGAATAAAGGAGCGAGGGAAAGATGTGAGCACACGGCAAAGTCGCAACAGTAGTGGTTTGGTAATGGGGGCGTCGTGTTGGAAATAGTAATAAAAAATAACGTAATATTTGTAAGAGCTCTTTTCCGGAAGGTTTTCGGGCTGTTGCTGAATGATGAAGATTTTTTTCGCAATACTAGGAAGTTTTCTTGTGTCTTGTGTGCCATTTTTAAAACATTTAAATTCACATACACAAAAATTGTACCTGTACCTTGAAACTCAGATGTTCATGCGAGAATCGGACACGCAACTAAAAGCAGGCATAAAAGAGGTACAGACAAATCTAACAATTTGTCCAACGTAAAGCCCATTATTGACCTATAATCAAGTTCCTATGTGGTCGGTTAACCACTAGACTAACGAAGCGATTTACTCCATAGACGAGCTGCAGGAACCAAGTCAATTAGTACAAACGTGCTTTGAAATACCTGCTACCTCCGAGTTTACGCAAGGAAAATCGGTGAACAAACAGAGGTATACAGACGGCCACATATCGAGCCATATATACATTTCCAACATAACTTTACCCAGCTTTTTACGATCTTCCCGTACAACGAGCGATCAGCTTATTCTGGTTATGTATAGTTTGATTGGTGGCCGTGTGACTGTATATCTATCTCTCTGTCTAGTCTAGCTGGATCTTTTCAATTTCAGTTGCCTATGATACTTACTTAATATTGATATATGAGTAATATGCAGATTGTGGCATCTCATAGACTGTTTTGGCTATTGATATTCTATAGCACATCTTTAAATGGCCGACCTCTTGTGATAGGTCGTCATCATTCACCTGCTTTTGTCACAATTTATTTGGGTCTGGCGCATCATGTCTTTCATGGCATCTTCCATAATTATCAATAGCATCTCGACAATCACTTCCTATTTATGCTTATCATTCTGCACTTCACCCGACATGACATTTTGAAATTTATTGCAGCCTAATTACTTTCTGCATAATTTACTATTCACTGATCAGTATCTAAGTTATTATCGATCATAATTACAGATCACGTCATAATATTATACGAGCTACTAACAAACTGTTATTAAGCTAATAAATTAGTAGCATCATATTGCACAACACAATGTAGGAACAGGCGCGTCTTGGTATATTCCTGTAGCGTAGTTAATTCAGGCATAGACGAGGTGAGGTGACATGACTCACTGGAGTGACTCACTCGACTATCTCCGGGTAGTTCAAAATATTGGAACGGTTTGATATCGGGATGAGTCCCAGACTGCGTGAGTAAGCGTACACAAACTTCTTATGTCGGCTTTTATCGATCATTGAAACGTGTTCGAATTTTATGCTCTCCTGGTACATTGGTTTCGGGAACTGTATTATGGGATGCAATTTTCGGCGTATTTTTTAATCCGATTATCTCTCGAACCTAAAAGTGTGGTCACATTATGCCTCCTTTTCCATTTCTGGCAATATTGAGCATATTTGCGCAGCTATTCAAATTGGATTTACATGAAACGGAGACCGAAAAACAGCTATAATTTGCTGAGTTAATCGTAATCGGACAAATTGCGAGAGCATTGCCAAAAGTTGGGAAAATAAACAGATTTTATGTAATTTAAACAGAATTTGTAGGTGAAGTGGTGTCTGTAAGAGATGTAAAGTACAAATTGAGTAGGGTTCAAGTACCTAATAAACCTCATTTAAGTTACATAAACAAATATCATACAGGATGCGGTGTAAGTTTTGTACGGTGAGTAAATGTTAGCTTAGTTCATAAAATCATAACACATCATGACGTATTTGTTTATTGAAGTGAACTTACTGTGTTGTAAGTTAAAATATCCAGCAATTACTTGAATATTTAATGTACGTTCATACAATAAAATTATAGTTTTTCAATTTATCGGAAGCATTTAAAAAAGGTTTACGATAAAATCATGGAAAGAAATTGGTTATAAAAAAGTATTAAATTATAAAAATCATCGATTTTATAGTTCTTCTAACAGAATTTTAAACGTCTGTTTAATCTCACAGTTATTTCACACCTCTCTCGTCTATAAAACATTAATCATTAATTTTATCTATCATTGCATAAATTAATAAAACGTATTATAATTAATAGAACTAATCGTTTATTACAGCTGAATCAGTGTCTCGAATAAATGTATATTGCGCAATAAAGTCGACGCAAGCGCATGGGCTCGTCGCGTCCTATAAAGAAAGAACGATTAAAAGTGATAAACACAAATATACCGCATATAAACCCAGTTTCAGACAGATAGTTGCATCGCCTCAGCCACGAATACGGACGACGCTAATAAAGCTGAATTTATCATAAAAAGTTGCACGTTTAAGACTGAAACAGTCGTAAATAAGAAAATAAGACCACCTATTTATATTTGTGGCTGTAGCCCGCGTAAACAGTCTTGATAGTTGGAAGAAATATTATTTTGATGTTACCAACTTCGTCCGTTTTCTACCGAAAGTCAAACAAGACCCTTAAAACATTTGAAATTTGAAAAAATATTTTTGTTAAATGCGCGAATGTCATCTCAAGTTTAATGGAATAAAAATATTTATTCATAACTAGCATCCCGTTCTGGTTTCGCAGATGCACCTTGAAAATAAAATTAATTAGTAACTTCACATTTATTGATTTGTTTTAACGTATAGTTAGCATAGCGAACAAAGCCAGTTTTTTTCCAAGTAATTTTTTTTTTCAACTACTTGCTCGTAAATGTCCCAAAAGTATATGACAGTCCCCCCAAACCTACTGTAAAGCCCCGTCATTGTTCCCTCTCTGCTCGAGTCGGGCAATAATATTGTACTGGAATTTCATTATTCCTGCGGAATAATGTGATTGCATTGGAAACTCAAATAAAACCTTTTTCCTCGAAATCTTTCACCAAGGAGTTGTATCAGTAATGGCGGCTGCTGGCCGTAACAACTGATCCCGCTCGCAGTGGTGCCAACTTTCACGTCTGAAGGTTGTAGCACCAACTCCCTTTCAACAAATAGAATTTATTTCCTCGCAGTAGGTGTGAAACAGAGTACGTTCCTTCTCGGGAGTAAAGCTGCCTTGTCTGGGCTAAACTTGAACCCTCACTACACTTAGGAACTTAACTTAAATTTCCCTCGTTTCACTTGGGAATTAAACATTGAACCTCCTCGCTTGCGCTACGGGGTTCACCCAGGTATTTTCCTGCTACAAAGAATTCCTCCTTAAAAATATTAGTGTAAGTAAGAGAATAAATAATTTTAAATAAAGTGTTCTTGACAGCAAGTGTTCAAGATAAGTAATATCTAACAACGGATGGTAATAGTAATAAGTTTAGTTAATTACTATTTTATGAACTCGACCAATTGTTAAAAAATAAAGTCAGAATATTTCTAAATTTTATATTTGTTAATTAATAAAAAAAAAGAAAAAGTATCAATTCATTTCAGTCGCAGTATACTACCGTAGGGCGGACGAAGAAGTAGCTGGGCGAAGCGTTCATTGATGTGGGGCGGAGGCGGGCGTTAGTGGCGAGACCAAAACGTATGAAAATAGAGTCGAATGCACCGGCATTTCCGCGACCCACCTGTGAGCCCAAACCCATGGGTTATACTAGAAAATAGGACGCAGATACACCATTCGATATTGGAGCAATAGCAATTACAGAAACAGAAAATGGATTTGTATCGATCCGCTTTGAAATTGATATTTCCCAGCTCTATCGCTCATTGCATTGGCATTTCCGCAGTACCTGTAAAAGTTAACCGTTGCCGTCGAAAATTAGAACGCATAAACAAATGAATCTCCATATTTATTTAAACACAGCTTTTGTTTATTATAAGACTGTTAAGGTATCTGAAATTACTACGTAAATGTAATTATTTCACAATTGGAAATTAAATGAGGTTTTACGATCGTTGTTTTTGCCTAAAACAGGAAAAATCTCAATTTAGACGAGCAATAAAAGTCTATCGATTGATCTAAAAGTTTAAACATTTGCATAATTATATAGACCACACACACCCACAATGTCCCACATGGAATAAAAGAGAATATTATTTCGATTGATTCATTAAAAGTCAAGAAGCCGACGATCAAATAAAAAAAAAAGTGTAGTGTCACAAAATTTATGATAATACGGAGTCTTTATTCATAGGTTTTTTTTTGTGTAGCCCGAATAGGATAAGTCACGCTTCCCTTTATCCCGTTCACAAAAGATCTAAATACGTTGGTAGGTCAAGTGTCGGTTTCCCGGACGTGGGGCCTCAACGGACAACAAAAGGCAGCCTTTTTTAGTTTAAGTTTGATGACAGGTCGAGGGTGCTGGGCCATGTCACGGAAAGGTGCGCAAGAGAATAATAGTCAATCGGGACATTTCATACTGGCTGGTTACGTTTGTAATGTTGTCTCATTGTTGTGGTTGGCCGTGACTCCGGGAGACTTGCGAAATGTGATTGTATCTCAATGTAACGTCTAGACTGATTGGATGGATGCTCTCATGCTGGTCTTATGTTCATTAATCTCTCTCTGATTCGCTCTAGTTACCTAATTAATAATGTTGCTTTTCTATCAAAACATAAACTTCTACAAGTGAAACACAGTCAGTATCTCACATTTCTGAAGTGGACCGCGCAACACTTAAGCAACAGTTGAGCATCGGCCAAGCTTTGCCTTCATATAATCGTCAACACCTCTAAATTATTTTGAGTATCAACAGATTTGTTTCTAATTTCCCTTTGTGTGACAACTGCGAGCTTTTAGGCTATTCTCACTGTCCCTCTCTAACGGTCGAGAGCTTTCGTATGTATCGCTTTCGGCTAAGCTGGGCCGGGCATCGCCGGGTTAGTCACATGCGCGCGCGCAGAGAACACGCGCGCCGGATTCACGCGCGTGCTCCATGTCACGACACCGTTTTCGCGCGAAGGGTTCCCTCGTAAACGGCTAATTCTGTCGAGTACTTTGCAGACAGACTGTTACGCTCCTATGATTTTAGGACCAAGTGTTCGTTTTATACTATATCTTGTGTTTGGTTTCTGGGAAACATTCAGTTTACTTGTTGATAAATAGTCATTATGTACTCTTCTGAACTAGGTTAGAAGGTATGGAAATAAGGACAGCTGGGCACAGTTCATAAACACTGGGCTCAGTTTATAAAGCACAGCTGCACAAGTCTAGACTTGTCGTCACTTAATTCATTAACAGTTTCACGTGCTGCTTTTAAGAGAAGAGTGCAAGTCGTCTTGGCCAAAGCTTGCAAAGTTCAATTTCAATACAAACATTCCGAATCGTCTCTCGTTTCGATAAATTGCAAATGTAGATTGTGAGTGCATTCAGAAAGATTTATTGCATGGTCGTGTTTAAGCTTTTTGCTTTACCAAATGGATTTTATCAAGTACACTCGTTGCATTAAGGATATACTAATGTACGTCTCGATATAGTGCTGTGCCCATTGATCGATTCATTCATGTGTATCGGTTGCTATTGTTCTTTGAGTTTCAACAACACTAGCAAGTGGTTCATTAAGGCAGATTGTTTTATTTTTTTTCTGGTTGCTTCACTTTTAAGTCACTTGTAATGCATTAAATTTATTTTCTGAAGTTATTGCATCACATTTGTGGCAATCTAGTTTACTGTTGTCAAAGCAGAACAATCAATTCCTTCCAATAAAATATCTTAAAAATGGGTTAGACAGGTCAAAATAATTGACGATGAATAAAATATTCAAATATAAACAAGCGAAAACAATAATTCGTGATTAATAATGATAATAGCAGTATTTGGTTGTTACATTTCTTACGTGTAGTTTAGAGTAATTAATACCAATTAAATTGTAAGTCAGATTGAGGACCACTAAAAGTCACATTGGACAATGTGTGAAAATTGATCTACGGTATCAATTGAACTGGCTAACGAGCCCAATTAAGTACGTATCTAATGACAATGGCTTTAAATGCCTTTGAGAGCGAATGAACATCAAAAACACATTAGCTACGATGCGAATGAAATAATAGTGCGTATTATCTATTATCTGTTTGACAATCAGCCGCTCCTTGTGTTCACTTACCTGAACATGGTATATCTGAAGACAATTGTCGCATAATCGCCTTGTTGTGTTTCTACTGGGACACGGATTGTAAGATAACAGCCTTACTACAAAAACTTAAACATCTGTTGAACACACACATTTGTCTAAAAAAAGTGTGACTCCAAAACGAACCTTATCTCAACGTCATAATCTGTCATTTTTTGAGGCAAGTGTTCAACAGACGTTTAATAGTTTTTGTGGTACGACAGTAAGTGTTTCTGAATGTTAAAGTGAGCTTTTTAGTTTAACCTAATCTTCTTATGGGACATAGCGCTTATCATTATAAATTATTTGTACGATGCGAACAAAGTTGACATTAATATATTAAACACTTTGGATTCATGTGGTATTTCAAGATTTTAATTTTGCCAGAACTTGAAACAAACCTTGTAATGGCACAAAAAGTTAAGAGTGACATATTTAAATATTTCATTATATTTTAATATTTACTGGACCATTCATTTAGTGAGCACACATTGTCAAATTGTCGGAAACAGCTTTTTTCACAATATCGTTACAGTTTTACGTAATTTTTTTTCATAAGTATTAATAAGAGGATCTCTTATTTAAATATTTAGAGTTACTAAAACTTAGCTTAATCAAATCAAACACTATGTAGGCCCAGTGTGGGTGGTGGAGACAATCCTATAAATTATGCATAGGTACATCTCAAATTTAACCACCATACCGAAGTTCTCTTCAGTCCTTCGACCAAAGAAATCTGATAACTCTTATGTTTGCCTGGTGTCGAGTGTATGCCGAATAAACAGTAGTTTCTCTAACATTTACGACAACAGAAGTTATTTGTAGAACTGGACCCAATTTATGACAGAGACATGCATAATCTCCTGATTATGCATGCGTGGTAAGGCTCCTGCCTTTAGGAGTTTAGGCTGTGGGAAAGAGACAAAGCTATACAAGTCTTCTAGCGTCATCTCGTTCTCTGAGCGTAACTATTCACGCTTTAAGACGTCATGTAGGCCACGGTTTATTATGCTCTATTCTGATAGACTTTGAAGCTTCAGACGTAGAGAACAGGTGCTTGAGGTATATGTTTTTTGTTCGTGTCTAAATACTGACCACACAGGTATATTTTAAGGTTAAGCAGCGCTTGCCAAGGTTAACCTGTGGATGGGTGACCAATTATATTAGCCAGCCAGTATAGCCAGTTACTTAAATATGTGCCTCGGAAAACACGTAAAGCCGTTGGTCTTCGCTGTAATTTGATAGATATTTGAAAATCGTTTCTATTACCAAAGATTTTCTTTGAAAAGAAAAATTCGAACCGCGGACAGGATTCGAACCTGCGACCTTCGGATTCAGTACATCCGACGCTCATTTCCAAGCGTTTCTATTAGTCAGAAGTTCGAAAGTCTGAAAACTAGCCTTACCAAGGGTTATCGTATTACCCAATATCTGGGTTCTGGAGATCGAATAGGCAGTAGATCCATAATAAAATACTGATATTCAGCTGCTTTCTGGTCGTATAGAAGCCGACCACAATATAGTTGGAAACAAAGGCTAGGCAGGCAGATAAGGCAGATAGATGATGATGCTGTAAACGCCATCTACCTAGACGGCGTTTTGGCAAAGATCTTATCCAAATGTATCCGGTTTGACCATAAAAGATGGGTGCTTAAAACCAAGCCTTTTTAGTTCATTTTAACCTTATTTGACAGTCCTAACTTATAAATATTATAACTGCAGTTAAAAGTAAGTTTGTATATACCGCACCTGTAATTTTACATACTTTATATACGATGTAAGGTAATAGGTACTTATTAAAAAATAATGTTCCCGAAAAAAACAAATAAAAAATAACGTTAAAATAATAATAGATGGCGCCACATGCAGGTAAGGTATGATCCGAATTGATAGTTAAATTCTAAAATTAATGCGAGGGAAGCCGGAGACAAATGCTAGTGATAAGTTATTAGACCGGGGAATACCGGGACTCTTTATTATTACTTTAGTCCCGTTCAAAACGGGACGTCTGGTCACGTTACTAATAACGTGCACAATGCGTAGATATTGTTATAATTTTAATGTTTCCTGATTCGCATTGATTGCCGAGCCCCTTTTCTGACAATAGGCGTATCTACCTATCATTGTTTGTTTCCTTTACGACTACGTATAGCGAAATAATTAGCTACCTTGCTCATTGACCCGAGAGCAACAACATAAAAAATAATTAGGTATTGATCCATTGATCGCAATGACTCCGTCTGTTTATTGGCAAGTACAGTCATGCACGGCAATATGTGTTCAAGTTAGCGTTATATTCTTCTCCTGTTTCCATATAATTTCATATAGCCTATTTATAAAAAAAAAACCCGACTTATACCTATTATAAATGCGAAAGTAACTCAGTCTGTCTGTCTCATTTTCACGTTTAAACCACTGAACCGATTTGGATGAAATTTGATACAAAGATAGTTTGAGAGCCGAGAATGGACATATGATAGTTTTTATCCCGAAATTCCAACAGGAACGATAAATGTTATGCGCGTACGAAGTTGCAAAATCTAGTAGGCTATAATTTATAAAGATATTTTGTAAAAAAAAACTTTTCGTGAGCGAAGCCGCGGAAGCTAGTTCTTTTATAAAATAATCTAAAAGTTGTAGTCTTTATTACACAAGAAAATCATTTTGGAATTTTACTAAATGTATAGGTAAACTTTGGTGCGCATGACCGTATTTACCTACTATTTATAAGCTTCGACGAATTGCATGAAATCGAATGAATGAGTTCATGATGCCTCAATACTTTTTTTTTGCGAATCATTTAAATTTAGAACGCTTGGTTTAAAACCAGCTGGAATTGAGTGATTTATGCATCTCTTTCTAAGTATTCATTGAGGTTTGTAAGACGGGTTTAAGAATCGATATTTTGGGTGTCAATTCAGTATATTTTAACAAAAATATGTTGATATGCGATAATGAAACACTAAATACGTTAAAATCAAACTTACTAATAGAATTTCCTGTAATTTTCTTTACAAAACCACAACGATTTTTAATTGTTTTGCTTTATAATTTTCCTCATGCTTTAATGCATGCTATAATAACATTTCCTTTCAAATCTTTTGGTTCATGGTGAAACACCGGTACAACGTAAAACTCATAAAAGATTATTCCAAGAAAATAGACTGTAAAAATGAAATAAAAGTAATATGTCTTGTGGCCGTCCGGACGGACGGACGGATGCCCGGATGTTACAAAACGTAACGATTCCTAATGACTAGACAACTTCCAAAATAATTTTCCCGACGTTCACCGTCGACTGTCGGATCATGAAAACAAAAGCTATGAGTCAAGCTTGCGTTAGACGCCTTCGCTTATTACTACACCTACACTGTATTCAAATCTTAAAGAGCACACGAATATTTTGCGCCCCATTAATATGTATATAGGTCGACCATACCGATTTATCACACCTTGTTTACTTAAAAATACAATTTTTGCAGAAACTGATAAATATGCATAAAGCAATTCAAATCATATCACATTCACCTATTCTATTTCGCAGTTCATAACTAGTTTTGTGTGAAAACTGTATCAAAGTCAGCAAATCTTTGATGGCGCCGGCGGTCTATGTGTAATCTAATCTCATAGACATACCTAGGCGTACTAGAAAATAGATACTGCGGTGTTGCGAACCGTGCCTTATTGTTTGTAAGCCGATATAAAGCTGAGTGCACACTTGACAAGTATCGTAACAAATCGAATGCAGTCGCCCACGCGTCGCAATGGGGCAAGACCGCGCATCTGTGTCCCAAATTCGAGCAAGGCCGATACATCCTTTATCAAATACCGGATCCAATAACGGAACGATCCAAGTTTGGAAACGATCGATGCCTTTCTGATCTCGGATGTATAAACAAAGGTGACAAAGAGCGACCTTTGACTTTATTTGCGAACATGATATTGCTATTGATGTCTAACATTTCATGTCCGCGTTTGGCAGTTCGCTGTTAAATTTTCCCTGAAACAAATATCATAAACACGTTAATCCGTAAATAATTTCGCTCCTACCATAAACCCTTTTACGGTGGTCTACAACTCTTTTAATGGACGTTGTCTCATATTGTTTGTTGCTTTAAATGTCCGTGTTTTATGATTATGTCACAAAAGTTCGTTGCTCCGGGCGCACCTTCCGCACGACTATAAATACGGCAGCGTGTGTCGAACTTTTGACAAGCGAGTAAATAAACACGCGGATGGGATGCGGTCCGGACGCTGCGAAGCTGAAACGACGCGCCGCCCGCCGTGTTGCCGTAACCGACCGCTTCAGGGCCGGATTTTGAATTAAAATGGAGATAGAAACACCGAAACATTCGTGTAAAACCATTTTGTTGTCGTTGGAAAAAGAATAGAAAAGCTTAGACTAATGAAAAGCGTATTTTCTTTTGTTGGAAATAAATTGAAAGGACTTTATCGTTTTATTTTAGACATTGCTCTGTTTGAATCCGTCCCTGTCCTTTTATGATCTTTACACGAGCTTATGCAAGTTTTAAACGGTCTAAACGATACCATAATGCATTGTAAAACATAAATACGAGATATTTATTAACGGTAAAAGACGGCGTCAATGCTTCTTTAAGTTTTATACCCCTTTGTATTTCTCTGTTTACTGCCTTTGAGTGTTTATTGTTCTTTATCAGTTTTATGGTGATTTTCCATTGGAAGGACCGTCTACAATCGCTTTTACTGTTTCTCTTTTGTCATAACTGTCCGTTGACACGTCTGATGAAGGCTAGTTGATGATATTTGTAGGAAAGTTCCAAAAGGGTGTGAAAGACGAAGTGTGTCCAATTTCTCTTCCGTTTGCTTTTCTTGTTATCATGTGTTAATAACTTGCAGCTGTTGTGTTACTAGAATGCTATATGCACATTGACTCTTAATTAAGATAGGTACTAGAGATAATATTGGCTAACATAAACAACAGTGCCTTTCTCGGTACTAGGTCGATAATAAGGCCATCAGCGTACTTATGTTAATCGTCACTTCTTTTAGTCTTAACGTAAGATTAAGAGTAGAACTAATCCTAATCAAAGCACAAGCTAAATTAGAATTAGAATTCAGAGCCTTTGTTGCAGTTAATAGTTGATTTAACACTGCATTTTTAAGCACTAGATCGTTTAATCACTGCTACTTTGCACAAACCCACTCCAAAATGGAGAGGGTAAGTGATTGCATGACCTTTGTAGATATCACGTAGGCAGACAGCCGTGGGAGTACCAATCTCAGCCTCAAATTACCAAACACGAACAAACACCTAATTATCTTTTAATATCTTCAATTTGAGTTTAATTTTCCTTATTGTGGCTTTATTGCCCGCTGAGAATATGAGATCAATATGTTAATTTATTGTAACTGTAATCATTTGAGATGCAAACGTAAAGGGAATATCAAATCGCTCTCATACCCTTTATCAAATCGTAAATATAATTATGAATGCATTGATATTATGGCCGCTGGCGCTTATAGAATTATTTAAATCTTAGTTACAGATAATCTTTTTGTAGCATTTTGAATAATAGTTCTGTTTTCAACGTCGTTCTTTAAAGTGCATAAAGACAAAAGTAATACATAAATAAATATTAACTAGCCCACCCACTGCACGGTTGTCATTGTTTCAAACATGTGCAAGACTGTATCATTTTAATATAATTGTTGAGAGGCGCCTACACTAGTGCTCCAGTCATGTTAAGGTCTTCCCACATTACAGAGACGTCGACTCCAATCCAGTGTGTCTCACAGAAGAACATTGAATTGTGAGCTTTATAATGTGTTTCTTATAGTAGTATTTTCAACACAGGCACATAGGTTTAAGGTAGACCGCAAATCGTACGTTTATTTCATGCAAATATAAAAAACCTACCTTAACAGACACTATTTTAAAGCTTACATTTGAAAAAAGTATGCATAGTCATTAAGTCGTATTAGAATCGATGTGGAGTCTTTGTAATGTGCGCAGATCTTTACCGTGTCGTGAGGAGGCTTCGCGGCTCACGATGATCGACACTTCATTTGTCTATGATGTTTATCGACTGTTGAATCGATAGTCTGGCTCTGCTCATATATTATCGCACTATTTGATTCATGTTCATGATTCCCGTTACAATCAAGGTGAGCACAAAGACCTTATAGAAGTCGTGTAATGATTATAGCTTTGGCTAAGGATCTATTTTATAGTAGTCTGATTTTCAAAATAATCAATTCGTCAAATGCATACAGGGTGAATTTTTCAACTGGGCGTGGCGGGCTATTTTCCAAACTATGAAAGATATCGAAAAACGTTGAAAGGAGTCTCGAGGCCGATTTTGACGAAAACTAAAACTGCAATATTGGATTTTAGAAAAATCAAAAATCCTAACCAGGAATCAAACCCGCTGATTTTGGAAAAAAATCACATCCTGTATTATTACACCGTTCGATAGTGTTGCTAATATGGATCAAATTCTGGGAAGTAACCATCCACGCCCAGTTGAAAAATTCACCCTGTATTGTGTCAACACTTAATTGTATATTTCAACTCAGTCATATCAGTTAATGTACAATGAACATAAATTAAATGTACTTAGGTGATGATGGTCACCACCTTGTTGCTACCGAGAATTAAAATTATTTACTGTGTCAATGGCCTGCTATTCCACAGTATAAGAGTCGCACAAGTTGGTCCAGTACTAGTGGGCAATGGGCCAACGACGTATCACTAATCCTGGACCATTGTAATGGCCAGCGTCTGTTATTAGTGCGACATAAAGTATAAAGCTTTTGGCTTCCATGCTGCGGCTTTGTACGAGCTGTTAATCCACTTTTGATATAGCCTGAACACATGGTATAAAGAAATTGTGACACAAACTTTTACTAGGAATTCTCTTTAGAATTCTAGAATTCTGATTTGAAAATGCACTTAGGTTTTATAAGAAAAAGTACGAAAGTGCAATGAGGGATTTTCTTTTGATTGTTTCCTTAGTCGATGGATAGATGGCGCTGAACTTGGTACGTTACTGCAATGAACGGAACGTCGTCATTTTTTGATTTATTTCACTTGATTGTAATTTTGAGGTCTTAAAACGTAACGTACATGTCATGTCATTGTCAGTCACATCACATCACACCATTAATAATAACAATAATAAAGTTTATTTGGAACAACTTTGGTTTACAGTTTTACAAAGGAAAACGATGATAGCTACAAAAGTAAGTTACTGTGGCGCAACTATCAACGCCCAACTTAAAATTATGATTACAGACATTGTTCCAGACTTCGAAAAGAAAGTTAAATTAATAAAGTAAAAATAATATTATTTTTGTTGACATAACAATAAGAATCTATACATTGGCATTTGGAAATAAATAACAACAAGGAAAAAGAAAAATATAAATCTAGTAACGTAGTCAGTTCAACGCCATCTACAGAGTTCTTGGAAACTACTTTTTTTTAATACTCTAAAAAGAAAACTTCTCATTAAAACTTTTTTCTTAAATTCAAAAATGATTCTGGAACTCCGAGCATTGTTTGTACATGTTTTTTTTTTAAATTTGAAATGGCTGTATTCTTATTTTGAAAACGATTCCCTATATCATACAAAACATAGTTAAGTTAGGCGTATGCACACACAAGTTGTGAAAACGAAGTACTATACAGTTATATATTATTCAACATTAGTGAGAATCGTTTTACGGCATAACTCGTCTAACACGTCTACATTCTACAAGTACTTAGCTGTTATGATCGGCTGATGAAATGAAGTGAGGAAAATGTGAAAATGTATTCAGTGTTTTCCCAGTTTACATGTTACTTTAGGCACGGATTACTCACTATTCCTACCCACGTTCGTCTAATTTCTTCAGCAAAGCTTATTTGTAGAGCAATAAATATTACAGTGCTTTTGTTTACAAAGTTGTGAAGATTTGTGGGCATAAATACATTTCCTAATTGCGAAATGTATGACCTGTCTGATTTTGAGTGAAGTAAGTAACATGTAGAATAATACTAGCTTCCACCGAACTTTCGATCGAGTAATGTATTTGTTATTCATACTTTTTTTTAAACACTGCTTTATGAATCATAAATTATTTTTGTTATTTTGATTTATAACATTTATTTACTTACTGCATTTAAGGTGTTATTTAGTTTTTCCGTGAAAGTGTAACACAAAACATTCGCCATCCGCTCATCTATTCTCATAAACTTTTACACATGTTGAATAATATTTTCTTCTACGTAGTAGTATTAGAGTGTTTTTTTCTGACCCAGTGTAGTCAGTGTAGTGACATGCGTGGGCGCAACGGCGCCGTCCGTAGAGTAAATATTCTCGGAACTTTATCTCACAACCGCGTAGACGCATGGCCATTCATTCATGAGCTGTTACTCACTATACAAGTATACAACTGTGCCCAGTTTACTCAAATATAGCGACCGCAACGCAGGTCTAAGAAAATTGGTTTTCATCTATCATTGTGTCCCCATATCTCTGAAACTCAACGAAGGGAAAAATACGGAAGGCTTAACTAAATTCTACTGGATTTATTTTACACATAAAATCCTACTGACTATGAGAAAATAATCGCTTCGTTTTTATAAATATTTCCACACAATATTTCCCAGAAATCGAAAAACTTTCGAGCAACTCTCAATCTAATACAGGGTGAATACACACTGAGGCGCGACTCTGCGCTCAAGTTTCAATAGAGCGGCTCAAAATCTTTATTTACTACACGATGCACATTTCATTTGATTCATTTTGAAACTGTGAACTGACCCTTAATGTTTACAGAATAGACAATATCACAGTGCAACGAAAATAAAATGTGCTCCAATTGGTCCGAAGTTTTTTTCATAAAACTATTTTTTGTGAAATCAGTGAAGTGTTAAAACCATGATACCGACGTGCATTCGAGCCCCGCGATCTATCCAGGGTTCAACTGATGACGTCACGCGGCAGACCAGATCTATTGTACAGGTGAATCTACCAACATACATACTTCATCTACTAACGTTATAACCAAAAACTATATCTATAATCCTTCTGATTAAACGATGGTATCTAGTACTACACCCATACTTCTTCAATACTGTTCAAGTTCCATCATCATTAGTGAACAGCTGAATATCCCTCCTCCCTTTTGGATATATTTTCCTCACATAGAGCAGCAAACAGTACTCATTTTTGGAAGAAGATGGGGAATAAACCCCAATTTTATCCATGATCTTCTGAGTATTGGTCACCCACCTGGTGATGGTCAATCAAGACTTTTTCTGCCGCCTTGAAGTTACTTTTATGCTCTACTTCATCTAAGCATAGAGGATGATTAGAGGATGTCCTCTCTTTCAAGCGCTCCTCGTGTACAGTCGGCCAAGAAAGTGGTGTACCACCCTAAGGTTGAATATCGCTTGCAGATTCATAGGTGATAAAGATTAGTTTCGCTTGCAGATCGATTTGACAACTTCTATTGCTGTCTTTATCTGATTATTGATAACGACTATTACTGTTTGTAACGTGACAGCTGTTCTTAGTTTGAACTTGATGGAACCAATGACGTCGTAAAATCAACGGCGGGGGGCTGTAGATTTTGATGACAAAATTGTATCTACAAATTCAGAATTGTAATCAACAAGTTACATAAAATTGTAAAGGCACAAGGCGAATCCACAAACCTACAATTTCTGTAAACTTGTAATTACAATATCAATAAAAAACAAGCTAAAAATAGATTTATCCTTTTATTAAATTTCTACAATCAATTTTAAAATACTTATAACAAACAAAAACATAGCATATATAGTAATATTTAGAAGATATTGAAAATTTTTAAAAATTAGAAACGGGTGTAACCGCCGTTGGCCTCTATAACCTCTAAAAGACGAGACCTTATTGAACCAACAAGCCGTGAGCAAATATCGGTTCCCCGCATTTCCTCCCAAATATAATTACAGTGACTAATAAGAGCTTGTTTGGTTCTTTCATTTTGATGCGACCATCGTTGGACCATAAGGCCTCAAAGATTTTCTATCGGGTTGAGGTCCGGCGATCTTGAGGGCCACTGAATTACCCTTACGTCAGTGTGTGAACGAAACCAGGCTCTTACGATCCTCGCATTATGAATTGAACAATTATCTTGAACAAAATCAAATTGTGGCACTTCGTTCTCCGGGTAAACATTTTGGACTGTCGGTAGCATTGCATTCTGAAGCACGTCGATATAATTTACAGCCGTCGCTCGAGGAGGTAGAGAACACAATTCTCCTACACCATCCGCACTCATCCAGCCCCAAATATTTACGGAAATTCGACCTGATTCTCTATTTGGGATTACATGATCATCTTTATAATGTGTTGAATTATATCGCCAAAGGTGAAGACGTCCATGCTGACTGGATTTAAATGTTTTTTCATCACAAAACACTGTATTAGACCAATCAAACTCTAAGTGCTCTCTGGCGAAGTTCAGACGAGCAAGTCTGTGAGCATCCGTCAAATATATTTTCTTGGCGTAATGCCTGTGGTGCAACCCCATGTAATGTAGATGATTCCTTATTGTTTGGGCACTCACATCGAACATCTCCGCAAAATGTTTTGTGGGCTTAAAACCATTGATTTCATATTCCCGTCTCATGAATTCTCTGTCGTTATTGGAGAGTGCAGGACGGCGACCACTTCTTTTGTGGTCCAACAAACTTCCCTCCTCTCCTTCACGACGAATCCAAAAGCGGAAAGAACGCCTCGATATATTCTAATTCTGGGATATCGCATTGATACTGCTTCCCTCATTAAATTGGGCAATTATTTGTGCTCTTTCGCCAATGGTCAAGTTGGCAGGCATTGAGATGATTTTTTAAGCAGTTGATTGAAAAATAACACGGAAAATATATCGATTTTTTGCATATATTTGACAAAATGTCAATTGTCAGTTTTCTTTTTCAAATGGAATTCGGTTGTCTATTTAAATAGTTTTTATTACTTTTGTTTTAATTGCTTTGTAGAAACTAATGTCCTTTTCATTTATACTAAAGGTTCAAATGTCATGTATTTATATGTGACATATGACGTATGAATACTAAATACATAGGTTTACGTCATGATAATGTTGTCTCTTTCAGTAATATCTTTTTATAACGAACCTTGTTGTAATTTTCGATGACCGGGAAACTAAATCAAAACTGGTACACCACTTTCTTGGCTGACCGTACATTACTATTTCGCAGAAAGAAAGATCTGACGTAGATCAACAAAAGCAGTGTCTTACTAAAATCCTGCAATCCTGAGACACACACCGCACATTTTTTTTTATTATGATGATAATCTCAGTAGGTAACCTTCTTTTTTTTTTGTTTTCTGTCACTGTTTTAATTATTTAATTTCCTTGTTCCTGTGTTTTCTTTTATGTAACCATTTGTGTATGTTTTGCACTGAATTAATAGAATATAATAGACTATTAATCTTTTATCTATCTATCTAAAAAGTAAGAAAAAGATGTCTATGGTCCAAAACCCAGCTGTGGAAACTCCGCTCACTCATGCAGTCATAAGGTCATCAACTGCAGAGATAACCGGTCATGCGGTGCAAGATGGAAGGTGGGCCATCGCAGACTTAATTAACTAATGACTAGACTAATTACCTAGTATGTACTAGAGTGTGTTAACACTGATTTATGAGCTGGGACTAGATTTATTACTAACGATAGGGTTCATTAAACTTCGGTGGTGAGTCATTGTGTTATAATGTCATAGTGTAATTGAGTTACAGATAATTTTTCTATAAGGGATTTATGTGTTTGGAGTAGTTGAAAGAAAGCTTCTTGTACTTGTTATTATCCTGAAAATAGAATTGATAGTTCTATTCAACATTACTCAAAATTTTTGTACGTCTGCAAGCTTTCTCTAAATTATAGGTAGGTATATCTAATAATAATCGTAATAGTAATATATCTATAACTAACTAATCTTAGAGTTACAAAATTCATCCATAACTAAGTACAATAATTAATTACTTATCAATCATTATAACTAAGTAATTTTATAAGTGTTGTACATACCAACAAAGCGTCATGCCTGTATTCCCCATCCCCCTTATTAATAAACGTGCAGGACTAAAGTTACGCCAAGGTTAATCTTCGGATTAACCATACATTTTTTAAAGTCAGTCAGTCTACGTTTGTTAATAAGGGGGGGGCATTGGTTTTGGCAGAGGTCTAACTAACCTAACCTATCTGGCATTTCGTCAGTCATTATTAATGACGCCTTTGCCTTTGACATTCGTTCAGTAATCCAGTCTTCGAGCTGCTACTAGACTAATAACATTTGCCCGACCTGACTATCAAAGATATCGGAACCTTCTGCGCAGCAGAATTAGTGGTCGAGGTAGTCGATACAGTTCAAAGATTAAAATATACCTAACATAGATACTAATTTATATAACAAAGTTTTGCTCCGCTTTGTAAATATTATGCGAAAATAACGTGAGAACGTTAGCGTAAAGATTTCCTCTCGCTAATTAAATAACAAAGCGCTGATTGTACTAACAATACTTATTGAATAGCTCCTTACAAAATGTTCTCGACTCCTGACCTCGTTACCTTTTGCCTGACAGTGAAGGATGCCTTCAAAGGCTCATCGTTATAAAGAAAATACCCGACGACGGATAAAATTTTCAATGAAAAATAATGCAACGTCACGCGAGCGGTTAAATAATTTGAATTTGGAATCAAGCGAATTAAACTTTTTTTTTAAAGTTATAGTTACTCATAGTTTTTTTATCGACAGTTTTAAATATACCTGCGTTATGCACTCTTCTTTTCTTTCTTTCTTTTTCATCTCACACAAAGCAACAACTCCTGCACACCAAATGAAAACAGTACAACAGCCAGACTCAGACAGGATGTGATTGTTTTATTCGAATTCATTCAAACATTTTCTATATTCCACACTAGCTAAATCAAAGACTAGAACATTTTCATTCAGTTTTACAAAAACAGGCGATGTTTATAAAATTGATTAACTTCAAAGAAGATCATAGTGCTGTGACGCACCTCAGTCGCACCCCGACCGCGATATTAAAAGCTACGCGACCTCATTTCACTTCCGCACTAAACGCTTTTAAGTTCACACCTAACGTGACGAGCTATCGATAGTTATGTCGATAAAATGTTATGTGTCGCATATATGCGACAACCCTATCTTTGGAAGGTAATGTTTGTATCCTGTCACTCGAAGATGGTCGTGAATAGAGAAGAATAGTTAGAATGTAAATAAGCAGAGTTTCATTAGATTTGTGGCGACAAGCCTTTAATCACATAAATGTGTCACCACCTTAAAGAATTATGAGAGGTGGCAACACCGGAAAAAGACAGACGTTTATGACATTCGACGCCCCGCCAAAAAGGCAGAACTTTATACGAAACTATTGTAAAACTTTATTTCATGTTGTTCCTGTGATTACACTTACTTTTACATCAAAGACCGACGTGTTTAATTCCGTACTTCTAATCGCCAAAGATTTAAGAGGTAAAACCACAATTTCAATCTGATCTACATTAACCACGCAATCAATTACATTCGAATCTAATCAAGCAGTTTACAACAATAACATATCATAGACGGAGACATTTTTATTATATCCTGATTTTGGTTCACCGATCTCAATATTTTACTGTTATGCGGATCTGTCAAACCTATACAATAAACATTTATATTTATAGTCATAGAAACTTTTATCATAAAGGCGGCCTTAGTTGATGCTTTAGCCAGTTTTACTATTCGCACATCCAAAGTAGACAAAAGGTAGATCAAACTCACAGTTGTGAACTCTGAACCTTAAAATTATTTCTGGCTACGACCCAAATGGAAGCCTCGCAGCGATAACAATGTAGACCCTTAAATTCGCCTTTCTATTTCCTTACGTGGTGAGACCTGAAAGCTACATATCTGCCCAGCCCGTTAAGGATAAGGTTTTGATAGCGTGGTAAGTACAAACAGCAAGGTGTTATTTCATCATAAAGTTGTTATCCCGGAAGGAGAAATTGAGATGTAAAATTCGCGAGAAGTATCCCGGGACCCGAGATCCGAGTCAGATCACAATCTGGGAGATCCCAGACGGAAAAACCCACGTCCGATCTAGGAGTCATACTGCAGATCTAACTGTCGGATGTTTAACTTTTTGTTCAAACAAGAATGATTCATAAAATGAAAGTTTTCTTTACTTTGTGTAGTTGTGTCTTACTACACTAATTGAGGTGGCAAGACAAATCGAACTCATTTGTCATAAACGATAAGATTTATTTAAAAATTATAAAATCCGTTGATTTCGTGTTAAAGTGTTCGATTTTTTGTGAGACGTGTTAAAAGTTAACACACAACATGTTTTTCATTTTAAATGAAATTATATTTGTGATCAGAACCGTGCCTATCTTTATTTAAATCTTTAGAGAGCTTGTTGAATCAACATGACATGTAATTGACCCGTGGGTTCGGGTCAAAAATATGCAAATGGCTCCATCCACCATCATTAAGTCTTAGCCTCAATTAATTTGTATTGGCTCAATTGAGACCATATTTTGATTGTATGTATTAATTTCTCGGTATTAAATCACTTCCAGTAAAACATACGGACACGCCCACAATATCTTGTAGTAATTACTCAGTGGTTACGCCTTATCAATTAAATTTTATATTTTTATGGGTAGTTTAATTTGTTTGTTAAGTGCTTATTAAGATTCTTGTGGAAAAATAAACTGGTAACTTTAATAAATAGTGATGATTGGGTAGGTAGCCTCAGTATAGTAATGTCTTCATTGGTGGTCAAAACTAACTGATTTTGATTACTACCTAAAATTCCGTAATAAATTATATTTGGAATCAAAAAGTGTCCATGGAGTTTCTTGCCCATCTTCTCCATAAAAAGATCCACGAATTGGAATGGGCAACTAAGTACAGAGACAATCAATTTCAATCGAATCGGGTTCCCAAGTTATTATGCCTTGTGTGATTCTAAGTATTTTTGACAATTTAAAAAGGCCTGTGATGGTCTAAAATGACCTTCATCATCAGCCTATAATGTTCCCACTGCTGGGACACAGGCCTCCTCTCTGAGAGAGGGAGTGGGCCATACTCCACCAGCGGGGCCAGTGACGGATTGGTAGTGTCACATATCTTCGAATTTTTGGTTTAGGAAATGCGGTTTCTCACGATGTTTCCTTCCACCGTTTGAGGCCTTGGTGATGAAATAAATTACACAAAGTAATGCGCCTGGCGGGGTTCGAACCCACGACCTACAACTCGTAAGTCGGGACCGATACCACTGGGCCACCACTGCTCTTGACTGAAAATGACCTTAAATCGCTGTTAAACGTGTAAGTACTAGCTTTATCTAGTTCTATTCATGCAGTAAAACACTGCAGCTGATAATTCTTTAATCTCGTCCTCGCATACATCCCGCATTTCTCCACTATTTTGCTTGATATTACATCCTAGAGATGGTCAGAGCATGCCATAAGTAAAAGCAAAATGAGATATATCACAGAATCGTGACGATACTAAGAACGTTCGCATATTACATACTTTCTAGTTTCTACGACTTAGATTATGCTATTGTATATGATTGCATACTGTCACTAGAATACCTCATAGCAATTCCGTGAATGCACATCAATGCCAAAATCATCAGTTTCAAGGAATGATTAATCTCAGTTCATCAAGCAGTCTTTATTGATCGTAAATATGAAGTTTACGATAGCTCTAACCCAACCAACGTTCAAGGAATAAAGTCACAAAATTATACAGAGTACAGGTTTATGAAAACAATCGTGCCGGGAAAGGGGAGCGCGGGGAATTCACGATACACACAATGAATGAGAACGAATTTGATTTGTTTATTTTGGTCCGGCTCCCGGTTTAGGGACGGCCGAACTTACGAGCCACATTGTGAGCGTAAATTACGTTTGTTCAACGCAAATAAAGTTTGTGTATTATGATAGCTTGCACGAGTGAAAGGATTCATTACCACAGTACACACGGCTACACATCAAGCTATGAAAAACCAGTATTACTTGACCGTTATTGTGTGTAAAAATCGTACCAAACGAGACCAAGAATAACTGGTTTGTATAGCTTGTGGTGTAGCCGTGTATACCTACACAATATGTATATTTAAAACTAAACGCGTGCGTTTATTTTCTAGGATTTTGCTGCACCTGTTTTATAGAACTTCTATCGGATCGCTGTCTTTTTAAAGTAGCAATAAAAGGTTTAAATGAGCCGGTTCTCAGTTAAAATAGAATTAGAAGTAAAGTTTTATTCGCCGCTGAAGGCGGGTCTCAGCTGTGTGAGAGCTTTGAGCAATAAAGCGATATGAGAACAAGCGCTCTCGCCGCACTGGGCACTGGCGAGCTAGATAATACAAGAGTAGGTTTACTAGTGCTAGTCTATTGTTCAGAATTTAGCTTTAGCTCTAAATATGAACATTGGAAAACCTTTATTTTACAGTCAACATTTTTTAGTAGTTTTGTTTATTTATTTAGGTATAACCAACTTCTACAGCCTCAACTACTGCCATCAATTGTAGGTTCTAAAATACGTGTTGTGTTAATGTTCATACATTAGAAAACCTTTATTTTACAGTCAGCATTTTTTAGCAGTTTTGTTTATTTATTTAGGTATAACCAACTTAACTAATTTAGTATCTATAAATCACATACAAATTATATTGGTGCATATAATAAGTACCGCCGAAGTTATTGACATTTACAATGTGTCCGGTTTTGGTCTCGCTACAAATATAAACAGTTTATTGAATTCTGTCAAAAATAGTACTACCATATGTGGGGTCGCTACCAAACCTCTACTGAAGCCATTTCAGTAATAAACAATCGTCATCACCAATCATATTATAAGTAAAAAGGTGTAGATACGTTATACGCGCTCAAAAATGACGCGCTCAAATGTGGTTCAATGCCAAAACCTTGATATTAGTTGCCCTTTTCCATCTTGGTTGCCATCTACTTTAGCGGCTAATCGTGATGTAGTGTGCTATTTCAATATTTAGTTATTCATTTGTGCGTTAGTGTGCCGTTTTTGAAGATAGAATGTCGTGTAAGTAACGTCTCTATCTATTCATTTATAATAATTATCATTGTAATCACAGATATTTTATAGTTAATTTGTTACACAATTAGTTTTCCGGACTGCACATTACATACCCTCTTACTTAATCCCCACCTCATAATAATTATTTAATGACATTAACATCTCTCAGTTAACCAATCTTGTGTGTTGGTTCACCGCCCTACGTCAATGGAACATAACTTGAACCCGCGACCTTACAAACAGTTAACACCATCGTCTGTCGCTCTATCAATTAATTGAGATTTATTTTCTTCTCTTTCTTTCCTTTCATTAAAAACAGGGAGATATATAGTACATTCACACAACATTGCGCCTGTAATCTTATTACTTTTAGTACGTTTTGCTAGTTATATTTAAGTTCCACAAAGGTAATACAGCCTCAATTACTGCCATCAATTGTAGTTTCTAAAATACCAACAAAAATTGTTGAAAAAACTTTTTTGTTGGTCAGAAAATAATCAAATGATTAGGTTTCGCCATAAGTTGAGCGGAAGAGACTGTTAGGTTTGACTGACTAAAAACCAATCTGTCCCTTCAGTAGCCCATTGCGTTCTAGGGCTGCTGTAACTGACAGCTCCTTGTGCGTGGAACACGATGCCATTGACTTTGAGCCAGTCCCAAGTAAATGGCATCGTAGCGTCGCTGACCCAAGTCAAGGACCAATCCTTGATCGGACAGCGAGCTATCCATTACTCGTATATCCCATTCCGTAAGCTCGCAGTGGTTAGAGATCGCCTCGCAATACCTGAATCCCTGGTCATCTCCCGCAATATATCCCAGCTAGGCATCAAAGGACGTGCACAGTAGCATTCGACCACTAAATCAACGAAATAATCTATCGAGAATAACAAATAAACTACAGTAACCAAATAAACAATAACATCTCCATGCCATCCATCTCATGTATGCAAAGAACACATTTCTAGAAACTTCCATAAAGGTGTCGGCATCGCAAAGAAAACCAACTCCACATATGACAGCAGCGGATACAAGTTATTCCCGATAGTTCCCGATATAACATCTACACGGCGATAAAAATGTCCAGTCAACTAGATTTATTACAATCGAAAGCTATTCGGGCCGATTTGAATAAACAACCGTGTGATAAGACGGACAACTGTACACACGGCTACACATCAAGCTATACAAAACCAGTATAAGTTGATCGTTTATTGCGTGTAAAAATTGTACAAAGCGAGACCAAGACAAACTGTTTTTGTATAGCTTGATATGTAGCCGTGTGTACTCATCTGAACACCTTCCAATGTATCTTGTCATGATTATTCTATTAACGTGCAAGATTAACTGATAAGATCAGGGAATATTGATTTATGATAATGGCTTTTTAGTATTGGAAGCTATCTACCATCGGGATGTACACAAGCGGGTTTACATTGTACGAGGACGTGTATTGTACTTTGTATAAAACGACGATAGTATACGCTATGTGCGAAGTCGGTGGTGGGGACTATCAAATCGATCGCAACGATCAATTTGTCAGAGATGTGAAGTAAGTAGGTACTCGTATATTTTTCTAGATATAATTTCATTTGTAATCTAAATCAAGCTGAATTTTTTTATCAAAATATCTAGTTGGCAAATCTTAACACGTTAACTGCCACTAAAAAAGTGCACATTTTCCGTTCAGGCCATGGGGGACAATGTTGAGCGATACTGAAACTTTCCATTCAAGCCGCGTCTGACAATGTTGACCGCGCGTCAGGCCTATGTTCAAAACTCTCTATTGCGCCAACGGACAGCATTATCGAGATAATTCGCTTATAATGTGACCCGCGCGGCCCTTTAGTTTATCCTACATAGCTTGGTTTTTAAAAGAAACACTTAGAAAAAAAAAAATGGTCTTTGAAACGCATTACTCTTGAAAAATGAAATCACTTATAGTTTAGAGATTATAAGGAAATTAAAAAAAAACGTTTGTTACAGAAAAAAATGACAATTTGAGCCTCTTAAATGCAATTAAAATGAACTTATACAAAAACAAAACTTAAAAGCTTATCGTAGGCAAGACAGGTACCATACTTTAATATAATTGTTTTCCGCTAATGGAGTTTTTTGATAACTCGCGCGGCCGCAGATATCTGGCGCTGATTTTATTTTTCATGGATAGTGAATGACCCTAGCTATCATATACTCACGCCATACACCCAACATATTAGTACAATTGAAGAAAAAAAAATTAAACGTGATTCGCTTCATACAAAAAATCTTTTTTTTTTCAGACAATCTATCAACTTTACCAGAAATTTCACAAGAATAAAGTTGTCAGGAATGTCATAAAGAATCACATAAAAAAAAATCGCATCGATATTGGAACTTTGTTGCCTATGTCCATTAATTTTCGAAATGGGTGATCCCATTTGGCGTGTGGCGGTGGGCGGCAACCTGACCGCGCGGCTCTATTTAACGAATTTTTGATTTTTCGTCCAGTGAGGCCATGGGGGTCAATGTTGTGCGATGCGTAATAACTAATAATAAAAGGATAAAATCATTGTGTTTTCATTTAAACACGTTATTTAAACATATAAGGTGGCTAAATAATGAATAAAAAGTATATGTGAAAAATGATAAAAATGAGAAATTTTACTTGGCTTGATAGCGTATATGAGCATCGGACAACATTGACAGCGTTGGCAGTGAACGTGTTAAGTCCCCAAATATGTGTCCACTAAGGTAAGATTCAGACCAACCGGCCGGGCCGGGCGGCATTTTACAATGCAGTAAAGGACATTGAAATGTATCAATAGTAATTACAGTTCATATTCATATTCGCATGCAACTTACGGGACATGTCGCAACGTGTCGCGGGATGCCGACGGAGATAAGTTTGCATGCGAATATGAACTGTAATTACTGTTAATACATTTCAATGTTCTTTACCGTATTGTAAAATGACGCCCGGCCCGGCCGGTTGGTCATACAGCGTCTAGCAAACATTTTACTTCGTTGTCTTCGCGTGAGGAAAATTCAATATCTTTTCGCAAAGTAAAAGTGTGGCGATGACGCATTTTCGCATCAAAGCTTCGCAAGATATGAGTTACTTAAGTAATCAAATTACCGTGACAAGTCTTTTGTACCTTACAATAAATTCGCTGTTTCATTTTTCCTCAAAATATTACTTGCACATGTATATTTTTTATTTCTGATAAAAATCGGAGTCCTTGACACCGTAAGGCTCGCTTTTCTCCAAATATTCCATCTTCAAGATGCAGATGCATCTATGTATAAATTCTTATTAACCAATACGTCGTGTTTAAATCTAATGGGGCGTATTAAGATTTAAGTGCACATAATATTTCTAATTCGAGTTCTAATCTAGAAAGCATTAACAGTCATTAGACAGACCACCCTCGAAACCCATTAGAGAGTGAGATGAGTGTGAGGAACATCATACGGAATTGACACGTAGGTATTAGTATGATCCAGTAGTTGAGGCCGAGTGGCCCTGAGCCGGCGACGCCGCGGCGCGTCTGCTCCACTTGTCCCCATTCTCCTGCAAATTGACTCGAATATGACTAAATCCTTTTAAGAATTCATAGCGCCGGGCATAACACTCACTTATTAACTTATGTATGACCTCATGCCGTTAAGTCGACTACAATAGTTTTTTTCTGGACCATACCTAACGTTCACTTCTTGAAAACCTGTCGTAAAGTCTGTAAAATTCACGAATATGATTCAGCATTTACAGAGTATTTTGTAAAGAATCTTTCTAATATTATATCTCGTTTCGAAACACTTACAAGGTTCTCATAAACAGACGTCTTGCTCGAGTACAGTGTGTGAAATTGTCGTTAAAATTTTAGTAGCAATTTCGCGTCTCATGGCCTGTAAAACGTTATCTACGCGTCTTTGTTAGTCATCGTTTATCCGTTGTTTACCTGGAGTTCACCAAACCGAGTGTTAATCCCTGCTGTGAAGTGTAAAGTCCATCTTATGATTGAATGCTTTGCTTTTTATTCACCACACACAAACAACGCGGGATATCCAAATTATCTTTATACCTCTGTAATTGTTCTCGTCGAATTTGAAAGGTACAAAAACTTAATTTGATTACCTGTAATAATATGTGCGACGTAGAGGGTATCAAATCCCCAGGTAAGAAAGGCAATTAGGTTTAAATATTAATATTACAGTTTCCTCTTCATTATCCTGTTTATATGACCCTAATTTAGTGCTGAAATTACCTACCTATTTTGATTTACAATTATTAGTGCTTAGTGCTTATGTACCAACATGTCTACTTATGGTTTAGATTTAGAGTAACAACATCTGTAGCTGCCAGAATAAAATAGATGTTGGTTCGAAAATGTGCAGGAATCGTCTCAGTGTAGTCTTGTCAACAAGGCTCTGCAAAGTGAAGGAGTTTCTCTAATATTTAGGAGTGGTCTGCAACGAAAAAGGCTGTCCTTTTAAAACACCATAATCTGATCCCTTTTTTCTTCATCACCTACTAACATATCCTCTCTTTCCGCAGATCAATAAGAGTAGACTCCAATAAATACAGCCTACAAACCACTAAAATCTGACCCTTTAAATTATTTACCAGCAACTAACCATACCGTTTCTTCACAGATCTACACAGACTGGGCGAACCACTACTTGGAGCGGGCCCGGTCTCGGCGACGCGCGGGCGCTTCGGGCGGCGGGCTGGCCCGCGACTGCGCAGATGGTCTATTGCTGGCTGATGTGCTGGAAGGAGTCACTGGCTTGAAGGTGCACCGCGCGCATCGCAAGCCGCGGAACCCACAACAAATGGTGAGTAATCAAGATTTATTTTGTCTTTTTTTTAGTTACGACGCAGCCACGAAATTGTATGACACTTTTGAGACAATTTTTGGAACTCCAAAATTTAGGTGTATAAGAGTTGCCATCTTCAATTTCAAGGTAAAACGGGACATGACTGGACTTTACAGTATACGCAAGCCACAGCTCTGAAAACATTACTAGCACATTCAGTTAACAAAGTAAACGGAAACTTTGCAAGCGAATTGCAACGCAACAGGTGAAATTTAAACCCAGTTCTAATATCTATAACCTTATTGACGGTTCACGGTCAAGACTTAAATATTACATAGTACAATGAGCCTTTTATAAGGCCAAGTACACACAGGAGCATATGCCGCACGGCTTTATTTTACCGCTCGGCATTCGTTCAATTTATTTGAACGAGATTTACATAGTTCAGTTTCTATAGGTTTACATGGTCATTACGATGGTCAGCTTTTAAATATGTATGATACGATGACGTCAGAATAGCCTACAGAATCCTCCTGGCGTCAGTTGTAATCAATTATTCGTGTAATCGCGCTATGATGACTGGAGAATTTGCTTTAATTAATTTAGTGTGACATCGGCTACATTCTTGCACATCTCTATTACTGATTGTTGCAGTTGTAGGCTAATTCACTGTGTGTAGTGTCTCGATCTCGAGAGCAATTTCATCACTTAAAGCTCTGGGTTTAAATTGATGTAAGGAAAAAAAGGGTATATAAAGTCTAAAGATTTGCGTTGCAAAATTAGGTAGGGATATTAAGAATATAAATACTCTTCAAAATTCTCCAAACTATAATCTTTTAGTTGAAAAAATATGTATGCCTCAGTCTTTTCTCAGCTTCAGGTAACGAACAACTAATAAGCCACACCTCATAATATTAACTAAAAAGCCTCATAATATTAATGCAAGTCTATAAAGCTGCATCAATTTAACGATCCCGATATAAATTTTCCAATAACCAATAAAATCAATCATGCTACGTCCAAACAACACTTTCAAATATCCGCCACATTTTGTTTATTATTATTCACGAACAAAAATGAAAGCGGCACAGGAATATTTTGGTTTACCAGAAATAGCTATCGGTTCACAAATCATTCGGGCAGGTACACACGATCGGACGCAAAGTGTCCGCACCATAAACGGAGTGTAAATGTGATAGATAGCACAGAAACCCGAATCCTTCTGGGTAAACGACGCCCAGTTTCCGGCGTGTGTGAAAGTGTACTTACGAATTTTGACTGCACGTGTGCATCGGCCTTATTTTACTGTTGCGACTATTTGCGAATTCACGACACGACTTAATGTTTAATAGATTTTTTTCATGACGCTTAGGTATATAACGTCCACTTAGATAAGCCGATAACCTCGGTAGAATTTCCTAAAAAACGCAACTACGAAATAATGAAAATTGACAAAACATAGCTTTGTTTAAAAATGAGCATTTGTTTAAAACTGATTATATGGTTAATACAGACAAAAAAAGCAAAATATCTTATCAAGTTAACAGTATTTTACAAATAGCATTGGATACTATTTAAAAATATACATAAAGGACATGTTACGTAAAGCAGGCATTGTCATCCAATAGATATTTTTTACACTGCAATTTGATAGGTTGTGGTGCAGAGGCCAAGTACTTACTAGCGACCACATCCGCGTGTACTCGTCATAATATCAATTCCCATTACATAACTTGAGGGCATAACATAGTAGTTTTTTTTTAAATATATGTCAATGCAACTAGGTACCCTATTACTTAATAAATAAATACAAAAAGATAAATAAATTTTAAGAAAAACAAAAAAAAATATTATCTTGAAGCCTGTAAAAAAAACTTCTGGAATAACAATAAGGGCTCCTATACATACACCACCCGCCGTGCTGCCACCGCTCCACCACTGCACCGCTTGGCTTTGTATAGTAGGTACCTGGGGCCTTAGTCAAACAGCATACGACAGTAAACGACAATCGTTATAGTTCATCAGTCACCAATACATTTTCAACTTTATATCCCAGCGCGTAAAGTTTAAAATCTATTGAAGTTCACATATCGTTTTCGTTTGTTTCATTCGTTATCGATTAGCAGTTTTTAATGGATTTTCAACTTTACGCGCTGGGGTATAAAGTTGAAAATGTATTGGTGACTGATGAACGATAACGATTGTCGTTTACTGTCGTATGCTGTTTGGCTAAGGCCCCTTAGCCGGTAGCAGCGTGGTGGAGGCACAGTCGCGAACACAGCTAACCGGTGCGGTGGCGGAGCGGTGGCGATGCGGCGACGCGACGGCCGGCGCGGCGGCAGCGGATTCGTGTAGATGAGCCTTAATACTTATGAAATCAGCAGCGTTTTCCTACCCAACCTCCAATCAATTTTAGGTCAGCACAGCTAGTCTTCTTTCTTTAAATTACTAATTAATTCACCAGCCGTCTTCTTTCTAACCATAGGTCCTTAACGCAGTCTATCCATCGTTTAAACTACAGAAGGTACACCCAGAACCTTTTGAAAGTGTACTTCTACGCAGTCTAAACCAACCCTACTATTTTAATATTTGCGACCATAACTGCGGAACAGTAGAATTTATAATAGGTTTAATACTAGGTAAATACTCATTTGACCACTACGTACGGCACCGCCATAACACGGGTCTAAGAATAAGTCGTAAAGTTGCCCTACGATAAGCTGACAGGTTGTTAAACATGACCTAACCAATCGATAAACACTGCTATTGTGAGTTTTCTGTAATTCAATTCTCGAGGAAAGGGTTAAGTGTATATACAGCATGTTTTAGAATGTTGTGGTCAACTTTCAAGGCAGAATGTCGTACCCTGGTATGCACAGGGGCACAAAAGGAACAGGGTGATTTTGACTCAGTGAAGTCTAACAGTTTCTTTCGCATCAATTAGAGCACGATTTCATTTGAAGATAATCTACCAAAAAAAAAAAACCAGAAAGCTGATATTTTTCTTGTGAATACGATTGTCCCCTGGATAAACTGCTACAGTTTCAACACTAAAGGCAATACTGGTACTAGCTTGGAGCGTGTCGAAGTTCGCAACTCCTCTTCTGTCCAGCAACCCACGAATAACACGTATGATTTCCGTGAGACTAAGAAGCAGACCGAGATACATCTTTGTTGTGACCACACGTAAAACACAGAAATTACTGAACCAACTTACTAACTAGCCTTTATCATCTCACAATTTATTGTAGAAAGGCCTTCATTTCTCTTTTATTGTAGAAAGGTCTTCATTTATTCTCTCATGTTCTTCATTTCATCATCTTCCATTTTCAAGCAATTAAATACAGCCCTTTATACTGCCTGGCACTAGAGGTAATTATTATTTATTACATCAGCCTATAGTTTCTCACTACTTACCTAGGTATTTATTTAAAGAATAAAATAACAACAGAGTACAAACTTGACCTGTTACCTGAAAATGAGTAACAGGAAAACTTGAGTATCATACTTAATTAGTCCACATAAGGATACTTCAAATCCTTGATTAGTAAACATCTATTATAGAGTATATTTCGACGAAGTGTGTATGTAACCGCATTTATTCAATATACAATACCTTATTAGTAATATTAAACCACTGAGACGTGCCTGTGGAATTATTTTAGTATTAGAACAGAATTAGGTTTTACTCACGGTTTGTTTCCCCTTTTTATGCAAAAACTTGTAAGCTGTCTCCAGTCTCCCATCTGTCTCTGAACCAAAATTCATCACAATAGATTCAGTGGTTTAGGTGAATAAAGGAACCAACGAACAAGCTCAATTCCGCATTTATAATATCTGTAATATTTTTTGTTTAGATTTCAATTGAAAATACACGTTCCATTTTCGGCGAGAAGCACATTTAAGCAAATAATCGATCAAAATAAAAAAAATTGAACTAAAACAGGCATTGGAGCAACGTTCCATAAAAAAGGGATCGATTGTTTTCAAACTGTTAAGTATACACGCAAAAATATGTAACCCATAAATTTTCCATGTTCCCTAACATGTAAATCCACATCTGTTCCACGTGTTACCAATTTCTACACAACACAGCCCAGTGTGGCAAAAATAGCATCATTATGAAACCTAATAAATAAACCCTAGAATAAAATTTATTTGGCCAGCCCAGCATTCTTGGGCCTTTGTTTGCATTCATTAGATCGGAAGTAGAGCATTGTTTGAGCAAGTGTTGAAAGAAACGAACCAACGCGCAACGACTAGGCAAGCGATCGGCGCACGCTTTGCTTAGGCGTCCTGTAGATGGTATAATTTGTTGGCCAACCAAAAAAATAGGAGCTTAAAAAAACAAATCGTTACTCCTTGGCTGTAATTTATCTACAAACGGTGTCGGTGTGTTGGGATGAAGATAGAATTTTTAAAGTGTCCATGTATTGGACGACCGAGGAGTTTGGCAAAATCCGTTAAACCATAAAAAGGCTACCATTAGTCAGTGTTTGTGGAAAGATACTGATAGTATACGCGACACGCAAATGCTGGTAGTCTACGCGTCTTACCTTTATTCGGTATTTTCGCGTTTGACGAGATACTATCTCGCCTGATTCATGTATTTCTTGTAATACATCTTGAGAGAGTTGCAAAATTCGGTCTTGACCAACCTGTTGACCAACCAGGTTGTATCGTCTACACTGAGCCTTGCTGATTGTTGTGTGCTGTTGAACTCTGAATTGTCCAGGAACATTCGCTATGAAATATTAGCACTATGTGAAACGAGATCCCGTGCAGCTATTAGAATATTAGAAAATAAAGAGCTTTTACACTCCCAGCTTTTATGACTAGGAGCTGTTAACGCGTGTACAGTCGATATTACTCTAACGCGAACTATTTCATTTTACAAAATGTGGTTATTTGATTTTTATAAATTAGATTGAAAATAATGGGAATCTTTGCCCAAAAGTCGGGCGACGCAGATAGATAACAGTAACATACATGCACGCGTAGCATGACCACCGTAGAAACGAGTTATATCGACGGGAGAATCGACAAACTGACAGATTGAAGAAAGATTTCTATCGTCCTAAGCACGGCGATGTTTGTCACGTAGAAAAGAAATGTTTCTTCTCTACGATAGAAAGAAGTCTACAACGTCGAGCATGCCGACAATATTTTCTCTACTTTTGACACTTGGGGGAAGACACATTTCTTCTCTACAAGAGAAACTTGTCTACATCAAATCAGACCTAGACAAGTTTCTTTTTATAATATTCTTGATGTTTATCGACTTAAATTTGTTTTAAAAACAAGTAAGGGTCCTCCCAACTCAATCGCTTTAGTTTTTAGGCTATAAAGAATAAAAAAGGATGAATGAAACTTGTACGGAAAGTTCATCAAACTTTTTTTTAATACGAGTTCCATGAAAAGTATATAAAATGAGAAACTTTCAGTGAAATAATGCAGACAGCTAATCTTTCCAATGTTTATTACTAAAGTGTGTTTTTTAATTCCGTAGACTAAACTGACATTACGAGTGTTGTCAGTTTATTGCAATTCTTAAATAGTGATGAGGCACAACCGAAACTTAGCGTTAATAAAATCAAGTATCGTTTTTTTACAATAAGTTACCTGAAATAATGTGTTTGTCCTAAAATAATGTGTAGGTACTTATTTAAAACGTAATAATACAAAATTAATAATGTAAATTATTTATTTTAAATTACATAACTTAATTACAGGTATTCGCGTTAATCTGATTCAGATAATAACTCCATGTCTGAAGAATATTCTAAATCATCTGAATCGCCACCTACTTCTATGATAAACCTAACAGTAATGTCGTCGGTTATATGGCCCAGATGACACATTTCATCTTCAATTTTAATTACACGGACTATACAGTCTTTCCACTGCTGCGGGATCACTTGACGAAGTCCTTCTTCTAAAAGGCTTCGTACTTCATTCATTTTGAATGTTTTATTTTTTTAGCGACATGCCCCTTTACTTGAGCCCAGACCAACTTTAATCGGGTTTAACTCGCAGTGGTAAGGGGGCAGTCGCAAAATAGTGACCCCGTTCAGCAGCCATCTCGTCGACGACATTTCTTTCATGGGCTTTTTTGTGCTTTCGGGCAATTTCATTTAATTGGGGCTTTAACATTGTCTCGTCATACGAAATATTTTTTGATTTTAGCCAACCTTGGATTTGCCCTTTTCGCCAACTAGAAGTAGGTAACGAATCCAGTTTCCTGGTGTGATATGGAGCATTATCTATTAAAAGTACTGCGTTTTCTTTTAATTTCGGAAAAATATTTTTAACCAGTTTTCGTATATAGGTATCAGAAGTCATCTCGTTGTGGTAATCATCTAGCCCTATAATTTTTATAATGATGACACCCACACGACGGTCTTCTGAAAACCAAATTTTTGTTATCCTCTATAATGTTTTTTGTTTAATTTAAAGGCAACGAAACATGGTCGGATTACGCATGGCGTTGTGCAGCCGTGTGTACGTACGTGAATTTTAAATATAAAACTTTGAATGAAAATTAAATTCGTCTATTATAGATAAAAAGTTACGATTCAACAAACCGTTATCGTAGGTACAACACTGCACAAAACAGCTGGCAATATTATTTGTAAATTTGACATTTGCATGTGTCAATTTAGTCTACGAGATTATGAGACAGACTTTAGACAAAAATGTTTTAATTTTGCAAGAAACTACGTGTCATCAGTCATATACATGCAGCATAGACCTAATATTTTCTGCCTAAAATTGCCGTAATCATAATTGTGATCATAATTTTTCATATAATAAATATCTGTCTCCTATAACACAAAGATAATGTTCTACACTTGTTTTTCTCTCTTTCTAGAAAGTAAATTAATTTTATTTGACATTTGGCTAGGAAAGACTCGTGTCCTTACTGCGTGTCTATGGTTTGGATACTTTTAGCGTTTTATTGTCGCTTTGATTTATGTGCAAAAAGTTATTTTTATTGCAAATGAATGCACATATTTCTAGAATTATGGATAATTCTGTCTGATTTCAAGAAATCATTTTAATTTGTATTGAAAACTTGAGAATTTTACACGTTTTTTTCGTTAACTAAACGTTTTAGTTCATTCACAGCTCAGTCATTCGCCGTTGCTATGGAAATAAATCTTATGTCTTGTCTTCATAGAAACACGAGTCTACAGGCCGCGCCATGCTCGGACAAAAGACATATCGAGTGGGATAGAAAGAGCTTTGTCTTTTCTTGGTAGAATAGAGATAGAATCGCCATGCTACGCGTGCTGGTAGTGGTAAAACGCGATCCTATCTCTGCTTATATTATAAAGCAGAAGAGTTTGTTTGGTAATTGTAATGTCAGGAACTACTGGTTCGATTTGAAAAGTTCTTCTGTTGGTTAATCCATGTATGGAGGAAGGTTAAAGGCTATAAAACATCACGTTGCGATCAATGGGAGCCAACAGCGGGCAAAAATAAGGGGTCACGGCTAGTCGCTTAATAAAAAAAATACCACCTTCTTTAAAAGTCGTAGTTTAAAAGGAACAAATTAGAAACTGGTTAAAAGGCTAGCATTACTTAAAGCCGCGTCAATAAAACACAAAAAAACATTTAAATCAAACACAACAAACAAAAGGTTTTCTGTAGTTTTTTGTTATTTGCCATAAACACACCCTTTTAAGTAGTTAATAAGATGCTTAAGTGTGCCCTCCCAGGGTGCTTTCATCACCCACTACATAAATGTTGGCAAAAAACCGGCCAAGAGTGAGTCGAACTCGTACACGAAGGGTTCCGTACCGTTTTCTTTTTGTGGGAATGGAAAAAAAACGCGTTTTTTTAATGACGCCCCTTCAAAATTGTTTTATTTTCATTCAACTAAGTATTTAATTTTAAAGTGAGAAAATAACAAAATGTTCTGTGAATGTCGGTGCCGTTATCAATTACGAGCATAAAAATGAACAAATGAATGACGTTTGTTGTACGGGAGCCCCCTTAAATATTTATTTTATTCTGTTTTTGAGTATTTTATTGAAGCGGCAACATATATACAAATCAAATCATCTGTGAACAAATACCCACGGTTTGGTTTTTTGGTGTCAAAAGCCTGGGGACAGACGGACGGACAGTGGATACCGTTTACCCTTTGAACACAGAACCCTAAAAAAGTTAAATAGTTGGAATGTTCGTATTTTTTTGCGCAGCGCTGATGATAGATCGTTAGCGGAGATGACTGGTAACTGACAAACAAACCGATTGTTTGCTTGTCTAACACCATGTGATTTATTATGGGTTATCGGGTGTAACACGGTGATTGGTTCACCACACTTCATGTACTTGAGTGTTACGGAATCAATCAGAATATAGGGCAAGGTGATTTTTAGGGTTTTTTTTAAATAAAAACTTTGCCCATCACTAGGAATTTCTCTAAAGTCGTGCGTTTTGAATTGTTTGTCATTTAAACTCACAATACACTAACAGACCGACAAACGACTACTTGTAAAACATACATATTGTTTCTTGCGGGAATAGAATCCGCGACACGTATCGCGGCAGTCGATCTATCGATGACCGTGCCACCATATCAAGATCTATAGTTACTTGAACAAGTTTCTGAAAATAGATGAGTTTTTTAAACATGCGCTGACTAAAAATCACCCTGTTCCGTCAATTGCCCTTTGTGTTTCAGGGCCGCGGTATCCTGTTTAAACAGACCCACTAACTACCCCAGGTCTTTCTCCTAAAGGGTAGGCAGTAGAAGAAGTATTTTGTTACTTTATTTCAGAACAATAGCACTATTAATAATATGTGTTGACATGGCAGCAATAAAACATAATAGCCTAACTACTATATTTTTGCCTCAATAGATTATCTTTTGTTGTCATTGTGTTGTAATAGGTCAGGTCAAAAAACTTTGATAACTATTATGTATTATAGGTAAATTAAAGAAATCATGTGCGTTAATATCCAACGATCTTTTTATTTTTTTAGGTGGTAAAATCATCAAATGGGTATTCCCACCCAGGGAGGACTGCTGGAGCGACTGTCATACTTGTCATACTTGTCGTATAGCTTGATGTGCAGCCGTGTGTACTAACTAAACTCCGCGGTGTCTTTCAATAGTCCTTTACGTTCCTGGGTTACGGTAATTCGTTCGTCCCGCGACTCCGACAGGTAATCATACCATCCTAAAGTCTAATTTTGCTCCTCTACACGAAAATTATGATAACATAATCTGAAAAATATTTTGATTAAAAATAAATCACAATATCCCAACATTAACCTGTCTGCTAATACAAAATCATAATCATAAATTACAGAAAATCTTGTTTGACTAAAACTTAATTCTGATCTAGTTTATAATGAGATCTCTCGCGTTGATACGGAACAGGTATTGTAACAATCATGGAGCAGGCTGCTGCGGGTGTTTCCTCTTACAGGCTTACAAGATTCACTGATACCTGTAGGTACTGTTAACTGTTATTAAGATTATTGTATTATAAGTTTATTGTACAAAAAAAACAGCTGTTTGGTTTCCCCTCTGCACGGCTCCTCTTGGCCGTAAATAACGTCTTACGCTTTTTCGATCAGGGTCGCGTGACCCTGACGCGAGTTTAATTTTTTTTTACCTATTACAATAAAGTGTACAAAGCTTCTTTTTTTTCGTGGTAAAATCATCAAATGAGTCCTCCCACCCCGGGCAGGGCGGGAGGGACTCTCAGACTCGTACTGACTAAAATCCATGGTGTCCTTCAATAGCCCTTTATGTTCCGGGGTCACGGTAATGAAATAAGTCCCGCGACCCCGGCAGTACAACGCCCCTAACGAAGTTTTCACTTCAAAAACTCGATTGGCATCGTAGACCTTGTCCCTGTCAACTCTGAACTATTATTTTTATTAATAAACTGAGATTGATTTCATCAAATGAGTCCTACCACTAGGGCAGGACAGCAGTGACATTCAGACTTTCCCTGACTAAAATCCACGGTACTGAAGGATTACGTGAAGCTTCAATAGCCCTTTACGTTCCAGGGTCACGGTTACCAGCAGTGGCGGATTAAACGTTGAGAGCGCTGTAGGCAAACATCTCATCGGCGCCCCTATAATAAAGATAACACGTAGATACTATAGTTTGACCAAAACCGATGTACCTTAGGAAAATGCGGTGAGATGGGGCCTGATGGGGGCCAAGAAAAAGTGAGCATCAGTTTACATGAGATCGATATCTGTCGAACAGATCTTACGAATTCGGTTTACAATATTTTAAAGCCTTAGGTAAGACCAGTGGCGTATTTTAAAATTGAGCGACCTCTGACCTCGACCTAGCTCTGGACCTGTAAAGCCCGGAACTTAACACAAAAAAAAAACAATTAAGTGCTACTCAAACTTCACACCCACACCACCTTGTAGAAGACAAACCTAAAATGTTGAGTTTTATAGACCGCGTCGAGACTAACTAACACAAGAAGACTTTGCATTGAAAATGAGCAATTAAAATCGCAAGCAAAGTAAAAGCGCGAGCGTAGCGAGCGCGAATTTTTTTTGGTTTTTTGGGAATAGTAGGAAAACCAAATTTTCATTTTCATTTCGTTAAACATTTCCGTACTTCAAGAAAAGTTTTAATCTCAAAGCAAAATCAATTTGAAGTGACTCTTGTAGCGAATTCTTGTTCGAGTTCTTGTAGTTAATTTTTTAGCTTTTTGGAAAAGAAGCCAAATTTTCATTTTTTCGTTAAACGTCTCCGTACTTCAAGACAAGTCTTAATCTAAAAACGAGATCAATTTGAAGTATTTTTTGAAGAGCAAGCTTGGTTAATGTTAGTTGCTTAGGTTTTAGTAGTTTTTTTTATGACCTAGGTAGATTTTTTTAAATTTCTTCGAAGATAAGAACTCGGTGCGGCTTGCGCCACCCCTCGCAGCCTGCCGCCCCGGCCCTCTTGGCATGGCCATCTTGGCCTAAGGGTAAATACGCCACTGGGTAAGACTGGCAGTCGACGCGACGAACATTGCAGTCGTATCTTTCCAACTTCAATCAGAGATCATGTATACCATCGGCGTAAGTTTTAGTCAGTCCCATCGTATAATTAATATTATGTTATAAATTGAAGCGAATTGGGATTGTATGCAAAAATAATAGTTTCATTGTCTAAGTGGTGACTTACATATTGACACAATTAATTTTATGCTATATTGTAAATTTTATCTTTATTTTACAATTCCGACCGCGCGCCCCTTTGTACCTTCGCGCCCCTAGGCAGATGCCTAGTTTGCCTTAAGGATAATCCGCCTCTGGTTACCAGATAGTCCCGCGACCCAAGCAAACTCCCGACCCCGGCAATCAACTCTGACCTATAGACTAGAAATTCAAGAGCAAACCCATGACAAATAAAAAAAAGTATTGCAATAAAAAACGATGGACCCTTTTAATTCTTGCGACTTTCCGATTCTCCTGCGTTCTCATGAACATCTGTGACTGCAAAATGTAATCTTACATCTTTATTGAGCTTTACGCTAAGCCATATTTGCACAATCGTTTACCGGCCGTGACCCACCCGGACGCGACTTCCAGATAATCATCTCATCTGATCTTCGGCATGACGATGCACAAGTGCGGCATTGTTCCAACCTTATACCGTTACGGTTATGGGACATTTTAAGGCCCATTTTCCTTATTAAGGTTATGAACTTTACTCGCCAATTTCTCGTGCTAATTAGCCGGCTAAAAGGTTTCCCGCGCGTTCCAGCCTCGTCTGCCTGTCTTCGAAGTTCGACACATCTCGATACCAAACGTACCATGCTCGGGCATTCATTCGCGCGCGCGCTTTGCTCTGTGACGGCTGCGTCCAACGACTCGAACTTTGTACTCGATGTACGACGACGTATCGATGTTTTTTACAATCGATTAAATTTTATTTTGACCGCTTCTGAACTAGTGTTGAAGTGATATTGTATCAGTGTAGTGAGATGATGTTAAAGTGAACTGTGAAATATTGAGCAGTGTTTTTTTTTTATTTTTTTTAGTTTTTTTACGTTTAGTGCTACGAAAACAGGTCAGTCTCATTATTTATATTCAAATCTGATTGAGAAAACCGTTTTGCGAGGTAGACATGGCTTAACGAGCGACTATGTCTACAAATTACACGTTTTGTTGTTCGTCGAGCTACTTAATTCTTTTGGATCTTCCGGTGGGTACCGGTTTTTGTAATAATCACCTGATTTGCTGATCGTATGATTTATAAAACACAAATTGTCGGTCACGTTATAGGTACTTATATATTAGTTATAACAGTAGTTATTCCAATACTTGTTATTTGATGTAGGGGGTACCCACTTTATTTAAAAAAGTATCGGTTGTTCTTTTCTATTTTATGTATAATTGAAGGTAGATTACAGCAGTTTTTTTTTTTTCACCTTAAAAAAATCATCAAATGTGACCTGCCTCCCTGTGTGGAGCAGAATACTGGCTAAAAATCATCCTATTCCTTCACATGTTTTTGCGCTCTGGGACCGCAGTGCCCTTTAAAAGTACCCGATATCTTGCAATTCTAACATTTTAAAAAACTTTTCTGGATTAATTGCTAATTTTATTAGCGATTTAATCAGGATTCAATTTGGTATCAATTGTATTTTTTTTTACGGTTACAACTTAATTGAATAGACGTAGGTACAGTATGTTATCTCTATCTTCAGATAGTAGATCTCCTAGAACAGACTAATTTCATTTAACAGCCTTTGAAAGAATAATGTGGCTAAGTTTAATTAAAACGGGTACTTTTTTTCTTTGGAGCAATTGAATTAGAAACTTTAAATTAGAAGATGTTTTTGTTACACTATCTAGTATACCTACCCTTTATTTAACCGACTTCAAAAAGGAGGAGGTTCTCAATTCGGTCGGTATGTTTGTATGTATGACATACACTAATTACTGCGAGTTTTCTTGTCCGATTTGTGAGATTTCTGTTCGACGCTTCATCAAATGAGTTCTTCCACCCTGTTTCGTTCGTTCGTTAGTTTTTTCGGAGCTAAAGAAACCCTCAGACCCTTACTGCCTAAAAATCCACCCCGTTCTTTCAGTTGCCCTTTTTGTTCCAGGATCACGGTGTCCTCATTAGACAGTCTCGCCATCCCGGCTCCTAATATCTACCTTATGTATCTATTCTTTTCTATTTTTTTTTATTTGTTAGACAAAGGATTAAATAAATAAATTATCTTTTAGAATCAAAGCAGACCATTAACCTCGGTTGACCTCTGTATGTACTCGTAGGCACATAGTAGGTATGTCTACATTAGTCTAGCTTATGTGGAGCTTTCCAAGTAATTAATCAGTTCTAGTTCTAGCACTAATTTCAAAACCTAAAGTAGGTAGATAAAGGAGATCTCCAGACCGTCTGTAAAGGTAAAACCGTGATCCTGGAACGCGCAAAGGAAAGTTAAAGATGGTTTGGTTAAACTGACGGGGCCGCGTAGAGGGCCAAACTCCTGCCGCGGTGTCGGGGTTTTCTCAAACGGGTAACCCCGAACCTGGAATGTAAAGGGCTATCAAGAAACACGTTGGATATCAGTCAGCCTCAAGTCTGTCATTTCCTTCCGCTTCACGCAGGGCAAAAAAAAAATCTAACATAGGTACAGTCAGCGCCAAAAGTCGATGAACAGAATCAACATTACAAAACACCTGTTCACAATAAAATGCCATAAGTTATAGTCGCAACTAGGAAACAAAATAGCCTGTACACCAGAAATTTACAAAAGTCGTTAAACACGAGTATTTCAAAAGTACATGTGCACTAGTATTCCCAAAGTCGCTGTACACCATCAATCCAAATGTCGCTGAACATCATTGTATCAAAAATCACTAAACAGCAGTAAAAATACAAAATTAGGTTAACAAAGTATATTTTTAATGTTGCCGTGTGTTAATATACTTTTGACCCTTATGTTGTTCAGCTACTTTTGGGACAGTGCTTGTTGACCTTAACCACTCTGCACGACAAAATTTTGACACATGACACATCAGCTGAGTCAACCGGGTGCTTCGAAATTTGAAATAATACTCAAGATTTTTTGTCAACTTTCAGCATCCAATTTTTAATCAAAAATATGTTAAGATTTATATTATAATTTCTAAAATATTTTCATTTGAATTATTGATTGTGTTATCTATACAGGGTGAATTTTTCAACTGGGCGTGGATGGCTACTTTCAAAACTATGTGGAATATTGAAAAACCTTGAAAGGAGTCTCGAGGCCGATTTTGACGAAAACTAAAACTGCATCATTGGATTTTGTAAAAATCATTAATCCTGGCCAGGAATCGAACCAGCTGATTTTGGAAAAAAAATCACACCCTGTATTATTACACCATTCGATAGTGTTGCTAATATGGATCAAATTCCGGGAAGTAATCATATACGGCAAACATAAGGAAAACGTATAATTACAAAAAAACTGATTTATCTTCAAAGCAAAGACTATTTGAATCATAAATCACCTTTTCTTCTTTAAATTAATGCTATTTTTTGTTCAACTCAATTATGTCGTATTGCTAAGTACAGTGAGATTGTTGAAACGTCAAATCTAGTGAAAGTGAGTAAGTCTGATTGAAAACAATGAAATTTTATAATTTCGAAAAAAATATGGCTCATTAGATGTAAAGTAACACGGAAAAATAGCAATTTCATGAAAATCAGCCATTTCCTTAAGTTTGCGGTATATGATTACTTCCCAGAATTTGATCCATATTAGCAACACTATCGAATGGTCAACAAGCACTGTCCCAAAAGTAGCTGAACAACATAAGGGTCAAAAGTATATTAACACACGGCAACATTAAAAATATACTTTGTTAACCTAATTTTGTATTTTTACTGCTGTTTAGTGATTTTTGATACAATGATGTTCAGCGACATTTGGATTGATGGTGTACAGCGACTTTAGGAATACTAGTGCATATGTACTTTTGAAATACTCGTGTTCAACGACTTTTGTAAATTTCTGGTGTACAGGCTATTTTGTTTCCTAGTTGCGACTATAACTTATGGCATTTTATTGTGAACAGGTGTTTTGTAATGTTGATTCTGTTCAACGACTTTTGGCGCTGACTGTACATAGGTAGGTACACAATACACCCTGACTTTTTTGACAGTTTTCAGACCTTCTGTCCCATTTTGCTTGTCAAGACCTCAGTTCACAATCACTTTTATACATTATCTTAGTGTTAAATTAAAATAAATACCGTTAATAATAATTGCCCGTTCTTCTCCATAGAGAACTCTTTGGAATTGGCACCTACAGTACTTTACTACTTTCCTACAGTACTTTACACCATAACGTGTTTTTTTTTAATTGCCTAAAATGCCAGTAACTGACATACTTGAAATAAATAAATTAAAAAAAAACAACAGACAGTTAAAAAGTCTTTCTTAATCGCTAATAGGAAAAACAAAACACCATGTTAATCACAGAACACATAAAGAAAAACAATAAAAGCAAATAAATCACACTTGATCGTGTGTAGAATATTCAGGCGCGGGGTTTTAATTTGGATCAGAAAGATAAAACGGCACTGAGGTTACTTGAAAAGTGTTATATTCACACGGAGTACAATAATCGATGTTGTTGTTGTTGTTGAGGCGTTCGACACCAGACTGCCCGTTACATGCCCCCGCGCTATATTTATACGCTCGACCGTAGGCGAGGAGTGGGGGTGAATCGCCCCCACGCTTTCTCTCTCTCTTCCCGCCTACGCTCGTCGTTTACACACACATGTATAGCGCGGGGTATTTTGTCTATTGTTCTATCATGGTATTTTTCTTACAACTAAAACTATATTAAGCATTGTTTCCTTATAACAATATAAAATGGGCTCTGGGAAGCCCAGCGTTATAAACATTACAGTCGGCATTTGTTAAGGCCTTAGACAATTAAAATAAGGCCCTAAACGTTACCTTTCTGACAATTACTTTTTCTTAATTGCTAGTTTACAATGTAGTTTCTCTGTATAATAAACATTTAAACCTTGCAGCTGTGCGAGGCTGCCAAAAGGCCTGGGCTCGAACAATACTTTATTATAGCTAATATAACTTCAAAGCGTGAGAAACATACTGGCTTAAAACTGAACAATTAAATAAATCTACACACAGAAACTATTTACTATCTAAATACTTATTTACTATGTACAAGAGTGTTTATTTATCAGGATGCTGTGCTCCTCAACATCTCCACCCCCCGTATGAGGGTTCAACCGACCATACTTCCATCGGTCGGGAGCACAACAACCTTCACAACTGGTCTTCGTAGGACTCCATGGTTCGTTCGTATATCGACCACTCTTATAATAGAGTCCGCACCCGGGAAAACACTTTGCACGACCCCTTTGGTCCACTGGTTTCGTGGCTTATTCTCGTCCACTAACACTACCACATCGTTAACTTTCACGTTCGGCTCGTCAGCCGACCACTTGTTGCGTCGTTGGAGCGTCGGCAGGTACTCGCGAAGCCAGCGCCGCCAAAACAGGTCGGCCAGCGCGTTCACCCGGCGCCACATCCGCCGCGCGTCCTCGTCGCGGGCGTGGCCTCTCGTACATGGCGCATCCCCCGCGGCAGTGCCCAGCAGGAGATGATTCGGCGTGAGTACCACCGGTTGCTCGACGTCGCTGCTGACGTAGGTGAGTGGCCGGCTGTTTACGACCAGCTCGGCCTCTAGGAGGAGGGTGTAGAGGACCTCCTCGCGGGGGGCGCGCTCGCGCAGGGTCGCCTTGAGCGCGTTTTTTACAGAGCGCACCAGCCTCTCCCAGCATCCGCCCATGTGTGGGGACGCCGGGGGATTAAAGTGCCACGCGATGCCGCGGCCTGTAGTCTCGTTCGCCAATCGTGAGTGATCCATCTCACGGAGGGCAGCGCGTAGCTCGGTGTGCGCCCCGACGAAGTTGGTACCCCGGTCGGAGTACATGTCCGATGGTCGCCCACGGCGCGCAATCAGGCGCCGCAGGGCAAGGATCGCCGAGTCGGCACTCAAAGATGATGCCAACTCCAGGTGCACGGCGCGGGTGGTGAGGCACGTGAACAACACGCCCCACCTCTTCTCTCGCCGCCGTCCGATGGAGACCTCCATGGGGCCGAAGTAGTCTACCCCGCAGTGGACGAACGCTCTCCGTGTGACCTCCAGCCTGGAGATCGGTAGGTCACCCATTTTTGGTGCCCTTGGCTTCGCTTTTTCAATGCGGCAGCGCTGGCAGCTTGCCGTGACAGCTTTAACTGAGGACCGCAAATTGGTGACCCAGTACAATTCTCGGATGCTGTTCACGACGGCCTCTTGATTTGCGTGCAGCGCCGCCTCGTGATGATGTCTGATGAGCCGGCGCGTGAGGTCGTGCCTCCCGTCCAGGATGACGGGGTGCCTCTCGCCGAAGCTCAGCTCGCTGCAAGCTCTCAGCCTGCCGCGCACTCGCAGGAGTCCATCCTCGTACAGCATTGGGTCCAGCGTGCGCAGCCTGCTGTTGGCTGGCAGCGGGCGGCCGGCTCTAAGGGCCGCGATGTCCGATGCGTAGCATTCCGCCTGCGCTAGGCGGAGTAGGTGTAACCTTGCTTCGTCAAGGTCTGCAGCTGTCACGGCACACGCCTCCCGTCGTTTACGGCAGCGCGCCGCGAAGATAAGTACGCGCGCCATGACGTACAGGGCGCGCGTCCAGGTCGGCAGCCGGGCGTACGTCAGCATCGGCTCAGGTGGCATGCTCGCAACGTGTACGCCCTGTACCCGCTCCAGGTCCGCCTCTGCAACACCGCTCATGTCGTCGCTCACCGGCCACTGCTCCTGTGGACAGCGAAGAAACGGAGGGCCACTCAGCCACTCGCTGCTGTTATTAGGCCAATCCAACCTGGTTGCCTTGTCTGCTGGGTTCTGCGCCGAGGGAACCCAACGCCAGTCCGACCTCTTTGACCTGTTATCTATTTCTGCTAACCTATGAGACACGAAACGTTGAAACTCGGTCGCGTCCGAATTTATCCATTTTAGTACGGTTTTACTATCCGTCCACAAGTATTTCCGTTTTATGGTGGCTCCTAGCTCCCTTTCGACGGTTTCCGCGAGTCTGCAAGCCAAAACGGCTGCCTGCAGCTCCAACCGTGGGATCGAGACCACTCTTTGAGGGGCCACCCTGGCCTTGCCCATTACGTTCGCGACGTTTCTCTCCCCGGAGACGTCCACCCCGACCAGGTAGACTACCGCTGCGTACGCGGATTCGCTCGCGTCACCGAAGGCGTGCAGCTCTAGGTGGTCTGTACACAACCCGTACCACCTAGGCACCGATACGTTCGCGAGATGCTGCAAGCTATCAAGCCAGTCAAACCAGCAGCGCGCCTCAGTTTGTCTCAGCTGTTCGTCCCAGCCGATACCCGTGCTCCAGATCTTTTTCATTAAAATCCGTGACTGTATGACGCACGGGTACAAAAATCCAAGTGGGTCGAATATCGACATGATGAAACGGAGGAACTCTCGTTTCGTGGGTACCACCCGCCCTTCCGTGATCTCCTTCGGCAATCTCTTGAAGGACAGATCAAAAGCCAATTCGTCAGTGGCGGGTGACCACGTGAGTCCCAGTGTCCGTTCCACACTGTCCTCTCCTTTGTCCAGCGATACTTTGTCCGGCATCTCAGTGCGTAGCCTGTCGCGCAGTTCCTGAGAGTTTGTGACCCACCCCCGTATCACAAATCCGCCCTCGGCGTGGATGTGGGTCACGTCCTCAATCAACTGACCGGCTTGCTCGACAGACCACGTACTGTCCAGGTAGTCATCCATGTAGTGGTTCCTCCTGATCGCTGCCACTGCGTCGGGGTGACTTTCTTCATATTTACTCGCGTTTTTATTTAATATATAAATCGCGGATGTAGGCGACGATACTGCACCGAATATCATAGAATTCATTTTATATATTTCAGGCTCCCTGTTGCTGTCCGCTGCCCACAAAAACAGCTGTGCCCCGCGGTCTTCCTCCCGGATTCGAACCCGGAGAAACATGTCGGCAATATCCGCTGTGAACGCGACAGGGCCCAAACGAAATTTAAATAGTACCCCTAATAATGGGTTCAGTAGGTCGGGTCCAGTCAAAAGGTGATCGTTTAGCGACGTACCTTCGTATTTCGCGGCGGCGTCGAACACTAAACGTAACTTGCCCGGCTTGTTGGGGTTAGTGACCCCGAAATGGGGCAGGTACCACACGGGCTCAGAGTTGAGTTTACCGTCTACCTTGCTGGCGTACCCTTCCTTTAACAGTCGTTCTATTTGAACTATGTAGGCTTTCTCATAGGTCGCGTCTTTCTTGAACCTGCGCAATATTCCTGACAGACGCGACTTCGCGTTGACGTAGTTGTCAGGCAACTGAGGGTTGTCCTGACGCCACAACAGACCCACTTCCCAAGCTCCACCGTTTGACTGGCGGCTAGTGGTGTCCAAGATGTGGTTGGCGCGCTCGATGTCTGCGTGCTTACGCGGTACTTCCGATATCCCTATGGCCTCTAACTCGAATTGTTTTCTTCACTAAATTATGCAAATCCGCAGTGCTTACACTAATACAATTTACAGATTGCCTATTATAATTAGTTGAACCTAAAGGTCCGTGCACGACCCATCCTAGCGAGGTCAAAGAGGCAACTGGCTTACCTGATTTGCCCCGGCGCATTTCCCTGCCGACGAGCAGCTCCCAGTTGTCTTGGCCCAGCAGCAACAGCGGCTTCGCTCCACACATTTCCTCGCATCCCAAGTCGCGTAGGTGGGCATGCTCCGACATGACGGCGGCGGGCACTGTTTGCGAGGGCAAGTCCATGTCTACGAGCGTGCGGCACTTCACTTGATGTATTTGTCCGTTGGGTCCGCGCACTCCCACACTAATCACTCGCGACGATTTGTCCGTTATTTGTTGTCCACGCGCACTTTTAATCGTTAGCGGCACCCGTTCGCCCTTGGCGTTCCCGGCCAGGACGCTGTCGATCAGCGATACTGTCGCACCGTCGTCCAGCAGAGCGTAGCAGCTCTCTTCTTTGCCTTCGCTGATGACGTGCACCGGCATGATCTTGAGAAGCGCCTTGCCGTTGTAATCGCTGACGTTCGTCACACTTTCTGGCTTCTTATCGACGTGTAGGAGGTTGTGATGCGCGAAGTTGCAGGTGGCGCATTTCTTCTTGCGGCACATTCTCTTCGAGTGCCTGCCTTCCAAGCAATTAAAGCAGAGCTTTTGTTCTTTGACGAACGCCCAGCGCTCGTTGACGTCCAAATCATTGAACCGCTTACATGATGCGAGCGTGTGTTTTTCTTTACACAGATGACACGAATCTTCTACGCTCGGAGCTCGCGTGTTTTCTTCCTCATTGGCGTGTACGTGCAGCCGCTGTATGTTCTTGGCTATCCTCGCTGGTGGCGCGCTTGCTCGTGGTTTGTTCGGCGCAGCCGCGGGCATGTCCAGCTGCACGTAGTATGACGACGCACGTGCCAGGTTACTCAGGAATTCTGAGAGCGTCTCTAGACTCGGAGACACCCTCATGTCCAGGCCTTGACTCGCCGCCATCCCCATCGCGAAGTCTCCGTACTGTGCGCGATGTACCGGCGTGAGCTTATTCAGTAGCTCGCTCACCAGCTGCGGGTTATTCAGGTACCCGTTAGCACTCACACTCTTCAGCAGCGACACGCAATTTCTCACCGTGGTTGAGAATCTCCTTAATTCGCGGCCGCTTTCAGTCACTTTCGGCAGTTCGCGTACTTTCTTCAACGCGTACTCTAAAATGAGGTTGGGGTGCCCGTATTCTTCATCCAGAGTCTTCATGATCTTTGACGGGCTGGCCGATGCTCGAAGTAAGTCTTCCACCGCTATTCTCGCCTCGCCTTGTAGCGACGTTTTCAACCTTGCGAGATTCTCGTGCGGCTTGAACTCGTACATCGTTGTCGTGTCGTGGTACATGTTCTTGTAGGACAGCCACTCCGCCGGGTCGCCTTTAAACGTTGGCAGTTCGTAGGCCTGTCTAGGTACCGGCCGCGGCCGTGCGAGGCGCGCGATTTCTTCCTCCAGCTGGTCTATTTTTCTATCGTGTGTATACCTGACCTTGTTGACTTTTTCGGCGCCCATGTCCCACTCGGGTACGTCGCGATTCGACGCGCGTGCTGTGCCAGCGTTAACTATCGGAGTCGCTGGGTACGCGGGCTCGCGGTGCGGGACGGGCGCGGGCGCACTCATCGGAGGCGCAGGTATTCGCTCGGGCTGTACCAGTGGCGGTGGCATGTTCTGACACGTCGACACTTGTTCTTGACGGGTCGCGACGGGCGTCGTGTGCGTGACCCACTCTTCTACGCGGCACGCGGTTGTTTCTTCCGCTTCGGAGCACAAATCATCCTCGGCGGCCGCGTCGATTGCTGCTAGGTCTGCTTCTAACTTCTTTTGCACTAATTTTTCTCTCATTTGCACCAACTCTTTTTCAGATTTTTCTCTCATTTGCACCAACTCTTTTTCAGCCTCATACTCGGCTCGTCGGCGCCGGTACTCGGCGCTCTTCTGGCTGTTCCTTGACGAGGTGACGCTGGTACCGGATCTTATTGTTCTCGCTGCCACCGACCGCACTGACGTCGACATACCCCGGTAGTCTATGACTCTACCGGGACCTGTCAGTGGGATGACTTGCGTCTGTTCCGGGTGTAGGGTTGGCGCTGTTGATGTTGAGCCTGGAGCCCTGTCCGAGGGTACGCCGGAGTCCGCTTCGAGAGCCCTCTTCCTTTGGACGTCCTCTTCTAACCGCCTCAGCTTGCTTCTCGTTGTGACGGCACTTTTCTCACTCATTTTCACGTTTTTCGCTTTTCACGCTATCTTCCTGATCCGGCTCGAAGGACCAAACTTGTAGAATATTCAGGCGCGGGGTTTTAATTTGGATCAGAAAGATAAAACGGCACTGAGGTTACTTGAAAAGTGTTATATTCACACGGAGTACAATAATCGATGTTGTTGTTGTTGTTGAGGCGTTCGACACCAGACTGCCCGTTACATGCCCCCGCGCTATATTTATACGCTCGACCGTAGGCGAGGAGTGGGGGTGAATCGCCCCCACGCTTTCTCTCTCTCTTCCCGCCTACGCTCGTCGTTTACACACACATGTATAGCGCGGGGTATTTTGTCTATTGTTCTATCATGGTATTTTTCTTACAACTAAAACTATATTAAGCATTGTTTCCTTATAACAATATAAAATGGGCTCTGGGAAGCCCAGCGTTATAAACATTACAGTCGGCATTTGTTAAGGCCTTAGACAATTAAAATAAGGCCCTAAACGTTACCTTTCTGACAATTACTTTTTCTTAATTGCTAGTTTACAATGTAGTTTCTCTGTATAATAAACATTTAAACCTTGCAGCTGTGCGAGGCTGCCAAAAGGCCTGGGCTCGAACAATACTTTATTATAGCTAATATAACTTCAAAGCGTGAGAAACATACTGGCTTAAAACTGAACAATTAAATAAATCTACACACAGAAACTATTTACTATCTAAATACTTATTTACTATGTACAAGAGTGTTTATTTATCAGGATGCTGTGCTCCTCAACATCGTGTGTACAGCTGTAAAAATGATCTGCAGTAATATCTCCCCCTCTTTACTAACAGCGATGCGCGGGCGCCACTTCTCAGACCGCCTTGAACTGTCACACAGCGTTTAAAGAGTGGCAGATTTAATGTCAGGGCCTGAATATGAACACATAGGATAGGGATTTTTTATTTATTCAAAGTTTAGACAATAGAGAAATATTAATAGTTGATCATGACGGTAGTGGCACCTTTGTGAATTCTTTGACAGCTGGGAAGCGTATGAGATCGATCATTTCTGTGGAATAAAAGATTTATAGTGTGTTCTATTTTTAACCGACTTCAAAAAAAAAAGTAGGTTCTCAGTTCGACCTGTATGTATGTATGTATGTATGTATGTATGTATGTATGTATGTATGTATGTATGTTTGTCCGCGATTATCTCGCGTTTGGCTGGACGGATTTAGATGCGGTTTTCAGGAAAGTGTTCATTATATTCCGGAGAAGGTTTTAGTATATAACACTAATAGATATCCCGTGACTTTGCCCACGTGGGTCCGTTTTTTGCTTACTTGGATTGTACATTTTCAGAGACGATTGCATGTTTGTCCGCGATTATCTCGCGTTTGGCTGAACCGATTTTGATGCGGTTTTGAGAAATATGTTCGTTACATTCTGGAGAAGGTTTGAGTATATAACAATAATAGATACCTCGTTAAGTAGCACACATATATTCGTTTTTGTTGCTTACTAGGATTGTAGATTTTCAAAGGCTCCTATTATATCATGAAGATTTTTGTTGAATATTTAAACTAAAAAGGGAAAAATAAATAACTTTTTAAAAAAAAGGGAACCGACTTCAAAACCAACCACAAAAAACTAAAAAATAACTTTTCTTTCGGAAGTCGGTGGCCATAGTCAATGTAATAAAAAACAAAGCCACCGACTTCCGAAAGAAAAGTTATTTTTTAGTTTTTTGTGGTTGGTTTTGAAGTCGGTTCCCTTTTTTTTAAAAAGTTATTTTCATAAAAGCACTTGAAACGAAATGTAAGAATGAATATTTTTATGTTCTCGATACTTTCTGTTAACTGAAATTGTATTTCTGAAATATCTAGTTCCATTGACTCTCATGACAAAACCACAGTGGAAGGTGCAACAAAGTACTAACAGTTACCGTGAATTCAGAACAGACTAAAAGTTTTTTTTCTTCATTAGATTCATGTGCCAAATTCATGTTCATATAAACATAATTCTTGTTAATAAAAAAACACTGTAACGACATATTGATCAGTTTCACATCATATTGGCAACATCAGCCTGTAAAGTTCACTCAAAACTTGTAGACTTTGACCCTTATTGCATCAGTTTTAATAGACCAGTTTCAGCACGAAAGCTTACGCACACGTGTGTACAGTGCCTCGGGGTGCTAAAAAGCCATAACATATGTATTACATATTCATAATAATTGCCAAAACCAGACGCAAGTGGGCCACAGTGATTAATGCCAACGTTTTACGATACTTTTTTGTGCTCTCAGCTAGTTAAGTCAGTGATCTGTAAACGACCGTTAAAGTTTATCAATTTGTTATTATTTAATTATGTATTACGATCAGTCGAACGTTGAACTGAGATTAAATTAATGTAGGTAAGATCACTAACTGTCATTTGTTTGCCAAGAATGAATAGTATTGTAACCACAATATTGTAATGGAGGAAAATATTTCATTCATTAATTCTGAAGGTTTCGCGTAAGTATCTATTTGTATAAACAGTTACAGGCCTCGTAGACATTCTCATTTAAATTCTAGGACTTTTACGTAGGTTATGTAAACACATTTTCCTTGTTTTTCAGCTCAGTTAAAATAGAATAAACACCATTACCTCTGCGTAGGTGAGTCAGCATCAAAAGTCAGTCTTACTCAACGTATTGCTCATACAATCTGGTTCTGTTGTCAGTTAATGTTTTTGCTGAACGCAATTAGAGGTCTACGGTTTCTGCGAACCTTACACACAACAATGTACCGAGCCGAATAATCTTTATTCCAAGAATTCACAGTCAGCGCACCTACTACAAAAATAGATCAATTACTACTTGAATTATGTGTTTCCAAGTCTATTTATGAGTCATCCGGTGGTTTTAATATTGTGATTTATATTATCTAATTATGTCTCATAATTCTACAGAGATATTATTTTATGAATGATTACGAGAAGTTGAATGGCGCCTATCTAATATCGTGTACTTTATCGGGGATGGCTTGTTGTGTGGCATGACGTCAAATCAAACAAACAGATTGCACCAAAAATATTGCTCTCTTCCTCTCGTCACATAGTGTAAGGTTACTGAGTAAATATGTCGACTGATTTTATGTAAATGGGCTATCATGGGTTTTCCAAGCGCTTAAAAGCATAACCACGTTCGTCCTATTGTTTTAGGAAGGTCGTCTTCAAATATTCCAGGTGATAATTTATTAATCTGACACGATACGAATTGAAAATTATGGACGTCAAAATAAACATACAATAGAATGGAATTGATAATTATAATCGTATCCTGTTTTCGTAACTGATGGCTATAGGGCAAACTGCAATTGGATTAAATGTAGTCTGAATTCTGGATATTATCTCAAATCTAGTTGTCAATTCTTGAGAGCCTTGTGGTGAGATCACATCGTCGGTGTCACGTCGCCGACACAATTGTCACGTCCGCCGAGAAATCAAAATCAAAATCTTCGCGAAAGCAAAAAATCTACAGGTTGACGAAGGTCTCTTTTATTTTTATGATATTTACATTAATACGTGTGAATTTAAGAACCATTAATATTAATTGATATAGGCGCATAAATTGTATACCAAATTACCAATTGCTGATACCGATTTCGCAATGTCATAAAATAATAATCAGAAAAATGCGGGTATGCGTGTCGGTCTGTTGGCGGTCGTTCACAAAAATAATAACGTGTAATTATTTCACATGATACAGCTGTCGAGTAAAACAAAACGTTCGTTTCTATAAGCATGTGTTTAGTGTTAGTGAGTTAGTTTGCATGAGGAGACGTCCGCAGCATCTGCGAGCTCGAGATTGACCCTGAACTTGAAAAAGGTCGACTCGATTCATCGATACATCGGAATCATGTCAATCAGTCATCCGCACTTTATCTCAGTTATCGCTCCAAAGAATTGATGTTTGAAGCTCTTTGTTTTAAAGTAAAAAGTAAGCGGATGTACAGTCGATCAATGTCCGAATACATTGTTGGTTCTCTTAGTAGGTCGTTTGTATTTTAGCGCCGCGTTAAATGAGGTCTTTCAGTACGTTCCTTACATAGTTCTTCAATATAACGCAGATGTTCTTTAAAAATAATAACGCCATTAACTTTATTTATTTGCGGAATTATTTAGGTACATTATAAGCGAAGTTTGACTCGCGGTTCGAGTAGGTATTTTTGTATGTTACCATATTAGTGGGTAGGCAGTTAAAGTAAATTAATATTCCACAACTTCGCGAGTCGCGACCTTTACACGTAACGTTTCATAAGTTATTGGAGATTTTTATTACTTCGTGTTGAATAAAACACAAGTGTAGTGCAATAAAATAATAATAGAGGTTATATTGCATTGCATAGTCAATGTCTTTATTAAATGCAGTTCATGTTATTGACACGCTGACCCCTGCTGACCTTACTAATTAAGATGTAGGAAATTCTTGATAGTTTATTAAAACAGTCCTTGTTTAGAAGGAGCTTGTTCATTGAGCACCTGCGTAATTACATTCAATTACATATATATAAACAAGTTGATTACTAAGATTACATAAATGATTATCAACGTATAATTAAGGCGACAAACTAGACATTTCAAGGTGGAAATCATTATGAATAAAAATCACAGGATATAAATAAGTTTTTTTTTTTTCAAACTGGTCTGGTGACATTGAAAATAAAAAGCAGTTATAGATGTTTAATATTTTTGTTTTCGATGGAATAGGCCCGTGCTATCTACATTCCGTGCTACTGAACTATTTATTAGGCAAATATTTTCAGATTAAGTAGAATTGCGCATTAAATTATCCAACTCAGATCTTTTTGAGTAAAAGGTACAATAGCAATGTTTTTTAAAAGAGAAATTTATTTTCAAGTGTGACACATACAATCTTTTTTACAACGAAAGTATGTATATACAATGTGTAACGTAAATAGCGCACAACCTCTCGTGGGGTAACTCAGCCCATGTTACTGAACAATGTTTATTCTAAGACTTTTGGAAATTCGCAAAAAAAAAAGACTTTTCATACTGATAGGCCCGATCAATTTCTCATTTTGTATGAAAAGCAAATTTTTTTTTGCGAATTTCCAAAAGTCTTAGAACAAACATTGTTCAGTAACATGGGCTGAGTTACTCACGCGAGGTTGTGCGCTATTTACGTTATACATTGTATAGAGCTACACGAAGCCCATAATAATCTCATACCTAATACTATGTTCCTATAATTCCGAATCAAAAAGGGTGCAATCGTAAACTGCATACCTACAATAACGGTTAGTGAAACTAGTGTGACCTTTTATTGAATTCAATTCAATGCATAGATGTTAGTGTTAGACCAAAAAGGGGGTGAAACTTTGTGCCTAGGTTCTGCATTTCCTGTTAGTACTCATATCCATTAGTTTTATTGTTTCTGAATTTGTAAGTAATCCTACTAATAATATAAACGTGAAAGTTTGTATGTGTGGATGGATGTTTGTTAGATACTCTTTCACGCAAAAACCACTAAACGGATTTGGCTGAAATTTGGTACACAGATAGCTTATAACCTGGATTATAAACTATCTGTGTACCAAATTATACATAGGCACATAGGATAGTTTTTATCCCGATTTTATGTTCCCGTGGGATAATTTTTGAGTTGTAGCGGGTGAAGCCGCTGCTGGCAACAGCTAGTAAAAGATAAAGCAGGCATAAGTATTGTTCATCATGTATCGACTTTTTCGTTTCATTAGAATTAATTGTATTGAGTACTACTAAATTTCTCCTGTAGGTACTTGGCAGTCATTCCCAAGCAGCATATTTCAAAGCATTAACTCTTACTTCGTTGTTTCCATCCAACATAATGAATCGGAATGTGAAACCAACAATAGTGTTGCTACTTAAAATATTTGAATAACTAAACATGTAAAAATTCAACAATCTTATGAAAAATGTCGGTACATTTCTCACGGCACTTCAATAGGGCAACATTGTTGAGTGAAACAAAACAATACGTCCGATTTGTTCCGGCTGTCGGTCGTCGGATCCAACACACCTCGCTCCAAATGTAAGTGGGCTAATTTGTAACATACGACAGATTTATGAGATGTAAGGTATAAGGTTGTAAGTGCGCGGCGGAATAAGGGAAAGCAGTTAATGGGTGAGACTGGCACTTGGGCACCTCGCATACCTTTGGCCGGTTACATAGACGTAATTTACTATTTAGATGAGGTCGGCCGCGTAACTGTCGAAGTATAGTGGCCAAGACATTACAATACTTACTTACTTTAGCTTACATTTTGTAATTTTCTAAACGAACTTTCACAGTTTAATTGCAGTAACCTTAATACTACTTTACTTTATATAATGTATATTTTATTGAAAGAAAGAAAGAAGAAGAAAGAAAATTGCGTTTATTGGCACGAGTGCTAAAACTTAAACTAAAATCAATACAAATTTAATAAAAATTAATGTCAAAGGGCCTCAGCTCAGCATAATGTCAGGTGGCAACACGTTTGCCACCTGACGCTGATTTTCAGCTGCAGCCCAAGCACGAGTGCTATACGCTCGAAATCAAATATTATTGATAACATTTTTCGTTGGTGTCTTTCATTGCTTTATATTATAACTTTATGCAAATAATTCTATAGATGCCCTACTTACGGTAATGCTTGTAGTAGACTCTCCTGTCATAATCTGAAATCACACGGAAGTCATAATGTCTTCAGTATTTAACAAAGTTTCTATGAAATTCGTGAAATTAAAATCATTTCATAGTAAGCTCATTCGGACGTGCTTTACTTTTGATGTCAAGTTGTTTGAGGAAAACCTTTGAAGTTGACTAGACTTTCTAGACCATACGAAACTTGGTAACAGTAAAAATATCATTAACGGTACTAAATAAAACGGTTTCTGGAAACCTGAAGAGGAAAATGTTTTGAAACCCTCTTAGATGGTAATGAGATACATAGTATTACTTTAATGACTAGTTAATTGATTCTTTACCTTTGATCATTATTTTAAATTAGATCTGCGTCAAAAGATTGCAATAATCTCTTCTAGTTCAATCAATGGTTCGCAATTGAATATCCATTGTTTAAAAAAGATAAATTAGTGGCTAAGTAAAATTGTAAATTCGAAAGTTTTGGGTTAATAAAGTGATTGTGCACTTATTCTGGCACCTATTAAGAGTAATGTATCCCATCTTTTGATTCAGTCCTAAGTTTTGTAATGAAAGGACCTACATTGACAATAGTTCTATTTTATAGAAAAAAACCGAGACTAATATAAAACTTTCAGTGAATAGGTAAATATGACAACGAGGTTTTTCTTATAGCAAGTGCATAATATAGTAGGTATAGCTTTTCATCAGTGCCGTTCATTATTTGACCCATATTTTATGCTGCAGGATAAGGATATGTGGGTCAAGCAATATCTACAGGTCACTGAACACACGTACTCACGGCTACACATCAAGTTATACAAAACCAGTTTGTCTTGGTCTCGCTTTGTAAGATTTTTACACACAATGCACGGTCAGCTAATACTGGTTTTGCATAGCTTGATGTGTAGCCGTGTGTACAAGTTTCAAATGATATACTGAACATGAAAAAGTGCTCAAAAACGAGAGAGCAAAAAACGATAAGAATCAATAACCCTGTGGCGTGCCGTCCATTAACTCCTGAAGTGACAACTGCGTGCTAATCATCGATTCTCAATATTTACCCCGTCTGCTGTCACTGTCAGCTTCCGAACATATTCGAAACTGGGACATGTCGGGCCACGTCGGGCCATGACAGGTGGTTCACCTACAGGCTACAACATGTCTTGTCGCGTGACCGCATGTCGTGACGGCTCCAAATTGTTATCTACGCACTTTTAGGAGCCCCACAGTTTATCATGATTTATTGTACCCCTTAATAGCTTGTCTCATTCTTTATAACTTGTAGTTGACAAATCGTAAGTTTTGTTGACACATGGTCATAAAAAAAGTATAGGTACCGTATAGTGTTTATTTTTATTCGTGTTTATTTGAATGTATTTATGAAAATTAAAGAGAAGAAAGAAAGACATAGACTAAATGGTGTAATGTTAGCGGGAGACAGGCTTCCAAAGTTATTTCGTATTTAACATTCAGCAGCACAAACCTTGCATAAAAATCAATTTAGTTTAGCTTTAGGTTAATTTACATTAGTTCCAGGAAACTATTAAATATTAATTAACACTATTTGCTACCTGCTAAAAGGTCAAGTGACGAACTTGAAAAACTAGCACACACAAAAAGAATAAATAAACAACAGAGCTACAAAAGATAAAAAAAGAAAAACATTTTTGGTACCTACCATCTTCATTTTAATGCAATTTACATTGATTGCTTACTCACCTTTAAAAACAAGATATGCCTTGTTGTGGCTGGTGGAAGGTGCGAACGATTGCGCTTGCGCTTGTATGCGCGTACGCAGATAAGGCGCGTGCCAGTTGTCGCAGGACAAGGCCTCGACACACATGCACTTGTGACGCCGAACGTGTTGCCAGAATGCACCTAGTTTTGGCAACGAATTAATTTTAATGTGTCAAAAATTTTCGATTTAAATATGCATTTTCAAGGGCGTAGGTACCTGCTTATTAAATAATTATCATGTCTGACTCTCAGATAATAATATGGTAAATATTGGAAAGTCTGCTTTGTTAATTTTGATTATCATTAAAAACTTTCAGGAAGCTAAAATTTTGGGCTTCACACATCGTCTCGAAACGGTATCACTGACAAAGTGTGGGCTGCCAAACTCTTACCGCCAAATAATCCACCTGCCCATTGCTTTCTAGGGCCCGGTGCCATTTTAAGATACTCTCGTGAATCCTTACAACTAGATGACCTAGATGCTGAAAATAAATTGAACCCATTTAACAGTATTCAGCTGCTATTGCAGTTTTAAAATCAAAGAGCTTAATCAAAATTTTCGTGGGGAATTATTTTTGTGGCTAACTTTTATCAAACCCCACCAGTCTACCATGACCTGTCACGTAACGGGATTCACTTGACGTTTTAGTGATTATTTGCTTTTATAATCCGCCACCAACCGCAAAAGTAATGAGCAATTTGCATACCGCGAAGCACTGTTCACCTAACTGTTTAGCCATTAGGTATTACTTATGGAAAAGCTATTAGAGACCTAGAATTTGGAACTGTGTGCCTAATGTTCTAGAGTTTATTGACTAGTTGTAATCGATATTGTGTGTTTGTTTACAATTGTGTGCTAGTGGAAGTGAGCGATTTGAATAGTGTTTTCGTTTTATAGTGTAATTTTTGTAGTGTAAATACAAAATCAAATCGAATGAAATTCCATAATTATTTTTTCTTTGTTTTTGAGAACACTTTTTACAATATTTAAAGACACGAGACGGCATATTTTTGTGTATTTGTTTGTTGTATTTGCTTTGGTGGACACACTCGCGTGTTACGAGCGCTCTATTTGCCTATATTTTTGATCTGAGACTTTTGTAATCTTCAAATGAGTCCTCCCACACCGCCCCGGGCAGGGCGGGAGGGACTGTCAGACTTGTACTGACTAAAATCCACGGTGTCCTTCAATAGCCCCTTTATGTTCCGGGGTCACGTTGATGGAATAAGTCCCACGACCAAATATTTACAGACATATAAATATTTGGGCCATGTTGGAATCGAAACCGCGAAACACAGTGTTGTAGCAAATCGGTCAGCCAATGCGATGAAACTTGTAGGTACTACTCCATTTCAATGTCTGATCTACTCGAGCTGAAGCTTTGTTAGATGGTTGCTTGTAATTGCTCATTGAGATTTGATCCACGGAAGTTATCTTGACGTCCATCAACTTTTCTTATTGACCTCAGAAACTTTTGTCAATAAAACGTCTTTCTACTGAGCTTATTACTTATTAAATGCCAATTTATTACGATAGGGACTTTCTTGAGAAAAAGTTTTTGCGCATTTTTGGGTTATTCCAGAAGTTTATATTAATTTGGACTCGGAATCTAGCTAGTTAAACACTTTTACAGCAATTATTCACATATTGCAGAAAATCATAGGAATATTAATACCCCCTTGGGGTCAGTGAAGTTTTTTTGGGAAGCTCCTGATCTGATGTTCACAGGAACTCAGGGCTCCCAAGACTGCGTTTTCCTGGGCAAATATTATTGATTGGCCTGTTGGTCTAGTGGTTAGTGACCCTGACTGCAGTGCCGGGGGTCGTGGGTTCGATTCCCACCCAGGATATATGTTACTGTGATGAGCATGATCATTTGTTCTTATTCTGGGTGTAATTTATGTATAATATGTATGTATTTAGAAATATATAAGTAACTTTTGTCAGTACCCATAACACAAGCGCTGCTTAGCTTGGGACTAGATGGCGTTGTGTGATAGTTGTGGAATATTATTATATTAAACTAGCGGCCCGTCCCGACTTCGCACGGGTGGAGGACCCGGTCTAAAATTTGAGATTTAAACTATCCTATCTCTCAAGTTGGATCGAACTGCACATGGTGTGCGAATTTTATTATAATCGGTTAAGTGGTTTAGGAGTCCATTGAGGACAAACATTGTGACACGAGATTTATATATATTAAGATAGTACGCTAGTAGTAGTACCCAATAATAAAGAGGCACCAAAATAAGATGGAACATACGGAATATCTTCGTTCAGATTACTCCAATGATCATGATTGACATTGATGATCAATCATCATTGTTTATCTAACAAATCTGCGGTACATTAATAAAGCCTTGAGAGCTAATGCTAATAAAAATAGAAACTAAAGTTCTAGAACTGAAATATTTAAATTAAAGATGTCTGTCATCCGGCAACGGTGGGTGGAGGGAAATAACGAGCACGTTATTATTTTGATGATTGTAGGCGATGGCCTCGCTAATAAAGAAAATAATGAACATAATAGTAATATAAATTGGATAATTGCAGAAGTGGTGGCTTAGTGGTATCGGTCCCGACTTACGAGTTGTAGGTCGTGGGTTCGAACCCCGCCAGGCGCATTACTTTGTGTAATTTATTTTCATCACCACTGCTCTCAAAACGGTGAAGGAAAACATCGTGAGGAAACCGGCATGTCCTAGAACCAAAAATTCGAAGATATGTGACATCTACCAATCCGCACTGGGCCCGCGTGGTGGATTATGGCCCACTCCCTCTCACAAGAGAAGAGAGGAGGCCTGTGTCCCAGCAGTGGGAACATTATAGGCTGATGATGATGAATTGCAGAAGCAAAATGTGTACCCAAGTACTAAAGTCAAAGCTGTGTTACCAAAGAAAAATTAAACACCCGTTGAACACTATTCTAAAAAAATTTACAACGTCAAAGCGACATTTCTCCTTAATATTATAAGGGTCGTTTTGCAGTTACACTTTCTTTAGACAAGCAACGGATGTTTATCTTTTTGTGGTAAGTTGGAAAGCGTCTTAATCGCCTTTCATAAGCATAAAATCAACTTATAATGTTGCCTCTGCTGGGACACAGGCCTCCTCCACATGAGTTGTATGCCAATGGTGATGAAAAAACTCAAACATTGCGCTGGGTAAAGTTCGAATCTACATACTTATAAATTAATTGTTAATTAGAGTCGCGTTCGTTACCACTGGTAACACTTCGTGCTCTCAGCTGACTTGATCCCTAATCAATTTCTTATTTTTTATTTAGGTAGGTACCATAACATAGACAGAATTTTCTCTCACAGATGATGTCTTTATCACGCAGTCACATCAACTCAACAAGATTAGACTAAAGATGACAACAAAACCACATAATAATTACCATAAAGAAACAACAATCTTGTGGTTTCAAACCATGCACTCATTACCTCATCCAAACTTGAAACTAGTCCACATTAATTCTATTCCAGCTACTTTTTAACTCTCATGTAACCCACATTTACATTTAGGTCTATAAAACGAGTTTGTTTTGTTTTTACGCCTATCTGGCGTATCGAAGGGCAAAGGGCTCACCTTGCGAGGCGTGCCGATCAACCAGGCGCGTGCCTCGGCTGTCGCATGGTGGATTTAAATACTTTCCTCTGTTTAAAATAGGACTCTACCTGTAGTAATAAAATTGTAACGAAAGAAGCGATGCATGTGACGTTTGTATATCGGGTGGACGATCGATTTTATTTCACAAGCTTAAAAATAGGTTGAGATTTTAAGGCAGAGATTCCAATGCGAATTAAAATTTACTTGTAGAAGGTAATTTGATGATTTTAGAGTACGCCATTGATTTAATAAACACATAAATTCTTGTTAATTGTTGATATAATTCTGGTCGCACAAACGGAATAAATATTTGTTCAGGATCTGTGTGTATGTATGTTTCTATGTTTGTAAACGCACCTCACGATACAATAGAAATCCGTAGTATGTTATTTTTAAAGAACTTTCATAAATTCACGGAAATGTTTTTTACATAACAAGAATGTTTAACAAATCTATGTTCTAACATGAGGACAAGATTCCACTGGTACTTCAAAAACATTTCAATATTTCTCAAAATCTGAATGTTAATACTTAAATATGAATAAAATGATTGTTATTCTGAACATTATAACAAAGAAATGTTTGGTTAAAGTGATATAAAGAAAATAAAGCACACTATTATGGACCCCAGACAATTGGACATAAACATTTATAAGCACTATAATCGTCTCCACGACGATCACGAGGTTGCTATAATGATTTATTTATATTTTCTTGAAACCAATACAGTAAAGGATAACAATTGAACACTTTCTATTAGTTTTATTATTGTTTTGTTCCTTTATAACAAAGTTAATGTAATATTTGTATAACTATCACTATTCACTATGAATTATTGGTTGATTCAGTTCAGACTGAGCCACGAGTTAACGTTTTTGTGAGAAATAGATGTCTATTTTATGGAATAAAATATTTCCTCTTTCGTTTCTGGAGGTGCATTTTAGGTCATATATTTATTTCAAAAATACGACACGCGTAATTCATGCTAGGGCTTCGACAACAAAAAACAAACCGTCTTGGACAAACAGGAGACAACTGTAGCATTTTAATTTTTTTATCCGTCTCAATACAAGATTTATATAAACTTTGTTTCAGCGTTTCAGTTCAAAACAATACCTTAGTGACATTCGAAAAGATGATTGATGGCGGCATTTTATTGTAAAAGTCATCTTCAATTACTATCGCTTTTGATATTTATTGATTCAATTTTGTTTATGGACGTCTTTCATAAAACTTCTTCTTTTATTCATCATCATAGTCACTACATTTTGCAAAAGGTGTATTTTGCGAAAAGGGTATTTTGCGAAAGGGGTATTTTGCGGAAGGGGTACTTTGCGAAAGGGGTATTTTGCGAAAGGAGCATTTTGCGACCGTTCCGTTCCATTCAGTTCTTACTGTATCGTACTTTTTTGTGCCATATTTCTCTGATATTTTATTAGCAGTAAAGGAAACTGCTGCACTTTCCGCCTATGTCGATCATTCATGTTTTCTTAAAACAAATAAGCAATCAAGGAAATAGTCCCGTATCGTTGGTGCGATTAGAAACATTGCCAATCACATACACCCAGATCCGGAACAATTACTGTAAAATTGTAAATCCTACAAATATTTGTTCCGTGCATTTATTAATGTTTCACCAAACAGTGAAATTACTAGTTATGAATAATAAAAACGGTACCATTTTAAAGGTTTAACTATTAATTTTAAATTCATACAAAATTCAATCAAATCACGCTATTATTTAAGGAGCTATCCCGGAACAATTTTATGTTAGTGATTACATACTTTTGGTAGGTATCTTTTGTAGGTGTCTTAGGTCAGGTAACCGTGGCGTAGTCCAGAAAGTAAAGGACATTGAAGGACACCGTGGATTTTAGTAAGTACAAGTCAGACAGTCCCTCCCGCCCTGCTCTATTTGGGAGGACTCATTGGACGACTTTACCAAGTAAAAAAAGATGGTCGCTAGTGTATGGTGAGGGTCAATTTGCTGTCAAATATTCTGCTCCATTGTTGGTACTGGTTTTCTGTACAGACCACCATACAATGAAATTATAAATGAATAAAAAAACGTAAAGAAAACGTTACCTACACGATTCTATCTTCAAAAACGGCACACTAACGCACAAATGAATAACTAAGTATTGCAATACCACACTACATCACGATTAGTCGCTAAAGTAGGATGGCATCGCAAGTGAAAAAGAGACAAATATAGTCAAGGTTTGTCAATTGACCACATTTGAGCGTGTCACTTTCTGAGCGCATATCAAAACAAATAAAGTATCTACACCTTTTTACTTATAACATCATTGCCACCATATGTTACTTAAATCTTCATCGTTTCATACGACACCCATGGGAAATGATGGCGCAACACATTCGCAGACGTGACCACAGCGTAACACGCTCCTGCCATTCAGAATTACGCCAACAAATTCGCGCAAACCAACCGCAGGGACGGTACCTGCATAATACAACCACCCATGTGGTATACATAAGTGAATATCATAAGATTAATGGTATCGGTGTAAGAGGCCGAGTAAAAGTCATAAAACAATTAATGGTTTAATAAATTATTTGTAATGTCAAGTGCTGGGCAGTAAGTACGGAAATGGTTTAATTAATTTTTTTGATTCATGTGAAGCGAAAATTTAGAAAGAAATGTAAGAGAAGTCGTAAAATATTAGAATTCAAAGTAATAGAATTACTATGTTATAATTTTGATTAAACATAAGCAACCTATAAATCCTTCTAACCAAGCTTCTAAAAAATCCTTGAGCACGCAAAAAGGTTTTATTTCTTTTGGTTCATTCATTTCCTATTGCGTTCGCGCGTCGGTAAACGTAGGGTGGGACGTCCCCAGGCGAGATGGACCGATGACCTGACGAAGGTATCTGGACTATCTGGCAGTTGACTGCAATAGGCTCAAATGATGATCAATTTTCAAAGCTACTTCGAAGTATTGAATATGTATGATTAGAATCTCTTTTGATGAAACGTCTTTATCGTGGTAAAATCATCAAATGAGTCCTCCCACTCAGGGCATAGCGGGAGGGACTGTCAGACTTGTACTGACTAAAATCCACGGTATCCTTCAACAGCCCTTTACGTGCCAGGGTCATGGTAATTTGATGAGTGACGAGACCTGATGAAATCTCTTCCAATGAATAAGTAATTTACACTTCTATAATAATGACGGCGTGATGACACGTGCAGCTTTGATACGTATTATTTATTTATTGTTACAGCAATCTGTTTACGAAATAGGTCAGGTATTACGGTTTTAAAGTGAAATCTAATTGTAGTACGATAAACGAAGACCAATTAGAGTTGCGCCATTGATCTGCGCACGATTCGATTGTGAGCTGTTAGGCAGATTTGTCACGTTTGTGGACTAAGGCTATGTCTGGAAGGTGATACTAGGGATTGTATTTATTGGATTCTTTTGCCAAATATGTAAATATCTTCTCTAGTATATAAAAATCAATTGATGTTCGTTAGTCTCGCTAAAACTCGAGAACGGCTGGACCGATTTGGATGATTTTGGTTTTTAATTAATTTCGCAGGTCCAGGGAAGGTTTGTAAGATTTTTTTCATTGTTTCTGACGTGGTATGATTTTTTAAGGTTAGCTAGTCAGAGATAATTACTTTAGCAAAGAATCCAATAAAAAATAAATTATAACTCTCTCAAAGTTTTGAATAAGATGCACTCGATTTTGAAGGATAGATACGGTTCCTGCTAGAATGTTTTATTTTTCTCATAAGTTATCTGCTTGTAATTATAGCATCGTTTTCATTTACCTGCCTTTTCCCAAATATGTTATGATCAGCGTAGTTAAATCAGATTTAGCTGAATATCATTATTTTACTTGGGAAGACTGATTCTCATTTCACAACCCAGTAACTGGGTAACACAATGCTCCTTGGCCAGATTTTCGAACTTCTGCCAAAAAATTACTTGTAATTATAACATAACGCTGTAATCCCTTAAGGATTAGACAGAGTTCCTCTGCATTTATGTTTAATTTTGCCTTCATTACGAAAAATTCTTGAAAATGGAAAATCTTCATGAAAAACATATTTGCGCTGTCTGGAAATCGAACTCAAAACCAATATGACAATAACTACTTAGAGAAAGTATATAAAGGATGATACTAATATCTGTTACAAAAATTGATTCAACTAAACTCTCAGAAGTCAAAAGTATCTAATTAATTAATTCCGAAGTTTCTAATAATAGCTCATTTAGGAAGAGTTACCCAGTTCTGTTTCGGGACGAAAATAACTTTTCAGTGCTTCGAAATAAAGATAGAACTTGTGAAACCGGTGGCGGTTTCTTCATCCGGCGTTATTTTTACAATGGGACGCTTTGTACTACCTTCTGAAACTGGCTATGAGGTAGGGTCTATTGTCATGTTTCAGTAGTACATACGTTGGAAAAGTCTATTACCACATTTCAGGAAGCTATTTTAGTGAATAGACCTTTCACGTGGCTAAACGATTCGTTCTTCAACATAATGTCGTTATTTTTTGTTATGTATTTTTTATAGTATTAAAGGTTTGATTATGTATTTTTCCTCACGTTTTTATATACACTCACTTTTCTTGATTGTTTGTCGTTCCAGTTGGATTTTTGTTACTCAATATTGAGGCACTTTCCGATAAGCTACGTAGCAGGCTGATTATAGAATTTTGCACACGCTCTGAGTTCTTCGAGTTGCGATTGATCGAACTTCGATTGAAAAAGTCTTATTAGACCAAAAAATATCAAATTACAATAAAAAAAAATAATGGTATTAAAATGCAATTAAACAAAATTACTGAAAATTTCAAGTTTCTGACAGGTACTTATGTAAACAACAGAATTTTGCACGCTTATTTAAAAACAATAAAATAAAACATAAAGGTATAAAAAATGGCTCAAGTTCACCGCTCCCTGGAACGCATAGATGAAGGAATATGATGTTTATTAATCAGTGAGAGTCTGACAGACCATTCCTCAGCACTTAAAGCGGCAGGACTCATTTGATGATTTTGGCCCCCAAACAAACTGCACAACAAATAATATTTTGTGAAACCAATAGTTCTCCATTGAGCCAAACACTAAACAAACGTTATGTAAACAAAACATTTGCAGTTTAACTTAATGCAAATACTCCATTTTCTCGGCGATAAGGGAAATTTCAGGAAAACAAAATGGCTAGCTTATCTTATCGCAAGGTAATAGTCAATGAAGGGAAATGGGCTAGCTCAATGGGCGAGGGCCAGCCGAAGTCGTGTTTAGCTCGAAAAGTTGTTATAAGATTATTGGGTTCATAAGTAAAAGAGTAATTGGATTATTAGCACCAATTGAAATGTTGTGGTTTGGTTGTCGATTTCCTATTATTTATTATTTTTTAAGAGTAGTTGTACTAGTCCAACCAAGGCCAGGTACAGCGTAATTTATATCTATATAATTTATACCACTTGTCTCACAACGAAAGATTTTCGAAAAAAATCGTGACCATTTCCCAGAACAGTACCAAAATTCGAAGACTCAACATTTGTATTGTGAATGGGTCTCTTATAGATGATATCTTTGTCCCAGTAGTGGGCACAAATTACAAATGTAAGGCACTACGATTTGGCCTCATTCTGCCTACAGTATCTTCACTCATTCTTGGTGTAACTGCCTGCCAATTTGCTGTAACAATTCTAAACGCGGCAGCTAAAAGCACTTATGTCGCATGCAAAAAGGTTTGACTTGGCTTCCAAGTCTAGCAATTGCAATAGCAGTTAAAAAGACTTAGCTAATCCAAGTTTGCAACCATAAAACACCACAATGCTCGACACTTGACAATAAAACTTCAACAATACACTTCCTCTGACAGTTTCCGACGTAATTGAAGTAAGGCAGTGACATAATTGAGACAATTTTCTCATTCTATTTCTGTACCTTAGCCAATTTCAATCCTGGGGGCTAACTCTTGAAACTAATATGAATTCCAATCTAAAGCCAATCCGATTCCAATGTTAATTTTGCAGTCACGTGATTCGGTACTCTTGAAAACAATATTGTCAACATTGGATTGAAATTGGGATTGCGCCACGATTATTTTGTTACACGTGAAGTTAGCTACGTTAAGAGCCGCAATAGTGCTGTCCAACTCATTACGATAAACCGGTAATAGGACTTAAAAATGCTTTATTCTTAAGAAAACAAGGCTAATAAATAAATGTAATATAAATTAACGTAATTTAAGATTAATTTTAACTTGCCTAATTCATTTGGGCGTAAGAAAATGATTAAAATCATAAAATTGACCATGACTATGGCTTCATACGTTATGAATGTTACCAACACTATTAAAAAAAAAAAAACTCGGCGCCGAGGTTCTCCAATTTCAAAAAAATTAAGTCAAGTGGATAGAAATGAATTCGAAATGCAAGTTTGTTTGTATCATTAACGTGAAGATATTGTTCGCGTTTGGCAACTTATTAGTTAGAAATAATTAGGTCCGTTAGTTACTCAGTTATTACCAAAGTTTGGTTCAAACAAGTGGTGAGTAAATATACAATCATACATACCTACTTTGTTATATAGTAATGTTTTCCTTTAATTAATAGATGTTTAATTTAATAAGTGAAATATTTGTGTTTTGTCAATGTGGTTATTTCCTTGCCTATGTTTTATATAGTCATATTATGTTGTACATATTTACCAATTTCAGTTAGTATGGCAAATCGTCCTAGTTACGCTCAATTAGAAGGTTTGGTGGAATTCTTGGAGCAAAACACAGGCATAGCCAAAGGTTTGCTTCGGACAGCTCAAGGCAAATTAGAAACGAAGAGGAAATGGGAAAATTTGGCAACAACCTTGAATTCTCTTGGAGGAGCAAATAAAAACGGTCAAGGCTGGGCTAAGGTAATTCAATACAATTAATGAAGTGCTTACTTGGTATTATGAATCATTGTATCATCAGAGAAATTTTATTAAAATTATTGCATGTTTTCAGTATTGGGCTGAGAAGAAATGTGCTCTAAAGAAGCAGTGTGCAGAACTCTCAGCTTCATTGAGGCGCACTGGTGGTGGGACAGCAGACAACTTGCCAACATTGTCTGCCTTAGACAATAGATTGGTGGCAGTGATGGGTGGACAAGAGTTTGCGACTGGAGATGCAAGATGGACTGTCAATCCATTTCCTCAATCGGTAATATACCTATTTTAATATTTACAGTTTGTTCATACCTATGATATTTATTTTAAATAAGTACTTAAGGGTACCAAATATTTTATTAATCTAACAATACTCATTTTTTTTATTTAGACTAGACCTACCGAGTCACCAGTTGTGATAGAGAATGCTGAAATAGTACAAGAAGACAACACGGCAATGGATTCTATGCGAAACATTTCCCCTATTCCTAGTACGTCACAAAATGACGCAATACCAGCAACATCCACAAGTAAGTCTTTATACGAATTGGTTTAGGAATGTTGGTTTAAACATTTTGAATAAGCTGTCCATCAATCACGCTACCCAAATACAGACGTACTAGTAACACTCAAGTGTTTTGGGACTAATCAGATTGCCCGGCTATAGAAAAAAAAACGCCCCAATTTTTTTGTCACATCTCAAAAGTTTGAAACTTGTTAGGTCAAGTGCTGATTTTACATTATTATTTTTAATATTTCAGTACCTGCGCCTCACACGCCACTTGAGAGTGCTGTACCACCACGACCCCGCCGGCGCCGTTCTTCGATTAGGAGGTCGTTGGATACAGATATGGAGCAGATGACGAGAATCGAAGCACGGCGGGTTGAAGCGGAATTAATTACAGCACAAGCATTTGCTAAATTGTCCGAAAACTTTAGCAATATCACAATTGCTTTGACGTCGATAGCTAATGCAATTTCGGATTTAGCTAGAAAAATGCCAAGCTCTTAACTTTGTCAATTTTAGCCACATTTCAAGTTAGGGCATTAGCGATTGCTGTCAATCTTTGTTTTTATTGCTACAGTTAGATTAAATGCTTGTGTGCAGTTTTTATTGTCAATTTTTGTCATAGTAAGTAAATAAAAGAATCTTTAACAAAAAAAAAGTTTATTTCATTTCTTTTTTCAAAGATTTTTAGATGGCAGGGATCCAGAAACTACTCAAAAATCAAAATATTTTATTTTACATGGGTCTCAATGGGCCCTTATAAAACGTCAAGAAATAAAATTGGCACGGTTCGGGTTGGTTGTTTCCATGGAGAAGAACCGGCAAGAAACTCCATAGTTACTCTTTTAAAAATATTTGCTTTTACAATGTCATTGTAACAGTTTGTTATTACAGAAATACGGGAGAACAGCGTAGGCACGATAAAAGGAAGGAAATTTTTACCAAAAGCTAAACAAAATTAAATAAAAAATAGGTACATAATGACTATATGTATATACTAAATTTATAAACATAAACTTTACAAATACAATGTCACAAATAGGATGCAATACATTTTAGTGAAAGGATAATAGAATTTTTAACTAATCACAATAAAAAAATTAAATCTAAAGCTTATCATACTTTTTCACCTATCATTACAGTTATCGTCTATTCGCCCACAACTGCTGAACTAAAACATTTCGCTTTTCGATGCCTCGTCTTAGTTCAGCAGCTGTGCTGCTAGTTGATTCTTGAGAAGAGACAGCAGGGTATTCATTTTCATACTCTGCTGTATTTTCCACAAAATCAATATTTTCTGTATTATTTATACACATGTTGTGTAACACACAACAAGCATTTATTATTTTGGCTGCTACATCAGGATGATAATGTAGCACCCTATGCCCGAGTAAGCACCGCCATCTATTTTTCAATACACCAATTGTACGTTCCACCGTATTTCGTGCAGAGCAGTGCAACTTGGTGTAATATTGTTCTGGAGAGCCTTCAGGAGCATCTACTATAGGTGTCATCATGTACTCCCTCTGGGCATATCCAGAATCACCTGAAAAAATATATAAAAAAATATAAAAAAAATATTCACTATAACGAAAAAAAGAAACTAAACTTGATTCTTGTTTCTACTACTTATTTACATCATATACTTGCCTAGTAAAAACACGTTTTCTCCATTATTGTTCAAATCTATTAAATGTTGTTTCACAGGATGCTGATTCCAGACAAAACTGTCATGTGATGCCCCTCCAAATGAGGCATCTACTGACAGAATTCTTAAATCAGCATCACTTATCTGAAAGCAAATAAAACAAGGATATTTAAGTAATTTGATATAAAGTGAATTACAATTAAATATTCATTAAAAGTATTGCCTTACAATCAGAACATTTCTTGAATGGAAATGTTTGCGATTAAAAAATCGCTCTTCATTTTCTACTGGCCTAATTATGGCTACATGAGTGCCATCGATGCATCCAATAACAGATGGTATATGAAACTTTTCATAAAACCTGGAATATAAAGAAAAGTATATGGTACCACTTTAAAAAACAAGACATTCTATGAAACATACAAACTTCAGTTACATTATGCAAGTTTAATAAAAAAAATAGATATTTGTCATTAGCGTTACCTCCTTTTTATAGCATCTCTTTCCTGGCGAGTTTGAGGAAACTTAATCCATTTACTAAGTACTACTGGGTGGTTAAGAGCTGCCGTTACATCTCTTATAGTACGGGAAACAGATTGCTGCGACATTAGGGTTCCATATGTTCCTCCAACTAGTTTTTGGTAACTACCAGTAGCGAAAAATGACAATGCCACTAAAACCTGCAAGAATTATAAAGTATTTAGCTATTGATCTTTCAAAACAATTCATGATTATCATTGATAAAAGTCATCTTTCAAAGAAAATTAAATTACCTTATATTTTGGTGATATATCACTTCTTCTTTTAGGAGTTGGCATAAAGGGCTTAACGTTTTCGTAAATCTCCTCAAACAATTCCTTGGTAACTCTATAATTGGCTTTAAATTCGTCTTCATTCATAGAAAACGCTTTGTCAGTATACCGCATCATCCGACGCTCATCTCGTCTTTGTTTTAATTGTTTTTTATGTGTATTACGTAAAATACTGTATATCACTGCTAATCTTGCCATATTAAACACTTATTACTTATTAAAACTCACTTAAAACGCAAAACAATTTCTAAAAAGTTACACTTTTGTTATTGGAAAAATCTCAATCCACAAACAATCCCAACACAATACTGACGCAATTGGCAGCTGTCAAAATACACTCAAGAGTGCCGTTTAGAGCACGCCAATCCCGATCCCGATTCCACTTAGTTCCCCAAAATAGACACGCAATTTAAAACCAATGTGGCGCTAGCATCGAACTCAAGAGTACCGAACATTCAAATTCCAATGTCGATCGATCGGAATTAAAATCAAGAGTAAGCCCCCTGAGCTGTAGATGGTTGCAATCCATTCGTTCTGACAGCTTTGTAAATTGTGACCTCGTTGGCCTAATAACTTTTTGTTGCTCCATTAGGAACAAGGACTTTGGCATATATTTTTTTAAGTTCGTTAGTAGTGTACTCCTTCAATTCAACCAAGTTTTCTTTAACGATTTTGTAATGTTGCATCATCTTGTTCTTCCATCTGATTATGTATCCGGATGATACTGTTGAAACCTGGGCAAAATTAATGAAGATCCCATTAATAATTAGTAGTAAATAAGAAGTAAATGCGACTGAATGGATTATACAAGAATTAGCCACTCAATCAGATTTGATATAAGTAAGTTTTAAAGTTCTCTTAGTACTGGTATTAAAAAATCCCAGAACAAACGGGCAAAACCGTTGATAAAAGAAAACATTTGACATTAGCAATATGATGAGAAACCACAATAATCATATGTATTGCTTGGTGATTAATGACAAAACCGAAGCATATGATTACTCGTGCATCTTCAAACATTTTTACAACTGGGTGGCAATGTCAAGTCAGTCATCATTTCTGTGCAAAACTTGGCACTTAATTATTAAATGTCAATCAAGTAGCTGTAGGTACATTCAAGTTTTAAATGAAACATCAGCCATATTTCTTTTTATTTTATCACGAAAGGGGAACAAGTCGTGGGAGGGCCACATTTGTTCCTGTGGGATGCGAGAAAACACACAAAAGATACAAAATAGCAGTTGTAAGATATATGTTACCTTAACACAAAGTCGCTTTACTTTTCCTATGTACAGGGCTGTCAAAAGGTTTATTGGTACACCACTTTTGGTCTCAAATACCGATCAGTGACAATAGTCTCCACTATTGTCACTGATCGGTATTTGAGACCAAAAGTGGTGTGTCGGTGGTGGTCCTGTGTGTCCGGTAGTTCGGACGGGAGATTTGACAGTGTTCTTCAATTTTAATTTGGGTTCATTGCACACTGTAGCTTTGAAAGACTAATAAGTAATTTCAGGATGTTTTCTACTCGACTATTCTATATTAAGACAAAGCACACAAGAATTTTTCATTAACATTAGTAAGAGTATTATCCAGACAGAATACATTCAGCATACTGGTACTCACTACTTCCAACTATTGCAAGTTGGTAACTACTCTATTGTCATGCAAACTTAACCGCAGCACCTATTAACTTAGGTACTTTGCATAGATATCAGACACTTATGTAACATTAACTTTCATTCAGTAGTAGGAGACGCATTGAAGATCGTAAGGTATATAGGTCCGTATGTCGATGGAGTGATTCTGTAACCATGAGCTGGACTAGCACACGGAGAATCAAAGAACTACGAGATTGGTTTTGATACCACTGCAGTCCAGCTTACTGTAGGTACGATAAAATGATGTCGACAAGTCGTAAAATCCGTTGGACTACAAAAATACTAGCTCTTCAGCTATAATGACAGCCCTTTTGCAGCGCCATGGCAGTGTCGTTCGGCAAACCTGATGGTGTAAACGTATCAGAAGTAGACTTGTCATGAACACTGATAGCCATAAACGAACTTGACGGTAAACTGGATCGTATACGGCTGGCATTACGACCAATTTCGTCGGTATCGTTTAATTCTTTCATCAGTCAACCCTGATCTTGCCAGGGTAGGTCCACAATGACGGTCGTCGGCTCGGGAGCCAGTGGTTGTGCCGGTGACCTATGAGCTCAGGAGACTTGCCTTTTAAGGGCCGGCGCCGGCCGTAATCGTGTCGCAACGTGCGCAAGCGATGCATGCTTCTTACCTGTTCAACATGTCACATTGAGGTCACCAATTGATTCTGGAAGCCTCAAAAGTTTGTAGTTTTGTTGCCTGATTTGTGTTTACAATGTCTATCTTGTCACTTTGGAATCCTGTTGCTTTCATGTCCAAAACATGTCCAAAGTAAGAATGAGGTGGCAGACTGTATGCAAAGTAACCACAAGACGAAAGCTAAGTACACAGCTGGTGACTTAATTGCCAACCATACCTTTTCAGACACTTGTAATGGCAATTTTAATAATGCATGACCCTCTGTTTTTCAAGTTACGAAATCGGTTAAAAATAATACCTAGAATTATATCTAGTCCTAAATCTTCTTTGTGTGCTGGCACAATGATTCACATATTGTATTAGCCCAAAACTTTGTCGGTGTATGTTCAGACGTCACGTTGGCTAGGTACATGTTTTTAGGTAAGAAAGCAGGATTGGACTTCTCAGTTCCACATCCACACCCTTATCTTAAAGTACCTACAGGCCTAAAACCTAGTATGAATTACTTAGGTAAAAGCGAAACAATTGATTCTGTCAATTAGATTTTAACTGAGCATGTGAAGTGCTTTCAAAGCATTTTGTATTCCCAAAGACTTTTAAAACAGTACAAATATTTCGGTAAAATATCCATCGTTTATCCAGTTCCTTACAAGTCATCGAGTCTCAAGTCTCAATCTACTGAACATTCGACATCCATTACCTAAATATACCGTGAAATAAGTGCACGTACTTGATATTTCAAGGACTATCGTAAAGCGATAAACTCATTGACACGCACCTCGTGTCAGATCGGAAGCGAGTGCCCACGCGCATGACAATGGCAACAACACACGTAAAAGCTTCGTGTTATTAATTATTAATAGTGTTAATAATACGGTCACATTGCTATTGCGGATTTCTGCACTGATACCATTTTTGAAGTTAACAAGTCGATCTTTATGATTTTTACGAGCGAACGCTGTTTTGAATTGATGATGGATGACTTGAAATAATGCGTCGTTAGCACAGGTCGTTAGGTACTTATCAGCTATCGTTTGCTTTATTATGTACCTAATGCCATTTTATAGGTTCATGAAAAGTCATCGCTCTATCTAATTAGTAACATACTAGCATGGATACCAAGTTTATACGTCAGAACCATCCATAAACAGTGGCAGGTTAGGCATTACTTATGTATGCCATTTAAAACTAAATACACCGTGTTACTGTGACACCGTTTAGTTTATTTCGAAAAAAAAACCCTTAAATAAGTTTTTTATTCATTTATATTGAAATACCTACATAAATATATCTAAATTCTAGTACAAAGTTGCCTTTTTTGCTTATTCTGATAAATCCTTTTCTGTCTTTACAGTTGGAAAACGTTCAATGCTGTTTGGACTTCCTTCACGCACAAAAAGTCCAAGGATTGGAACAAGTAACAGCTGCGGACATCCGGGACGCGAAACTCAAAGCAGTACTGGCACTATTTTTTGCACTCAGTAGACATAAACAAGCCACCAAACAAAGAACAGCGCCATCTAGCGGTAATGCTTCGAACGCGGGAAAGAATTCAAGCGAGGATGTTTCACTGAGTGCCGTCCAACGCATAACAGGTGGCAGCAGTTGCGATGAAATTTTAACAGCGTGTGCCAATAACGTCGAAATGACGACGTTAACAGCAAATAGGTAAGTTTCTTTTCATTTATAACACGAGGTTTGATTAGTGTTTTTGTGTTTCGCAATGAATTTAAAACATTTTCAATTTACTACTTGCGCCATCTATACTGGAGTCGTTTAAACTGTGTAACTGCAGTTGCAGTCCAAGCGATACAGTTACTCGACGCTAGATGGCTCTTTTACATGAATTTGAATCGTACGTGTGCAATGCGTGCGTTTATAATTTAAAATAGGTATTGTATTTTTCTTGATGTAAGAAAATAAAGTTTATAAAATTGAGACTAAACTGTTTACTATCGTATTTATCGAAGATTTTGTAATATTATAAAAATATAGCTAAAGTTTTTCTTCAAATGGGAATTAAATTTAGTATCTTAAAATTAGAAAAACTTTACCTACTTACGTGGATATTATATTTGGAAATACAGATTTCAATATCTCTTTTAAATACAAAAACTCGTAGGTAATACGGACATATAATGTATTTGTAGTTTTTTAGAAAACATATTTGAATCTTTAATTCAGTGATAAAATTTACTTTATCCTAAAACATGAATAATGACCGCAAATGTATGTTTTATGGTTCTTCATTCACAGCGTGTTTCAAAGTTCAACAACTGTTCAGAATTATTTTCGTTTTTAGTTCCGAAGTTGGACGCACGATCTCCGTAGCTAGGCATTTATAAATAAATCTGCTTCCGAGCTTAAACCGCTTACGGAGAGTCATCTGATTATGTAGCTTAGGTGTTCCATAATATTAGTATTAGGTAGGTACTCCTATTCCTACCTAGTAGATTTTTCTTACCATAAAAATAGAACCTTCGGTGCCAGAGAATTAATATGCCGTTTATGGTTTTTGGCCAACTGAAATTCAAGAAGCTATAAAAATAATTATGTTGACCATATTAATGAAGATGTAAACTAAATAACAGGTCCTTTTTTTAAGTCGGTTAAGAAATATATTATTTCAACGGTTTCTTGGAGTAATAATTGTTTTTAAGAAGGTATTACCTATAATTGGTCGCGGGACTTATTTCATTACCGTGACCCCGGAAAATAAAGGGCAATTGAAGAACACCGTGGATTTTAGTTAGTACAAGTCTGACAGTCCCTCCCGCGCTGTCCGGGGTGGGAGGACTCATTTGATGATTTTACCACGACAAAAAAAAAAGTATTACCTTTAATTATGTTTGGTTTAGTTTGTTAAAGAACCTACCCACACCTAACCTACAGTTGATGCATCCTTCAGAAACACAAAATCGTAAAGCTCAACTCGCCTTTCGGAAGATCGGAAATGCCTACCGCGGCGAAAGCTATAATTCTCGCGCACGGGCGCCCAATGACATTTCTATTTCTGACTAGCGCCCTCTATTGGCGAGTTGCCGAGATGAGCTGCAGGTTTACTCATGTTCTATGTTAGTAAACAAAGACTGCACTTGGCAATGTGAACTTGAAACAGGGACATTACCTTTGGCAACGTTTTGTAGTCGTTGAAGTAAAATCGATGTTTCTTAGCTTGTTCCAAGAAGCTGCTTTGTATATATTTAATGGTTCAAGTAAAGTACCTAACTGTTGCTACAGTCTCCACTGTCTGGAATGCTGGGCTGGCAGTGATATTTTTCTGCCCTGAGTTTATTTTGTGCAGCGATATAATGTTATCCAAAAAGGATTGATGGTTGAGCATTGATACCAATATTCAGAGTTCGTCTTCATGGCATGTAGCTTGAATCAGCAATGAATGCTTAATTCAAAATTGACGACAAGTTTGGTAGCTTCAAAAATTTCATTCAGCTTCAACACACGATGTTAAGTGAGATTTACTTATTAAAGCATTGCCAGTCTTCTCGGGCCTAACATACCAACATTACATACCTATGTAAACAATCACTATAAAGCAACCCACTCCATTCAATATCTTTCAATTCAACACCCAAATGACTCCATAGAGCCTTTAAACTCTCCCATAAAACACACAACAGGTAGCAACGACCACTTCAAGAACCAAAAGGGCTATTTGCATGTTAATAAATAGACCTTATTGCGTCTGACGGCCCTCTGGCTCCCTTGACACCGGAGCCGGTCAATGCTTCCCTGATTGTGAGCACAATGCGAGGATGTCACGTCAAAACGTCAGGACACCCGAACTTGACTCACGACAAAGAGCTAACAAGCCATTGTTTGTCATTTGTTGCGTTGCCCGCTTCATTGGGTAGCACGTGCGTTGTTTTATATCGGTAAAAAACGTTTTTGTAATAGTCTATAAGTTTTAATGTGTATTGTTTGCTTTGAAAAGTATGACAGTTTAAAGAGAAAAATTGGGGTTAAAGTTAATCAGAAATTAAAAACAGGATCGAAGTCTTGTTATCCAAATCCTCCAAAGTTGTTGATAAAAACAGATAAAGTTAATCACTTAGCTAACTCAACTTAATCGCTATCGCCTTTAAGCTAATGCCCTCGAAAGCGTTTTCTAAATTAGTAAGTTAATGTTTACGTCTAAAAATAGTTCCATCTATTCCAATCCTAAATATTTGGATTAAGAAAAGAAAACAAGCAAAAGAACTTTAAGTTAGGACCTTCTGAAGACACAGATTTTAAGTAACATCAAAGCAAAAGTGAGTGCATTCCTTGCTAAAGAAACCGGACTGCATTTAGAATTCTGCCAGTTTTTCACATAGGTGAACAACCGAGAGGGGGCACGTTTATACAATGGGACCACTTTCCTTACCGGGCCTGCCCATGTAAGGCCTCGGGCCCGCGGAGACTCACTGAATACCTTTTATGTGCCCTGGGTAAACACTTAAAACAGATCATTAAGAATAATGATGTAAATTGTGTAACGCATCAAATGTCGCAGTGACATTCAACGTGATGCAACAGTTGTGATAGTAGTACAACGGCCCATTCTATTGTCTTTTAGGGAGTACTTTCGCTATCTGGATTTCAATCTTGAAGATAATCTTGCTGGTTTCTCATTCATAAACTTAGGAAATATATGTTTCAAAATCCACTTTAAGAAATATAATTCTTCATTCATTAGAATCCCAAGAAAATGCAGTATTGTTGATGAATTACTCGTAACTACATTCTTCCTGCTTGTTTTAGTTATCTTAGTACCGATAGTTTTCTACTTCGTTTGATGTTATAAAATGTTTGTTAAGATGCTTGTAGTGGATATCAAATCATCGCGAACAAACAGCCCGGACACGACTGGCATTTTTCCTGAATCATGGTAATGTTATATCATGGAATTCTCTCAGGATTTGTTACATACATATCCCATATTTGTCAAGGCATCTCATTTCAAAGGAATCTCCAAGGAATAAACAACCCTGAGGAAAAAATATCAATGACACACATAATCCTGGAGATTTAATGGATATGAATAAACAATAACAGTTTATAACCAAAAACCCGTTACAGCTAATTACACAAATTCACGCGACTCCAGGGGCCTAAGTCTACTAATTTATAAACGTTACAATGGTCTCTCAATGGTGTGTTTTTGACAGTTTTTGTATGGCAAATCTGTCAAAAACTTACCATTGAGAGACCATTGTGACGTATATAAATTAATAGACTTAGGCCCCTGACATCGCGATCAATCGTAACCGATGCGAAGTCCGAAATTTAATTCCCAAGATAACGGTATCATGACAGATGACAGAATCATCGCTCATTTTAAATAACAAGTCGGCTCCGTCTCCTGCCGGGACAAGTGTACAATTACCGAGGGCTGAGGGGGCCAGGGTTCGAGTAGCCAATTACGGAAGTTAGGAATGGTGGTTGGTGGTGTGAACTTAAGAGCTCGTATCAAATTTCTCCTTGAGTTGTCAACATAAACAACCGGCTTAGGCTCGGTTAAATGCTGATTAGGGTTTTTAACCCCTGCCTGTGAAAATTGAGTCGAGATCTTTTCTGCCATCGGCTTTGATATTTCATAACAGAAATTACGATCACAGAATTTGAGAAGGATCTCGAATTCCGTAACCTATTATGCAAACGGCATGATCCATGATCCTTTTAAAACATATCGGTTTCGAGCCGAAAGCCGACCGCTACTGCATGTTTGGCTATGTTTGTTCAGTCAGCAGCCGCAGCGTGTCATGGCGTGTTTGTTTACGTATCTCTCGCGCCGCTCATCACTATCGTCTGTCTATTCCGTCAACAAACATAATTCTCTTGCGCTCTTTAATGGTAATGGCATACACAAATACCCTCTGTGGCTAGTTAGGGCTGTGGTTTTGGTGCTTTTAAGTTTGTATGTAGATTAATGCTCAGTTTGACCCATGTTCACATCTCTCCTTTTTTGTATTTGTTTAAATTCATGCTGCTAAAGTTTTCCCTGAATTTGGCCAAACATTTCACTTATATAAAACATTACTCAGAACTAAATTCAAATTAGCAGAACCCCATAATATAAACAAAAGGCAACATCTAAAGCTTCGAAACTTTTCGAAACTTTCAAACTTCACCAACCAAAATTGATTTAAGTAAACCTGTCAAGACCACGGAAAACCATTGCGAAATTTTTGTAATAGGAAAATGTCTTGTACAGAGTCGGGCATTTCGAGCAAGACGGTTCACTTTACGATCGTTCGAGCTCGAACTTGACGGGCCCCTGTTGAAATATCCACTTATTAAACTGCACTCTTTATTGCTCGTAAATTACGCCTTATGAGTTCAATGCTTCGTTTAATCCAACTGTTGTTAGGAATGGACAATACGTGCGGCTTTTAAGGCTTGGTGTTGGTCGAAGCGACGAATGGATGTCTGAAGAGTGAAACTGAAATGTTCTTGAGAGATTTTGGTGTTGAAACTGTAAGTGATGAATAAAGTCAGATTGATTGATCAAAGGAGTAGATTATGTGAATTTATGAGCCATCCCTAGAAATATAATAATGTAAACATTTTAAATCCTATCTTATCCAATTAAAAGCTCGATAACGAAGAGCTAAGTTTTACTTGAATTAATCCTTAGATTTCTAAACAGCGCCATTTGACATTAAATCCTCTTTGATCGTGTATCTAGGTAAGCACCACCTCATTAATAGGAAGGCATAAAAACTTTGTCATACAATTTAAAATCTTGCAATGCTCATGTCCCTGTGAAACTTAACAGCCCGCATCGGCACCGAGCCCCTATAGCAAACTCCGAACTTTCGCGTGTAAACGACGATAAGAATCGTGTCTTCGGAATTATATCCTCTCTGATGCCCTTTTTCACTGACGCTAAGGATAACTTAAATTAATGCGCAGTTTTGAATTTTCTAAGGTATGCAAACAGCGCCCGGAATTAAATACTTTTAAAGTTATCATTGGTGACTTAAATAATAACAGGGATGCTGTACTAGATAACTGTGTAAGTCTATATACATCTATGATAGCGTCAGGGTCAGGTTGATGGCAATTAATAAAGGGTAGTTCAACATTGATTGAAAAACGCAATAATTTAAATTAAATCAAGGTTGAATCCTTCTCATTTTTCAGTTTAAAGAAATTTTAATTATTAAAGAACCATGGCAGATCCCATTTTCAGACTTGTACACATCTTATTTATGCGGGTTCAACTTCAAACTGCCGTCCTTCCTAATACACGATACAAGTATACTTGTGCAAGTCTGGATTCATCTGCAACGTGTGTTGGAAGATACTTGCACAAATTCATAACATTTTCACTGTCCTGTGTTTGTGCAAGTCCAGATTTGCGCAAGTATACTGGAAAGTGTGTGGCCGGTGCAATATAGGCTACAAAATAGTCTCATTCAAATTAAAATAATAATATAATAATAATAATATTCCACAACTATTACACAACGCCATCTAGTCCCAAGCTAAGCAGAGGTTGTGTCATGGGTACTAGACAACTGATAAACATACTTATATATTTCTATATACATACATATTATAGATATATTACACCCAGACAAAGAACAAAATATGATCATGCTCATCACACAAACATTATTTTGTCCTGGATCGAACCCATGACCCCTGGCATAGCAGTCAGGGTCACTAACCATTAGACCAACAGGTCAGTCAAATTTAAATAAAACAAAAGTTTACACTGTAATATCACCATAATGTTCCAGTACATTAACTTACGTGTCTCCATCGCCCCTTGCCATCGACACCGCTTCAAAAATATAATTCATATTTTCTCACGTTCGTATTATAAATCACTCCACTTTTAGATGTTCCACGAATAGTTTAATCCGTTTTACAAGCGAAAGGGGAATTCGTCGATTACCAAGAGCCGACACATTTCCGCATTGTTTCAACACTTTCAACAGCTGTTATTTTAATTGATTTTATAAGAAATTGGGGAAATAGATTTATGTGTTGTGTTCTAGATTAGTTGTGACATATTTGTCGCAATAGTGCGTTTCGTTAGTCGGCCGCACTGCAGCAAATTCTTGTGATGCGGGGTGAAATTATGTCCCCGCTATTATTTTGTTTGCATTTTGCACGTTGTTCTTTATTTCCATGCATAGAACGTTTAGACCAGTACCCTTTTTTTTACGTGGTAAAATCAAATGAGTCCTGCCACCCCGGGCAGGGCGGGAGGGACTGTCAGACTTGTACTGACTAAAATCCACGGTGTCCTTCAATAGCCCTTTATGTTCCGGGGTCACGGTAATGGAAATAAGTCCCGCGACCAGACCAGTACCCTTAGCACGAGATTCAGTATTTGAGACGTAAAGTAAACTGGAACTTTGACAATATTCAAGAAAAAAATTAGTTCCTTCTTCGCACACCAGAGGCGCTGTTCCATTTTTTCATACAAGAAACGCTGCAAATACTGAAAAGACTCTGTAAAGAAAAATAGTGAAAACTCGTGCTAGGGGTACAGTTCATACGGTTTTTGGCTACTGTTTTACTCTACGCATAGGTTTAAATATTAAGGATATAGTATTTATTCTTTCCATCACAGTCGGTTTATTCATTTCAATGCAGATTTCTGCGTTGTGAATGCATGATTTGTATTCCGCAGTGCAAGTTGCGGATATAAATAGACACTGTTTATAATATTTGAGTGAAAGTTCAGCGCTGATTGTTTTTATAGAATGAGGGAGCAGTATTTTATGGATTGATATGGCTGATAAAATTTACTCTTACCGAGCTACGCATATTGACTGATGGCGAAACTTTTTTAAACATTACCTAGTGTAAAATTAAAAAAAAAACAATAAAAACAACATCATGCCTGCCATCCCCGAAGAAGAAGAGTCTTAAACCTAGTCAAAAAATATTTGCCACAATTTTTGGGTTCCTCTATAGCTTTCATAGCCCAACGTAACATTTTCAACAGTATATTTGTCTTTATAGTGTTTGTTCTTCCAAACCTCCCTCGGCTACGTCGCGAACACATGTAAACAGCGAAAACAATGCAGGCGTTCATGCTTTTTTATTTATTTTGTTTTTCAACGTTATTTCCAAGTTTTATGAGCTTTTTAACGTTTAACATAATATTGGTTTATGTTAAACTGCGGTTATTAAAAGCGGTTTAAGTTGAGTTATGAGTTTTTATGGCCTTCAGAATAAATGAATGAGATAAAGGATTTCATACAGCTTAGTTTTAAGCTTCAATTATAACATGAAAGGCTTTCTTCAATTTATTTATTTTTTGATCACTTATTTTCCTCTCTGATATTGTTTAACGCCAATTTATTATCTATTCAATTATTAAATATGCGTTCGACAAAGAATAAATTAATAACATTAAGTCTGCAATAAACAGCTCATGTGCTAGACGTTTACGTCATTAATTCATTATAATCGATAAGTATGAATTCTAAGTGACGCAATAGCCATAGGGCCGCGTACGCACCCTCCGATTTTATTACAATAGACTAATGGCTATGCGAGATGGAGTCAGGAGCTTAATAAATTATTACTTTCATCGACTTTAGATATTAATATCGATTTTAATGCGTATTATCGTATATTAGTAGATGCTTTATGATCCATTGAAATTAATTTCTCTCATAAATTCGTACATAGGTAACAGGTAACAAATGTTTAAGGTGCCATTTGCGGACACATAAATTCACCGATATGAATACAAGTATAAGTGTGTAAGGATCATTTCCTGTACCCATCTCATATAAAATTCAATCCGTGGCAATAACTCTGGACCCTTCTCAGCGATTGTCGACAAGTAGCGGACATAACCGGCCGTAAAACCATGTCTGCCGAAAGGTAATCGTAGTTATCTCATAGGAAACTGTTTACCACACACCTCTGTGTATTATTTCGCACCGCCCGGCGCGAGTGATTTAACGAGATAAGCCGCGAACCCTTCTGGGAGTGCATAACGTCATCCCGCTAATGTAAGGGTCCCCTCCCTAGCGCAGATGGCACCCGTGCCCTCAGTTTTTCATACATCTTCTAGCCAGGGCTGTGCCTATAGTACTAGGAACTGTACGCAATAATTGACCATCTGGCGATAAGCACAAACTTATCGACTAGGTGACAATCAGGCATGTATTGAAAGCATAAAGCTCAAACTGCTTCAAGTAAACAAATTTCATCATTAGCACATAAATGGTCAATACGACAGTAAATCAATGAGGATGGTGCAATTTAACTGCTTCCTATAATCCGAAGCAACGGATGAGATGGCGCAAGTTGAGCTTAACGAGCGATGCGGGCTTGACGGACAGCCCTGTTTTGTATTAGCATTCGCTGCATCCCGCCGCGCGATCACGGATTCGGAAGGGGCGAAGGCCCTTGCGCTTTCGACGACTGTTGTGTCTGTCGTGCGGACGCAATGGTCGCGCGTGCACGCTCTCGCGCGCTGCCATCAGCACGCGCCCGCGCCGCGCGCCGTTGAACCGACGCGAGTGCGCCCCGACTGTGACAAATCGTGTTAAGGATTATTGTTTATGGTGTGCAAAGCTCGCTGCCGTGTATTTATAGCCTGAGTAAAGCGGTGTCCTAATCGGAGTTGTTTAAGTGGACGCAATACGACCAGAGATGATTTTCATGTTTACGTTTTATGCCGTATTTGTAGTTAATTCGAGCGGCTTGTAGTTTTGTTTACACGCGTGAATCACTTCTCCGTACTCTGACTTAACACGAGCGTAAAGAAAATGAGAATTTATCTGGAGAGACATGAGTTCACAAATTAGTCAAGCTCTCAAGAGGTTGAAATAAAGTGAAGTGGCACTTCTATTGAGAAATTCATTGAATTAATGTCACACGAGTTGAGCTCGGTTAAGTAAACAATGTTTACTCCTGATGCATACTTAACACCGAATTATTCAAAACAACAGTGTAAACATTTTGATCGTTAACTGGATTAAAACTTTGGGGGGTATTAAACTTTAAAGTAAAGGTAAACATTCAGATTTCCTTATCTTCCATCATTGATCGTGTTTCGTTGAGCTGTCTCATCGTGAAGTGTAACAAGGTTCACGTTTTAAGTTATTGCGATGCTGTGGAGGTTGCGCGAGAGTGTGCGGGCGAAGGACCCGGTTATCTCGGCAGGCTGCCGCCCACGACCCGAGCCTGGCCGACTGTTCCCGAGCCAGCACAGAAATAAACTGCGATATATTGGAATAAAACCTTATGCACAGACGGCCAGCACATCAACCTACCTTAAACTGTCAAATTTCTGTAAAAGATTTTTTACATTATCACAACAGTGGAAGATTAATGTTTAATTGTTAAAATTTGACAGATTCGGGTAGGTTGACATGCTGGCGTCTGTACATTCTAATTGATTCTTGTTACAACAATCTGTTTGTGTTTGTCTGTCCTCTGTTATTAAGTGGACATCGCATGACACTCGTGCAAATAACTTTGGTTGACAAGATAATTTCAGTGGTAATTAATCATTTATAGACAATTGTGGGAGTTTACTGAAATGATCGATTGTCTAAGTGTTTTTGTCTTTGAGTTATTATAATGTAATTTATCTCTCTAGCCGTAGCATGAAGTTAAAGTTTTTACTTAAGTTTTTATAATGAGTACTATTGGTATCGACTCTTACGCTTTATTTTCAATACTAGCTTTGTCTATCTCTTCCACTTCTATACATTTCTATTTGTACTGAATTATATCAAAATCAGTCCAGCGAAACGTCTTTAGGCGTGAAACAAACTCAAATATAAATATTACTTAGGAATACATCTAGTTATGCAATACATATAAATCTATAACTGATACTGAAAGTGTTGACCACTTTCTAGTTTCTAGGTAGGTACTAGTTTTCCGCCCACGCTTCGTTCAAAAGCTTGCTTAACCGACCGACACTAAAGAATCAGTTCTAGACAATAATTTAAGCATAATTTCATGTTTACGAGAACTAGCCCTACCCATTCATTCATATACAATTTGTAACAGATTTCTACTATCAAAGCAAGCTTTTACAACATAATAAACTTAAAGGACTTGACACACTTCGTCTGAAAACACAGTCTTTATGACCAATGGCGTTCCTTTTACGAATCAATAAAGTTGTTGGCAAATCTTGTTCGAACAAGCCATTACATACTATTCTGTGTTATAGTGTAAAAGAACGTTTTATGCCAATTGAACAGGTATCTATGCATAAAGCTGGTTCAACTCCATTAAAGTCCAGTGCAAACGTGATTAATGTATCTGCAGCCAGTCGTTTTGAAATAGAATCGCAACACAAAAAGGTGTAGTCTGTAGGCAGACTTATATGAAATGCAGGGATAAGTTACAGCACTTCGTATATTACTTGCTTCAAACTTGAAAGGGAAACTTTTGTTTCTTTTGAGGAAAATGAAATATCTAATGGGAATAATGAATTTTATCTTGTTGCTCATAAACACTTTTTTTTTTCTAACAAAGCTGCTGTAACGGTGTTACTCTAACAGAAGGCTGGAAAATGGACGGCTGTGGAGAACATTGTTCATAAGAATTACGAGCCCAGATAAGGGTAGATCTTGATACCGCGGTTTTGGTGAAGAATGTTATAAAAACGGTGGCTGTACTTACAAATGTTTCATAACAAAGTCCAATTAGACACAGGTGTGAGTGACGACTTTAATAATAAAGTAGGAAATCTAGTAGCAGCAAGCAAGCAAGGAGTGTTGGTGTTTGCGCCTCCGAGATCATTTAAATACAATCAAAGTAAATTGTGCTAAGCAAAGTCCAGTCTTACTACCTGCACGTACTTCACGTATATGTTAACTTGGAGCCACAACTCCAGCCGCTGCAGCGTTTAAAGCCTGTTTTACCACTCCTTGATCAGTATTAGATAAAACAGCTATTCGTTAGGCAAACAGAAATATATTTGAAATTTATAGATCTTAATTTGCATGTTGAGATTTCACAATGATGATTATAAATCGTGAAGTACCAAATGATGCTTTCAACATGGTCTTACAAGCACTTAGTTCTAAGGATTACTTTTGGCTTTTACTTTGAAAGTTAGTAAGTGTACTCGCCAAGAAAATAATAAACAGAAACATTGATGGTTTAACGTTCCTCACTACTCGTAAGTAACATTTTGTGTTATATGAAAGAGACTTGAGTGATCATAAAAATGTTATTTCTGTGACATGGCTGCGGTTCACGCTATGTTTTTTTTTTTGTAAACAACACAGACCTGTAGGCTGAATACACGTTTGCTCTCGTGTACTTTGTGACTGCAACCTCGGTTTTCTATTACTGCGGACATTCATGCCTTACGTACTTTGCCATCAACCTTTTGGTGCAAATGAACTTTGTGAAAAGAGAACATTACGTAAACTGTACTGCTGATTTTGACGTAAATTTTCTGAATAAACTTGTTTCATTAGCGGAGTGAATATCAAATGACACTTACTCGAAATGATAAGAACATTTAATTACGGCAGTCAGTTCGGGACGTTCGGATATTAGAGAGAGGATAATGTCGTTGATTGGAATTTGTGATTTCTGTAGAAATTGTTCGCAGGTTGTGTGTGTGTTTATCGCGAAACCAGTTTCAAAGTACACGGACGTCTGTAGGCGTGCATACTTGCTGCAGTTCACTGCAATGCAACACTGGAATAAATTTCAATACAAAAACCTTTGCACGAGAGAAGTGGTGTCGGATATTTAGCACGCTTGAGGCTATTGTTATCGTGTTCCAGTCGTGATGTTTAACCCAATGATCGTTTGGATTCAGTTACTGCAATAATACGAATACGAGCTATAAACGAGAACTTTAAACTTTTATGATATCAAACAGATCTTACATTTCCGTTGATAAAGAATTTAGAGTTTTAGGTTAATTGATAGTTATACAATAACTTTCCGAAAAGTTACAAACTTCCGTTCTGTTGTTGCTTAAAGCCCTTTATGGAGCTTTCTTCCGCATAGTTTACTTAATTGGACACAAAGAATAATTGTAACGGTAGTGAATAATAAACAAATGTCCTTTTGTCACGCTAAAAGGAATGACCCTCTAAATTCACCCGTAGTTTCTGCATCCAGAGGAACTAAAACCAGAATGGGGAACACACAATAAAAACGTTGCGACACCCTTAAATGTTAAACATTTAAATTTTACGACATCTGCGACGTGTTTCTAACTTGAAAATATTTCGAGATATTTCCGTGAGTAATTATTGTAAAAAGTTTTATTGTTCCAGTACAAACATTGAGGAGTTCTAATGTGTCGTTACCACAGAGCTTCATTGTTTGTTAAAGTGTGGCGTGGCAGTGTTGTTATGTATCGTGGCGGGGTAGGGACGAAGGGAGGTTTCCCCTAAAGATTCTGGGCCCCCATCTGCACAACAATAGTTCACAGTCACACGAAGTGATCGATAAATAGCGGGGAACGGACCGGTGATCGAACGCCCTTGTGAACGATCACATGCGCGTGCACTGTTCTAAAAAATACGCGTTCCGTTTACCCCAAACCTTTGTTATCACTTTCATTACGTAATGTGCAGCCAATATTATGAACCGATCGTTATTCGAGATAGTATTGTTTGGATAGTTGCCATATTTTTGAACACGTGCTGGTTAGAGCTTTCAATAAAGTGATAACCTTTCTGTGTAGAGTTCAAACTATATGATTTAATATTAATTTGAACTTTGTTGTTGGGAGACTATCAGCTGGCAACTTAGCATAGAACAATATGAGGAAACAATTAAAAACACGTGTGGAACGCTACAATATACCAAATATCAAAGATTTATGCTCTCTACATAAACAAATAGTGTACTTTATTATTAAAATCAATTAATTAACTGACACATGAGTCCAGATAGGCGACGCAACGTTATGCGCGAGTGCTGTGATAGTTGCAATCACTGTTACTTGTAACGAGGTCGTTGAGTTTAACTATCTGCTGGATGAAAATCCTATCTGATTTCCAATAGGTATTATTTTAACGCGAAGTTTATGAAGTTTCACGTATTCTCGTGGTAGTCACGTGTTCTATGGTATGTGGGGTGGAGTGACGACCTACGAAAGGCGGCCGGCAGAGACTGGATGCAGAAAGCTCAAGACAGGGCTCAGTGGCGCACATTGGCACAGCCTGTATTCGTCCACTGCTGGACATAGGCCTCTCGCCTATGTCCAGCAGTGGACGAATACAGGCTGATGATGATGATAATGATGACGTATTCTCGACACTTTTTTCGATGAAGTTCATACGATCCCTGCAGGGGTGATTTTGGAGAATGCAAATGTGTCTCGTGCTCCTGCAAGAACTGATGAGAAGGAGAACCTAGTGGTTTTAGTCAGGAGCCTTACGAAAACCTCCGACCAATCGTTTAACAGTAGACTGCTGACCTTGAGCCCTCAAATTAGTCCGGTTGACTAACCTATCCAATACCCATCTATTTTCGGACCGCTTCAACAAATTAGTAGGTAACTCCCCATCTCGTATGACTGGGTCCGAAATTTCGAGCTCCAGTCACTGCCCTCGTTTAAACAAGGCATTATAGAATCAATAATCAACTATTGTGAGAAACAAATCGCTATAAGTGAAAAACTACGAACTTAAGTTAGTATTGAAGGTAGTATGCCAAAATGTTTTCATAAATTGTTTGAAATTTCTTTCTTTTTCCGGAAAACAATAATTTATCGAGTAAGTAAACGCTATTGAAGAAGTTTTGGAAAGTTTTTCACGTCGTTGAATGACATTGGAAAAGGGCGGAGGGTGCCGTGTGATAAATCTGACTTAGTGTCGTGAGCAGGCACCTCGAGCCCACAGGTACCGCGCTAATGAAAATATATGACGGCTCCGCATTTCCTGCATTTCGTTAAAAGTTTTTTTTTCTACTTAATGAAAACATATGGCGTTAAAAGTATGTTAAGTTAATTAAGTCGTCAAACGCGGTTTCTCTTTGCAAAACAGATGGTATGATTTATACCTAATAAATCATACCTAAAAAACGGTGTAGAATTTTCAACGTTGCCACAGAGCGGTAAGTCGAAAATCTAAAATTGAGCTTTTATTCAGGCCTTCAATCAGCCCTGGAAACAGATTATTCGCCACTAATCTTGCTCATATTGAAATTGAAAAAAAACAGTTTCCATAAATGTAAAGTTATAAACTATCTAAAGGACTATTGAAGGACACCGTGGATTTAAAGTCAGTACAAGTCTGACAGTCCCTCCTGCTCTGCACTGGGTGGAAGGACTCATTTGATGTAATCATCACACACGCTAAAAAAAAAAAACTATCTGCATATTGCTAAGATCCCGCAATCTGGCACAAAACATAGCGCTTATTTTTCTTTTAGCAATAAAGGGCATCTGCAAAGCCGTCCGATCCAAGTGTGCCATAAATTCAACCGTTCCTCCCCTTTGTTTAGAGACAAAATATGAAAGCAAACTTTAAATAAAATTGCACTCATTTCTTTTCCACTGTCTGCGTCTGAATAAATAAAGTAATCTTAAAGTAAATAATGAGAGGAAATCTATTGCGAAATGTGTTCTTACGACCTTAAATAGAACAGTAAAGTGGATTAAGATGAGTCTCTACTTCTCTAGCAATTCGGGTTATTAATTTTCAGTGTCCTAATGTATCACGTGAATTCAACAAATTATGTCTTTAATTCAAGTGAATAATTTGTAACGCAAAACTGCATGGTATTTTTTATAAAAAATACTACCACAAACTACCAATTTCCGTTGCATTCATAATAAAAAACTATCAATTCGTAATGGAAAACTCATAAAAGAAAATCAGCGTTTTCCGTATCCGAGTAATGTGCGGATATTATGCACATACATAAAAAGATCTTAATTTGTTAAAGCGTCGAACAATAAATACTTTTATATATTTCATGAAGGCGCGCCTCGAACGTGTCTGGCGAGATTTTTCGCATTGGAATTTCACACAAAAGGCTTTACGTTATTAACGGCACTCAGATGATATTAAAAGCTGATTTTGCTGCGTAATGTTTGGTTTGCGATGTAAGGTGAAGCGATTCTTACAAAATTTATGTAACAGAAAATAAAAACTGTTGGACCCATAAAAAGTAAGCATTGCAAGAGCTGCGCAAAATGAAATTTAAAAAAATATAAATGTATAGCTTTTATTTTTAACTCTGGCTGCAGCTACAGCTTTGCTACATTATGATTCTCAAAAAGGTCAAAAATGCTTGGGCTGTCAATTTCTTACTTGTTTTTTTTTCCCTTATAAAGTTAGATATTCATTGCTCACCTTATACCTGCACTACGAATTGAAGTTTAACTTATCCTCTTTATTTTGCGTGGTAAAATCATCAGTAGGGCCGCGGTTACCAGATGAGACAGTCCCTCGACCCCGTTTAGGTATAACATATCCTTTTAAACTATCTGTTGCCAGCGGTTTCACCCTCGCTGCTCGGCTCCCATCGGTTGCAGCGTGATGCTATATAGCCTAGCTCGATAAATGGACTACCCAACACAAAAATATTAATACAATTAGAAGTAGGTGTTCTTGAGATTAGCGCGTTTGAACAAACAAACCCTTCGGCTTTATAGTAGGTATCAGTATAGATGGTAAACTTCGCAGTTCTTGAACGCTCAAAGAATTCAAGCTATGTACCCCGTGGACATTGAATCTCCCATAACTTGGGCCACGCACAAACCAGTGTGCCCCAACTCACGCCCCCATCCGTGCAAACAAACACCCTGTTTATAGCAGCTATTGTATGGGCTTAATTAATTCGCTTTTATGTGAGCAGTCTTTACGTTTTTGTTGAATCACCATCGCACAAATATTTCGCGACTTTTAATGTGTCTGCAATGAATTTGATATCCTTTTGTTTCGAAAGCAATTTGGATGTAATTTTAAAACTGCTAGAGTTCTTTTTTCTTTTTCTGTAAAAGCTCTTTTACTAAATTGCTGGGTTTATATCTATGAGGATATAAATTGATTAAGTTAAAGTTTGTATAACAACTTTTGCAATCCACTGTACTGGCCCCTGATGCCTTTGTACTCAGAAAAAACTTATTGAATACAACGAATTTTGTGCACAACACAGCTATAGAAAAGATATCATTTGATTAATTACAAATTACCTACACAAATATACAAAGGTATATACTTGTTAGAAACAGTAATTTATCACGTTCAGCACAGATTAGATACCTGCAATAATTTATGAACGCATACACAGTAGTTTATCAATGAGGGTGATCGCATAAAGTTCCTCCACTGCATTGCAATGAATGCAAATGAATGGCCCGTTATCACACGTCCACTGAGCAATTTGTCGTCAATTGCATCTAAATTAGCATCTTTATCTTAATTATGAAGGAAGTTATTAGTACTTTGGCAGTGGTGTGTTATCTGCAATATTATGATTACCCAAAGGTATGTTCATCGGCCTGTTGTCACAATGTCCACACAGACAGTTTGCAGTTCAAAAACAAATATTGAATTTGCGGACGCCGAAACCGAAACGCGGTCCATTTCATTTTGAACGCATCTCGTCATAAAATCAACATTCTGAAAGTTTTAATGGAATCCAAATATAAAAAATGCCATAAACGTTTTCCGTCCCTAATTTTGTAGACCATTAAAAATCTACCCTAGGGCGGAACGTCCACACTATTAATGTCCAATACAAATTGTATCCATAAATGTCATATACCAGCTAACATAGAACTTATGAGGTTAATAGCTCGTATGTCCCACCAAATCACTTTTATGTTATTATTTCACGAAACAAGGGCCATTGGCGGCTGCACGGAGATAAATCTGTCCCCAGTAACATGCACTTACCTTGGACTTGACTTATTTATTGCCCTGAATATCTGAACGACCAGAGAATAGTAACCTACGGTCATTATTCTGGAGAGAATATGATTCATCGCGCTTCTCCTCGGAAACGATTGATAGATTCATCACTTCTATAAATAATTTAATGTTCCATCTCCTTTTTTGATCGTTCTAAAAGTGACAGAGAAATGTTGAGCATTAAAGTATGTCCGTTCCTATTTTCGTAGCAGTTGTAGAGATGTCTACGAAAATCGTAGAGCGCTACTTCGACGATTTTTTGTAGACAAATCATTGCCGATCTTAGATTGTCAATTTTTTTTAGTTAATGTTAAGTGTTAACAGAGACCATGTTCATCGGCTATTATCTTGTAATTTATTACGTACCATTACATTTATTATTTGTCAAATTAATTGGTTTTAAATACAACTTTTACATAACTATTAACAACTTAATTAATTATAAAAAAATACCTATTATACATACATACATACTACATTTAAAAACAAAAATATTCACAAAAAACGTGGGAAAATTACTTAATAATAGTATCATATTAATTCACATTGTAATGATGCAGACTTATAAAATAAATCAACGGATTTGATTAGATTTATTACATCGATTGCTTTGTTTAGTGAATGGTGTTCAAGCAGCTAAATGCCGCCGTGTAACCACAGAATATAATGTTGCGTGTTGGTAATAATTAGCTTGGGACGGCTTCTTGGAAAACTTCTTAGGTACACAGTGATTTGTTGAGTGTGACTTGAGTTAAATAAACGAAAATAGCAGTTAAAATAACCAGTACCAGGTTAGAGACACGATCGCTGTTTTGTTCAACATTCTTCTTTGTTTTATATGACCTGGAAGATAGGAACATACTCAGAATTAATTTATTTTCACGATTAGTATTTTTCACGATATTAACTTTGACTAACTTTTTTGAACATATCATTATTCAACTGGAACCTAAACATATATTCGTCCATACTTCTCTATCACTGCTCTTCATCTCAGATGTCAGTAGTAAACTCCTTTCTAGCCTTATTATAATCCTTTTTACGACTTTAGGAACCTGAAATTATTACTGACTGTTTTTAGATCTGTATAAAACACATTAGTGCAATCACAGTGCCCAACCTAAGATATCTTGGTTTCACATCAAGGTATACTTCACAATAAATTGTACACACTTAAAAAGATGATTATAAAACCGATACCTGACACCTAATAACCTTCCTTATCATCAAATTAATCATGAAACTAATTGAAAGCTGAGCACATCACCGTGAGAGCGCAGCCAGTGTTGCCACGTACAATTAATGTGGTTTAATTAAGCCACGTGAACTTAGCGAATCGTATTAAAGGCCGATCGACTATGTACGCGCATAAATTTGCATAAAACTGTGTGCTGTACAAGCTCTGTCGATGTTCGCTTCTACGAAAAGCGATTCTCTATTTGCCTGTAACACTAACAGGGTTGGCAATTGAACTAGTGAACCAAAATTAGCTTTTTTTACGTGATAAAATCATCAGATGAGTCCTCCTACCCCGGACAGGGCGAGAGTGTCAGACTTATACTGACTAAAATCCACGGTGTCCTTCAATAGCCCTTTATGTTCCGGGGTCACGGTGATGGTATAAGTCCCGCGACCCCGGCAGGCTTTAACCCTCTGAGAGGGGGGCCCGTCATTTTGCTGACGCTCTTTGAGGCGCGCGTGGAACACGACGCTCCGTCGACACGGGAACCAAAATTAGTTTAAAGATCAAAATTGAATTGAAAGGCTATCGTCGTCCATAAGCGAGCTTTCACCCGTGATCGATGAATACAATCAACCCTTTGAGCGTAGTTTACGAAACATTCAAGCATAAAATGGTTAAGTTAAAGATAAGTTGGTGAGTTGGCAACCTTAGTAACAAGATAAGTGCATTGTTCAAGCAAAGGCGCTAAGCTATCACTAAGAAGTTGTATGCATCGCTAGTCTGCATTACAGATGTTACTTAACATTTTACAAAGGGTAATATGTGGTGTTTGAAGTTAGGTGCCTTATTTGTATTAGTATTTCCCCAGACATTAACGTTGCTATTGCAAGTATTTAATATCAAATGTTCTAAAACCGGTCTGCTGAGTCTCTTAGTCACAGTTCCGAACAGCCATTTAGCTTTCCTCGAAAACGTAAAGGCATCTGCAGAAAGCACAATGATTGATATACCAACAAATGGAATGTTTTGTTCCTCAAACAAATGCAGTTCACGCTCATTACGGACGAAATAAACCAGTTGGCCTACACAAGGAATTCTTGGAACATCGCGCACATCGAAAATCACAAAAGGGATTTGTATTAAACCAACGTAAAGTCATGCATCACCCAGCAATCTAGATTTATCCTTCTCGAAAGACATTTGACATCTCACGAGATCACCCCCCCTTCCCTCCCCTACCCCGCTCTTTACGCGATTTGTCCATTGTCATTATGTGAAGTGGGCGTCAGGCTTATAGGCGTCGGGTTTAAGTGAAGTGCTCATGAATTATTTACCTCCGTACCTTCGCATATCACATCACAATATCGTCTGGAGACCCTTGTGATGTTTATTTGGTCGAAGTGTGCTTACAGGTTGTTTTAAAAACCCGATTACGTATTTTACTCAAAAAATCTTAATTCTCATATTGATGGACAACTATTGAAAATGGAAAAGCTATTGAGTGTGTCACGAAAACAATAAATTTAAATCTCCGGCGTGTCATAATAGCGTCGTCGTAACAATCGCTGTATAAATTAGTAACAAAAGCTCGTTGGGCGTACAATGAATGAATAAAGATCACGACTAAGCAACTTAAATCGTTACACTGCTTAAGTAAAGTCTATTATGTTAATTAACATTCGAAATTTTAAAAGGAAAATAAACTGGGTTCCGTTGTATTCCTCTTTATAGCACCAACAGTCTAATCTAAACTTTCTCGTTACGTGAGCATGGAAATAGCAAGTTACCGTAGCTGAGTGCCGTACAGAATAGGAGCATATTGCACGCGCCAGTGCCCGGTGCAACACTGCACCCGCTATGATAATTTCGATAATGCGCTCAAAACACCGCATTGGCGTTCAGTTCCAGTTACAACTCACAATAGACTATTTACAGTGAAATTCGCTTGATGACTGACTATTCAACTTCGTCCATTGTGCCCGCTCTACTTCCATTTCTTTAGACCATCTAGCAGCCAGGGATTACATTAGAAAATTTTTGAACAAAAAGTTTCAGAGTCAAAGAAGGTTAATGTACCTTGAACTCTCTCGGAGCGACACTCGTAATTAGGCCCTTTTCTCCATTGTCCTTAGCTCTCGGAACAAAGAGACAATAATAACTAATCGTTCCGTCCCCTCCTTCTATCCTACTATTAACTAAATTGGTGATTGATGACGATTAATTCTGTAACAAGAAATCATATATGAACGTGTGCTTTAGTTGCACTTATTTTGTAGTAATAAAATGCAATTCAAAAATAAGTTTTGCAAATAATAAAGGGAATGTCAGTGGTCGTGCACCGTGGTCAGTAAGTTATGGCGCGGTGGTTCAATCGACCTGACCTTTGAGATTCCAGCAATGCTCGGAGCGCCGGCGAACATTGGCATTTGTGGTGTTCGGCTCGCTGAATTATAGACAGGTATTGAGTCACGCCAAACCCATAACAGTGATCAGAATTTTGGTCTTAATGCTTGGCATTAAAGCAAGGACAATCGAACGGGAATGCAGGCTCTTGTTACAAAACATTTTTAAAATATAATATAGGTACTGCAGGTATCACTAGAATGATTTTTTATTACACTCTCATGCAGCCAACCACAGCACAAACAATAACATACATAGGAAATATTTTCCAGCATGCAAGGGTACACAATATAAAAGCTTTTCGCGTGACAACTCCGCTTGGGATACTTATTAGAGAAAAACAATATAATGGGAACAGTGTCATCCGAAAAATGTGCAAAATGTGTGTCTATTGCAACTCCAGTGTTTTGTGTTCTTTGTTCTACGATACGTTACATTATTTGAAGAGCAGTAAATAAATGAACGATGGGTAATACCAACTCGGGTCATGGCCATCATCGGCAGCACAGCAAGAACAGGAAATCCAGAAGCCTTCCAACGTCGCCCGAAGTCAGGAGGTATGTGTATCGTAGTGGAAATATCCCGTAGACCATAGAGACATAATTAATCAATATATTATTATAGTAGGTACTGTTGCCATGGAGCAGGCTTTGAAATGGTCGGTTACTTGTAAGCCTCTTAGCGACAGAGGGATTTAACATAATAATTTTCTCTGAAATTAATTGCTAAAATTCTCGAGTCATGAAATAGAAATCATAATTATGAAGCCTCATGTTACGATCTTTTGACTCAATATTTATTTACTTTCTGTGTATTTTATGTCAATATAGCGCTATGAAAGCCTTCGAGACGTCCTAATCATGTCTTCTTTTATACCTCTTGCGTAGTAAATTACGGTATCCGTGGCGTTTCATTTCGTATTCTAATATGAATGCGGAATCATTCTTTGGCTGTAACGAGCCCTATTTTCCCAAGACGTCGTCTTTCTTCGGTTAGTACGAAAGCTCTTTGTTCACTCAATATCTTCAGATCGATGTTTAAAGAGCAGTTCACTTAGGGAACGAGGCTTAAAATACACATGAGTTTTAAGACTTTCCAAGTCACGTTTTACGGCAGTATTTCATCAATATCGTATAAATAAAATGGTGGATTATAATCTTTGATCTCTAGATTTCGTTGTTGCTACGAGTTGCGGAGGTGTGTAAACAAAGAAGGGAGGCTGGGAGGTGCGTCGCCCTCGACTCGCCCTTTTGTAGGCGATATTAATCGCTATTATGAGACAGCTATGAGATTATATGGCCTTGTAAGTGTGTCCGTACGATATGCAGTGCTTGCTCTCTGCAGTACCTTTTTAGTAGAAATAGAGTGTTTGTTTTTTCTTCGTGTTAATTCCAAGTACATAGGCTTTCTATAAATAGTAAAGTATCTACAATATTTTTCGTTTTTGGAAGTTTCAGTATAGCATTTTAAGGGGCTATATTTTAACCTGCATTTAAATAAAGGAGTTTAACTAAACTTCTCAATAAAACAGCAAAATGAAATGTAGGTTTTATAATAGCCTAAATTCAAAAAGAGAATGACAGCTCAAAGCTGTAAATTTCAAGAGGTACTCAATAGACCGCGTCGTGTGAAACGGTAGGACGTGACGTCACGTAGTGCGGGTCCCACGACAGCCTCTATTTCCGAACGAGCCGTTTGCTCCGGAAGCCATGTCACGCGCCCCGCTCCTATTTTGGAGGTGTCACGCCCTACAACACTGACACCTTTCGTTTGGCAATATATTTCTAAACATGTAAACAGAAAAATGATTTTGAAAAATTACTTGAATTTTCACACAACACAAATCAGAACATGTAGGTTACTAGGTAAGATTGTTTGAGGCTTGTATAGAGAAAATTGCATTAAAGTGTCAAGGCTTTCTAGACTCAGCAATGGTTACAACAAGGATGATAGATAATGACAGGCCTGTTGGTCTAGTGGTTAGTGACCCTGACTGCTATGCCGGGGGTCGTGGGTTCGATTCCCACCCAGGACAAATGTTTGTGTGATGAGCATGATCATTTGTTCTGTGTCTGGGTGTAATTTATCTATAATATATATATGTATTTTGGTAAATATAAGTATGTTTATCAGTTGTCTAGTACCCATAACACAAGCTCTGCTTACCTTGGGTCTAGATGGCGTTGTGTGATAGTTGTGAAATATTTATTTATAATATAATCCATACATCAATTACAAATTATTGCACATTACCTTCAAGCATAGAATATTAACAATAGTACTTGGAAATCTGAAATCAACTCAATTTAAATTACGTTAATATGGAAATTTGGGTAAGTGAAACTGATGAAATTTTGAAACAGTGAGACTTAACAATATTAATTAGAATTCTTCTCTACAATATTGCTTATTCCCTTAATTATATTGAGTAAGAAAGATATGGAACTAGCAATACAATCTCACCCTATAGGGTTCGAAGATTTTCTTGTTTGTTTACATAGTGGGTAGTTTGCAAGTATTGCGGTAACTAGAGCAGAGTCAGTCGTTCGGAAATGATAGTCACGCTTCCTTGAGCAAAAGTTCCCTTCTCGTGCTATGCGATATACTTGTACTTTCAGATTTGACGAGTTTCCAAAAGGGGAGCGTGAATTATTTTGGGTCACGCTACGATCTACGCTAAGGTGCTGATAAATTTGAGCATTCAATTGTAATGATTGCATTTCTGGTAATGTTGTCCCCGGAGGGGAGTGATGTAGCGTACCTACTTGAAGATCTACAAAAAGTACACTAGCGCCGTCTATGTCGTGAAAAAAAACTAAGACGCAAAAATGTCTATGTTACGGTAAGAGTGAATAAATGAAGATTATTAATAATTATCTATTATTATTAATAATTACCGAAAGTCGAGGTTAAAGTGATTAATTAATCACATTTGTCGGTTGTTATTAATAACTAGCTGTGCCCGCGACTTCGTTCGCGTGGATGTCGGAAATTACCAATGTATTTTTTTGTGCGAAGCGTCGGGTAAAAAGGTCTCCCTCCAAAATCCCACCGTATCCCATCGTATCCCATCTTATCCCATCTTATCCCATCTTATCCCATCTTATCCCATCTTATCCCATCTTATCCCATCTTATCCCATCTTATCCCATCTTATCCCATCTTATCCCATCTTATCCCATCTTATCCCATCTTATCCCATCTTATCCCATCTTATCCCATCTTATCCCATCTTATCCCATCTTATCCCATCTTATCCCGTCCTGTTCCGTCCTGTCTCGTCCTGTCCCGTACTGTCCCGTCCTGTCCCGTCCTGTCCCGAGCTGTCCCGTCCTGTCCGTCCTGTCCCGTCCTGTCCCGCCCTGTCCCGTCCTCTCCCATTCTGTCCCGTCCTGTCCCGTCCTATCCTGTCCTGTCCCGTTCTGTCCCGTCCTGTCCCGTCCTGTCCCATCCTATCCCGTCCTATCCCGTCCTATCCCGTCCTGTCCGTCCTGTCCCGTCCTGTCCCATCCTATCCCGTCCTATCCCGTCCTGTCCGTCCTGTCCCGTCCTGTCGCGTCCTATCCCATCCTATTCATTCTATCCATCCTATCCCATCCTATCCCATCCTATCCTATTCTATCCCATCCTATCCTATCCTATCCCATCCTATCATAATCATTAGATGAATTTTTATTTGAATATGTAGCAGAATCGAAGCTAGATCGCGCTATGAACTACGCGTCTTGGTGTGAACTGACCGTAATTTTACTTCTGAAACACTTTATATTCGAATAACTTTTGATAGACTGAACCGATTCCAATGAAACAAAAACTAAATTCCTCTCCAAGTTACGCTTAATCGTTGTGTATAAAAGTTATGTACATAAATTTCGTACATTTTACGTGATACCTGGACAAATAAACATACAAACAGACAAACAGACAAACAGACAAACAGACAAAAATTCTAAAAATGCTAGAAATGGGTTCTATTGGTTGTCCTTTAATACCCTGGCTAAATTTTTTGAGTTTTTTTTTAATGTACAAAAATAACTTTTCTACAGTTTTATTATATGTATAGATTTGACCCTAGTAGTGATAAATGTAATAAGTAAAGTTCCTTCACAGGAGCAAGTCGACGGAGCCCCGCTCCGCGGGGCTCCTACTTCTGCGTGGTTAAAAAAAAATAACCACGAAGAGTCTCTTCTAATCTAAATTGTCCGAGTCGGGGTGCCAGCAAGTCCCGAGGTTAGACCTAGTTCTAACCGGCTAAACCTAGGTGTAACCGACCACATACGGTTAAACCTACGTGTATCATACTTATCTTCAGTTAGCACTAGGTTTAGCCGTTTAGTTTATTAATTTTATAACTTTTACCAATATGTGTCGTGAATTATTAATAATTACTACTAAAAGTAATAAATTTCGATCGTTTATTCACATTTACCAAAACATGTGGTTATTATTAATAATTTTGTAAAAATTTTAATAATTTTCAATCAATCAGATTTACCGTAACATCTACACCGCGCAATCAAAGTTAACAGCGAACTTAGAAGACATAGAAAATTCCGTATTAGAATGTCGGGCAGAAAGCCCACCAGACACAACACCAGTCTGGTCGGAAGGAACCTTCCTTTTCACCGGGTAGCGAGGAACTTTACTCTCTGTTCCTCCTACCCCGAAAATATAACAGAAAAAGAAACGAAAGCATTCTAGCAATCATTCTAACGAATTCTGCCACGATTTTTGTTGAGCTGACTGCAGCCGACATCTTTTATAGCGCATGCTATTATGACTAGTGCTGAAAGAAATCATTGGAACTGGGAACCATGGCTTACATAGCACTTGACCAAAGTTAAATATAGTATAGTGTCCAGGTTCATTTTAGTTTAAAAAACGCTCAATTTATTATTTATAAACAAGCTATTAGATATTGGTTAACATGGGATACCAATTGCATTCTCAGATATTATTTGTTTGTGACTTTGTTCCACAGCACGTGAGGCATATTCAAAAACATGTTAACTAAACCATGAAAGCATACAGTACACCACTGTTATACCAGTCTATCTATCGGTCCACTCGTGTCAAATTCATATCTGTTACGCAAAGCATGGCGGCGCATGTCAAATGACACGGAGTCGAGTTGCGCGCGCGCAGCCGACGCCACATGCTCATTGTTTGGATATCGCCCTCGTTATCGATCGGAGCTTTGATCGCACAAAGGGCCAGCACTTAGCTGCATTCTAAACAAGCCTGCATTCTGTTTGTGAGTAAGTAAACTGTAACAAATACATAATTTTGATATTGCTGCTAGTTACGTAACAAAGGTACCTACTTTATGAACTGTATTTTTAGCCTATGGAGTATCGATTTCTCCATTAAAGGAGTAATTAAATTTTAGGTTATTATTATCAGATTATTTGTTTTTAGTTCGTAATTTTCGTGAGAATACTGGTGTTTTCGTTTTGGTCTGTTAATGAATCAAAATAAAATCCAAGGGCTGTCTGGAAGATATCGCTCTAAGCGATCAGACCGCCACTGTAACCATAGTTTTAGCAATATTGTAAAGTAGTAGTTTTAAAATTTTTGGTGTACATAAAGTTTACTCTATTATTTTCGATAAAAGTCCCATTTTCTTACAAAATCCGGGCTGTGCCTTGCAGAATACTGGACTCATAATATTTGTCTCAATATTAACTCTGAGACTCTTGTTAGACTTTTGATTGCTCACTCCACGAAAAGTAAATAAAAGAATCCTAGAAAAGTTTTACAGGTCAGTGAGTTCGAAATACTTTAAAATGACAATGGGAATAAAGGTATTTTTACCGTAAATCAAAGGTGAAATTGGATAAAGATCAGTTTTTTAATCGCAGCACCTATGTGGGTGTCAGTAGATAGTAAGAAACAGGAATAAAAAGAGCAATTCTCGTCTAGACCGCAGACTATTGGATTAAGATGTATCGTATCGTAGTGGAACTTTAGACCGCGATACAAAAGAAATCTGTACTTGAAAGAAAGAGATTTAATGCATTTTCCATTGTTACATTGCTGTTTGTCTTTCTTGTTTGGGAATAAAGAAAAACACGAACTTTTCAGTACAGTCGCTTTCAGAATTTTAAAAGTACCCTTTTGCTTTGAAAATATTGGTGTCGAAAAAGTTTTTTAAGCACAAAATCGAATCTAAACCATCTGACTAACGTATTTACACTTAGTACTACCATTTACCAATACTTTCTCGTGACTATGCGTTTGTAAAATCATGCGCTGATGTTGCTGCATGCGACATCTAGCGGGCAGTAGCGAAATTAAATAAATTATAAATTTTATTTTCCTTTGCTTGTCTTCAATATTTATTTATTTCACAAAGGACGTGCAAATATTTAATTCTTTTAATCTACATCATGCTTATTCAATTTAGAAGTAACTAAATGTAAATTCTTCTGAAAAATGATCATGACAATCTTGCAATACGAAATATCGTGGATAATCGACTCAATTGCGTTGATAAATATTATTCGATAAGCTATTATAGTAAGGGGCAAACGAGAGCTTCTTAGCCGGTGGTTTATTATGAATTCGTGAGGCACGCTCGTGCCTAGGCGCAGTTCAAGCGGGCGTATCGTGTTTTCCTATTCGGCCAGTAAGTCTATCTGGCTAAGTAGTGAGTACTGACCCGACGGCTGTAGGTCCTTATTAATGTATGACCATTTCCTTAAAGAGCTTCTCTCCTATTTATGTGTTCTAATTTCAGATGTTCTGATGCTATAAATAGTATCTTTATGTACTGGCTTCTTTTCGTGTCGAAAAAAAATACTTGTAACTCTTCCTTGGACTCCTTTGGTGAACAGAATCACTGTTCACCAAAGTAGTCCTCAAAAAAAAGGTCGCGGGACTTATTGGTCGCAGGACTTATTCACCGTGATCCCGGAACATAAGGGCTATTGAAGGACACCGTGAATTTTAGTCGGTACAAGTCTGACAGTCCCCTCCTGCCCGGTGCCGGGGGTGGGAGGACTCATATTTTGATGATTTTACCACGTAAAAAAAAGTCCTCAAAAAAAAACGGTTTACTAATTGCTACTGTTTATAAGAGTTAGATGTATCAATCTCGTTATGAGAACAGTTGATGAAGAAAGTTGCCAAAGAATTTTATGAAACCACAGCCATTTTTAGATTCTTTTTTGATGTTAAAAATACACAAACTTTATGGCTTCTGCTACGTTACGGGTCATTACTTATGAAATAGTGCGACAATGTTAAATGTCGTTGGGTGACTTGTGTTATATCTTACTGTGGAACTTTTCTATGATCACTTTGAACTGTATACGTAGTTAATATGCTGACAAAACCTGTTAATTTAAACCAAAATTTGTAAATTTTTAAATATTTCTAGCGTATGTTTGCGGCTATACCTGTGTGGAGTTCTATAATGTATTTGTCTCATGGGATTGTTGTATTAGTTGGATAGAAAGTTTTAATTGCCAAGTTTCATTCAATTTATTCAGACTAATTTTCTCTATTTAGAATTTTTAGAAGTAAGGTTTTTATCCAATTCAAGTAAAAATCATATAAATTTCCATCAACATTTTTTCAGCTAAATGCCCCTGCAACCCTTACGACTTTTCCTCTAAACGAGCAAGAATAAAATAATGCATTTCAGATGTTCTTTAATGGGCCTACGGGTGTTAAAATCCGGAAACCCGGTAAAATATATCATCACCTACCCTTCTACCAATGCGGAGGGGACTGAATAATTACGGTTCATGAAAAATTTACAAGAAAATCTGAAGCAAAATTTTTATGAAATGAGAAAATAGAAAAATGGCGTGCCCCTTTTTCCTGTTTTAAGAGTCCAATTGACTTAGGCCGAGGCGTAAGTGCTTAGCTAACATTTCGATTGTCGGCTGAACATGTTACTTATTGATAGGTTTCAGTAAAAATGTATGACATGGCAGCTGACAGATAGATATTACAGTTTACAGATATTCATGTTCTTTTATCAAGGCATTTTTGTGTGTTAAGAAAATGACAATTCAGGAAAATCCAAGTTCTGTAATACATTATTTTAGTTTCGTATAAATATTATTTCCACGTAACTGGGTACGTTCTTCGTTTCTATAATATATTTTAGCAATATAGTGGTCAGGCTAAGGCAAAGTAGCAGTACAAAGGATTTTTTGATCCCCTTGAGCAGACCGGTGGTCACTGGTACTTGTAACTTGTAATTTTTACTATTACTGACCCCTATTGAACGTTATTGACTTTACAGTAAGGTTCAAGTTGTAATTCAATGAACCGCATCGCCTTCCACTCGTAAAATCATTGATTATTTTACGCTTATACGCATGAATGAAATAAAACAATAATTAACGACGTTATCTATATTAATTTATGTTAATCGATTTCCCATTCACAGGATGTTATCATGTATCTATCTATTGATTATATTATTTCATGCATAATGTATGAAAGGTATTAGGTATTAGGGCTATCTAGCGTGTAATACAAATTGCGATAATTCATTGAGAGGATTATGATTTTACTTGGTTGTGTCCCTTTTCCAAAGATGAAATTATAACCGATAACTGTCTCAGTGACGTTAACACTAAAGCCTTTGTGAAACAGACAAGCGAAGCAAATGCGATCCGAAGAGTTTTATTTGTAATGTTTGGAATTGTTTGAATCCAGACAAATTGAAAAATAAAAGCGGTCCGATAGTCTATGTGACTGGCTTCAAACAATTCCATACATTACAAACAAAAACTCTTCGGATCGCCTTCGCTTCGCCTGTCTGTTTGACAAGGTTTGTCTGTTTTGCTGGTTTTTGAAAAAGACTAGAACTCGGTTTTTCGAATACTACATTATTCAAATCAGGAAAATATCGCCTTATGTGCATATTATTATAGTTACATACAATCAATAGAAGACTTCCTGAAGCATGTTGATCAATATATGTTAGTTCGTGGTTTAAATGTTTGTTCAACAATGAATATTTTGCAGGCAAGTGTCGGTGCTGCAGACGTCGATCCCGCTGCCCGCTTCCGCCGCTGCCGCTCGCCGCGCCCCGCCCGACAAGCGACCACTGCCCGCCACTCCATCACATGCAGGTAAACACAACTTCCTACTATCTATGTTGGCCTGGTACTTGATCTATGAAACTCTGTACTGTTAACCGGCTGTTATAGGTTAAAGGCTAATGAAAATGTTAGAGAAACTGGTTCTCTGTTACTTGATTGTAACGTGAAGGTAAACTTTCCTCCTGTTTAGTAGTCAGGGATATTCAATAATGTAAGTACTGGCTTAGATGTACATCTATTTATCCCGTATTTACAAATATACCGCAATAGACGACACGGTTGGCGCAGTGGCTGTGCAACCGATGGCTGTGAAGCCTGTCGCGGGATCGATCCCCGAACGGAACAAATATTTGTATGATCTGCAAGTTGTTGTTCCGGTGTTTCTGTATGTTTTTTTTCTATTTTTGTAAGCGCACCCACGATACTGGCTGAAATTCCAAGTATGGGGCAAAGTTTGAAAAAAAAAAGTAGTAATGTAGTTCGTAAAAATGCTAATGCTCAAAATCATGATGTAAATAAACATACACCCAAGACGAGACAGAATCAAAAACACAATTGTTTCAATTCCAATGATAAGTACGCAGAAAAACAACAAACAACATTTCTACAATGTTGTTGTTGTTTAAGTATTCCAGAGCAGTACAATTCAATACTTAAACCGTCCATATACATAAACATTGAGTAATACTTACTAAGTAGTAAGAAAACTTACTAAGGAGTAAGAATTGAGGAAATGTATTTCCACTTTCAACGAGGAAATTCATCGATTGTTCCCAAATTAAACCGGTTCTATTAGTAATGAAATACATAGTAGGACAGGCGATCGAAGAAAATCAATAACGAGTCGTTAATGTCGTGAGCGATACCAATTACTGGTGGTAGGATGTCAATTGTAAGCTGTCTAGAAAAAAGATAAAAGGATTAATCGGAATTGAATTAAATGACAAGCGTTAGCTCTTCTTAACCCCTGCTGCTAGGCTCCTACTGGTTCTAGTGAAGTTAAATAGCTAAAATAGCCTATAGTCTTCCTCGATAAATGTACTTTCATAAACAAGAATAGTTTTTTCAATAAGAACTAGTAGTTTCTGAGCTTTGCACGTTCAACAAAACAAACAAACTCTTCAGTTTTTGTAATATTGGTATACATTTTCCCGTCAAAAACATTGTAAATGTTTTAACCAATAAATCTTAGACTTAAATTAATTCCATATCATTTAATTAAGTACAAAGCTTATTACCTACTCAATAAAACAATAATTATGTTTATTAATAAGTATATAAGTACAGTCAACAAAAGAAATAAGTGTCCAGACAGCAAACAAAATAATGGTTTTCCAAAGTTGTGTAATAAATTCCAATATGTCTGCGTAACATCTTGAACTATATGTAGCATACAACCAAAGAGCAGACATATACCTTTTTTTTTGCGTGGTAAAATCATCAAATGAGTCCTCCCACCCCGTGCAGGGCGGGAAGGACTGTTAGACTTGTACTGACTAAAATCCACGGTGTCCTTGAATAGCCCTTTATGTTCCGGGGTCACAGTGATGGAAATAAGTCCCGCGACCAGCAGGCATATAGCTTATAAAAAACCGATTAAAACTGGCTGGTTGGTTTCATATTATCTCTTTTAGTGACCGTACCTACATACAATAACGACAATATGGCCAACAGCTGCTATCTTTGCAATTCAAGTAGATATATAGCTAGTTTGTATTTATCTAACGAGTCTTACTAAACAGGTCATCGTATAATATTAACTACTTACTTTGAATATCGCTTACAACTTCCTTTTCATAAAGGCAATTTAAATATAAAGTGGCTATTTAATTCGTGTATTGTCAACGTATGTGTAGGTTCTAGGTACAGAGTTATTAGTCAATCTTTCTATGAAAGGAAGGCTGTGTTGTCGGTAAATTGTATAATAATTAATTAAATATAAAGCTTGATGAAATTTCTGTAGTCTTTCAAAGATTATATACAGACTAACTATTGCATAAGGGCTTAGGAGTCAGTACCACCAAAATTGGTTCGGCAGTTTAAGCATGAACAACAAACATAATATTTTATGTGTAAACTACAAGAGCTTCAAGCTTCAAGAGAAGGTAAGGGACCTAATAAGGAAAATATAGCCGTACCAATACAACACACACTTATTGTACACACACTTTATTGTATGAAAATACAAACGCCTCTGGTGTACGATCGAGGAACTATTTTTTTCTATCAAACTAACGTAACATCAAGTACCCGTTTATGTCACAAGAACGTGAAATAAGTCATGCTAGGGCTTCAGACCCCAGATTAATTTACGCGTACGTAAACAAACGCAATAATTCATGAACAAAATACTTCACAGGCAGTCCAGACCAGACATTAGAATTAAGTGCAGGCGTCTTGTCAGTGAGAAGTCTAATGAATTAAAACCAATTACTTATTTAGCTCCCGTCGATATCTAGCCTCTGCACTCAGTGGGAGGCGTCTGTTTGTCTGTTCGTTTCAACGCCTCGACAGATAAACAGGCTGAATTGAGACTAATGATGTAAGAAACACGTCGACGTTTACTCGGGAAACGTTTCTTTTAGTTAAAGCCTTAAATAGGACCTTAACAGTCAATTAGGAAACAGTTCTTCTGTGGTACTATTTTCACAGAAAGCGATATAAAAATCTAATGCCAATCAAGTCTTGGAAACGAGATTGCTGACGTAAATTGCTTCCATTCGCCTCACGGCGTGCGAGTGCTTCATTTTCTTCAGCGGTCTTAAAATATTTAGCTGAATACGGCCTAACATATGTACGACACGTACTTTCATCTCAAAAGTTCACGGAACCCGTGGAATATGAATTTGCAGTCAGCCTTCAGCTTTCATTCCCAAAAACCGTCGCCGCAACCCAATTTGGTGCTCGTAAACTCACCTGAGGTCTGAGAGGTCCCTAAAATAAACTCCCGAGTGCCATACCTAAGGGTTTACACGAACTTTATTCACTTACCCTCAGTGATAAGTGCCCAACGTCATACGTTTTATAACTTGCCCACATGCTGATGAATACTGCTACACGTGTAGTGAATCGTCCCCTTCGTTATCTTTAGATTTTTTGTTACACTTTCCTTATCAAGGATCGTAGTCATAAACGTTTGGTATTAGATCACTTTCGTGTTTATTTTAGATGAGTAATGTGGATTGATTTTTTTCTAAGAAGTGCTTGGTTGGCGGTTACCTATTTTGTTTGTATGTTGTTTTAAAACTTTCTCGTATAATTTCGCTGTTATCGTTTTTTTTGAAGAAGTATTCAAGGGATGTTGGGACCTTTATATTGAATTATTTGAGTTATTTAAATAAAACATACTCATATGCCCCTCCTTCTAATATTCAAGGGCATCTTATGCGAGGGTTCAAAGGGTGCACAACAGTGGGGTCCGGGGTCGACGTAAGGTCTCGGTTGGTTGGATTATTGGATTTAGATGTTTTCATTAAAAGATTTATTGTTGTTTGTCCAGGAACAAGATTGGTTTTATACATCAATTTATGATTATCCTTGAAATTAGTAATGTAGATGCAAGGTATAGCTCTTTAATTGTTTTATAAAATACGTACCTATAAGAATCGAAACAATCTTTAGAAATAATACGACAGTTTTTTTTATTGTTTCAAAAACTATATTGCCGATATCTCAAAAAGTGCGACACAAATTCGTATGTCAACACGATTGATATGATTCTCACGCAGGTCGAGTTATCTTGAGACTCGCTGTGGCCCGTTGATATCGTTTAGATGTCGCGCTGTGGTTGATGCAGATGCATCCTCAGTTGACGGCCGCGACTCACGCTGGCCGCTCACTGACGTTCTAATTTTAAAATTGATTCTGGAATAAAAGTGATAGACATTTGAATTAATTATTTTAAAAGTTTGAAGTGTTTGTGGTTTTTCGCGTTTGTGTAATTGGCCAGGACGATTAATTAATCTGTGTTTGTGATTTTGTGTAAATAAGAGGGTAGACTGAAGTTTTGTGTAAGTTTTGTGAATTTTTTGACAAACAAATCTAAATTTGAACATTAGAAATCATACGTCAAATAAACTTTGATTTAGGTGGCGTTTAACTTACATTATTTTTTTACATTTTTTGATCAGATTTTAGGAATAAAAAAAAATACTTTTCTAGTGGTACCCTACGGACCTAAAGAAAAAATATGCATGTAGATGGCATGTAGTTTGAGTGTGTCATATTCATACGGTCATATTGCTAGTGATGGATAGTCTCGGCCTAAATAAAGAACGGATGTGCCCACAGTTGATTGACAATGTTATTTGGCGCACTACAACGATTCGCTTCCTTCGGGCTATGCAATACCTACTACCTGAATGTAGCCATTGTTGGTGACTGTACAGACTGCTGGTATTTTAAAAGCATCGGGTGCCAAAATACAAATAACGTTTTGCCAGCACCCAAAAATAGGCCAACAACAACGCGTAATTCCGTTAGTGATTGAACCATTTTCAACCTTTAAATCTATACATTTCTTTGTTCGTTCACAGGTACAGTTTATGTTCCATACTAAGTTGATTACATAATGAATCTAGGTCTTTGTGCTTTATGATATGATAAAATGGGGGTAAATGCTAAAACATTGTCATTTGAGCAAACGAGAAATACTCAGTCTGACACTTTCTAGGATTCCGTATCCTAAAGGGTAGAACTATAAGACTCCGCTATCCGTCTGTCTGTTACTTGTCTGTATCTTGTGAATCGTGATAGTTCGATTGTTGAAATTTTCATAGATGATGTATTTCTGTTGTCGATTTAAAAACTGAATTAAATAAATATTTAAGGCAGGCAAACACATCATGTCTGTTGTATGCGAGGCTTTAGAACGGATATGATTTTTTGACGTTTAATACAAGCACCTAAATCTTTGATCCTCTGTGCATACTATTTTTCTATAAGTACATACTATTTGTAATCTACTATGGATCTTGCATAAGTAACACTGTCTCATAATTACTTTGTAGGTGTTAAGTAATCATAACACAGGTGTCATTATTAAAACAAAGGCATAAGAAAGCAGGAGGCATTTACTTTCATAATTATAGGACACACACGAGACAATAATTACAAAAGCTATTCCCTTCTGAGTCAGTGTCCATATCGGGGCTGTTGCTAAGTCGGTAAAATATGTGCATAACCATCGCCTTTGTTTACTTTCACCAATGAATAGACTTAGTATCGTTTATTTTATGCATCGTGTTAAAATCATCAAATGAGTCCTCAGTTCCTCACCCCATACTGCCAGACTTATACGATTATGCTAACTAAAATCCAAGGGGATCATTCAATAGGCCTTATTAGCCGACCTTAATAGCCGTAGCCGTCACGGTTATCTGATAAGACAAACCGCGACCCCGGCAGGCTTTTACATTCTAAGGGGAGCCAGCTTTGGCTTAGGTTGCTGAAAGCTCTTTGAAGCGCGCGTGGAACACGATGCACCGTCGAACCAGACATGATCCATGATCTGACGGCGAGGCATACATAACTTGACGTCCGCTTGCCCAGACTTAATATTAAAACACTGTACTTCGATGCCAAAACAAACAGCTCACTATCCGCTGGGAACCAATAATATGTGCTATTTATGGCTACCATTGACTCATTAATGTCCCTTGTTTAGGGTTACTTTACGCACACGCATACATTCGAAAAGTAATGTAATGACATCACGAATAATTATTTTAGCCGGTATGGTATCGATTTGTAGCGAACCAGTGTTAGGTGATCTGTTGCATTGAATCGAAGTTCCCTGCCTTGGAAGGACTATGTTTGAAGTAGAAGGGGTGTTAGGGTTCAATAATTTTTGGTGGGTGCAGTACAGCGCATGCACTGTTCACTGCAGGTTAGTAGGCGAGTAGTCGCGCGCGCAGCCCGAACAGACCACCCGTGCCTTTCGATAAAAGCTTACTCAGACTTATCTAGTGAGTGTTAGCTCTTCATTGATAATATTTACTCAGCTTGATGTGTCAGATTAAACTTTGTAAATAATTCGATAAAAACTGACATAGTTTCGAAGTTGTGACTTATTTATAAATTGATAGGATGTGGAGTGATGCGGATGTCTAATGTAATCAATGATGGAATGCTATTGTTTTATTGCAGGTGGCAAGAGTGGCTTGTCGGCTAGCTCCAGTCGCTCGACTAGCCCGCTGGGACAAGGAGCTGTCAGCTTTATACCGCGAGCGCCAACTTCTTCATCCGGGTAACTTTGTTTATCTAATTCAGTGATTTAAGAGTTTAAGTGGTTTTTGTCTGCATTCTTCCGTTTGTTTTCGTGTCAAAATGTGGACCGAATTCCTGATGATGTTATTAGAACTACAACTTATTTATCTCGAATAATAATGGTTTTAGTGTCTACAACCGCAAACAGTGAACCTAGAATTCAGTACTCTGAGTCAGATATATTACATTTTTTGGATTACAAAAGTAGCTGGTGAAGTTAGTGGGCAAATCTATTAAAATCCATTATCTAATTTTTTTTGTTATTTGCGATACCGACATTAAAGATAATTTTAGATCGAAGCTATAGCCTTAGAAGATTTTTGTTTATAGATTACTTAGATATTGTAGTATCTCATGTGCCGAATGATTTTTAACAGCTCAACATCTCAGGGCCCCCAGTTCTTCATTGTATACTTAGTAGATACCTACTCTTATATGTTTCTAAATTGAATAAATAATGGTCCAATTCTCAGATACATAGATGAGAAAGGTCAGTAAAATCGGGATTCAGTTCAGTTAAATTCTAACGACTAATTTTATATGACCAGTAATGTTTTATTTAATGTTATACAATTATATTCAGAACTGTTTCTGGCCATAACTATTAAACCCTGGGATCTCACACAATAATTACCTGTCCAGATTTGCTGCGGTGAACGAAATTCACCGTTCGTCATAATTGTGCTTTAATAGACTTGTGTAATGCCACTAAACTTGATCCTTTTGCTTACAGGTCACGACCTAACTCCTCGCTGCTAGCACCTGGTAGTAAAATCCCGTCGACATTAATATCGCAAACACAGCAACACCCTCAGACACCGTCCAGTCAAAATGGAACACCTACAAAGCATTCCATGCTCGATAAATTAAAGCTTTTCAATAAAGACAAAATAAGTAATGAAAAACAAAACAGCAAAAGCACTGCAGTTTCAAAACGTACCAGTTCATCCAGTGGCTTCTCATCAGCTAAAAGCGAACGATCCGACTCCAGTTTAAGCCTCAATGAATCTTCCAATACCCCCAACTCACATATCAAATCATCTAATTTAGTAGGACCCAAAAGTATAAGGCAACAAAGCGATACGTTATCAAAAGACAAGTCTGCTAAAAATGTAAAACCTAAACTAGTTAGTTCTAAATCCCCTAAAGAATCTTCCACGAGTTTGAACAAAAGTAGTGGTAAAACTAGTGACAAATCGAGAAATAGCCCGAAGCTTCCTGCTCGAGATAAAGAATCTAAACTGGCTGCTCCTAAATCAATTAGTAACACCAAACTAAATCAGATAGATGATCATTCAAGGAACTCGAACTCAAAGATGGTCAAGTTATCTGGAAGTCAAATGAGGCTCAGTGAAAAACGAAGTGATAGCAGAACAGACGTCAAAAATCACCAGAGCCACGAAAATGTATCCCCACAACCAATTCAAGGAAACCAAAATCAAGCAGCATCAGGACAAAATCTTGGACCGCAGACTGGCATCCCAAAACCTACTGCTGCTGTGAAAGGAACCTTCAAAATAGCGAAAGATGATAGACATATTATTCATAAAAGTACAAATAGTCAATTAAGTCCTATACAAAGCAATTCTAGTTTAAATTCTACAAATAACGTAAGTGCACTTCCATTCAGTAGAGAACAGTCTAATTTAAGTAAAGATATAACACAAAAACAGACCTTGGCAGTATCCCCGATGCCTGTCGTCAACACAGGAAGTCATACACACACATCGCAAATGTCTGAAAGCTCGCATTCAAATTCCACTCATAGTACTACAGGGCAACATTCAAATTCCAGTGATAGTAGCGTTATATACCGTCCTTCCAGTGAATCTGGTTCTGAAATATCTAAAACTGCTACTAACACGGCCAATAAAAGACTGGACATGAATACAACTTACATTAACGAAGTTATAAACGAAGCTGAAATCTCCGAGAAAGAAGCAGCACAGAGAAGACCGCTGGACAGGTCGGTCCCAAAACCTACGTTCGATCACAACAGAACACTGACAGAATTGAATAAGAGAATGGAAAATGAGAGTAGGTCAAGTACTCCTTCTCACTGTCGTGACAACTCGCTTGGCGACGATGAAAATCCAATGATGAATGTTTTGCCTATGAGGCCATTATTGCGAGGGTACAACAGTCATTTGACACTGCCCATGAGAACTTCAGGCTTGACGCAAAAGAACATTCCGGGCTACCCTCACCATGCTAATACGGTGAAAGCTAACTTCGGCAGGGAAAACATGGGATTGCGTGACCGTATAAATTACGGTCCAGGATTTTCTAACCCAGATTATTGTGATCTTGAAATAGCCTCGGGTTATATGTCTGACGGTGATTGCTTGCGACGTATAAATCTTGGAGAAATGGAGTGTGCTCGTAACAATGATATGATGGATGGATACATGTCGGAGGGTGGCGCTTCGCTGTATGGTCGCCGTATGAACTACCAGCAGCCTTCGCAGTTACAGCAACTCGATGAAAGGTGAGTTTTGTTTCTATATTTAGTAGTGTCATTTCCTCAACACCGCTTCTAATTTCACAATTATTTTCTACCAAACATCATAAACTCACGACCGAATCGCGGTGTCTCATTAATAAGGGTGACATTTACAACATAGCACTACTTATCTGTTCTAAAATATTTTGTGTTATTTTTGTATACGTTTATGATTCGCAAAGATGATTAATATCATCGACGACGACGAGATATAATTATCTCGTCGAGTTAAAATACAGCAAGAATTAAAAGACAACCTTAGAGCCTAAGATTCATTGCCGTGGTGGAGTTGCACGGTAAAGGCTGTGCTTTTTAGGGTTTTAAGGTGGCCGAGTACGGTACTATTGTATTAATGCAGTTTTATTAGGTACTCCTTTGAAAGTCTACCTATTTCATCACCATTAGTTAAATAGCCCGATAGATCGTGGTGTAGGTATTGTACTTCTTTTATCTTCGGATTAGTAGAGTCCAGTTTACTGCTCAATATACCGATATCAAGTGATCCTAGATCTACGATCTCTTCATGTAACAAAGTTTATGTAACCACCCAGGTAGAATAGTTGTATTGATTCGACCTTTAGCCAGATGTCTAGCACAAACGGCCTTAACGGATATCCAACACTGAATAGACTATACAATGTGGATAGTTCTACTTTTAAATGAAGTTTAACTAGTTCATTGATTTATGGAGTTTGAAATTTTTTCAACACAATAGGTGAATTGATTTGTTATGGATTACCCTTTAGTAATATATGTACCTCTTTAGATAGTATAATGTTAAGGAAATCCATTTTCCAATAGCGTCGTCTGAGCCTCTCAATCCACAAGTGGTCGGCCCGCCTTCCGTCACTCACCGACATAATGTAACGATGGTCTAACGTGTATGTCATTCGCATCATTACCTTCATCTTCATTGTTAGTTGAAAGTCTGTTAAGAGCAAGGCGGCCTCAAAGATGTGTGTTTTTTTTATTCTTCATGCAGAAGATAGTTGTAGGGAAGAAGGATATCAGAATTCTGGTTGAATTTGACTCAAAGTCTTTGTATTGATAGCTTGGTGTTACTGCTATAGAAACATTTACTATTAGGAAATGTTATAGTCTAACTTCAAAACTAATATAACAAAATAACGTCATGCTCTCAAAGTTATTATCGTATTCTTCAAGTCCACTATTAACCCAGTACCTACTTACTTTGAAGTTGTGAGTGCCTATTCCTCGCATGTGACTCACCAATCTAAAATCAAAGGCAAGTAAATGTTCTGGTTGCGACAGTTTGGGAAGTGTTAGTGCTGTTAGTAGCCTGCTAGTGTGAACAAAGCGTTTTGTTAATATTTGGACGCTGCTTCCCGCGGTGTGCAGCCGACGATCTCGTAGTCACGACTATACAGTGTACGGCTCACCCACACTGTCGCAGCGTTAGGGGAGAGGGCGGGGTGACCAAAATCGATACTCCTACGTCTCACACCGCCCCTGCCCCGCACGTCACCTCGGTGCCACCGCCTCGACCCTAACCACCCCCAACAGTACCGCACCATTCGGCACCTTAACGATCTCGACATAAAACTGTACTTTCGACGCTGCTCTCCATGACATCCTACGTTTTTAGGCATAGAGTCTGACTATGCTATCATGTTTTTTCTGCGTTTTCCCATAATGTTGTCAATCGATTTCACCCAAATGAGCTTTGAACCGAATTACTCACGCTCTGTTTTTCATTTCGTGAACTAATCGTGCTTAAAATAATGAAGGTATTAGCGTGTGGGTATAGCCTGTGAGGATAGAGGGTTTCAATGTCATATTGTGAGTGTCGGTGTGTCGCCGGTGGTGTCAGCGGTCCCGGTGGCGGCGAGTCTCGCGTACGGGTTGGTCGCACGGTGCGGCGAAGGCGGCGGCGGCGGCAGGGCGGGCGGCATTCGGCGCCGCGCACTATCGGCGTGCGGGCGCGCCGTACTCGCCGCCCGCGCTCACACACGCACGTGACAAACTTTCCCGATTTCCTCGACGGAAAATGTAAATCTGTTGCCGGCATCGATCGTCCCGTCGCCAGACGCGCGCTCGTCGAACCGAGCACGCCGATCACAGCTGGCGCCATGGAGCTGGACCGCACTTAACAAAGGATCGCGGAACCAACGCGCCACACGCTAATCTCGTGGACTGTTATTATTCCATTTAAACATTGGTGTTAGTTAATAAGTGTATCTTAGACGATGTAGTGGACCATATGCGTTGTGCCTTCTGTCACTTGATCTCGCGTACCGGTCGCTTGACGGACAAAGTTTGATTTGCTGTAATTTTATACGCCAACAATGATAATAATTTCGTGGACACTAATATAAGATCAGTGTTGCCTTGCTATGTGTCTTTGCTTTTCGCGTTAGACGTTGTTACTGTAAGCTTACGGTGCTTGATAGATAATAAAACAATTAGAAGAGTAATACGTTTTCTACCAATTTTAATCAACTGTGCTGAACATGGATAAAACTAATTTGGTGAGCCATTCTTGTTTTTTATCTTTTCTACTTTAGTGTTAGTCCAATTTAACTTATCATTATGATCAAGTTAATTGTCGTGAAGGCAATAACCCTCCAAACATGTGGCGGTTGGCGAAGTCAATGTATCGCTAGTTTGTCACATGTGGCCACCATTCCTGGCACAATATCGCATACTTATCATTTATAGCTTCAACAAACAATGCATAAAGGAGTCCATAATTCCATATTTAATTTTGTAATTATAATCAACAGTGTTACGTAAATGTCTCTAATGTGTGCAATAAGGAGACGGTTAGTAACCCGAAGCGATTGATCCGTGTAAGGTTATTACTTCGGTATCTGCAGGGTTATTGGTCGGGGCGGGAATCCCTTAGCCTGATCCCCCGGACTGGGTTCCTCAATTTCATTGAATTTCCAATGTTATTAAAGGTTTCAGGGTGTATATATTACTTTGCATATATGCGTTTAAACACACGTGTATATATTTCCTCGTAAAACTTATAAAGGCTTGTAAGTACGCAATAATGTACACATGAAGTGGGTATGTTATCAGTATTTTGTTACTGGTTAAGAAATAAAACGATCGAACCAAAATATTTAAATACTAAAGTCGTAAAACAGGAAGGAGTCGGTGTAAAAATGCTTGCCCGCTTAGAAAGTTAAAGCGATCAGAGAAATTTAAATCCACTACATTAAATTTGGTCCCCTACCTAAATGGTGGCTAACCAACTGAATCGGGACGTATGTTGACAATTTAGGTTTTCCATATCGGCGAAGACTTTTTAAGCAAGCCGGGTATTATTTTGTTTAGATTCACGCACTCATGGTTAGGCAGGGTTATAAGGACCAAAATGCATTGCCGCCGTCGATATTTTAGAGGGGTTACGTTGGCCGTGAATCATAAACTGGGTATTTTTATATACTCGTTTTATTCGCAATACACTGTCAATAAATGCGCATTGATTGCAGATCGCTAAAGTTGATTGATTCTATTGACTGTATTGATGATTTCATTTGTAGATGTCTGATTGCTCTATAGACTATATTGTATCCTATCCCAGCACGAATATAAATAGGTACACGTTAAATAAATCAATCATGATGTAAAATACCCAAGTACATGGGAGATACCAAGTATATATTACATACTTTAGAATATACGAACATAAACTACCCGTACTTCGTTTTACAAACTTGGAAGTTATGTAGCTGAAATGTCATTATTTCTTTTCTCTTTTTCTTTTATAACAGCTGGAAAACGGCAAGCGGAAAATCTGAAAAAGCACCTAACAATATAGGAACTATTCTCGCTGCAAAACTTTTAAATTCCGCGTTCGGATATTGCAAAGCGAATGGCGTTCTGTTTGTTCCGCTCCTTGAAATTTTAATGAGACGAAGTCGAGCGTTGGAAATAACTTGTTATCTTCAACGGCAGGTATTTCACAAGTACATAATTAACACGTTGCAATCGACTTTCTACAGTTTTCTCATTCTTTATTCAATGAATTTGGTAGGTATTGGAAATAATGAATGGAAGTTATGATGCTCCTATAAGCAGGTTTTTAAGATAAAAACAGACTTCCTTTTCATTTTTCAAGATCAAAGCCTTTATTTTAAGTAGGCAAGCTATAGCTTTCGAATAGTCAAAAGGCAAAAAATATTTTTAATTAAAACTACAAAAAATATGGTTCTGCAGTCACAGTCACAAAACATAATAACTGTGAGAATTTTGTAGTTAAATTTTGCTATGTCACATCATCTGCTATCTTATACCGGAATAAACTGTTCATTGTTGTCTGTTCATCAAATTTCTTTGTCATCAAGATTCGTATAGTCGTTCCAACGTAATTTCGGATTTCGAATACCTATTATGGTTAAAATGTTATGGATACAACAAGTCTGTTTTATCCAAGTCAAATAAACATATGTAGTTCCCTTTTATTTTCTCTGCGGTTACACTGTACAGTACCTATAGTAATCATACAAACTTTAAACAATAATATATTATTTATGTAGGTATGTCCCTACAGAAATGTACCCACATCAACTATCCATTCCATGTACCTACAACATCATTTTATTTGAACGTGTAAAGTCCACATGTGTTTCAAGAAAACTCTATAAGTGTAACAAGTATTAACTTTGACAAGGGTAAGCCTCCAGGCAGGGACGTATAGATCCTCGCCGTTACCGAACGAAATTAATGAAGCGAGACACTCGATATCGAAGGTCTTTTCAGCTCGAGTGTGAAACAAAATAAAAATATATCCATAAAAATATACTAATCTATATGTATCTAAGTAGATTCTAGTAGTCGCCCATATTCTGTGTTGGAAACGTGGTCATAGGTGTTCAGAATAAACGGGCAAAAATGTAATTTGTCAAGGAAAATTTTACAGAAATGCGGGCAAAGTAAATTTTTTAAACAGAGTTTTCGGTAAACAAAGGATTGTACTATGCAGTTAAATTAAGAAGGGAATTGCTGACGCCATTGTTTGACGGCATGCACCCCTTTTTAACACTTTCAAATAAACAATTATCATGTGGAAATACCTCTTAACAAGGTAGTAAAGATAACAGACGAGTACACTTTTAAAAATTAATTTTCACAACGTATTTTATTGCTTAACTTTATTTTCAAATGACAGTTGACAGATGGAGATCATAGAAACTCTCCTTCTTAATTGAACCGCTTATAAAGTTGCATTGTATTTAGAAAATTTTGATACTTGGCTCTCGTAGCGCCAGTTTTACTAGACTGGGTTACGTACTACGTTAACGCTACGTCGTAGTTCTGCCACGTTAACAAGTGATTTTTGCAAACAAATTTTAAGTAAATGATAAAGTTGGAGCCTCTCGGTTACTGGCTCCATAAGTTTTACATTTAACGAACGCTGGGAAACGGTGTCTATATTAGTAAAGTAAATAATCGAAATTTACTGAAATTATAAATGCGAAAGTTTCTGAGGATTAATGGATCATTTTAAGTTTCTTTCGCTTAAATGGCTCAATATATTTGGATGAAATTCTGCATGTAACACATAAACATGTTAATACATAAGAGTATAAATGACATTGTCAATAAATAAGCTTCCTCTTTCCTAAACACACTTATTTGCTGTGCCCGACAGGTTCCATGTTATGGTCTATTTATAAGTTTTACCACCTAAGAAAACATGTGGAATGCAATAAAAGTATTGAATTGAACTTGCATTTAACACATAGGATACCTTTTATCCTGATTATACGTTCCCATGGTATAATTTTCGACTTCCGCAAACGCGGACTCGCAGGCAAAACTAAATACATAAAAATACACAAAACAAACACTAAAAGCTGTACCTATATCGGTTTTCGTGTAACAATTTGAACATAAAAGCATCCAAGAGCCTCACTTTGGCTGATAACAAAGTGAATTCAAGTTGAAATAGGTACACCGGGAGGAAATCCGGTTAGGTTTGAATAGCTTTCAGCGTTCGCATCGACACAGACGTCTGTTTGTGCAACTTTCGTTGTCGGCATTTCAATATGTTGCCTTAGACTATGATTTAGATTTGAAATGCAAGTTTCAAACTGATCTGGCTGCATAGCTGCACAGGAATAGCTGAACAACCGCTATAGATGAAAAGATAATATCTACAAGTGTTTCAAGTTGTCGTAGAACTAAAGTTAAATAACTTAGTTTCTGTTATCAAATTAAAATAAACAAAGTGCTGATTAAAATAAGCAATTAATACTTATATTATTATATTGCCTTGACATTAAATAAACAGCGGTAGGTAAATGTATGTATTAATATTATAACATTTAGGTATTCTGCTTATGATATTTCACTTCAGCATCAACTTTTAGCCTTCACTTTAAAAAAAATACGTACTGAATATTACAAATATTTTTTTAACAGTCCATACCGAGTTCGGGCAATTTCAATTTCAATTTTTATATTACCTATTTTTGTATTAGTATTGTATTATAATTGTTAGTAAATAATATAATTATTACTAAAAACCATTTACTTATTGAGTACATAAAATTTCAAGTTCTCATAGATACAACATAAACAATATAATATTGTCAGTAAGTTCAATAGCATAGTATATATATAATATCGCTCTTCAGTGTCTCATTAAAATATGATTTTACTATTTTCTACCGACTCATAATGAGGTTGTCGCTGTTAATGAGCTGTTCGAAGCTTTTACGTGTTTATTATCTACATAATGTACTCCACAATATACATATGGTGTATTACGTAATGAACTAAATAGAACACCTACTGATATCATTAACGCCGCCACTCGAACTCGATAAGTACGTACTTCAATGCAGATTAAGTGTTTAATTTAATTGTTCAAACTGTTCATTAACTTTGGTGTTAATTGGAGATAAGTATGTTTGGTTGTAGTGTTTAATAAATTTTTGATGGAACTTGTGATGTTAAATGAGTAGGTACCTACGTACTTATCTGCTTTTAGGGATAACTAGTAGATGCCTACTTTCTATCAAATAAATTATACATTTGTTGAATACTATTTGTTGTCCGCCTTTAGTCACGTTATATTAATATGAAATATTATAAAATCTTCCCTATTTTATAGATATTCCCTTCGTCGCTAAGGACTTACGTACCTTTTCATTTTGCGAAAAAAAAAGTCAGAATCGGATCACTAGTTTCGGACAATATCATCTACATCTACGTCAAAACTTACAAAAACATAAAAATTAACCTCTTTCTGAAAAAAAAAAGATTTATCTATAAACTTAGTTACTCAAAAGTCCCATCTAATAACCACTGAAAAAAAAAATGTAAGCGAATGTTTACGAGCCAACAAAACATACGGAACACATTCAAATAAAACAAAAGAGCATTCATCATTTCAGCGAAAATAATGATGAGATGAACGAGAGAATAATGAGAAAGAGAGAGCTGCTCGGCTCATAGATAATGAGCACGTAGGAGACTGTTCCTTTCAGGAGATCCGTCATCATTAACGCAGGGCTTCGGGCGCTCAGTTTTCATTAAGACGCCAATGTTTCAAATGACAACAGCCAAAGGACTGTGGGGATGTATTGGTGTACCTTACGATTACTGTGTGTTCCTATTCCTATACCTATTATACACCTTATAAGTATATGTTCTACGGTTTTGATTGTCGTAGATTCAAGCACGTTGTTCAGGAGATAAAGGACTATAGGGATGTATTATTGTAGTTTGCGATGTAGGTATGTAGACCTACCTATAAACAGTAGGTATATTTATTATTTGTTGTAAAATAAAGCTTCTTTCTCAGCGTTTACAATGGACTAGGATTAATGATGTACTTTACAGTTACCAAATAGAACCTTTCATGGAACCTTTAAGTAGAAAAAAAATGAAACTTAGTAACACTGCTCAAAAAACATTGCGTACAAATGATACAATTTTTTGATGTGGAAAGTCCCCATTTACGTACAGGAATCACGGAAGTAATTAAAGTAAAATAATTTACTAGAAAATAACACAAAATGTTTTGGAACCTTTAATATATTCGTAACTAGAAGATTCGCAGGCCACGCCTGTTACTAGGTTTGAACAAAAAAAAAGATCACAATAATGAGATGAAGAAATACTTTAAAGCTTTATTAAGGGCCTTTTTACATCCTATCTACACTGGATACATACACCTATGTACTACACTATCGGCACTAATTGTCGTGGAAGAAAGCGGTGCGATCACGACGATGCCTGATTACAATTTTATCTCCCCCTGGCTCGTATACATGGCGTGTTGCAGTGTGTTCTCCCTCAGGTTTCATCCATGAAGTGTGGCTATTTAGATCTATGGAGTGTCTTTTATAGAGTGTACGCTTTAATAGACTTTACTAACAAGAGATTACCTCTTTGAACTGTGCATGAAAATGTGTTTCTCGATCAGACATAATTTTCGTTTATGAATATGATTGGGTATGTATATTTTAGGACTTAGATTAGGATTTTAATTCTCTGACATATTACAACGAATTAAAGCAGCACAACATTAATTTAGATGACGAAAAAACAACTTGCATCTTCTGAAGACAACGTTGCCTATTCTGAAATAACACATTTCAATCTTTACGTGGGATTTCTAACACCCTCTTTTTTTAATTATTATTTTATCATCATCGCTCTATTCCTGCCCAGGAATATTGATCATTCAAAAATCCAATGATGCAGTTTTAGTTCTCGACAAATCGGTCTCGAGACTCCTTTCAATATTTTTCTCAATTCCTCATAATTTCGGATTTGGCTATCCACGCCCAGTTGCAAAAGGTATAGGCAGAGACATTTTAAATGTGCCATGATGCCAACAGACAAGTACCCTTGTGGTACGCTACATTATAATGTTTCTTCTCAAGTAGCAAAAACCGCTCCACTTTATGATCTTGAATCTTAAATCGCGTATGAAGAATACATGAAATGGGAATGGGAATGCTTTTACTCAGCGAATTCGTTTTGACTAAATAATTCAAAAGTTCTCTCTCTTACATCGTTTTGCCATTAAATACTTGAATGTGATATTGAGGAAACTAGGTAGGTACGGTTAGCAACAAAAATCGATAATAATAAAATTGGGTTATTTAATCGTACCTATGGTTTTAAGTACGTATACAGTATACATAGTTTCTGCCTATGCCATTGGATAAAAGGTGTTTAACATAAACATAAGTAAAACTAAAAGAGCCTATAAATAGAGGTGTAGGGTCCGCTCGCCCCTTGGATCTTGCCCCTTATGATTAAAATGACCGACTCGCCCCGTATTTATTTATTTTGGTGTACCCACTCGCCCCTTATGAAGGGGCGAGTTGAAAATTGACATTAATATAATTATTTTGGTGTACCCACTCGCCCCTTGCGGCATTTCCATTGAAATTTAACCAAGAAAGGTACAGTCAGACAGAAAAATGCTTACAGTAAGAATAACACTACGTTTGATTACTTTAGTCAACTATATTTGTAATCTCACAAACTCGTCGTGATACTTGTGATTGTTTGATGGTTTGTGCTACCTGTTGAGAGAGTTGTATTACGTCGTAAGATAATTTGTGAGACCACATTTTCGCAAAAAAACAAAAGATATCGCGAAAATAAGGACAATTAGACTATGGCTATAATCAGCAATAGTACTAAGCAAGCATAAGTTCAAAGTTGAAAAATTACCTGAAATTGTCTTGTTCATTGACTTACTACCAGAAGTACTAGGCTATCATGTGTTCAAAGTGTTATTTATTTAAATATTTCTGGGTCGATTACCTGAAATTATCTTATTCATTCACTTACCAGCAAAAGTACTAGGCTAGCATAAGTTCACAATGGTATTTTTTTAAATATTTCTGGGTCGATTCAGAACCTAACCTAATCTTGGCCAACCCGGACCCAGTTCATGATAAAAAAAAACAACTAATAAACTACCTACCCAGAATTATATAAATACATACCGGTTTGGGCCTATGCTAGCCTAGTACTTTTGCTGGTTAATGTTGCACAAGACAATTTCAGGTAATCTTTATATCTACCCAAAAATATGACTACTACTTTGTACTTATGTTAGCCTAGTACTTTTGTTGGATAGTCAAAGAACAAGGCAGTTTCAGGTAAACTTTAGAATTATTTAAATACAGACTACCTTGAACTCATGCTAGCCTAATACTTTTTGTTAGCTTCTAATAGCCTCGCCTCACTGGTGTTAAAGGCAGTAGGGAGAAATGGGAATAGACGCTCGAAGTTGTAAGCAAACAACATTTATTTAAATATTTAAAAACTTGTGTTGCTTACAGTACTTTTAACTTATTAACAATCGGGGGCGAGTCAGCGTATCTAAAAGTGAAAGGGGCGAGTCGGTCATTTTAATCATAAGGGGCAAGATCCAAGGGGCGAGCGGACCCTAAACCTAAATAGATATTCATAGCTATGAGACAGGTTAATAGAGTACTGAAAATTAATGATTCAGTATGTGTTAATTCGAGGGCGAGTAAATTGACAATGCTAATCTATGTTTTCTTCTGACTGTACCACTTTCTCTTTAATGTCGAACGGCAGTAAAATAGTTTTCAGTTTTATAGACAATATACGCAAGTTTAATACGTATCAGGTTAATTAAACGACTAATTTATAACGCAGTAAAGCGGCTCTTAGAGTTAGTTTGTTATTGTTGTAAATGTAAAGTAAAAGTTAACGTGTTACATGTCATAGTTTACAATTTGGCAAGAGGCCATTAAGAAAGGTAAACAAGGAGGTAACAAGAATGGCTTAATGCCAGACGAACTGGAGGTTTTAAAACTTGGCACATTACATTTTTCACTGCGGACTTTTTTTAATAAAATAAAATATACATACAATCATTTTTATTAAACGAGTGTGTACTTCTCTATTTCAAACGGCATGAGTAGAAGAAATGCCAGCCATGATTTCGCAAGCCAATCTGAACTTTGAATGTCATTGGAAACAGTACTTACGTAAATAGGTAACCCAATGTAGCCTTCGTCACTATAGACGAGAACCTGAAACCTTTTCAGATAGCTTATATAAATACATAGACTGCTGAATAAAAAGAAATATATAAGAAAGGAAAGGAAAAAGATTTTGGAAAAAGAATTGCTGGAGCTCACTTTTTACGTTCGGAATTTAAATTCAGAACAAAAGGTCCTTCATCGCCCACTGCATTCCAAAATTAAAAAGACAAAAACCGTTTGTTTGAACGAAAATTAAATATAGCAAATAGCTCACGAAGGGCGCTCAAGTGGGGCGATACAACATTTTTTTCCAAAAATAGAATGCAAAATGGATTACTGCATCTCGTTAGCAATAAACTAGGACACTGCGGCATTTGTAACCGCAAAGGCTTGGCTCTGACTGTAATAGATTACAGTTTGCTTAACCTGCCTTCAAGACGGACGAACAATTTTCTCGACACCATTTTCTTCTTTCCCGACGGCTGTATTTCTCACTCCTTGTAATTGTGGTACTTACTGTAAGTGAAACACGAGAAAACTGGAAACTTATAAAAGTTGACGGAGGTACTTTCGTTCTTGTTTTCGTAATCTTTATTGCGGGGTAAGGATTTTTGGCCCCCTTTTTAGTAGCAAAAGATACCGCTGAAGTTGAGCCGAAACAATCTTATCGGAACGAAGTTATTTTATGTTTAAAGATTTACTAGGATTGACGGAGTAAAACAATTATTACTTTGAGCATTACATTACAATACTACCTCCCTGACTGAGTACTCGTGTACATTTAGCATAGATTTGATACAAGATGCGCATTGTGATGCTCGATTGACTTCCCATACATACAGGTGAATGCTCGCGGTGAGGGACCGCCATAATATTAAAATCATAACTGGAGCCACAATTGCCATCTAATCAAGTGTTATTTTATTATGATTGTCATGTAGAAACATTTTAATGTTTTGTAATTAGACTAACTTACGCACATCTTTGTCAGCTACGAATAATCACATATGCAGTAGACATTTTCACTTACATCATTCGTCTATATACCCCACTGCTCTTCAGTGATGCCCTTTCACTTATCAAAGTACTCCAGTATCGACCTCCTTACATGATTTAAAAATAAACGAACTCTATTCTTCAGTATAAAGACTCCATTGATCCTAAATGAGCGCAATAAAGAGTGATTAATGATCATACTGAATACACCCGTTCTTCGCAGTATAGGCTCACTCATCTTGTTATAATTACGTACGAACTCATTTCTTTGTTTTTACTTCATTATCGGGAAACAGCCGCATTGCGTACTAACTAAACCAATTTTGTAAATAGGTGAGATAAGTATCGAAAACAAAGTTGGTCGACGTTACCAGTAAGATTGATTTTGTTTTTGAATGACGGCTGGTTAGCCTAAAATGTTAAACAAAATTCATTACACGAAATGAGACTTCGTTTAGCATATTTCAAACATGATTTAGAAATAAATTACTTTCGTACGTAATAATGAATTTAATTAAGAACTCTGAGTGCTATAACGTTGAGGGGTAATATGTTTGTATCTGAACCCTACACATCTTTAAAAGTAGGTCGCAGCGACATGTTGCTCGTCTCCATAAGAGAATAGAGCTCCCCTTTTATCAGTTGCCATCAATTCAATCCCTTTGTTCAGACCAGACGCGCCTGTATCGCCTGTATGGCACCCTGCGTTCAATCTACTTTGATCTTGTATGAACACAGTATCACATATGCATAGCCACTAATAAGTCAAGCAAAATAAAGTAAAAGTACTGGATGAGGCTCGAGCTTGGTGAAGATTAACCTATAATCCGAACCTGTGGCGGATTATGGTGGAGGGGTCAAAGGCTTTGTACAGCGGAGGTAAACAAAGTAGAGGGATGGGGAAGAAATGCACCGTAATAAAGTCTTTGTGTACAACGGATGAAAAGAAAACAAGTGACTAATGAAGTGGGGGATATCTAATTAGACCGGCGACTAGCGTCGTTTGAGAAAAATAAGACAGAACTCGAACGCTGAATGGTTGATTAAAATAACGCTATTAGTAAGCGCTTTAGATTTGAGCTTCACTAAGGAGGTTAAAGTCGAGTTAAGTAGTAATAATAGGTGTTTTTCTTCATCAGTTAAGCCTATTATGAGATTTAAACAAAGCTGAAACAGTGACTATTACGTCATAAAGCTCTCGGATTAGTTATCGCGGCAACCTGTTAGTTTACGTTCTTCAATCTATTTAAAACCGTCTATATAATTCTGCAATTTCCTCCTAGGTTCTTTTAAGGCTTTTAACCCTGACTCACGCATAGGGGAAATGCGGTGGCACCCTTTAATGCCTTTTCCAAGCAGAGGGCCTCGTGAATATAATGGGGAGCCCTTCCAATGTATTAAGTGAAATGGTACTCGCGACATCATTTATTGACGTCGTGTGAGAGACAGATAGAATGGATTTACCGTAATTACGCAGATTATGTACACTGTTCTATGTATTTCAGGAGCTTGTTTCAGTTTACTTTAATCCGCTTGAAGGATTATTGTCATTTATATATTTGCCTTCATTCATACTTATTACATTAAATATTTGTCATAAACTGTACAGCTGTTTTTACGCCTATTAATTGTTATTACAAACTAAAGATTTTGTGGGTGTATTTACACTTATATGTGAAAATATTATTTAGGTATACTTTGATTCTCGTAAATAAATCATAGAAAAATATTTAAATTGGAAATAGCCAGAACGCATTGAGCAAAAAGTGCCTACTTTGGGGACTACGAAATTTAATTTTACTTGATCCCTTGATGTTACTTTTTCGTCGTTTTAAAGTAGTCGCCTACTTATTTTAATTCTGAGTATCAATTAACACCTGCTCTCATCAATTCCCCAGACGCGGCGGTCGCAATAGAGGTATGGAAGGCGGCAGTGGAGTCGTATACCGCGTGGTGGGGCGCACGCGCAGCAAGGCGGACTGCGGCCAGCAGACCGAGAGGCAGCCGCCGGTGCCGCGTCAGCAGGGGCAACAGGATACCACCTGGAAGAAGTACACAGACTCTCCAGGCGTTGGAGCTCCGCCACTGGTAAATATCAGATATTTTTCTGTAACACTTGTGGTGTGTGCGTCATAAAGGTTGAAGCCGTGTTCAAAGCATGATGGTTTAAGAATAGTTACCGCTTAAACTTTTCTTTTGTAAATACATCATCATTAGCATGTACCAACTAGTTACTTAGTCTAACTGTTGTTACTCGTAGTACTTTGTAGAGAAAACCAAAAACTAAGTATTTCTGTAATGAGAGGATAATATTCGCATTCATCGCAAAATATTACTGTAATCGGACATTTTGTTTCTACCTGCGTCTTCCCGTCATTGTGTCAAACGCATGCACTGTACAATAGTTGCTCTTTTTCACTTCCAACGTGTTTCTTTTACCTTTGATTTCATATTTGTTCACTAACACTTAGTTCACGACTTGAATATCCGGGAACTCACTTGTTTTTTCTCTTTATTTCAGAATCAACCAGCGCAAGCGCCGCCAAGTCCATCACATGGACGGAAAGGAGAACGGCGTGCTGGTCATCATTCACCTCAACATCACAAGCGGGAGAAGCTTACTGCGGCTCAGCAGCTTGGAATTGCGCCACATCCACAGGTTACTAATATACTTATTTCCTTTTTTTATTTATGTGACTTGAATATTTCCAATATTGCCAGTATTTTCGTAAGTGCTACCTACTTCGGGCATCCGGACAGCGAGTAAAGGGCAACTCGCTGTCCGACCATGGACCATGCCCGGGTCGACGGCGCGTCGTGTTCCACGCGCGCCTCAAGGAGCGTCAGCAAAAATGACGGGGACTGCTGGGGCGCGGGACTAGCTTATTTCATTACCGTGACCCCGGAACATAAAGAGCTACTGATGGACACCGTGGATTTTAGTCAGTACAAGCCTGACAGTCCCTTCCGCCCTGCCCGGGTTGGTCCTCCACTCTTGAGATGATTTTACCACGTAAAATAATAGTAGATTACGCACCAAGGGAGTAAAGCATTGCCTTACGTCACGGGCGTATTGAATCCCGAAGCGACACTAAGGATTCTGGGGGTGAACCTCCGTAGCGCAGCGAGGAGGTTCAAGTGTTAATTCCCGAGTGAAACGAGGGAATTAAGTTAAGTATCCTTAGTGTAGCGAGGGATTCAAGTTAGCCCAAGACAAGGCAGCTTTACTCTCGAAGAGCGTACTCTGCTTTTCACACCTACTGCGAGGAAATAAATTCGATTTTTGAAATTTGATGTGGTACGCCAACCTACGAACGTGAAGTTGGCACCACTGTAAGCGATCAGCTGTTGCGGCCAGCGGCCGCCATTACTGATACGACTCCGTGGTGAAAGTTTTCATACGGTTTTCTTTGAGTTCCAAATTCAAATCACATTATTCCCACGGGAATAATGAAATTCAGTACATATATTATTGCCCGGCTCGAGCGAGAGGGAATAATGTCATGCTTTACAGTAGGTTTGCCTGACATATAATATGACATTTACGAGCAAGTAGTGTGAAAAATAATAAAAGTGCTACCTACTTGGCCATATGTCGGTTTTTTGTAAGGATGGTTTCGCGAAACATGTCACGCTAGATTGTTAGATCTACTTAAACCCAGTGGAAGCAAATCCTGTAACAAAATAACTTTAAACAGTCTTACTCCATTGACGTTCATTGCAGAACTTTAGGTAACTCAAGTCATTGACGCTTGGGTCCTTAAGAGGGATAGCATTGTTTAAAATTATGACACAGACTTGGCAAATGCAGTGGCGATAGCCGAATCCGTTAATAGAAAGACTTTGCAGCCTATTGTCTCGAAATCCTTGAGTTACCTTTTACGGAGTTTTACCTTTAAATAAATATTAAGAAGGTGTCTACTCGGCCCTACCGCTATAATAGAACGTAATATTCTAATTAGGTAATATCTGGTGGCCTACCATGGCTATTTAAAGCCTGAGTAAGTAGTTATTGAGAGAAGAAGACAGAGCTATACAAGTCATATAGCGCCAACGCGTTCCCTCACTGGAACTACTGTGGCTTTTAAGACATCGTGGTAGACCACCGGCCTGTCCCTGCCAAAAATAATTAAGGTCTTTGGTTTTTTTTTCAGTATGCTGCTTCCAATTCGTCTGGTCAACACTCATCTAGAAGTGGAGGATCACAGGTACCTAACTCATTTTATATCATAGTTTTTTCATACATGTCGAATCTATTTAGGTACCTCAAAAATATAATTAGACTTTGACTTTGTATACTTCAACGGCTTGAACGGTTGGCGCTAAGCTAACGTTCATACAAGTATAAAGAGAACCCAACATCATCAAGAAAAATATGGAATAATAAATTATTATCGTCAAAATCAACGGGACAATGACGTTTACACAAATTTACATTTTAAGATTATAAATCTTTAAATTTTCGTGTAAGCTTTCATAAGTGGCCATAATGCAATGTCTCAAATCTCTTAAAGAAGCTATAAGAATCCTGTTTTTGCAGCATAACATGATTTAAGTAAGAGTGATTGAGTATTTAGGTGGTGACTGCAAAAAAGTTAAATTTAGTTACCTACAATGTGATCTACATTGTGGGTTATAATTATTGATTTAAATAAATATTTTAGCAGCTCCAGTCGCCCAGCGGTGGATCTCGTCCATCTAGCGTGTCAAGTGGAGGCAACGGCAGTACCTGTTCTTCCAATAAAGCGAAGGTTCCACAAAGTTTCGGCTACGTGAAGAGACAAAATGGCGTGCCTCAACAGCCCGCACCACAGTCTAATGGACCTCCACAACATGGTAAAATAATTGACTAGCGTTTAAAAAGATAAACCCCAAAAGAAAATAAAAATAGGTATCAAAGTTTTTTTTTTAAAGAAAAAAAGTTTACAATAGCATTCTAATAAATACATTTTTGAATACATTTTATCGTTCATTGGGCATTTTTGAATTTGGAATCACCAAAACTTTTAATTTTTTTCTAATTTATTTTCTTCTGGCTGAACACAAATCTATGGCAACCCAATTTTATTTAAAAAAAAAGCCTTATTCTAAATTCGAACGATGGTGAGCGGGAAAAAAAGTCGATGCTCTTGTATTCTACTATTTATTGACAATACTGTGAATGTGATAGGGTATTATCAAATGTTTTTGTTCTAGGTGGACGAACTGCTCAAGTTTCTGCTGTGCCAAGAACAAAAGTGAAAGTGTCGGGTGGTACCCAAACATGTACTCAAGATCTTCAAATTCACAGTACGATATTTATCACTTATTTTGCATGCATATATTCACCACCTCATGCACGTAGCATTTAAGCATTAAGTAAATCTGTACTCGCAGCATGCATGAAGGCAATCTGTCAATTATTATGAAACAAGTTTAAACCAAAAAGACTAAAATAATGTGTCCAAAATATTATACAGAGTGTTTCTTTTAAATGGGCCAAAAGGGAGAAACCTGCATCCATAAGAGATACGAGAAAACTTTCTTAGGAACCTTTAGCTCTTTTTTGATACTGAAAATTTTGGCGTTTTTATTTTTTTGGTCAAGTGTGAGCTGTCCACAGAAATGAGTGAAATTGATAATTTTTTTTTTAATGCTGTTCAACTCTGTTTCGTGTAAGGATCATTTCATTGTATCGGAAGAAAAAATCGGGACGGCGGAAGTTGGTCAAATTTAACAAAATATTTTTTCATACAAATTGTATGAAAGAAAAAAAATACCAATTTTTTTTATGATACCATGTTATTTAGTGTCTTGTAAAGACCATTTCATTGTATGGGAAGGAAAATGCCCGGGCAACAGAAGTGGGTCAAATCTTATGAAATACTGACACTGTTAATACGACTTTATGCTGTTAGAAGAAACATCACTCTACTTTTGACCAACTTCTACTGTTCAGATATTTTTCTGCCCATACAATTATCTCATCCTTACATGAAAGTAAGTCAAACAGCATAATAAAACAATTGGTATTTTTTTTCGTTCATAGAATTTGTATGAAAAAATATTTTGCTAAATTTGACCAACTTCCACCGTCCCGACTTTTTTCTTCCAATACAATGAAATGATCCTTACATGACACAGAGACGAACGGCATTAAAAAAAAATCTGGTCAATTTCACTCATTTCTGTGGACAGATCACACTTGACCAAAAAAATAAAAACGCCAAAATTTTTAGTATCAAAAAAGAGCTAGAGGTTCCTAAGAAAGTTTTCCCGTATCTCTTATGGATGAAGATTTCTCCCTTTTGGCCAATTTAAAAGAAACACCCTGTAGGTATACCCAGTTAATAGAATTCAAAACGAAAAATCTACTAGTCGGACCATCTAACCCCTTTTAATTTACTTAGATTTTTTAGAAGTGATTGGCATTTTTTGTATACCTACCTATCAAAGAACAGACGGACAAGAATTTTGGAGGGCGGCCTAATTTAATGAGTTATTTCGCTCTGATCCCCCAAACCGATCCACTGAGAGTTTTTTTTTCTTTTTTTCAAGGTCAGTGAAGTACAGTCGATCGAAATTAGTTGTTTATGCCGATTAAAATAAAATATTAAATTAATTTATTATAGGTAGTACTAAGTACCTATTCTTCTACAGGGATCAGAGTGGAATGGAAAACAATTTATAATGAATCTGATCCCTAGGGGGTAGCAGTTTTTGAGGATCAGAACGGAATGACTCAATTTTTATTTTAACGTTCATAATTGACGTTTTTTAGACTAAATTTTATAATTTGATTGCCATGCATGTTCACCTTCATAAACTTAAACTATGCTTTGCATATCATTCATTCTCCATTTTGACGTCTACGCAGAAAATGGAATCGGTCCGAAATCATTTTCTTTGGGTGGAACAGCTGCGGCTCAACTCTCGGCGTCAGTCCGGGAAAGGTTGCTGGGATCACAGTCCTTGCCCAAGCCTGGGACTCATGAGTTTGCGGCCCTCTTCCATCATCACAGGTAAAAATCTTACCACTTATGTATTTCTGATCTTTGAATTGATTGTGTCTGCACTTTGTGGCAAATTCTGCAATGTTTGATAGACTTTTCAAAATGCTGCATGAGGTCGCGTTTGAAATAGTTGTTATTTTTGTGCTTTTCAGTACTAAACACTAACTGTTTGATTTGTAATAAAATTATATATCCAATCTTGATATAGTTAAGATTGGACTAGATTTGGCTTAGAAGTTTATCCTCAAAGACATTATAGAGAAACCATAGAATATGAGCACATAAATTAAAAGGACCATTTATATGTTCAGCTGGTATCTTAGTCATACATGCATTTTAATCCAGAAATATCTAGCCATGCGTATTAAATTACTTTCAAACATTTGCCCGTAAAATGCATTTTACAAGCCTGTATACAGTGGTCAAAGTTAAAAAAAAATTAAGGACGCAGACACGCAGCGTGCGGTAAAATAGGTACGTACGCTCAACTAAGGACCTATTTACCGCACGCCCCCTTGTAGAGCAGCGTGCGTTTTCTTTACGACGTTTTTTTTGTTTAAAATTCCAAAAATCCAAAAAAAAAAAAAAAAAGATTCCACCAAAGAGTTTCACAATTAATGAAAATAGAACACCTGACTGATCGAACCTCCTGTGGGAAGAGCGTTTTGCTCAATTCGTTGTCTCACGTTAATACTTAAGAGTAAATGAGATGAAAGAATGTAGTTTTCTAATTTTTTCACCACGTGGCATGTGGCGCCCATTTTTCAAAGTCGCGCCATTTTCATATTAGGAAATTCAAAAATTTGGTTGCGACTATTGAGTTCAAGCAAGGAGCAATCTGATATTTAATATGATAATGATGTTGAAAAACATGTGTATGACACACGTGCAGAAATTGGTATTTACAAACGCGTGACTACGGGACGCCCTCGGGCGCCTTCGGCGTACGTTGTCTACTCGTTTGTAAAAACCAACTTTCCGCACTAGTATCATAAATAACTATTACAGCTGACTCCCAACCCAAACAGATGAACCGTTGGTATAAGACAAATTGTTTCGTTGACATCAGCAATTAAACAGTTAACTAATAATCTGGATTAAGTGAGAGTGAGATGAATAGATATCTTGCTCTCTGTCTTTACGGAGCTAGAGGATGACTATGATCTTGAAATTATAAATACAGGGCGGTACTAGCCACTATATAAATTTTGTCCTCGCCGCCGAGGACGCCCGTCGTGACGCCCCCAGACCATTGCAAGGGTCAGCCCGCGATGCTGAGCCTGTAGCTTTCAATGAGCCCCTAAATAAATAATAAATTGTGATCCATCCGGTCTTTGCGGCTGTCCTCCCGAGTGACACCTAAGCCGAATAAAAGAAGACTAATCGACCCAACAGTCACAATAACAAATACTTTTAAATGAACTGGGTTTGTTTTCCAGCAGAAAATTAAAAGTCTGACTGCAAAGTTTTATTTATTTGGAAGTTACGAAAAATAAACAGCCGAAAGATATTATTATTTGAGTATAGGTACATACTTTTCACGACAACTGACACACATATACATTTTCACATTCTGACGACAACTTTATTAGTATCTAACTAATAATATTATTAATTACTCCACATCATTATCTATTTTGGAACCGTATTGAGTAAAAGGAGTTATTATTCAATAGATAAAAGCAAACGAATAAATTATTTTTAATAGGATGTAGCTTATCGATATTTGACCTATGTTCTCCAACAATTCCGCTGCTATTAAATATTTACATTGGAAATACAAACAAGGATTGAGTTATAATCCGGGAATGTGGCGATTACTTTCATACGACTGTTCCACGAATCAAAGACAACTTGTTATGGTACAATATGACGTGTTCTTTAATTGAACTGTGACTTAATTCGTCTCTGTACTGGCCATTGACATTATTATTGAGTAAAAACACATTGCGAAGAAGAATTTCGTGATGTTCGGACGATATTTCAACATAAGAAAAAATAAAAAGTGAAAAAAATAACATATCAGCCGTTACAATCATGAATGTTGACAAGTAAGCAAACATTCCTTATCAGTAAAAGTTAAAATCGTGGGAATTTCGAATCAGTGTTAAATCGATTTCGGTTTATGTGACATCCTCTTTAAGCTGTTGCAATTCCAAAGTGTAATCTTCTGTATTTAAATGTTTTTCTATTGAAGTGTAGACAAAATCGCCCTTTTCCACCTATTTCACATTGTGTGTTTTTTGCCAAATGTTTGGCATTAGTTAATACATGCAATGTCTTCCAGGATCGCACCTAGAGGTGGCATTAAAATAAGTGACGGCAGTCTCTCTGATACACAAACGTATTCTGAAGTCAAGTCTGACTACGGAATCCCGTATGCACCTTGGCTAAGACACAGGTAATTATTGTTCATACTAATTTAGTTTTAATGTTGTATGTGGTTGGGTTTATTTTTATATGGACATGAGTGATGAAATGTAACCAGCTAAATTCTTAATAGAATGTTATTTTATGTTATTGTGAGAGTAAGTGTACAAATATTTATGTTTGTCAAGTGTCATTATCATTATCATATTTCCCTCATTATTTCTGTATGCTTATTTTGTGTGTCATTATTTTTTATGAAATTTTTATTGTGTCATACAATGGGCTTGATCTAAATACACAGCAAAAAAAAAATACTTGATATATCTAAAGGGGTAAACAATAATCTAAAATTGGGCAACAAAATTATGGTTAACACAACATAATTTTCAATGAACTTTTTTCTTTGAAAATAATACTATGACACGCAAAACTCTTCTATCATGATCACATGCTTTTTTCAGCCCTATTTTCAATGGCCAGTTGTAGACACGGTAGTGTTTTATTTTTCTCGATTTTATTTTCTTTTGACTTGAGTTTCATGATTTGAAAATCGAATGTCTCTTTTGAGATGTAGTAAAGTACAGCTGGCCATTCTGTGCCGTCATCACTCTTCCCCTTTTCAGCAACACATACTCAGCGAGTGGTCGCCTGTCCGAGGGCGAGTCGATGGAGTCGCTCACGTCGCTGCACTCGGCGCAGGCGCACAACCACACCTCCTCCCCTAACTCACACCACCGCAGCTCACTCACACACAATAAGCTCATCATGCACCGAGACGCACAGGGCTCCAGGTTAAACAGGAGCAACAGTATTAGGTGGGTCCCCCAAATATCTATTGACTGTAATGGCGAATTTCATCAATGAATCTTACCAGCTCACTACTGCTTTCAAGAACTGTCAATGTCATCATTGCTATAAAATGTTGACATTGACAGCTCTTGAACGCGGTTAAGCTTATTCGATCGGGTTCAGTTTCATTCTTGAAATTCACCTTTAAAGATACAAAATGCTGTTTTACACTCTGGGGTATCAAGGTTAATGTCATGGTAATATAAATAATTCAATATAATTCTATAAACCCCATTTTAAATAACGAAAATAAAAGTCATTAGTTCAAAGACAAATTGATTTCAATAACAAGTCGGTGGTATTGACATTATAAGTACATCGCTGCTTAAATTCAAAACGGCCGCAAATCGAAATTTCACTTTTTTACAGGAGAGCCCATCAAAGTTTTCATTTCGGTTTTTGTTTATTAATTTTATTAATAAACGTCGTATATCTATGTACTATATATCATCGGATGTATATTTCAAGCCTCTATTTGATTGCAATTTGATATTTTGTGTAAGATTACCCAGTCAATAAATAAATCACATTAAGTCCCTTTTGATTATAAAAAAAGATATTTAATATTTATGAATTTTATAAATAAAGCAGCCATATTACCACTTTGGAAGTGTCTTTCGCGCAAACTGATCAGTTTAGAAAAAAATGATGTTAGTAACCTCAATATCATTTTTAAAGACCTATCTATAGATACCCCACACGTATGAGTTTGGTGAAAATTATTTTTTTGACATTTTATTCTAAGTACTGAGAACCCCCAATTTTTTTATATTTTTTTTATTTTTGTGTGAAAATCTTAATACGGTTCTCATAATACATCTATTTACCAAGTTACAACAGGATAGCTCATATACTTTCGAAAAAAAGTGGCTGTGACATGCGGACGGACATGACGACTCTACAAGTAGGTTTCCGTTTTTTGCCATTTCGCTATGGAACCCTATAAAGGGTGATAACACAAGGATAACAAAGGGTTGAAGAATTATAGAACAATCTCACTTCTGTCCCATGCACACAACAAGATGTTATCGAGAGTCAATACGAACCGTTTCGAACGCAGGTTTGGTGACTTCCAGCCTCCCGAACAAGCCGGTTTACAAAAAGGTTTTAGTATCATAGACCACATACACACGCTCCACCAGATTATAAAGAAGACAGAGGAGTATATCGGCTATTATATCTATTGTTTGTGGACTATGAGAAAGCCTTTGATTCAATCGAAACCTGGGCAGTATTGCAGTCCAACGATTTCATTTCGACTATTGGTGTATCGAAGAGTTGGAGTGTTTATTTGGAAATGGCACCATGTCCATCCGACTTTAGGAAGAGAGCACGAAACCAATCCAATTACAGAAAGAGGTGAGACAGGGAGACATTGTTTCTCCGAAACTGTTCACAAACGTTTCCTAACAGGTCGGCCTTAAAATGAACATGGATAAGACAAAAATCATGTCAAATGTCCAAGTGCCACCCTAATCGATTGTTGTTGGGAATATACCTACTCTTGAAAATATAGGCCATTATACTTACCTTGGACAGATTGTTCAGTTAGGTAGATCCAACTTCGAGAAAGAGGACGCCCGTAGAATGCAACTCTGATGGACAGTGTTTGGGAAGCTACTTGATATTATCTTCTCGTCGAGTATCTCACAGTGTCTTACGATATGGGTGTTTAAAAAAGTATGTTGCCAGTGAGGACATACGGCTCTGAACAGGGGTAGTTGATAGAGACTAAAAGTCACTTAACGAGCAATGGAAAGAGCTAGGCTTTAAGTTTCTTTACGGAATAAAATCCGGAACAACGATATTCGGCAAAGAATCAGAGTCATCCAAATAGATCGTAAAATTTGGGAGTTGAAGTGACAATGGGTATAATGGATAAGCCACTTATGCTTATAGCCTATGGCGAAGAAAAGACCTCCAGTGGCGACCACGGACCGGAAGACGTCTAATAACTAACAATAATTATATTTTCACATTTTGTAATAATTCAAAAGTTTGCTGTTTACATTTTCACGAATACAACTAATTCTTGATTATTTCCTAAATGCGCAGATCGATTACATGATTCAAAAGGATAAAATATCGTTAAAATATCTCAATAAACAAGTTGCTCTCTTAATACTAAAAAATAATATCATTAATACAAAGAGTTAATAGTGTGCGTATCAACAAAGAAACTAAGACTGCGAACTAAGAGTACGTGCGTCCATTCTCGATCACCTACTCGGGTGGATCCACCGCGCTTCGATATGTTTTTATAAATGGAGTGAGACAGGCCTGGTTTAAGTTGTAATTACTGTGTTAAGTTAAAAAATTAAATATGATTTGTTGATTTGTTTAAATAAATACTGGCACTATCACCATACTCCTATATGCAAAACAGAAGCATTCCAAAATACTGCACTTTTCCTTAAAAGAGTAATAATAAAACACGATTTATTCAAACTCAAAATGGACATATCACAAAATACGGCACTTTTCCTTACAAGATTATGATACACTTACATGTAATTTTAAAACAATACGGTTGTATTTTGAAATGTGGCCATTTTTCACATAAAAAACGTGCGCTCCGGCTGACTGCAGGGTCGCAACCCGAAATATGGCGGCTTTGATCTGAAGTTAACCACCTAAGTGACAAAATGGAAAAAGGGCGGTTGTGCGATTTGCTCATTTCTAATGCGAAAATACTAGGTGTCTTTTTGGAATATAAAAATATAGGCAGAATTGATACGATTTTTGCATTAAAAACGATTTGAAAAAATTTCGAATTGTGGCCGTTTTGAATTTAAGCAGCGACATGTTTATTTATTTATTTATGTTGGAGGGTTGTCTACATACCTACTTAATTATGATAACAAATAAATAATATTGACTTTGTGTCCTTATCCAAATATCAGCCTTATGTTCCATTCATTGTATTGAAAATGGGTTGACTAATTAACACGACATTCCGATCTAGCTTAATTCTTCCCTTCTCATTAATCATGCTTATGTGTACCTACATCTCTATCTGTCTTTAATCTTCATTAATGCTTATTTACTTTTCTATGTCATGTATTAATATTTGTACGGTGGGTGGTTAATATGACAATGTCTTTACTGTTGGTTAAATTTTTAGCTACCTCAGAGATAGGACGTTTCCAAGGTATGCCACACGGTTGGAAGTTTGTTCATGTTTTGGCTTCAAGGTGGCACGCTTCATTTAAACAATAAACAATTTATGCATGATTTGAACAAGGCACGGCTTCTCTTATTATAATTTACACTTCATTTACGCCAATGTAAATGCTCATTTCAGTATTCTTTTTTTCGAAGATTTTATTCACATTTTGATGTGTACTTGTAAAACTTACTCGATATAAGTGCACACACTTCATCTAAGCATTGTGCGCAATGTTTCACTCATCTTCATCAATATAGTTTTCAATTGTTCACACTTTGTATAATCAATACCTACACGAACAAAAAATAAAACGAAAAACAGCCACTTTAATAAAAAAAACTTGTACATTTTAATCAATTTCTAAAAGAATCGTAATTTGGAATAAATTTATTTTCAACGTGCTTTTGTCTACTGCTAAACACTGTACTGTGTCATGTTGTACTGTGCGCCAAAGGCTTTCACGATATGTTGGAGTGCTGCGTAGCAAGCTTGGAATGACTGAGATACAAGGAATCCTTGAGAGATGTATTACATACTCCTTGATATCCTATATACCTACTTATTGACAATCTCTCATGGTGCAATGTCTAAATTTATGTGACTAATGTATTTAATGAAGAGATTTGCAGAATATTAATTTCATTTAAAATTCGATGAAGATTGCAAGCAACTCATAGAAATGCATTATCTTTTGTTTAACATATAGTTTCCAACATAAAATCTCATAAACACAAGCTAGAAAGGCACTCACTAAAAGCACCTCACTTACATTTCAAAATTGCTCAATAACATGTAGGTATTCACACCGTACCTCTATTCATTCCTAGCTTGAGAGCATCGAAATGACCAAGCAATGTCAAAGACAAAATGTGCTTCATCGTAGATTGTGAAGACTTCAACTCTTTGCAAGTACTGAATAAGAAACGTTATTGCAGATCAACAAAATCTGAGAAGTTATACCCATCAATGCTGCAAAGATCTTCGGAGAGTGATTACGAGCCGTATTACTGTTTACCAGTGCAGTATGGACCATCTGGACAAGGTAATATTTAATGTTTATGTCCCACGTGTTTTATGATTCTTTAACAAAAACAATTTATGGGACATAAAGTGCTATATGTTTCACAATGTCCGTGACTAATGTTTTTATTGATTGTTTTGCTCCCATCGATTTTACTACTTCTAGTAGGTACTGTTACATCATTCATCACACGAGCATTTATGTCAGGGCCTTGTTTTCAATATTGATGGCTCCAGGAATGTTGTTACATATTCACTACTGCACGTGGCTATGAGCGATGCCAATGCGTATCTTGCTCATAGTGTGCATTCTTACATAATTCATCTTAATCAGTGCAAACAGTACAATTAGTGCGTAAGTCTGTTTGTTGTATTGTCTCGTCTACGAACAAACTCACTACAAATTCACACAAAAGGCAAAACAAAAAGATTGTTTGTACAATTATCCGACGTACTATGATATCATTCAGTTAAAATTCATCAGCTTTCAAATCATTGTGATTGTGACTTTAACCGGAGTCTGTAGTTAATTTTGGGAGATTAAACATACATCTTGATATTTTCTAAATTACCATAAACTTGCTAATATGTCTATTCTTATTTGGCGTAAATACAGCATGAGTATCCCCAGTCGTTATCTTATATTGATTGCCAACCGACTAAAGCTGTACTTACTAAACTGTTTATGTGCCGTAGGTCTGAACTACGGCGTATCGGAGCCACCGTCACCGTCTCCGAGGTCAGCGCTGAGCCCGACACACCAGCCTGGGAATGTGATGCACACTCCCAGACACTCGCACCATTATCCTAAGAAAAATGATGAAGGTAAGTCAAATGTTCAATTGTTACAATGAAACAAAAGAGCAAGGGAAGAGACTGTGATTACTTATACCATTCACTAATTCCATTAGGAATCATCATGATTGAATAAAATAAGAAAAAGTGTTGAGCCACGGTAATATAATAATACAGTACCCCAACTTCATACAAACGGACGAAAAGCGAGCTATACCTACGCGCCTCGATGTCGGGGCGCGCTCGGGGTGCAGACAGTCACGGCTGTACCGCAGTGTCGAGCGGACGGTGTGTTGGTTTTTTAACAGTAACCGCGTGTTTTTATCTCTAAAAATCAGTTCGAGTACATATCTAATAAGACGAGTAGTTTAATTAAGCTTTATATTAGAATGCGGATTTATTATACTTTAAAATTTAACAATAAAGCATTTCGTACGACTCAGTCGTGGCGCAAATATTTTTCGGTCTCAAATACTTCTATAATATATCGGACTTTATAAGCCCGATTTGTTTTTCAAACAAAAATATGATTTTTTAAATGAAATCTACCAATCAAAAAACAACACGCATTTTTATTGAACACTTCCTATTGTGGTTGAGCTGACCCATAAAAATGGGACTAGAAGTTGATGATTTCAACCGCTATACGAAGTCGGTTTATGAGCATTGCGTTTTTAGGTGGTAACGTAACGTAACTTTGAAGAAGAGATTGATTCATAATAAAGTAGCATCGGACTTAGCCTGCCGGGGTCGCGGGACTTATTCCATTACCATGACCCCGGAACATAAAGGGCTATTGAAGGAAACCGTGGGTCAGTACAAGTCTGACAGATACTCCCACCCTGCCCGGGGTGCGAGGACTCATTTGATGATTTTACCACGCAAAATAAAGCATCGGACCTACGCACCCAACAGTACCCATACCATGAGTTTTATGACGATACTCCACAATCGACATCGACCGTGTTTGGCGCTCTCATTGGGCCGTTCCAAGGTTGTATGAACTCTCAACCAATGAGAACGCCAAACGCGGTCGATGGGTATGATCGAGTATCGTAATGACAACTCATAGTATGGGTTCAGCTTATGCTTTATTTCTAAATAAATAGGCTGACCGGTATATTAGATGTAGGTATCTAACCTGTGAGAAATTGATGCAGTTAACAAAACATTTCAGCGAAATCTGAAGAAATATTTTAAGAAAAAAGTTTTTACGTAATAAATATCTTTCTCCGACACTTTAATTAGAGTGTTCTATATAACGGGCACGCTGGTATCGTCCGGTCATTGGTATCATTTATACGAAGCAGATGTCCGCGGCACGGCATAATGTCGCAACCGCAAACATGTGGCTTGCATCGGAGACAGAAATCGAACATAAAACATTTATTTACGGTAACGTTTTGGGAATATTTTCTCGGTGATACATGAATGGCACTTTAACATAACAGTTAGATTTATATTGTAAACGAGTCGAGAATCACAAGTATTGAGTAATGCCAATCATGGTCATCTATGTATTAGATCATAGTCATTAAAAAGTGCCTTAATTGAAGCGAAAAGCTTTATAGATGTTTGATGTCAATTTGCATCTCTTCGTGCATGCTCGTGGGCATTTTAAGGATAGAAAATTTTCATATTGTAAAAATGCGTACATACCTATTAGTCATTATTTCTTCATCGCACGCATCTTATAGCTAGATAATTTTAGATACCATACATAAGGGTAGGAAAATTTTAAAATAGAATCGATACTGATGAATTCAGATCTTAATCTGATTAAGCAAGATAAGGTTACCTTAAAATCGCAAAATTAACAGTGGCCACAGCATAGTACCCTGCGGGAACCACCAACGGGGGTCCATTTTAAAATATTCAATTAAATAGATGAGTGTGAAATGAACGAAATGTAATACGTATGATATACGTATTACATTTCGTTCATTCTCTCTCGTTCGTCTCGCTTTTAAATCTTTTTTGTTATAGTTGTTCATGTTTGTCCACAGTGCACGGTTCCACAGCATCGTTGGTGTCAACAGCTTCATCATTGGCTGCCGGTGCAGGCTCAGAAGAGAGGCAGGCACACGAGGTACCTAATGTAATGTTCAATCATATCATTTTACTAGCTTTATCTTAACCGCAATTAAAAATTCATGTCCATTGCTTTGAAAATTGTCATTTACTAATCTTTCTCATATCTAACTTCCTCATGGTATAATTTCTACTTATTTCTAAAATCAGTCCAGAAATGAACGTTAGCAATCTAGAAAGTGATGGAAAATTGAAAACTTATTAAATGAAAGCAAGCTTATTGCAGCCTACTTTTGTGCAAAATTGAACCTGTCAATTTTCCTTTAGGTCCGGAAATTAAGGAGGGAACTTGCTGATGCTAAAGAAAAAGTACACACGCTGACCACACAACTCACGACTAATGTAAGTACTCATTTTTTTATTAATTTACATCGTAAATGTGTTTAAAGATGTGTAAATCTTATAAGATACGAGCACTCCGCCCGCGACTTCGTCCGCGTGATTTTCGAACTTCGCCTTTGTGAATTTCTACTTCTAGCCACCTTCTCTAAGGGATACTTTTGGAAAATCAAAATTCAACAAAAAATCTACCAAACCGCAATATCCCTTCTTGGGTAGCACCTACCGTCCTAAAAATAACCCCAATGTATAATTTTGGATTCCTTACTAAAAGAGAAAACATCCTTATGGGTAGAATTTTGCAACATCCTCTCTTGGTGTCACCTATGTTCTAAATAGAACCCCCAGCAAAATTTGAGACCTCTAACTATCAACCTCAAAATCAATTCCCAAAGGGGTCGAATTTCGCAAATTGCCATCATGATGAGCAAACTACGTCCACTACACGCTACAACTACGTCTACGTCCTAAAAATAAACCCCATACAAAACTTGAAAATCCTAGCACCGGAGGTAACGAAGTCTCATACAAACTATCAACCCCAAAGCAACCCCTTGGGGGTCGAATTTAGCAAAATTCCATCTTTAGTCTACTTACTTACGTCCAAAAAAAATGCATATATAAAAAATTAAGTCTCAAAACTGTCAACCCCAAAAACAACCCCTTAGGGGTCGAGTTTCACAATTTTTTTACATTGTTGAGCATTTACGTCTTAAAAAGAACCGGCATGCAATATTTGAGACGCCTAGCACTTGTAGTAACAAAGTTTGATACAAACTATCGACCCCAAAAACAAACCCCTCAGGGGTCGGATTTCGCAAAATCCCGTCATAGTAAGCATCTACGTCGTAAAAAGACACCCCATGCAAAATTTGGAATTCCTAGCACCTGTAGTAGCGAAGTTTCATACAAACTATCAACCCCAAAAACAACCCTTTAGGGGCCGAATTTCGCAAAATCCGTTCTTAGTGCTCACCTACGGGGTATAAGGAAGGCTCACGCCAAATTTCAAGTTTCTAGGCCCAGTGGTTTGGGCTGTGCGTTGTCAGATCAGTCAGTCAGTTTTGAATTTTATATATATAGATTAAAATACCAAAGATATTAAAAAACGTTTAAAAAAAGTAATTTTGTGTGCGTTCCATAAACTATAATTAAAGGGCAATTATGACGGTAAATTTTAATCATCGTTGTTGTCTTGTCCGATTGACCCTATTCATACAACCTAAATAGAACAAAAATTCTAGTGAGCATTATTCTACCTTTATCAACAACTAGAAACTTTTTATTTCGAATGGAACCTCTAATCAATAGGGTAATGTAACTAGAGATTTTTGTCTATGTCACTTCAATACCAGGCTGTCACATTGTGTTTGCTACCACACCTACACCATTGAAATTTAATCTTCGTAGACAAAATAATGCCTTGTCGCCACCTTGTAAAGCAATCTCAGTGTTGATATGCTCACTGATGCTTAGCTGCCCTGCTTGTTTTTGTTTAGTCACAATGTAATTTATACCGATCCAATTTTCTGGTCATCATATTTCATCACATTGCGGTTGACTACAGATCTCCCTAAGTACAGATTCGTACTTTCACTCGACGGTCATATTACCCGTTTCGAAACATCGCGTTTTTGTTCCTACCGTCTCTTTTTATGGGTGTTCCCGATATTGCTCAACTTTTGGGTATCGTTTTCGATAACCTATTGTGGCCCTTTAAGCTCCATTTCAGAAAGTTGAGATGGAATGTCACAAGTTAGGGGTCAGTAAATAATATCAGAGGTCCGTGCGGCCGTGAGACGACCGTTTGCCAGTTTCCTTCCATATCGGGCGTTAAGAATGTATGCCAAATGCCAACTGCCACCGCCGCTATCTACTGTAACATACGATGTCCAAGTCAAAGACGAATGGTTACATCTCTATTACGAATAAACCTTTGCAGAAATTGAAACGTTTTGACAGATATTATTTCAAGTGCATTCATAGTTATCTGTCTCAAGACATTCACCTAAGTACCTCCTTATGCAGATAGGAATACTCATGAAATGTATCGCTCTTCTCTTTACGTCTTGACAGCCAAGTGACAAAGTGCCTATAAATGCGAGCGAATATGGCAAGTGACAACTTTGAACTTGGTGCCGTCGATGTAAACCAGATAAAAGACATTCGTATTATATATAAGTCCATCTTGTATTCCTATCTAGCACCTTATACGATTTCAAACCATATTCTTTAAGATACAAAAATCCTGAGCCATCAATCAAAAAGAAATATGCTAACAAACCAGGCTTACAGGAATTTTCGTCTTCTTGAAAACCTGTCTTATTATTCCACAGTCAAAATGTTATTAAAATGAGTTTAGTCAATCACCGTCAAATCACAGAACTTAACAGAGTTGGTTGGGGCCTTTTATTAGGTTGTCAGAGTTGTCACTCACATTATTCACTAATAATTGTGCTTTAAACTCTGTAGCTGTACATTTTGGAATGTTAAGAAGTGCACTAATTAGCATGACATGTTTATCAGTAAGCTTTATCTATGAAGCTGTCATAATAATCTTGACGATGATAGGAATGTTATTGACATGACATATCAATTAGATTATTGCACTCTCTAATGTTTTTATTTACTAGCGTACCAAACTCGAGGGCATAACATATTATTAAGGTAATCATTATCTACTACTTCTGTAATTACTAAATTATCTTGGTAGTTTTCACGATTTTATTGTGTACAATATCCAGTTACAATCAATGAAAATTAATTATTTTTTATTGATGAGTTTATTGCTGATTTTAAATACTGCTAAATTGACTTCACGCATGCAATATGATACTTGGGTAAATTCAAATTCAAAACGCATCCTTTTAAAAATGGATAATAATTATGAAATAAGAACTTTAATTGAGAACATTGTAGAAACAAACAATAAATCACAAAATTTTAAACATAATTATGCGTTTACAATTTAGTCATTTGATTGATTCTTCACAGAAATCTTGGTAGTATCAACATAAAAAGCATCACCACTAAGCGAAAGCAGGATGAATAAATGAATTTTCTTTGGTTGAAGATCAGAGATGTTACGGTTATCGAACTCATTAGTGTTCCAACGTGTGTTCAGTTAATTCGTCTGGACGAAGAAAAACTGGATTTTTCAATGAGTGGAGTAGTTTTTTTTCTGATTCTAATTTAATGGTCGCTAAAGCATCGCCGACATGCATAATTCAATACGAAAGACGGCCACCAATGTTCTTGTGCACCCATTGTTTAGTTTTGTACCAATTGTGTCGTACGAGACTTGGCAGTGGATGATGTGGCGTCTCAATGCCATATCAATGACTTTGACTTGCCTACCAATACAAATAAAAGAAAGGAAAAAAAACACTTATTCCAACGTCATGAAAGTGGCTTGTGTCATTGAGAACGCTATTTCCTTTAGTGCCTTTTTCAGCGTACCTACCAGCGACATTAATGCCTTCGCTATTGACATTAATTACAGTTGAGCAATGAGATTTTTTCTTGATCGTTTAACATTAGAGTCAAAAGCGCGACAAAGTGGTCAGTAACTCCCGAGATCCCAATTGTATTCAATGGCGATTTAATTTGAAATATAGAGTTCTTGCCCTGGCTTGCCTTCACAGTTCTTGTAATGTTATTAGTATTTTCTAAATTACTAAACATCTCGTTTTTATGGCCTTTATTACGTAACTATTTATTAAAATATTTTTATCTACAAGGCTCATGTTAAGTAACACAAACAACAACTATATGGTCCTAACTATATTTTAATGTGAGAAAAACCGGCTAATAATCTTATCGCCTTTATATCTTATTTTAAATGTCAAAACCTGGTTGGTACTAGTGGTCTTTGCCGATTGACGCGTCTCTGTACCATGTCTTGTCCACCTTCACGTAAACACGCTAATATATCTTGTTTAACATTTCTGTTGTCTATTGACTTTGCCTAAATTTTGTCGTTTGTTGTTAAAACGATTTCTACAAAGAGTTGACAAACAACTTAATAATGATTGTTAACTATTGTATGGTTTGACAAACAGTAGGTGTTGGCACGTTGCCATTTTAGCAAAAGAACATCGTTATCCATGATGAGTATAACTTGCCTTAGACAACGGAAATGATCGTTTGAAAACTAATTGTTAGCAATGAGTTTAAACATTCAAAGCTAGTAAATATTTTGTGGTTTTCTCTGTTTATTGTGAAAACAGAAATAAAATATAAAAGAAAATTAATATTCACTCATATGTTCAATTTTCGGGAGTACTATTGCCTGTATGTATCGTAGTAGTTCGACTTTTATAAAGTGTAAATGTTCTGGTGCTCACCAAGTTACATTTACATAATCTTTAACTTCTCTGACGATGTTTTAGGTCACCCTTTTTGTCCCTTTGGATGTGCATATTTGCCATAGCCACATGTTAAATAAGGTTGAAAATCGTTTCAATTGTTTGCCAAGCTCTCTTTCTACTCTCTGGGCTTCAATTTTTTACTGCCGTTTTGAGTCGCGAACAATCGTATTTGCAGTCTTTGTTGTACTTCCTGTGACTTATTCTTCATCTGAAATGCCGATTCCTGGACCTTGTTTAAAGTTAACGGTTTATGTATCATCCAGATTAGAGTCCACTATTGTCATAATGTTTACTTTTTACTAAATTTAATCATGTTTGTGTCGCAGTCGCCGCGTGCGCAGAGACGTTATCAAGTGTAACTCGAGCCCGTGGCCCATAAATCCTCAGAAGTGCCTGCCGCACTTGCGCAACAAGTGCCCCGCGTACTATAGATAAATGCTTGTGACCCGCCTTCTTTGCTGCTCTATCTTTTATATTTTTATCATAATTCTTTTTTTTTTTAATCTGGCTTATCTTGAAATATTAAACAAGAATTAATTTCATTTAGCTAAAATTGCCGACTAGTCTTTGAAACATTTGAAGCCCCCCCTGCCCTTATATTATTGCTTTTATCAATACAATCGACATTTCGTTTAACACCATCGTGGTTCTTTCTCCACACCCCAAATATCCCTCGTCCCCATCCTGTCTGTAATCAATAGACCGTGTGTTACTGGTTTGATCAGTGATCCGGGTTCCTTTGGGTTCCGTGACTCAGTTAAATTCAATGCAGTCGGTCACAAACACGGTACCATCAGTCAAGCCAGTGTAGACGGAGCCTCGTTAGAGTGCGGTCGCGCGCGTGTCGGCTCCACGCCTTTATGCACGTTACTTTTACTACGGACCCTATAAACAAACTGTTGCTTTTCGTTGTGAATTTTAGTGATATAAGTGAGAAGTGCTACATGTTTAACAGTTTCAGTGCGTCCTCTACGAGTTTTGGTACTTGACTACATTGGAACATTGTACTTTCAGTCATCTTTTGAACTCCATATGAGCGAAACACGTTTGATTATCGTTTGTTGTTTTGTTACCAAGACATCCGGGTCTAACATTTATATCTATTACTTGCCCATATTTGATGGTTCTAATGATGCATCATATTCTAATGATCACTATTAACACTACAATCTTTATTAATGTAACGAAAATCATTGGCGGTTTTCTAATTGGTCTTCACTTCTGTTTAAGCTATAAATTGTTCATCAATTAGATAAGTACGTATCTATGCACTGAAATTAATAAGTTAATTAAAACATACTCAGTTTAATTAAAAAAATATATACTGCTGAGTATTTTGGTGTTGAGTTTCAACTTTGTAGCCTCAACCATCTGACTTCTCTATGGAGCAGGTAACTTCGTCCCTTTTTTACACTCTGGTTTGTAAGAAAGCCCCTATTGAGAGATCCTGCTTCGAGTGAACAATATCCCTTTGATGATTTTGTTTATGTCCACTATTGTACTTGTCCTTGGGTAGGTAGGTACTTGCAAAGTAACAACAGACGTTTTACTATATTGGTCGAGTAGAATGAGTTGGCTGGCTACTAATTTTAACTGCTGCAATGAACAAGCTTTTATAACGATAAGTATAATTATTTGTACAACAACTTATATCGTTATGTTTCTCTGGAAATAGTAAGAGCGTGTAATGATGGCCATGAAACTTGTCAATTGGAAAGAGTTGCGTATATCTCGAGGCTAACGATAAAAAATTAACATCAAACGTGAGCCGAAATCTGTTTACACCAGATCTGGCTCTATTTGGGGTCAATCCTTTGATATCATCTCGTTTGATGTGTTTTACTGGGATGCAGTTTTGTTTAGCCGCGTTGACTACACTCTTGAAATTAAAATAAACATAAACGTTAAACGCACTGATTATAATTCTCGCTTTTTTATTGCAACGATAAATAACAGCTGCTTTGTAGCCGGCAAATTACCGGACAACCTCAGGTTTTCCTGCCTTGGAAAAAGTAATTGGTTCCTATTTCTACTGGGTATCATATTGATAAGACTAGCAGCGTCAATTCTAACTCAGTCAAAATATTGAGCAATCATTCTTATTTTAATCTAACATAGATAAAACGTTATCGTGATTGTGTCATACACACGCACCTAACAAAAGTTTGAGTACAAAACACATTAAATACTATAAATTATTACTTTATTGGCAGTACGCGAGCGAGTGTCTTTGTTCTGTACTTATATGGAAGGCTTTTAAAAATTATATTGTTATTTCTGTTTGTTCTTAGACTTTTTATGGGCACAATAAATCAATGTGGTATACTTATTATACGTTGCTTGCGGTGGGCCCGCGGCCCTGACGCACATATGTCACCGCAGGACAACGCTTCTCGTCCTATTTACGCAACTCCGCGGCTATCGCTTGCAGCATCCCTATGTAATCTAAACTAATCTATGTAAACATGTCTACCTCATTTACTGTGTTCTAGTTAGCATATCAAACTATATTGTACTGATAACAAGTAGTGTGCTCCACTTCTTAGGCTGGCACGGTATTTTCAAGACTCTTCCTTATTTTCTGGTTCTAAACGTTTAAAACTAGATTACGTTTACTCATGGTGTTGAGTTAGACCATTTTTGGGTTTTGAGTATGTATTTGAAAAATTAACTCAAGAGTCTGTAACTTTTTAGGTAAATTGTTTGTTGAGGTAACAGTCTCTCTGCCCATCTATGGAAACACAAACTAATAAACCAATTATTTTATACGTCTTTGTAAAAAAATACTTTTATAGATAACAATTGATAACATGGTCTTAGTATCGCCCCAAAATTGGTGCAGTTTTATATCTTATCTATATAATATAGTTTTGTTTGACTGAAATGGTTACACCAAAGTTCACCAAACACGATACCAAAACAACGTCTTATTTCTAAACGTAAAGGCAAGGACGGCTTCAGTTGCAAATATAGAATTATTTATTCAAATATCGAATACAGAACGCGGCACTCACTGGGTACAGCTACAGTTCGCTGTCTTCAATCAGCGAAGCGCCTCCTCGACACTGTCAATTGAGGTTAATTCGTATGGAGACTGGCCAGGGATCTCTTGATACTGCCCCTACATTATTTATTTGTTCAATAAGCTAAATGGCCTAGTAAATAACCTTCATTTTAATAAACAAATTGTTATTTTATTACTTACACTTTCTTCCCATGTCGAGTTTATTTTTAGACAAGGAAATGTTATTTGCCATATAAAGATGGTCATCATTCGCCAGTCATTGCATATTATGTGTCTTTTACGAGCACCAATGTTAACATAATCTTTTAATGTTTTATACAGTTTGGTTGCATCGCAACTGAAAATAGTGTTTATAGAACAAAGACAACGAACTCGTAAAATGTACGTTAAATAACATGAACTTGCAGGTGCCTGTATTTTCAGCTTTAGCCGTAGGCGTGTCTATAAAACACAAATTTAATGCAAACGACACTATAAAAATAAAGAAAACTAGTAGAGAAAGATATAACAACTCCAGTTAATTAATTTATTAATGTTATCTAAGATCGAAAGTAAGAAATCCCGCTGTAATGTTTGTCAAGAGTGATATCGGAAATATAAATCTGCACCAACTTATCGGTAACAGGAAGGAACGAATTTTAATTGTTCGCTATTTAATTGATATCGTCCGCAATGTTTCAAGCTGTACACTTAAGTAATCACAGAGTACGAGTCACAGGAAGAGGAAAGAAATCGGGTTTTTTCAGATAGTCATGTATACCCTATATCCTTTGAAATGCAGTGTTTATGTGTTTTCGACACGAAGCATTTGGTGCCAATAGCTTCTTATCACGCGTTTGTTCTCGTTAAGTTCGATTGCTTTATAAGATCCATTACAAATAGCAGTTATTTGAAAACCTTAAAAACATGCAACTCAAATTTATAATTATTAATTGATGATCTTGGTTTCAATTAACTTGTTTAAATTATTTACAGAATCGTGTTATTAAAAACAATAACTGAAACTGCAAAGCTTACAGTAAGCTTTCAAATGAGGTTCTACGTAACGCATTCTTAAGAAATAATTAGTGTACCGAAATGGAACTGTCAGTTTACAAATCGTATTGTATGCTATTTGTTCTTAATTGCTACTACATTGTCATGACTAGTGTATTTATTGACCGTTTCTAACATGCTGTTGTAATGTCGCACGACAGACTGCGCAATATCTTTCGACCATTTAGAGATAATCGAAACTTGTTCTGAATACCATAAGATATTATATATCTCAAATACTAATACTTACTTAAACCATTTTCAACCGAAATCAATGCTATTAACAGCTTAAGTGTTGTAATATCCAAGATGGGCTAATCGTTTTCTATACATTTACCATCCCAAAAATAATCACTAATCATCAACTTGAAATAATATTTAACGTTGTTAACGTTGTTCACACTTGTCTTCTGCATTAATAAGTACGAAGGCTTCGATCATTTCACCTCGAAAGGGATTTTATCAATGAATTACGCGTGGTAATACAAAACCCGTTCAGCGACGGTTGCGTCACCTCCAACCGTCGCCGACCTTGACAGGAAGACTGCTACAATCTTCCAAAAAATACGTACCTACACGTAATGTGACTTATACCAGATCTTCAATCATCCTTGACTTGCAAAAAATAACGTATGGTTCGACATTATCAAAACTGGTTTGTATAAACTTCTCATAGCCAAGTGTTGTACAACATGTTGCTACTTCCCTAAGTGGTTTATCCGTTATCCTGCATTCAGAGTTCAATAGCAAGCGCGGAAGGAAGCTCTACAAGACAGGATTGTACCGTATCTAGTCAGGAAGTGCCGTAACAAGCGCATCTACTCGTAAGTGGATTAGCTAGGGCTCAAGCTCGAGTTACAGTAAACTGTAAACATCTTTATGCTTAAAACACACAGCACAATGTAAACATCTTTCTGCTTAATGAACATTTAACGCGTGTTGGTGGTCTCCTTTGACTCGACAAAAACTTGAGATAATAATTGGTCAACGAATGGCCGGTGACCATGAGTCAACTGTATGAGTGCCCCATTCGGTGCCCACCTTAATGACAGTAGTTTTGTTATCAGTTCGACAATAATGTAAAATATGATAACATGCTCCATTCACCCAACAATGATGACAATACACAGTTGCTTTCTACATTGTAATCGATTTAGCGTCATCGTTTTTGTCTGATTCTCGTCACAGTTGATTAATAACTGTAGTTATCATTAGCATGACAATAGCTGAGAATGGAGGTCGGAGGTCATGCCGGCGCCCTTAAAATCCAGTGCTACGGCACCTAATGTGGCATATAAAACAAACGTACGATTGTATAGAGGCTTACAGGAGAGGCAAACAATGCGCCCAACCCACGCAGTATATTTGCTTGTTACGGCCGTCGTCTGTGAAATTTGCTCTTGTATTACGTAGGTACCTACTTGTGCTCGCGGTTAGTAACCATTCCTTCTATAGCGACTACCTACAATTGGTATATATCGCATACTTTATTCAAAACCGTGTCCGTTATTTTTATTCGAATTTCAGCCAGATAGAATAGCGCCGTTTTTAGAAATCACATATTTATGATAATTGGAACATAATAATATATTAACTTTGTCAATGGAATTTCTGAATCCATAATAAAATAAAACGCAGATCTATTCCACGTTTCGGTATAATTTTCTCATACCTTATCTGAAGTAATTTTGAAATATTGTCACAACCTACTTTGCAGGCATCTAGCCTGCATTTTACAATGATAGATAGCCATGTCGGCTTCTTTCAGGTCCTTGACCGCGTTTTCAGGGCCTTATTAAAAAACTTACAGATGACTGGGTGATGTCGGTGTTCATTCCATTCTTGTAGGCAGGCAGATATTGAATGTCTTCCCATCAAGTATGCTCTTATAACGGCTTGCTACTGAGCCATGTGCGCGACAGATGCTTCCCTTGAGCCGTCAAACTGTTATTTTAACGATCATTCTACACTAGCGAACCTGTACACATTGTTTTCATTATTGTCTTTAATTTAGTTATGATTAGTTTGTTTCCTTGTTAGTACTATACCTAATGTAATATGTGTAATATTCTGATTGAACACAAGATTATTTTCCTTATTATCTGAGGGAATTACGAAGAGACACTAACGTGTTTAGAGGTCAAGTCTGGCATAATGATTACTTCAGTCCGTTGAGATCATCACTATTAACATTATTGTCCTTTTTGCGCGTGATTTACTCTAAGATTGATGGCATAAATTTTAATGGCTATTGAGCATACGCGGTTAGAATATGACATTTGAATAATTTTCCATTTTATTTTATGCAAAACATTTTATATTCTTCTAATAGCACAACATTTTTATGATCGCACGGTATGATTTTAGTCTTCGTTTATGATTGTTACGTAAATACTGGATTTTAAAACATAATTTCCATAAAAACCTGTTAAACGTACTTTCTATACATATAACGTTTTTGTATATTCAAATGTTTAATTCTGTGAACTTCCTTAGTTTTCAATATCAATTTATTTATCACATCGCCTGGGGTTATCTTACGATTCAGAGTTAGTGTCAGTGTCAAAGATTATATTTCTACAACTTCCACAACTATTTTTAACACCAGAAATGAATGGCTTACAATATTACGAATAGTCTGGTTGCTCCGGTTTAAAAGTGTTGTTTTGTACGTGATATTGCTTCAAATTGCTGGTTGATTATCTTACGTAACAATTTGTGTGTCGACCCGAGAAAATAGTACCGATTACTAAATAATCATGTACACCTAGTAGATAATCCTGGAGGTAAAACGAGACCTGGCAGAGATGTTTACTACAGTTACTTGACCCAAAATAACCGGGCAAGAAGCTAATATCTAAAGGAGATCACTCATTTACTAGGGCGACTCGGGCTAAAAAAAAAAAGTTGGCGGCCAGGAATGAAATACATTTTATTTGAAAGGTTACAGGAGTAGAAAGAAAATTGTATGGTGACAACGTTATAATTAATTTAGGGACAAAGATATAGAACGGTCTTTAAAAAATAAAATCGGGTTTGTTCGAACACTTTAACTCGAGAACGGCTGGACCGATTTTCATGGTTTTTGGTATTCATAAAATAACAAAATGGAAAGAACATAATGCAACGGGCGGCCTTATTGCTTGGCAGTAATTTCTACCAGGCAACTTTTGGGTTAGGAAAAACAGCTAAAAAAATATACATTTTGAAATCGATCCCTATTTTTTATATTTTATGATTACAACACTGCTATCTACTAACCAACTAGATATATATAATAGGCGTTGTACGGATTATAATAAAACAAAGAAAAGGGTACAAAAGTATCAATTTATTGTTTTTTTTATACAGTGATCTTACATATTATGCTCATTATCTTGAACGATAACATAATCTAAAAAACCTGCTGGTGTTTGTAAGGGCTCATCTAGATGTCTAGCCAAGCCGGTCAAGTCGGTTTTTACCTGAACGCGCAAAACGTATTACTTGTACCAAATAATAATTCCTAATAATTATTAATCCTATTAATCTTCGAACCCAAATTGTTCTCGTCTTTGGTGCCATAGTAAAACATAATGTATTCTATACATATTTTTAAAATATGTAAGAATTATCGAGGGCCACCCAAAAAAAAAAATTAGCCCAGAATGGGTGATCTCCTTTATTCATAAAAGGAAAATGATTCACGAACGAACATTCGACCTTTCCCTTACGTCTGTCTACAGACGCATGAAAGATAAAATATACTTTTCACAACACATTTGCTCGAAAAATGCATTTACAAAGCCTGTATCATTAACCAAACTAAAAAAAAAACTGTAAACTCGTGACTATGGTAAGCCCTCGACTTTGTCTCAGGCTTACAATTATCTACTCGTTTGTAAAAACTAACTTACCGCACTAGTATCATAAATAACTATTGACTAACGGCCAATTCCCATATTCTGTTACATACTCATTGGGGTCACAGCATTGCTATGTTTTCTTTGGATGCAATCACGGCCGTATCCAGTTCGAGTGCTGCTAATAATCATGATATTATTGCTTTTCCAAACAATTGATTCTCATGTGCACTACCGGGGCACCAATGAGACTCGCCATACGAACCGTTAGGGCCATGATCTCATTGCCTCATGTGTTCGTTCTTCTTACCTTCGCTTTACGTACAGTAAGTTGAAGGGAAAGTAGTAATATGTGTGGTGAAATGGAAATGTAATAACACAAATTAAAATGCTATTACTGTATAGTAAGTTCACAAGTAACTATCCTTTTGTACGCAATGACCTTTGCTAGGACGTTAACCTTTATAAAGAGTTGTTAAGGTACCCATAAAGTAAATAAATACAACACCGACTCTTTATGCGTACTCAGTAACAACACACTAAAAGCTGTTTCCGCAAACAGCAAACAACATAATCTACAATAATTGAGTATTCCCGTGTGACAGAACATGATACACATGAATAGATTACTGTCGATTCATTCTATGCCAAATCGAGTTGTACCGTTATCGATACAAAATGCTACAATCACGACTATTGTTATGCACTTGCATAGCACCGAAGTTTATTTACAAACGTCAGTCAACGAGCACTGGGGCAGGGTTATTGAAATGTTACGAAATGACCATGAAATGAAAATAAGTGCTGAGCGCTGCATGCTGGTACACACGGCTACACATCAAGCTATACAAAACCAGTTTAACTTGTTCTCGCTTTGTACGATTTTTACACACAATAAACGGTCAGCTAATACTGGTTTGTGTGGCTTGATGTGTAGCCGTGTGTACTATGGTGCGTGCTACGGCCTCAGCAAGCAAAAGCTACACACCACAACAAACAGGTCGTTGATACGCGGACGAGAGGCGTGCAGTACATTAGTGAGAAAGAGAAAGGTATATAAACATTATACTGTCCCGCTTCCCAGTCTACCTGGCAACGATTCTCAAAATTTCGATAAAGAAAGGATTAGCCCTTCTTACAGTGTAAGTTGCATTATAGTACGAGGTTAATGAGGTTTACTAATGACTATGTTAACTTATTGACTCGTAAAGAATATTTTCTTTTGCAAATCGAGGTAGTATCTACTTACTTTATCTATAGTAAGTTTTTTTTTTTTAATTTAACATAAAAGTTACTAAAGCTAGTTACTAAATATAATTTCTCAATAACACACGCAAGATTTACGCTAGCTCGTTTGTGACCAGAAAAAATGCTAAACTTTGAGAACTGTGAAAACAAAAAAACATTGGACGATGCAAAGCTGCAGGGACGGTTCCCGGTGCTCCCCTTCGTCTGAGACGTTTGCTTGTTCGATTGGCGCCCGCAATCGCCCCACATAATTTATGACTTAACCCGTATAACGACATGACCTATCATTATTTTGAACATTGCTTACACAAGTAGCGTAAGACCAGCCTCGACTGGCCTTTTTTGTAACTTGACAAATACGTAACACTTTATAATGGACGAGCAAGAAGGCAGTACAAATGGTATCCGTATCTTTTAAAAACCGCACCGTTTTTATTGTCTGTTACCAAAACAGTCCGTTTTATGTTAAATAAAATTACAATATCCTCTTACTTTATCTTTCGCAAATCGTAACACTTAACAGTCTTTTCAGTTTACTGCAAAACGTGTAAACGACTTGGGTGGCTCTTATCGGTAAAATGCAAGTCAAAAATTATACTTTCTTGATACCGTATACCACACGTTTTGAATGCAAATTCTACGTTTAAGGAGTACAAGGTGGCTCACAATATTTTGGAAGTTATTATCGAAGTCATTTGTAGATAGGGGGTTGTTACAGATCGAACTACGCCCTTTTATGATTAATGTAACAAAGGGAAAGTTGAAAAATAATATGACTTATTGGTAGTAATTATTGCTACGGAGCCCTAAAAATATGTGATTTATTGTTACTAATTACTAGCCAGCTATGGTAGTTGACCACGTCTATTTAGTATGTGTAAGCATTACTCCTTATATAGGCAGCCGGTTACGCTATTGTGTTGTGATGCAGATGAATAATGCAGCACTCGTAACTCTGGCTTTTATGATCTAACTCATCGCCTATAAATCACACACAACACTGTCGTTAATAGATAAATATTTTACTTTGAAGTTCAAGTTCATTGAAACTTCAATACTTATCGTTTATGTTTACTATAATTACTTCGCTCTACAATTCCTACTTGCCTTTTATTATATGGTTAATGATATCTACACGAGAATAACGTGTTCGGTGAAATTGAATCGATGCTGCGCAATGTAACAAGTCAACTAGCTCCATTACATTTGCATACGAGTATATGTGTTATATAACCGCTTCACAACGTTATAATTAGGAAGCTAAGAACAAAGCAGATAGATTTTCTAGAATCGTAAAATGAATTCTAACGTGAAACTGTAAAATGATGTAACTGAAGATAAAACGATATTCGCAGGGAATTTAGTAGTTACATTTTAGACCTCCCAGGACGTATAGCTACGGAACATATCTACCTAGTTAATATAATAACAAAATAATATTTTCCAGTGTATATAACGTAGAAAACGTGTAAAAACATTCACGACGTTTTTCCAAAGAGTCGTTTTGAAATAGACATCATAATGTGCCGTGCCTTCTAACTAAAACATTAGATGAGTTCATAAATATTTGATATCAACACAAGAACTCGATCAATGTTTTTTGTTACCGGCTGTATCTTATCAAGTGCGCAAGAGTACATTCGAGTGTGTACTATTATTGAGTTAGAAAGTTGATGGATATCATAAAAGGCATCTTGACTTTACAACTGATAAGTGCGTAGTACAACATGAACAGAAATCGTAAATACCACCGAATTACACAACGTCTTCTGCTAGTTTAACCAGTCTAATTGCAGTTTCATAGTTTATAACTGTTAGGTAAGCCCTGTGCCACTCGTATTTTTAATATTCAACATTAATGTGCTTTGTCGAGTAGATATCTACAAAGATTTTATTGAGCCGGACGTGGAGCACTTTAATGGATTCCCATAAATAAATCCCATTCATATTTATTTCGGTACCTTTACGGGTCAAGTGGCTTAGATATGACAAGAATACTCTGACTCGAACATCAGCTTATAACCAATCATTTAAAAAAAATATCCAGACACGATTAAGCCTTACCCTTTAAAGTTTTCCGCCGCCAATGATTTCGATTACATACATTACAGTTATGAAAGTACCAAGACTCGATAGATGCCAGTTAGACGTGTATTTTGCAATTTTGCGCTTTCCAGGTAATAAGGAGGAAGAAGTGCAGAACTTACTATATCATCTCGCACTGTGTTGTTGTTTACCTTTGAGTTATTATTAGTGAATATGGACAACTTCAAAATACTATGGAAGCAATCAAAGTGTATGTTATAGAAAAATGAGAAATATTCCCGACATGGCAGTGACCACATCACCGACGTATCATGGCTCGCCAATACATGATGGATTTGCTACCATTAGAGCACCTAGAAGCAGGATAAAGATAAGGAATCTAGTTGAACCAAATCAAACCACCAATCTACCTCAAAGACACTCCGAGTATTTCACGTTAAATAGGACATCCAAAAATAATTTCTTAGAAAATAGCTGTGGAGTTCAATATGTTAACAATGGGTCAACAAGTAATACGTTCGTCGAGAAACCATCGCGACTCAGCTTCACAGAACCTATTTATGCCAAAGTGACTCCGCCTCATTCGAAAAGCAGTTCTCCAGTGAAATATTTAAACGGTAGGCAAGAAATTCATTACGATTCTATAGACACAAAGCCTCGTAGACGTTTAAAAAGCTTGGAGCTACCAACAGAGCAGGACGTCAGTGCCGGCGAAAAAATTGGAATCTCGAGCTTGAGTAACGGCGAGCGCCAGTCGTATGATCAGCACGTAGCCAACCAGGATGGCGGCGAGCTGCATTCCGTACGCACGGACTTTACTGGTTCCACCATCGACTGTAGAAGGAGTCACAGCGATCGAGATAATTGCTCGGAATCCTCCTCATACTTCACCGATAACGACAGGCCTATATCAAGTTACAGTGATAATTCCACGATACCATCTACAGACACCGAAGATGTATTGAAGGATTTGCCAAATAAATCAAAATTCCACAGATCTCCACAGAAATATGCTACATTGAATTTACGCAGACCAAAATTCATAGACCTAAAGCCCACTAATATGAAAGACAACCCAATGTACGGTAGCTTGCAACGAAATAGAATAGGTTATCATTCTGAACCAAATACGCCGTTGAATGACGAACATACGGGTTTACCTAGTGAGCCAAGTATTCTCAGTGAAGTGCAACAGATACCTAGAATGCCGCTGCAAAGTAATAGAAACGGTTTCAAGAGATCTGTTAGCGAAACAAACGGGTTTTCTAAACGACTTAACTATAGGCATTCCTTCAGTGCTGACTTTAGACCTCAGAGAAGGCCTCATAAATGCTGCGAGTGTATAACAGGAATTCCTGCGGAGGAAGATTCTGAACATCCACCATCACGGCCTTCTTCAAGGACATTGGGAACTCTGTATGAATCACAAGACCCAAAAGTCGGATGTCAAACAATTCTACGATCCAAGCCACCAGTGCCTTGGTGGGAATTGGCTCTTAAAAAGTCCCGCTACAAAAGCTGTCCAATTTTAGAAGAGGGTTTTTTGTGTTTTTTGAACCAATATCTTAAAATATTTAGTATTGCACCTCTAAACGATATCTCTTGAACTTCAGAAAATAATGATGAGAGTACCTAATAATGCTTTAAAAAACCGATATTATTATTGTGAATTATTCTTTCCTATGAGAACTCTCACAACATAGATAATTGTTGGTTTTTTACACTTTTCTCTCAGAGAAAGCAGAATGTAGGAGGCGCTGTTTTTATTCCCTGATGTGTAATGGAATGGTATAATAGACTGCAATGGAATTACATGCGTATCAAATCGAAATATCAACTAGGGGAGAATACTAATGTGACGTAGCGTGTTCACCTGACATCTCATGGGTAGGGTGTAACGTCCCCTTAAATAGATTAATCAGGGAGTGTTATGTCGTGTTTCAAAATTTTAAAAATGTACGTGCTTTTCAGTTTTAATTTCCTCTTTCGAACGTCTAAGCTATGACTATGTAAATCATGACTAGCCACCTAGCCACTTTTCTATGACTATAAATGAAATCAAGATAATCATACTTCGATTCGAATCGCTTTCCAATCCAAACTTTCTTAAAGGTTAACAGGTGTTTGAATGAAAAAATCTCGTTCAGAATCGCTGAGAACCTTTTGCCATTATAAATTATAATCGTCCAAAAAAACCTTACCTGACTACCGAGGATATTTATCAAAAAGGTCTTCTTTTATACTGACTGACGGTCAGGTGCTGACTTAATCGTTCTCCAAATCCCATTCATTGGGTTGTAATAATATCCTTTCCCACGATCTTAAAATAATCTTATCATATAGGGTCAGATTTTTTTGGAACTCCCTACAATTAACGCGATGCTATCGTATTGATAAGAGTGTAAGAGAAATAAGTTTTATTTAAATTTTATCTTCTTCCGGGTTATCGTAGAAAGTCAAGAATCACTGAAACCGATCAAAACGACTTGGCTACTTACCAGTTTCAGATCCTTTTACGTCTACAAAGTATTTTATATTTTACTTTTACAAGGGTGACAGACATCTATAACCAAACTATTGTCATCGCTTGAAGAGACACCTTTGAACTTAATGATTACCATAAATGGAAGGCTAAACATGCTGTATATACCTATCTACTGTATAATTCATTTGAAATGATCTTTAAAACTTTGTGACCTTCATTTGAGTCGAAAGTACGTAATCTTGTTTCGTCCATTACTATCAAAAAACGCAAAATAAAAAATTGTCTGCTGAATATAACCGTTTTGCTAACTGAAAGACGACAAAAATATGTCCAGTACTTGGTAAATCAGTGTAACTGCCAATAAAGTCACGGTGTACACTCCTATTAATATTAACGACCATCGGTTCCAGTGGTTTGTAGGTACAGAACCACGTATAAGTACATTGGGATCGAGCGTGAGATAACTATCGTTCCAAACGCCTGCGCGTCGCAACTTCAGATGTCCGTGAAGGTGGTGGCTACTGCGACCACGGCACACTTTCCTAACGCAACTGCATCCGCTTATACCATTTCTCTCAGGACTTGTTTTATGGGCTTATTGTTTAAAAACTTGCGTTGCTATCTTGAATCCTAGAATTTATGAAGCTTACTACAATAGCTAACTTTCAAGCTATAAACAATAACAATTCTATAAAATCGACAAATTTATCTATTGTCTTCAATAACAAAATAAATAGCCGCAACAAAAATAAATTAATCTTCATGTTCCAAAAGTAGCAACTGTACAAACAGAACCTCCAATAAAGCCTTTTTAAATTTGACAGTGCCGCGGTTCTGAGCGGCCGTTCAAATAAATTGACCGCCGACATGCAGCCCAGATATGTCCAAACCGAATAAGGAAGAGTGCACTTGAACAAATAATATCTCCTGTCTTGTACCAATCTCTCGTAAAACAAACCAGTGGGATGTCGAGTGGGCCTTAAATATTAACGGAGGGACGTATAGGTAACACCTACACGATTTGTATTTTCTTATCGGTTATATTGTCCCCGAGCACATGTTTTACCAAATTATGTTGTTATGTGATAGAATTATTTTATCACTTCCATGTATCCATATGTCTTCATATTCTGGTAAAAGCTATATTTTGGTGCGTTTACGATTCAATAAAATCACTTCGGTTTATATTGTTATTGGGCATCGAAACCTCTTACCAAAGATGTTCAGTATTATTTATTAAGTATAAATTCCCATATGCCTTTCGCTTTTATATTGATATTGCTTCTTGATATTCGCGCGAATCATATTGATGTAACAGAAATAAAAGCAGAGATAGAAAGAAAACGAAGAATATCGTATGTTAATAAAAATTGGATGTCATTTTATCTCATCAGTAACGCAAAACCAATTAATTTCATCAATATCAGAAGCCTACTAAACAACGCACGGGTGGACTATTATTAAAATGAAAATAGACACTTCTTCTAACTCTAGAATATTTTTTCTAATAATGATCTAGCCATCTGCTTGTATATTAGAATATATAACTGTATACAATACACCTCCTGCTAAGATTCACCTGCGTCTATAAGAAGATAATTTCAATGTCCATTTGCGAAAGCTCCTGCAAGACCGACGGATGCATTAAATATTTCGCAGTAAAAACTCTCGCGGGCACACTCGACATAATTCTTTCCTTACTGAGGACTAGCAACTATTTGATCGTGTCATTAAGTTCTTAAAGCGCGGCTGTTTCCGCAGCTGTTGATTAATAATTAGTTTCCACCTGTCTCATACGCTTTTATGGTACCATGATTGAGAAAACTTATTGCTTTATTTGAACAAAGGATGTCAAAGCATTTGAGCACGTCATTACAACAGGAATTTCTAGATATTTATCAGGTTAAAAGCAGTCGACGCTAAGTATGAAAACTAGGGTTCCCCAGTACTCCTATATTTACCTGATGAGATATCTTCGCATTTTCTTCTTATAGGATATGAGATTATTTTACGATTTACGAATATTTGTTCTAGTAAGACCAACCTTGCTTTACTATAAGTTAATCCGAACAAAACTAGATGGAAACATCTATAAATAAAGACTGAGCGTGTGCCTTATAATTGATGCGATCTCTTCGGTAATAGCTGGTAAATTACAATGATGAATAGGAGTATTAGAAATTATCAGTGAAGGCCTTGATGATCAAAGTTTCACGAACCGTAATTGCAGGCGGTAATGCAAACTCGTTAACTTCGGCACGCGTACAAGGTGTCTCGTGGAGAGATCTATCAATAACGCTCGACCATCGTAATTGGCTAAGCAACATGCGTTGAGGCAGGTGTATAGTCCTATTAAAAGGATATAAGTATTTAAATTGAATTTACTTTTATTCCAGTTAAACGATGGCACGGACGGAATGAACAAAAGAAATACGTCTTGGAATTTAATTTCTGAACAAATGAATTTATTCCTTTATCATTGTAGGTGTGTTTACATTCACACTTTTGTAGGGACCGGGGACGTTACCCCTGTTTTAATTTCGCTGAGTGCGTTCCTGCAACGCAGCAAACAAAGGGTCCCGTGACCAGCTACACCCACGTCCACTATTACTGTGGTACCGTCCTATAAAGCAATTTATTTCGATGAGTCACTTTTACAGTTCATAAAATGTTTATATCCAATATTTACTACGACGTAACTAAGGTAAAATGTGACGTAAGTAATTATATTGTCGTCAAGGTGGTACATTTAACCGGTTTCTTGACTCGAGAGCAATTGGTGTCATTATCGAGCTAAGGATGTCGAGCTGGATACATAATAATCTCACCCTGCAACTAACCGAAGTTATGGAGAGATCTATGTCGGTAGTCGGCCTGTGGTCGCCTCTGATTACAAACTCGAGTGAATAGAAATTACAGTTATAATGTGGTTCAAGTGGCCGGAGGAAGCTATAAGGTACCCGTTAATTACCCTAGGAATTGTTTACGTTGTAGAGTGTAACAACAAAACAATCAAGTAGGTAACCATATTGGTGATATCAAAAATTTCGACTTTTTAATATTATGGTTCATTTTTGTTGACCATCTTTCCTAAATCTGAGCTGTTTGATACTTTGGTATTTTTATCGAGAATTTTATGGAGCAGCAAAATTCACAGGATGCCTCAAATTAACCAAGTTTTATGTTGTTGCAGGCTCACGTCGTGTCTGCCTTCGAGCAGAGTCTGTCCAACATGACGCAGCGGCTGCAGCAGCTCACCGCGACCGCCGAGAGAAAGGTAATAAACAACCATTTCCATCGTTATATCATACATCCTTTAATTTCATTTTATTACTCATTAAAACTTTACTACCGTGGTTAGATAATTTGAATATCCGTATACAAGATCTCTGAGTTAACGAAACAACGAATCGTTGTACTTAGCATCATAATGTATGTGAAACGCCTCAAGGCACTAGCCGTTCTGGCGGCATGGCGGCACTGCAACCGGTTCCAACGGAAACAAATTACTTTCTTTTAATTATAAGTTTTATTGTTGTTATACTTTGAATGTGGTCTAATACGTTTTGTTTGCTTTAGGACTCGGAGCTAACGGAGTTGCGTCAAACGATCGAGCTGCTGAGGAAGCAATCAATCCAGGCGGGGCTCACAACTGCCCACATGCAGTCCATGGGTATAAGGGCGGATGGTGTTAATGTCACCGGCCCGGTAAATATGATCCTCCTAGCATTAAATAAGCACTACCTGCTTAGATATGCAATTGAAAGTACGCAGTACGGTAGTCTCATGCATATTTTTCCCTTTTTAAATCGAAAAGCCGTTGAAAATCAAATATTCTACTCATATTTTGCTTGTATCGTTCCTAACGATCTATTATCATGTCAAAGCCACAAAAAAAATAAACGATTGTTTGAATATGTGATTACGTTCTAATGTTGCAACGTCTTCATTTACATTTGTATTCTAATGTTGAAACTTGGTACGTTGTCCAATGTCATCTATCAATCAATGTACATTATACTAGACTTGCGTTGCAATAAGACCAACATCATTAGCATGTAGTCAAACATACGGAACGATTTACGGGACGCGAGTACGTAGAAATACATGTAGCATTATCAGAATCAGGACGTTCGAGGTCCAATAAGCAGAAACAAATAAGGCAACGATAGCATTTGCATTAAATTGACCGTCAATAGATCCGTCCCTGTTCCACATTTGAGACGCGCCGAGAATAGACAAGTGAGTTACTTACTACCTCCTTAATATTTACTGTAAGTACATCGTGAACTATTCAAATTGATACAAGCATACATTACGATCGTTGTGAAACCTAGTAATGATAATTAGAGAGAGTGATAAATATAGCATACAGCTTCCAAAGGCTGCTGCAAATGTTTGGCATTCGATCGTTTATTTTACCACTTCTATTTGCTTCAAATATTGCATTAAGTAGCTGTTTTTAATAATATTTTGAAATGTCCGAAGCCGTACGCATTAACATATTAGTAATCATGCAAAACATTTATAAATAAAATATAGTATTTGAGCAGGTTTCGTGACACAGCGAGTCTATAAGGTTTCGTGCGTACTCAATGCTATTTCTGTCGAAATCTCTAAAGTTCAGGGACGTAGATTAAATTATTAAACGCCACTTATAAGTTAACCAGCATCGAAATTCTTACTTGAGAATTGAATTGTTGTAATTATTGTGCAGGAACCAGGCAGTCAAACACAGTCATCTCCTCAGCGGCTGGCGCAGACGGGCAATGGGGCGATCACTCGGCATCTGTCCACCGACAGCGTGTCGAGCATCAACAGCCTTAGCAGTGGCTCGTCTGCACCGCACGATAAGAAGCACAAGAAGAAGGGATGGGTAAGTAACTAATTTAAAAGAAAAATTACTTGCCCTAAAGCTAGGGTTGCCATCCGTCCGGGGTTTACCCGGATTTGTCATAGTTTAGAGGGCTTCCGGGAGGTTTTGATTTGTAGTCCGGGTTTTTAAAGTTTAAAGGTTGGGCCGCCCGTGACACACGCACACTTCACCGTTCGCCCACCCCCCCGTGCGCAGTTCGACTCATGTCCACGCACACTTCACCGTCCTCCCACCCCAGAGTCGGGTTCTGGACTCAAAAATCCGGGGTTTTCACGCGTCTTGTCAGATCTTAGCAGTCAATTTATATTACAACTAGCGACCCGCCCCAGCTCCGTACGGGTGGGCATGCGGACAGCGAGTAAAGGGCAACTCGCTGTCCGACCATGGACCATGCCCGGGTCGACGGCGCGTCGTGTTCCACGCGCGCCTCAAAGAGCTGTCAGCAAAATGACGGGGCCCCCTCTCAGAGGGCCAAAGCCTGCCGGGGTCGCGGGACTTATTTCTATTACCGCGACCCCGGAACATAAAGGGCTACTGAAGGACACCGTGGATTTTAGTCAGTACAAGTCTGACAGTACCTCCCGCCCTGCCCGGGGTTGGAGGTCTCATTTGATGATTTTACCACGATAAAAAAAAAAAAAAAAAAAGCTCCGTACGGGTGCAATCTCTACTATATTATCCAGGTTAAATACATATTATAAACCTTCCTCTTGAATCATTCTATCTATTTAAAAAACCCGCATCGAAATCCGTTGAGTAGTTTTAAAGATCTAAGGATACTTAGGGACAGACAGCGACTTTGTTTTATACTATTTAGTGATAGAAACATTTAATAAGAAAAACTTAAATAAATATTAACCTTCGCTTGCCTAATATTGACCATGTAATAAATATCTACTGAGTACAAGTAGCCTACATTGGACGTGTTTTAATGTAAACATTGCTTTTCTATGTAAGTCGTTGTAGAAATTTTACATAATCAAGACACAAGTGTTACTTTAATTTAGATTTAAGTATTTTCATAATAGAGTAGGTATCTATGCAACACCACATGCGTACACTACGTAATAATTCAGTCGCACATTATCTTTGACTGATGATGAATGATGTAACAAAAGTTCTGTAAGAATTGTGGCGATTGAAAAAGAGTGTCCATGGAGTTTCTTTCTCATTCTTCTCCATAGAGATCTACGCTTTGGAATGAGCACCTACGGTTCTTTCACAGTTTTTATGTCTTGTGACTGGGATTCAGACAAATTTTATTTTATTACTTGACAATTCAAAAGTGCCTGCAATGTCCTAATTGAAATAAACGCTTTAATTTTGATTTTGACTGGTTGTTGATAAATTATCGTAATTTAAAAAAAAAAATGATGAGAGAGGTGGCTCACACCTCATCTCGACTTGGAAATTCAAGCACTATCTGTGTCAAATAATACTAAAATACTTTGAAGTCTTGAGTAAACAAAACCAAAACACTAACAAAACATTGTTATACAACAGCTCCGCTCATCGTTCACGAAAGCTTTCTCGCGGAACGCCAAGATTTCAAAGACAGCGAAGCACTCATCCCTCGGGCAACTGTCATCGCAAGACAGCTCGTCGGGATCACATCACTACGACGACCCGCACACGATCCGCGAGGGAAGCAACGAGAACAGTCTAGAACATTCGCACGAGACACTTGACGTTAAAGACAAGCCCTGCCCGCCGGCCAAGACGGAAGACCAGACCAAAGGTGAGATATCAGGGAAATTATCCAATCTGCAAACAATGGAGCCTTCGAATTAGGTTGAGAGAAAGCTAGGGGCTAAAAGTTAATGTAAGCTGAGGCACATAGACAATGGGTGACTTTAACAAGCTTAGTACGTTCGGAAACTAAGATAATTAAATTAATCTTGTGTCTTTTGAACATATTAAATGTGCATCTATTAATCAAATGAATATTTGTATCTAACGATCCCGTATCTGCCGATTAACTTATAAGGCTAGTTCAACTAGACTCATGAAGTTATAAATTTTATTGCGAATGAACTTAATGATATCTTTTAGATTAAACCAAGGATTCGATTTTCCTTTTCAAACCACTTTCAAGTTATCAGTGCAAGCTTCTTTTATAGCTTTAGAAGCATCGTAAGAACATTCCAATTAAAGTTTACATCGTAATTAATTCACTTAATTACTGGATGTGGTTTACGATCTCAATTTTATTTCCAGATAAACCAGACGATTCTGGGTTAGTTGATGAGTTGAAGAGGCAATTACGAGAGAAGGATTTGGTGCTAACAGATATCCGATTAGAGGCTCTCAGCTCAGCGCATCAACTTGAAAGCTTGAAGGACACCGTCATCAAAATGAGGGTAAGATGCAGAAGAAACAATGATTAATAGCTTTTTGCTAATAACAAGCCCACTTAATATAGCAATAATAGCCTTAAGATTATTATCATTAACTAGCTGTGCCCGCAACTTCGTTCGCGTGGATGTCGGAATTGAACAATGTATTTTATAGTTCTAAGCTCTTAATTCAGTCCAGTCCATTCCAGTCCATTCCAGTCCATTCCAGTCCATTCCAGTCCATTCCAGTCCATTCCAGTCCATTCCAGTCCATTCCAGTCCATTCCAGTCCATTCCAGTCCATTCCAGTCCATTCCATTCCAGTCCATTCCAGTCCATTCCAGTCCATTCCAGTCCATTCCAGTCCATTCCAGTCCATTCCAGTCCATTCCAGTCCATTCCAGTCCATTCCAGTCCATTCCAGTCCATTCCAGTCCATTCCAGTCCATTCCAGTCCATTCCAGTTATTTGAATAATCTAGTTTTTCTATTCGAAGTTAGATCGCGCGACTGACGTACGAAATCAATGTGTGAGACCAAAGAAACTTCGGAAACACTTTAAATTCAAATATCTTTTGATAGACTGAACCGATTCCAATGAAACAAAAACTAAGTTCCTCTCCAAGTTACGCTTAATCGTTTTGTATAAAAGTTATCTACATTAATTTCGTATATTTTACGTGATACCTGGACAAATACACAGACAAACAGACAAACAGATAAACAGACAAACAGACAAAAATTCTAAAAATGCTAGAAATGGGTTCTATTGGTTGTCCTTTAATACCCTGGCTATATTTTTTGAGTTTTTATTTAATGTACAAAAATAATTTTTCTACAGTTTTATTATATGTATAGATATAGATAGGTAGTGAAAACACCCCAAGGAATACTCGATATCCACTTACTCAATATTAGTTAGAACAGTAAGTATTCATTAGGGGCCCACTAGTAGCCCATTATACAAATTAAACGCGCTATTTGGTACTGATTATAGTCGATGTTCTACAGAATACTCATAAACGGCCCCTCATATATAATTAAATTCGACTTTGTCCGTACCGAGTAGTGAAGCATTAAGAATGTTTTTTACTTACACAATTTCCGCTTATTTTGCGGTACATATTATCTTATTAAAGTTTTTGCTTCACATGCCTCTTTAAAATAAAGTATTGGCACAAAGATTTTTTAAACGAATACGTTGAAATGTCCTTCTCAAATCAAGGTACACTTCCAGAACGAGATGTTGAATCTCAAACAGAACAACGAGAGGTTACAGCGGTTGGTGACGTCACGCTCATTGGCCGGTAGTCAGAGCTCGTTGGGAACTGGTGGTTCTGCTGTTGAGGACCCAAGGAGGTTCAGCCTTGCTGACCAGGCTACTATGCATCAGGTGAGATACAAACATAATTTTATTAAAAAATTGACTGGATTTAGGATTAGTTGGTACTTATATGAAAATATTTGGGCATATATGAATTCCGTGCCTTTTCTTATTATTTTGCGTGTGGAATGGATTTATTGGTAAAGGGGGTCTACAACAAACTGGCTCGTTGACCTGACTGTACTACACCTTTTGAGTACAACTGGTGCAAAGTGCACCTGTACTGTATAAGCAATAATGATAGAGTATGGGAATGTTCCCCAACACTCTCGTTTTAAGGGTTATTAACGCGTGACGATTATATACAACAAATACTAACCCTAATGACACCAATTTTAATGTTTCCTGCATATTTTCACACGACTGCACACGCATATATGCCCATGACAATTTTAGAGAGCTGCAGATAAAATTCAGCGTACCGTTTAAAATTGGTAGAAAATAACAATTATAGAATTTTATGCACGTGTTGCTTCTAGAATTGTAAAATTGTACATAAACTGAACATCCAACATAAATTATTTTTGATGTAAGCAACAACGTCACTCTTATTTCAGGCCACACTAGACATGCACTCGCAACCTCTAGACCTAGACTTCAACTGCATGTCATCGACCCCTACCATGGATTTCTCCAAAAAAGGCTCGCCTAAATCGGGCATGGTCGAGCCCATATACGGCAATAAGGCCGCATGCGAACTAAATGAAAACAGCGAGACGTTATTAGCAGCACTGAATGGCAGCAGTGATTTATTCGCGAACGGAGGCGAGCGACTCAGTGGCGACTACGACATAAACACGGTATTGCCGCCGCCGAAGACAAGAGAGCTGGCGATAGGGGAGAGCTATTCAGACATCGGTAAGTCTAATTTTAACCCAACAGCCATTGTTTATTCCAAGTTACAAAAGGATTCATTTAACGACTCATTGTGTTTGTTTCACAGGTGTTGCTGACAGCCAAGGAGATACAACTGACGGAAAAAAGATAGCTATAGCCGTATATTTAGGACAACCGGAGACATTCCAAAGATATTTCGAAGAAGTTCAAGACACGCTCACAGAATCTGAATGCAGATTCTACGCTAAACAATCAGCTAGCTCTTACAACAATCATTTTGAGAAACAGTCCAGCTTCGACTCGCCGCGACTATCACAAAATCGCAGTCCTGAAACAGAGACGCAAGACTTCTCACAAATAAATAAGTCTAACACAAATAGCCTTAAAAGCAATAAATCTACGCACAGTAGTTCGTATAAGAACGTTTATAATAGTGATTCGACAATAAACTGTAATGAATTCACCATAGCTTACACTTATATTTCTGGCAAGACAACTTGGCAGAACTTAGATTATATAGTTAGGAAGACTTTTAAAGATTACTTGTCTAGAATAGACTTGGGAACGAATCTCGGTTTGAACACTGATTCGATAACATCGTATCACCTGGGCGAGGCGACGCGGGGCCCTGAAATAGGTTTCCCGGAGTTATTGCCTTGTGGATACATTATTGGCACTGTCAATACGCTGTACATCTGCTTAGAAGGAGTTGGAAGCTTGGCGTTCGATAGTCTTATACCAAAAAATATTGTATATAGGTAAGTGTCATCCAGAAACCATTTTTTAATCTTCCCCTGTAATCTGGGCTATTGCAAGGCTCATGGTATTCTATCTCTATCATTTTTCTCCAGATATGTTTCCCTGCTATCGGAACACCGGCGAATTATCCTGTGCGGTCCCAGCGGCACGGGCAAGTCGTATCTTGCGGCTAAATTAGCAGAGTTCTACGTTCAGAAGACACAACGTAGAGGCAATCCCGCTGAAGCTGTGGCTACTTTCAAGTGAGTACCTTCAATATTTCCTGGGCAGATAAATTTAGTTTAAGACCAAGTTTATTTCGGTGTTGACTATTTTTTTTTTATTCCGGGACAAAGGTCTACTCTGTGTGAGGAGCAGGCCGAATTACATCACAGGGGCCTACATCGCGTTGTTAGATCGGTAATTCGTGAAAAATAGGACAAGATGATAGTTTAAAGCCACACTAATGAAATTAAACGTTTAATAAATAATAAGTACGTGACATACATAGAGTAAGTCCTTAGGTTAAATATACTGATTCATTATTATTGTTATCTATTGCACTTGTAGGTATCCAAACTAACGATAAAAACTATCTACACACAATTCTTAGATATAGCGATATAGGAACTACAAGTTAAAGTTCCATAAATTACAACACATCCAACTTCAACATCGCTGATGACGTTAGCAAGCGTATGACTGCTGATCATGAGGTTCTGGGTTTAATTCTCATGTCGGGCATTAATATTATGGTGTTTTCCATAATACTCCTCGGCAGCATTTGGATATGTTGAGATTGATAGCAATAGGCTCACATCTTACAACATGGGGCTAAAACATAACTAAGAATACTGTTCAGTCCACTTTTGCAAAACCCTTCGGAAATGACAACACTATCGAGAATTATATTACTATGGTATAGAAATATACGAACTATATTTTCTAACACCATGAATTATCTACATGAAATGCTACTTGAGCATCGCTAGCGTATTACCTAGATATTTTCATAAACATGTTAGTTACGCTTATTTATCATTAAAAAAATAAATAAAAAAAGAAAGTACCTTCTTAAAAAGGTTGTGGTGCTTACTAAACTTCACACATAAGTCTCTCCGCGGGTGAGTCCATTGATTCACATCTCCGATCACATCACCGACTTCACACAGCGTATAAGTAACAAATTAATAACTCTCTCACCTCTCCAGCGTGGACCGCAAGTCCTGCAACGAGTTGCGCGCCTACCTCGCCAACATCGCAGAGCAGTGCAGTGCGGCGGCGGCCGGCGAGGAGGCGCCGCTGCCTTCTGTCGTCATACTGGACAACCTGCAGCATGCCTCCGCATTGGGAGATGCCTTCGCTGGCCTACTGCCTCCTGACAACAGAAATATGCCTGTTATTATTGGTAAGTCTTTTTTGCGTAGTAAAATCATCAAAGAAGTCCTTCTGCCTTGGGTGGAGAGGAAGTTAAAGTTGTCAGATTCGTACAGATTAAAATCCATTATGTTCCGTCTATAACTCTTTACGTTCCTTGATCACGGTTACCTGTTTAGACAGTCCCGCGACCCCCCAGCTAAGAACATCTTTGATAGACAATTACATTCAATTGTTACTGCCCAATAGTATGCGTAGTACGGGTACCTTCTTATACTACCTACATACCGCTAACTTCGCAACACCAGGCTTGCTCGCTTACAACTACCATAACAAGAATATCCGCGAAATTGCTCATAAAGTTCCGATATCTCCACCATGAATAGTCTTACGATACCTATTATAATAATACATCCAAGGAAAATACACGAATTTGAAAGTTCTTTCTTATGGGAGCTTCAAACACTGCAGTAGATAATGTAATGCTACAAAAAATCCCATTGGTATAAGAAGTAACGCATGGCTGTATTATTTGTTACTCTACAAATACGGACACATTACGGAACGCCTTTTTAGGACCTATGTAAATACAGATGACATAATTGTCTCATTAATATTGAAACAATCGTGAGAGAATAATAAGAGGTGAATGGAATCTGGTTACTCTTTCCTCATAACTATTCCTATTAAGGATCTGAATACCATAATATTATGCTTGTTCTTTAAACTAGTATGACGGAACAGTACGTTTGTAATAAATTATTATTAAATTTGAAGCAGGTAAATGCTATGGCATAGCTGTAGTAGACCATTAGGTCGAGGAAGACCTAAACAAAATTGAAGGAGTAAGCTATATGTGAATTTGGCAATACAAATTATGTTTTGTTTCAGGTACCATGTCGCAAGCTACGTGCAATACGACCAACTTGCAGCTCCACCACAACTTCAGGTGGCTCCTCACAGCCAATCACATGGAACCTGTCAAAGGATTCTTAGCTAGGTAAGCACATTTATCTGACTAAAAATGCAGGTTTATATAGGATTCATCAGGCCGAAAAGACGGCAAATTTATCATGATTGTCTAACAAAAGAAAGTGAATAAGGCATACTTAGATCGATGAACGTACGTTACCTACCTCCTATCTATCGCCTATTCTTCTAGAAGACTCATTATGGGCATACATAGAGTCATTATCTATATTTCGTCAATGGTAATCAATTTAAAATAAATTATGAGACTTGTTTTAACCGGAATTGCCTTATTGCACACAGTTTGTTAGTGGTAAAGTTGATTGCAAACACAAAAGAAGAATGAAAGAAATCACTCCATATTTTTTTCCCTAAGTCATGGCAAACTAAAATGTCCATTTTCTAACATGTTGGTCTAATATCCATCAATATTACCCCAGGTACCTCCGCCGCAAGCTCTTCACCCTCGAACTGCGGCTGGGTCGTCGCGAGCCCGCTTTAGCAGCCGTACTAGAATGGTTGCCGGGAGTATGGTCCACGCTCAACGCCTTTTTAGAGGCACACTCGTCCAGTGACGTCACTGTGGGCCCGAGGTTGTTCCTTGCGTGCCCTATGGATTTGGAAGCTAGTCAGGTAAGAATAAATAAATCAAGGCTTACTAAGGTTTACAATGCCACTAGTTTCTTGGGGAAAGAGCTGTTGGTAGGTACTTAACCGGAATTTTGTTGTTCAATGGAGTGCCATCTGGTCCTTAAAATTTGCAAATAGGTACCTACTCTCCTTTCCATGGTTTCCTCTCTATGGTTATTGTAGAAAAGTACCCCGCAGCTGTGCAGTCGCAGTAGTGGCTGCTAGCGTAACTGCAGTGTAAGAGGCTTGCCTCGATTTACTGTTTGGATAATGTGTTTTTGGGTTCTAGTAATCAGTAGCAACCTAGCAGCCCGGAGTCTAGATTTGTATCTTATTAATGGCAATGGCAGCTAATTACTGGAGAGATGTGGGCGACTTACGTGCCGCATTACATGACATTATAACGTATTCAGTAGGTATTATTCGAATGCTGACAGCATTTTCCGATTTCATTTTGAATTCTAAAATGCGGCACGACACGGTACGGAGCGTGCTGTACTGACAAATGTGCGATCTACTTTTTACAGTTCGTATACCCTTTTAGGGATGCTATATAATTTAACCTCACCTTTTCTCCTCAGGCATGGTTCGCAGATGTGTGGAACTATAGCATAGTCCCGTACGCGTCGGAAGCGGTGCGCGAAGGCATTGCGTTGTACGGCAGACGGCGACACGCCGCCGTCGACCCGCTGCAGCACATCAAGTCCTCGTACCCCTGGAGGGAACCCAATCATTCACATGTCAGTATCAGAGAATATGATGTATTTTGTAATCTGTTGCATATAAAATGTTGAATTTGGGTAGGCACTTACATTATGAAGCTTGTATCTGTAAAGTTCCTTATATTTATCACTCGAAAAAAGTAATGGTATATAAAGCTACCTCATTAACCTATCCATAAATAAACAGGTCTATTCAAATATTGGTTCAAATCTACTATTTTTTTCCTGAAAGAAGGTACTGCTTTGTTTCTAATAAAATCATTTCTATTTTTACAGACTCTAAGAGCAATAACGGTGGAGGAAATCGGCATTGAAGAATCAAATCAAGATTCCAACACGAACAACAATCAAGATCCTTTGGTAAGAATTGGTGGACTACACTCTATTAGACAAGATCAGTTTAAATTAGCTAGCGAAACGCAGGTGATCTCATAGGTACGACTTTGTTCATTTTATTCATCTACCCTCCTTGATTTTACAGTTGAACATGTTAATGCGACTTCAAGAAGCGGCGAACTACAGCGGAAACCAAAGTCAGGACTCTGACAACGCGAGCATGGATTCGAATCTCACTCACGACAGCTCTATGGGCAACGAGCTATAATATCGACACCTCGTCCCGACTGTGTTGTGACGTCACTATCCTCTAAGATTTTATACTACCCGCTGGTATTCTGTGATATTGCTTCTCAACACTGCGTATTGTAGTTGAAACAAAGTAATACCAGCAGTAATTCCATGCAGTGTATGAACTAAACTGACGTTCCTTACATGTGGATTATAAATATGATATATAAAGCCAAATATTTGCCATATGTACATTATTGATATTTATTATTTACTTATTCTAAGTGTTATTTTAGTTGCGATTCTAATATTATTTCTAGTTGATTTTTTTTAAATATTTTATCGCAAAATTATAAAAGCGGTATTTATTTTCATTTCGGAAGGCTTTACTCTGCAATATTTGTGAATTCTAGCAAATATCGATAGCATGAGTATGTGAACCTTTCATTAAAGACTGTTTTTGTTTCTTTTACATACGAGAAAATATAATTTACACTCATAAGTGAATAAGAAATCAATAACAGTGCCTGGAGCGATAATTTTCCATTTTTTTAAGACGTAATTACAATGTTAGATCTTTACTGTTTATATGAAGCATTGTGGCTTTTACTATTGTTATATTTTTTCAAAGTTAGGATATAAACCGCATTTGTATTACTGAGACATGTATGTAACATATGAAAGTGTAATTTTTATACCATTTTCATATTAAATTTCATGTACCTAATATAAAATATTTAAGTGTAAATATGTTTAATATATTTCTTTTTGTATGCGATAACACTAACCGCTATCTATCATAACAGCGTTACTTTTGTATAGAAATGCGTAACAACTGTGTTACAGTGTTCGGTATGGATTGATTCGTGTGCATAAGTGAAACGTGATATCTACAATCTATGCTTTACAGAAAATGTGAAATAAAAATTGATTATAAAAATCTTGATGTCTTTGATTTTACTAGTAAACTAAGAGGATATAATAATAAAAGTTAAAATTAATTACAAGCTATTCACATGAGACATTCAATAAATACAACACATTAAGTAGAGGCATTTTTATTCAAGTGCTTAAATTACAGTACAGCACAATAATCAAACCTTCACCAGAAACAGATATGATAATGGAGCAATTTGGACGGAACCAGTTTTATTTCATTTAGGACTAGAATCTTCATTTATTGAATACTAAAAGGAACAATCGCATTTGTTTGGTGAATCCAATATAAATAAGGCACAACCATTTTAACAAACCAGTATCTGTTACTGGCAGTTCATATTGTAAACAAGAATAATATCAGTAAAGCAAGTAACAAGCAGTAATACACAGCATTGCAGGTAAGTTTCATAATGTCCACTCTATGGAGATCAGATTTTACTGAGAGTCCAATTTTGGTACCACAAAATTTTTGGGTTCAAATTTTTTTAAGCATGTTGTGAGTGTAGTCAGTAAGTTTTTGACAAGTAGGAAAGCAGCTTTGATCGAACAAACAAACTAACACGCACGCAAATTATGATTGTTGATAGTGCAAAGCACCATTAGAGAACTAATGGTGCATTTGCTACTTACATAATATAGAGATTATCATAGGTATCATACAAATAATAATTAAACAACTGAACATTTTCAACCTCCATCATATCATAAGTCAAACAGGATTGGTTTTACATAAAAAAACAGTTTAAGAACAAATAGAACATTATACCATGAAGATACCCTATTTATAATGTTCCCACACACAATTTCAAACCTTGGGTTGACCTAGTTCATTCAAGCTACCTATACTTGAATTCAGATGCTAAAACGATTAATATTCATGCCCAAGACTGTAGTCTTGGGCGTTGTTTAATCAGTAGTAAAACTATTTGTTGAATCCAGTACATTTATAACCATTTGTTAAAAGATATAGGATTTTAATAAATGGTTTGCTTGACTACTAATCAAACAACAACATTAAATTGTTTTCAGAGTGATAATTATTGCCAGTAAAAAGTGTCCTCAAAAAAATTGTATATTGGAATTTTAAAAAGTTTTTAATTTTTTTGAAGAAACTTTTTAATAATTTATTAATATAAAATTCTGAATTTAAATTTAATTACACTTCTTAAAAATGAGATAAACATGAATTACAGAATGAAATAAAATCACCAAATATGATAGGTAATATATTACGAATACACATTATAGACGAAACAGACATTTTCCATAATATTGTTTTAAATGCAACTGAGGTCTGGAATATTTAATTTTTTACAAATAATTATTTCACAAAATATATTTTTAGGCTTTATTAAATTGTACACAATAGTCCAACAGCTTAAAGCCAAAACTTTAATAATAATATTTTTTTAGTATTTTGAGGAACTTATTTTGTAAATGTAATTTTATTGCTACAACTCACTAAATAATACTACCTAAAGACATGGTGGAGTATTTAAATGATGACTATTTCAGTCACTGTGAATGTCAAGACTCAAATTGGACAGAGAAGGAACGGGAGACTCTGTGAAATCTCCGGAGTCATCACTATGAACTTTACTTTGTCTAACTTCTGTTTTCCCCTTTGACTGACTACTTCCCGACTGCCTTGACTTATTATTTGTAACACTTAAGGAACTTTTTTCACTTATCAAATCTGCAACATCAGATAACGAAACTGAACTTTGCGAACTCTGTGAGGTTTGATGTGGACTTTCCAAAGACACATTTTTGTTTGAACTGTTATCTATTTGATCTTGAGCAGAGCCTGAAGATTTTGATTGTTTATCTACATTTTCTTTAAACTTGGAACTTGGTGATGTTGAGAAATCATCACCATAACTGAATTCAGCAGTGTCCCCTTCAGTCTTGCCGGATTCCTGGGATTTTTTCTCACTGATTTCTACCACTTTATTTTCACTATTATCATGTTTAAGAGATGCAGGAGATGTATTACTCAAAGAAGCAGATTTAGTAGATGGTGAATCATTCTGTACATTTGTCACTGACATAATATTTGTCTCACTTTGAGCTTTAGCAACTGGTTCCACAACTGGCAAGCCTGCAGTATTGAGCATTTTTTCATCTAGTGAGTTAAAAGGTTTTAATTCTACATATGAGGTAGAGTCACTACTACTATTAGTCAATTTTAAGTCACTCATTAACAAAGTAGTTTCATTACTTGGTCTAGTAAAAGTTACAAACTTTGTTTGATCTCTTGCATCTACACAATCACTAGATTTTTTTGTAACATAACTATTAGAGTTAACAGCACTGTTATCCACTTGAAGTATATGGTCTCCAGGAACATATTCTGAACTTGTTTTATCTCGTGCAGAGTCACTAGAAGTGTCTGTGTCAGAATTATCCAGCTGCAGACGCAGGTGTAGTTTATTTTTTTCATCAGATGAATTATCAGACTGGGAAGAACTGTTAGTACTACTCTGTGAGTCTTCATGAAGTATGTAAGTACAGTTTTGTTCATCTCTGTAGTTTTTGTCATCACTTTTCTCATGACTGTTATATTTTGAGTTAGCATTTGGATCAGAATATTTCTTCTCTTGTGGTTTTAACATATTTTTAATAAGTGTAAACAAAATGGGTTCCTTTAAATTGTCAGATTTGGTTAAATTCATTCTCTCGGTCAATTTTTTCTTTCCTTCGTATTTGTATTCATTACCTTGTCGGGACTCCGACTTGTAAACGAATAATGTGTTCTTCAAACAACAAAACTCTAAAAACTCATGTACTACGGATAGAGCTAGTAAGCCCTCTGGTAATTTAAGGATATTATCTAAATTCACATTCTGCTTTATGTTTTCACGTTCATCTTCAAAAGCTAAAAAAATATTGGCTCTTAGCAACGCACGTATTTTAGCTAGCGATCCATTTCTCTCTAAAGCTTCTATAACTAAATCGCGAAGTTCATTGTCTTCGGCTTGTGCCATTTTAAGAAAATTACCGTAACTTTAAGTTAGTCAAAGAAAACATGAAAATATAACACAATTTCGGCACTGGATATCGTGTTTGACTCGCTTGTTTGCTTGTTGAGAATCTGAGACACAATTCCGTCAGTGAAGACGTCACCAGCTTAGCTTTATCGAAATTGTGTCAATAATGACAGCAGGAAATCAAGATACATATTGTGCATGTTAAAGCAAGATAACATAAATAAAATGCTTAGAATACTTTTGTCAAGCACTGAAACACGCTCACAAAACGTCATTTTGGAAAATTGTTGGCGGTAGCGTCGTTTTCGTTCTGAAACTTCATAGTTGGATAGATTTTTAGGCTTTTTTTAAATTTTAAATGTTAATTAATTTTATTTTTAACCAATTATATTTAGAATTAAACAGTACACTCATAACAGAGATAATTTGTTCATAGTATCGTTAAATGTTAGTTTATGTATGTACTGTGTACACATCAACGTAGAGTTATATAGAACAAAAACTGCTATGCATCTATGGTATCAATTACTTTTTAAATTCCATTTTTTTTTCAGAGAATTACTTATTTTTCTAAAGGATAATATAAAATTGTAAAGGCCATGCATTTAAATCTTAAACGTTTTTCGAAATTCTAAGAAATTAAAGAAATCTTCGTGACCTTCTTTCTTTTCATTTATTTCATAAATTATTATCTCTAACTTGATCTGATATAATTTTGATGTTATTTATTTAAATTAAACTACGAAAAATATCTTAAAGGCTGAAAATTGGAGATTCATGATCTGAAAAGATTAAATAATTTATTAAGTACAGACTAGATTTAACTGGACGGAAACATTTTGATCGAAATAAATACCTATTCTAAAATAATAATTAATTGAGGTGGGTATATCTAGATATTCAACCCTTATATCTTTGCGAACGTGCTCGATTACAAGGGGTGAAGGCTTGCGCCGGGAAATGTGGGAAATTCAGTCAGTCGGGTCGAGTGAGCGTGGGAGGTCGGTACGGTGTCCGCCTCGAAATTTAACGGCATAATGAAACTTTTAGTCCATTTTACTATCATATCCTGAGTAAAACATTCATAAAAACTAAAAAAACAGTGCTGACATTGTTAAGTTCGGGTGCTGAGGGTTAAAATTCCCGTTATGGCTATATAATGTGTTAAAATACTAGTGGCGGGAAACCGTTTTGATATCTCGCTTGACGTGTTGTGTCCTATGTGTACGTAGAGCGAGAGGAGCCGTCTGCCCTAGAGGGCGGCCGACATGCTGGATTCGTCGTGAATCGATATTTTTGGAACGTTGTAGAGCTGAAACCATGAGGTTCGAGGCTCAATAAAGGTACGACAGGTGGTAATATTAATAGTTTCCGTTAAGCCAACTACACCCAAGTCATTTAGCGAATGCGTCGACCGACTCAATCTGGGGGCCCACGTTGGGCTCCAGTTCCCCCCTCCAGCCGCAGCAGCTGCTCTCCGGATGTTTTGAACAGTTAAAAATATTGAAGAAACCGTTTAATTTTAATTCGTTTATTATTAAACTATGGAAGAGAGATGTACTATTTTAGTTTTGTTGAATTAACCACTTTTTCAATTTAAGAATCTGGATTCATCTATATGCACTGAGGTACTTACGAGTACCTCCTCGGTTGTTTTTTTCTTTGATCTTGAATAATATTTATGCAATTTCTGAATTTTATTCCGAGTAATTATTTAGAAACATAATTGATTCACTTGTTGTTTGTATTCACGCGTAAATTAGCATTTCAAAACATGTTTTACAACGAATTACGTTTTTCTAAAGCTAGGTACTAAGTAAATATTGAATTTTTAATAATTACATTAGGTAATATTAAATAAGTTCAAGTAGACATTAATTTTAAAACTATAAAAAATGGAGACTTCATAGAAGTACTGCGATCAAAGTACCTACAGATGTACTTACATTAAATCAAACAAGTAAACATTTGTACTTAGTGTCGGTAAAAATATAATCCACTCTACAATAAGCAAGCGCAGAAGCAATATATGTTTAAAAAAATGTTTTACTATATTGTTCGAAAATATATTCAGTTCCAAGTTTCAATAACCAGTAAACTACATCGGTTGTCGGCTAAATTTCACGTGGTGGCCCGGGATGTCACCTAAAAATCCCGGGAATACGGAGTGTCGAATTTGGCGCCGTGCTCACACGGGCTCAGGGGGGATTAGGTCGTGCACACCAGTCTCCAGTGGCAAATATCGAACTGACACAACCAAACACACTTACGTTTGCGCATATTTCATGTGTGCAAGTGGCATCCGTCTCCAGGTAGTTTAGGTACCTAAATGATAACATTGCACCACGGCCTATGTATGTTAAGCATCCGGGCAATAGAATTCAGTTTACTGATAAGTAGGTATTATTTTAATAAAGTCCCTAAAATAAGTCTACGATAATTATTATTTTATAGAATCATTGCATGGTTCTCGGCGTCATTCAATTCGTCATCAATTGACATCTTTTCCTTAAGAAAAAATGACAAAATACTTGCACTGTCCTGTTTCTTCCAAATATTATTATGAGCGGCAGAAGATGAGATAGAGATCCATAATTTATTCAGCCAGCATGCTTTGAGGTTTGGTGAAGGGATTCAATATTTGAGGAGTGACGAGGCTTCCGCCTGACGAAGGCCCTTAATGGACCCTGTTGTTTCGGGAGGTACCTGTGTCGGATTGGGTGGGTGGAAACGCCCGGGTGTCACCGGTAGAGATTTGCCCCGCTAGGGCAGAGCACCACGTGTTCTTACGGAGGCGATAAATGCCGGTGATAGTGGTGGCGACGTCTGGCGCATTATAGTAGCTATTTACAGTGGGCTTATTTTCGGCCGTCATAAGCACTGGCTTGCCAGCCGCGAGTAATGGGTAGTTCGCCGCCCGAAAAAGAACCATGGCACCGGCATGGCCCGCGTGAAAATGGCGGAATCCGCACGGGTCCCGGGACTGTCTAAGAGGTTTACTGAGACTCTGGAACAAAAAAGGCAATTGAAGGAGTACGGTGGATTTAAATTGACGCGTCTGACAGTTGCATCAGCCCTGCCCAGGACGAACACATTTGATGATCGGACCACCAATTATGAAAAAGTTACCTACTCGGTAATCTATATTACCAACTTTTTAGCTAAATAAAGACCTAGTTTTTATGGAAATGGCTTTCTAAGGTTATCTTAGTGTTGGGTGTAATATCAAAATCGAGTAGGTACCACCAAATTTTTTCAGTAAATGTTTTGCTCATTTCTTTTTCTTACGTGAGGTAAAGCAAAATTTACATTTTTATCAAAGTCTTGGCAAGTATATTTTTTTTAAGTGTATTTTACTGAAACATCAGACTTGCCTGCTAAGCCTTTGAATTTTCTTTAGATAGAATAGTTACTTGTAGAACTTTTGGGTGATGGCAGGCTATTGTTTAAGCCTAATAACTTTTAAAAAAGCGGCCCGGGAAAAGGGTATAGACAAAGAATTTGGGGAAGGCTTTTGCCTAGCAGCGAGATGGCGAGGTTGCAGTACAGTTTAAGCAGGACCTCACGCCAGTGTATGCAAAAATGCGAGTGATCTAATGTCTACGTTTTGATATAGGTTTTTGTTTTCTTCTTGGAGAAAAACATTGGCGAAATTAATAAGTGCTTTATTAAACTAAATGTTTCATAACGCACATTTAAAATACAAAGTTGCATTTATTGGTACGAGCTCCATATAAATTCATCATGGGATCTCTAAACAGGTACGTTTAAAATTGTGGTCACGATAGCAGCTGCTCGTCAACCTATCAAAAACTTTAAAAAATCATTCGATTATGTTTATAAACATTCACTTTTAGGATAAAATTAAAGATCTTAAATATAATAAATTCTAAAGATAGCGGAACAATAATGTGGTGGCCAAGAAGAAATTTTATATAAACTTAAAGAAATAGTTTTTTTTTTGTTCTCGAAGTGTAACCCTTATAAGATTCACAGCCACAAGATGGAAGGTGTACAACGACCTCCGACAATGTACCTTTAGCTTATTTATCATTATCGTCGCACCCTTTCCCAAATTTCACCGGGGTCAGCTTATAGTCTAGATCCAGATGCGGCTTATTGATTTGTTCGGAGCGACTGCTTTCTGACCTCTGCAACCCAATTTCTCGGATATTGATGTCTTTCTTTCCCAAGCTATTCATATGATGGTAGAAAGAAAATAATTAAAGTTTAATGAAAGCGGCAGGTAAATAAAGGAAAAGGCTTACTGTCAGAAAATTTATCCACGAAGCCAAGCAGCCTATCTTAAACCCCCTAAGACAGTTTTAACGTCTATTTTGAGACTTGGCACTAAGAAAGGAATTTAGACACAACTAAGACGGGTAAGGGGGATTAAAACCACAAACTCTGCGGTCGAAGTCGCAAGCCAAAGCCAGCCTGAATTCGAACGAAAACAGCTTTCTTTTTCCAGGATAAGATTACTTACGTGATAAGTCGAATACACCACGATCCGATACTTAGGAGGTACAAAGAATCTAAAACATATTGTTGAGTATTCCAGCGATCAGGTGCGTCGTATTTATTCCTTAAAAGGCTTTAATTCTGATTTATTCCAATTGTTCAGCTGAAATGGTTCTCACATCGTGATTTACGAAGCGTTTTAAATAATATAACACATTCGTACTTACTGTCTGCCAGTCGCTGGCAGTTTTTGGTGCTTAGTAAAATTAATTTTATGTTGGTCGAGTAAAAATTTTAGGTAAGACCACGTTCTTAAAAGAAAATCTTGGGTGTATATCATGGAGGAAATAAGTTGATAATAATCTTCTAGAGTACCTGCTGCTTTCTGAAATTATTAAAAAAAATGGGAATTTTTCAACATACTTAGGTATTTAATTCCTTTGGGAATTCCGCAAAATCCTGAGATTTTTTGAACGTTAATAAAATTTATGTAGGCATCTTACAGAAAAATGAGTTTGTTTAAATTAATAATGTTTTTTTTTTTTTTGTTTATTATTATATTACCTTGTTTTAGATTAATAAGTCAATAAGGGAAATGTATCACAATTTTAAGTTACCTAGGTACGTATTTATTGTCAGATTGTCACAAGTAATACAAGTACAAAAAGGTCTGAAAGATTCCGATTTGCGAGTAGTTAAACAACTGAATATTAATCTACTCACTATATTTCTTTAACCAAGAGACCTCTGACCAGACAACTTACTAAGCCAGAGTTGAGGGTCCTACGAGAATCCTTCAGTTTATCCCTCCATCCAATAAAACCAAGTCGGCCATGACGGACGGCCACCGAAGTGGAGGTCGTGGCCAACTAAGAATAAGTTTTATTATTACTGATACCTTTCTGCGTACCTAATTGGATCAGTCAAGTCCTGGTTACCCGTACTTGTTACGTTCCATGAAACAGGTATTTCTTTATTGGAATCTTGGAAAGGCAGAAACTGAGATTCAATAAATTAAAAGCTTTATAGAAAATTCTTCAATTCTTCATTACTACAAGGTATAAAAACTGGGGCTGTGTAGCACCGTAACTATTTTTGAACTATTTCATTTTAGTCTGTCTTATGATCAAAAGTGCATTTGTGTAAGCACATTTTGGCATTCAATTAGAAGAGCAAGAGAGAATAGTATTATTGGTCCCGTGGTAATCACCCCGCGCATTGATTTCGTCGCCACTACTCTCAAAAGGGGTAATATTGTAAGGAAACCTTGTTCTAGAATCGAAAATTCAAAGACATGGTGACATCTACCAATCTTTGCTGGGCCCGAGTTATGGACAACATCCCATTTCCTCTTACTGAGACGAGGCCTGTGACCCAGAAGTAGGAACATTAATAGACTGATAAGATTTTGCTGCAGCTGATTCGGCAAGATTCCAAGACCCAGAAGGCTTATCAGACAGGCATTCTATCAGTGATAACGTGATAGAAAAATAAAAAAAATGTGTTGAGATAAGTTATGTTTATCGAAATGCGTTACGTCAATCCTATTCAAATCCTTTTTAGAATTAATAAAATTAGAAAGCGATTACCTTATGTTTAGGCCCTCAGGGTGCGTCGCGGCCAAGTCTTACTTACCGTCGCTGCTAAGTTTTATTTAGTCACCTTTGCTCTCCCCCCCTCTAGAGGGCCAAAGCCTGCCGGGGTCTCGGGACTTATCGAATTACCGTGACTCTGGAACGTAAAGGGCTGTTGAAGGACACCGTTGATTTTAGTCAGTGCGAGCCATGCCCTGGGTGGGAGGACTCATTTCATGAATTTACCACGTAAAAAAAAAGTTACCTCATGCAATTCGTATTAATACAAACGAAACAGGTTATAGGTAGATATTAGTTTTCACAATGGCACCGGTAATTGGGCTATTTAGTCTACCTATAATACTAAAAACAATAAAAAATAATTTTCTCCTAGATAAACTGCTGATACGGCACAGTTTTCTCCCATTCCGAGGGCATTAACATAGAAATAGTCCGTTTTGTATGCCAATTAAGACATAGGAAGCTTGTCAGCGAATAATAAACATTTAGATAGGATCACTATAATTGTAAGCCGCCCTACTTTTCTCAACATAATGTAGAATGATACACGTTTATTTTTATTTATTTGTTAATTGCCATGAAAATGTGTGTATGTCGTAGGAAAACGATGTTGAGGTTTCATAATCGTAACCCTGGAACGTATGGGAATACCGTGAATTTTAGTCAGTACAAGTGTTGCCCTGGGTGGAAATGTGATTTTTCTTATTTGATGAAAAATTAAAACTATGAAAAAAAATCTAGGTGACGCTATTGTAACTTTGCTTGAAGCTCGAATTAATGTCATATTTTCATTGCACCCATTTAGCTTGTACATGATTTTGCCAAGATACAAAAAGGAAGTTGAAACAGTATTCGCCTGCATTCGCTTCTACTAGAAGCTGGCTGCAACATAGTAGTGAAAATGCTAGATGGATGAAATTGGTGAGAAGATGAGCGGCGCATGCTTTCCAACGAGTGTAATTATCTACCTATCTGTTTATTGTTTTTTCCAATATTTAACGGCGCATAAAAGGTGGTCCATATGACGGATAGGACTTTCTTAGGAAAATTTGACAGCGGGCATTCGCTGCAAGGAGCAAATTCTCCCATGCCATTTGTGCCCAAGAACTCTTGAATGGTCAAGTAAGCTAAGCCTTTTGCTTAGCTTAGTTATTTAGATACCAGTTATAAGTGATCCCATTATTCTGTAGCACATAGCTTTTATCAGGTAAAGTTTTACTTACAAGCCTCGTAAATTGAAGTATGATAAAGCAAAGTGAAATTTAAGTGCAAGAAAACTTTAACTACTTAACTAGTTCAAGGAGTAGGAAGGTAATAAATGTGGCTAGCTCAGTTTTTGCTTGGTATTTTTAATTTTATTCGGTTAGGAGATACTGTAGAGGTTTTACTGTGAGAGCTAACCTCAAATTCTTGTTTGTAAGCCTGCCCGAAGAAGGATTGTTATGTTTGCAGGGTTCCTGTATGTTAGTGAGTATCTTTATTCCATCACAACTTTTGAACGCTTGAACAGATTTTTTTAAATATATACCTACATTTACTTACGTCATACTTATACGTATAATAATTATCCTTTCTCGACCTACAAGTAATTCCTATGAATCAATTAATATGGAATCGTATTAAAATTGCATAATTATCGTGATTGCTTAGTCGTAATAATTCGAATAATAGTTCCCAATCTATAAGTTTCTATGTTTTCCACGACATGCACAACATGAAACGTAACTATTACATGCAAGTTATGGAAATGGTTATTTATGATACTAGTGCGGTAAGTTGGTTTTTACAAACGAGTAGACGAACGTACGCCCGAGCGAAGCCGAGAGCGTACCGTAGTCACGAGTTTGTAAAAACCAATTTCTGCACGTGTGTCATACAATGTTTTTCAACACATTTTTCCATATTAATATCAGATTCCTCGCTCGAACTCCGATTAGTCGCAAGAATTTTTGAAGTTCCTAATATGAAAATGGCGCGACTTTGAAAATGGCGCCACATGCACGTGGTGAAAATTAGAACTACATCTTTCATCTCATTTACTCTTTAGTATTAAAGTGAGACAACGTATTGAGCAAAAGCTCTTCCAAGGAGGTTCGATCAGTCAGGTTGTTTATTCTCATAATGTGAAACTCTTTGGACGAATTCTTTTTTTTTTTTTGGAAATTAAAAAAAAACAGTAAAGAAAACGCACCCTGCTATACAAGGGGGCGTGCGGTAAAATAGGTACTTAGGTGAGAGTACCTATTTTACCGCACGCTGCGTTGTAATTTAAACAGAAATGTCTTTTCAGTACCTATTTCATATAAATTATCTGCAGTAATAAAAATCTCACTGAAACGCAATATTAGAAGATTTGAGTTTTAATATTTGTTCTTAATTACAATTCTATCACAATTAGTTTACATACGCCTGGCAACAGCAGTCTAATAAAAATCTTATTCTAATGATTTTAAAGATCACTGTTGTCAGACCACCAATAATAAAGCTCAGTTAGTCTACTAAGTTTAGAATCTGGATTGGGTAGAATGGAAGAAAAAGACGTGTTGTGCCGACCCCAAGTAAATTATAATGAGGGCAGGAAGAAGACGATGACGTTAAGAATCTGTGGCAGTACAAGTTGCTATTTGCAATTTGGTGCAATACGAAAAATACGTTTTTTTTTTTTCAAAAAATATGCAAATATCTTGGAGTTTTGATAAATGTGGACCCTTTACTAGTACTACTTACTAGATAGTATATATCAATATTTATATTCTTAAATGGGAACCAGAAAAAGACATCATCTATTGCATAATAAAAAATAATGTTTTTAGTTTTAACAAAACATTTTATCTCAATATATCTAAAACAATATATAGGTAAGACTTATATTTATGTGCAGTTTCATTCATTTCATATCTGGGTCAATAGTTGAAAAGCTTTTTGCACCTCGGTGTACGCAGTTTTCTCTTCATTTGGGAACTTTTAAGTGCTTTCTCACTGAAATTAAACAAAGAACTTTAGCTTCGAACCGTCATTGCTTTTAAAACTTATTTTTATTCAACTTTTTAATGCTTGGCCAATATCGGGTGGATTGAGTTAACATCCAAGTTCAGTAAAGCAAATACATTTCCCTTTGCTTCTTTTTAATTGTCGGTATCACCCCGAATGCAAAATATCAACAGTAAATTAGATATATACTATAGTTAGGTACTTGTTAGGTGGTAAATGTTTTCCCATTCCACAATAATAGCCAACTCCATTAGCCCTGGTCGCGCTGATGGTATATGCAAGTTATTTGTCGATTGTGACCTAATTTATTTAACAAAGTTCACTATGTACTTTGGGAAAACTACAGATACCATATTGAGTTTCAGTTGTAGAGCTATGTACTTATGCAGAAATATACAATGCCTTATAACTAAGAATAGTACTGCCTTGGCGCCATATTGTGACGAGAATTACCGGGCTATTTTAATTGAAACGCATGCTATTCATATTTTTCTCAGTTCTGGGTTAATTATCAATCATCAAATAGCAAATGCTTAGCATCTCCTAAATTAAACCCAAAGTGCACCGCGACCCACAACTGTTTATATAACTGTAATTAAAAAGTTTTTAATGAAATCTAATATCAGATCGTTAGAACCTCTTCCAGCCAGTTGCAAAGTTTGTTTCAATATAAATGATCTTGTTAATAACTTTCCTAACTGGCCCGTTTATTTCGGGCAGCGCACTCGCCCTTTTACAAAACGACCTATTGTAACTAATCCACACAAAGTATTTAGAATCGCGTTGATTGCCGTCGAATAACAGAGGATATTGTTGATAAGTACCAATCCAAATGAAAATGTAGTTTGGGAGTAATGAATAGCTTGATTCGCTCTAATTGTCTATTCAGTATAGCATCTGCTTAGGGTTGATTTGGTCGAGTTAAGGCCCTTTTCGGAGATTATAATTAACAAAACGGATAAAAATAGGTTGAGTATCGAGTGTGGCGCGACTGGCCGTGCGCGGCCTGTTTCAGGGTTCCACGTCGGAAGGGGCGTTATTCTTGGAGACAATCAATACGAGCGTCTGCATATTTAAATCAGCGGCGAGGTGAACGGCTTCTACGGCGAGTGTGCGATGACTGCATACGTCACCACAATTAACATCACTGATTGATTCTGGTCGTAGTGGAACTAAAACTGCATTCTGGATGGAATAATTCAGCTCAACGTTAGACGTCAACGAAAGGGACTATTCCTTTTCAAAAGAGACAAAGCAATAAAACCGAAAAACGTACACAAAAGAGTAGATTTACAACACAGAGGGAACACCTGAGCATTCAGCACGTATGAAAGAAGGAGAGAATGTTATCTCGTTCACAAATACACTTGTACCTTTCGTTGGAATTTATTGATGCGCCTTCTCTCTACAAAAGTTTAGTGCCTAAAGATAGTGTTCTGCTCGACAATATAATGAGGAAAGTAATTAACAGAAAGAACCTCCTGTTGATTAGTTTTCAATCAACATGTGGTTCTTTTAGGTTTATGTTTTTTTTTTTACATTATCGTGTCTGGAGTGCAGTAGTTCGGGCAAGAATATGATCCCTTTTTTGCGGAGAGGCTAGACAGGTGTTACGGCATCCTCAGATCATAAAAATCACCCTGTGTGTTTCCATCCAGGGCCGCCGTGCCCTTTTAAAATAGTCCCGCAACTATTAATCACCTTACTGTTAAATTTGAATCTTGTCCTTCGCGCGAACCTCGCAGTGGTTGTCACCACTGAGATCGGATCACCCGGAGGAACCGCTGGAGCATACGGTGTAGGTCTGCCCCGGTTAAGTAGAGCACCACCGAGTTCCAGGGCAAAAGGCGGCACCTGGAGTTGGCCGACGCCCTGCTGCGGAGTGAGTCGGAATGAGAAGCAGTCATGTTAACGAAGGAGGAGGTGGGATCGAGTGTTGGTGTGAACAGCCTGCACCTCACGACCCAGCCTACGTGGGAGACGCCCATGGGAAAGGACGTCGTGAGACGTTTCCAGCCACCGTGATCGGTTACTTACCGTACGGCATGGTCCGTGACCGGAAGGCACGTCACCTATATTACGGGCGACAGCGCGTCGTGTTCCACGCGCCCCTCAAAGACCCCGGACCCCCCTTAGAAATCCAAAGCCTGCTGGGATCGCAGAATAGTCTTACCACGTTACCGTGACCGTGGAACTAAAAGTCCTATTGAAGAAACACCGTGGATTTTAGTCAGGACGAGTGTTACAGTCCCCTCCCACTTGTGGGAGGACTCATTAAATGATTTTATCACGAATTTTTTTTTGTAAAAAAAGGAAAACTTAAAAAAGGAAAACTTTCCCTTATTAAATTTTTTAGTTTTTTTTGTATCCCTTTTTATAAGTTCAGGTGTAATCGGCGTCATTGAAAATCTACAATCTAAGTAGGCAAAAACGGATCCATACGGGCAACGTCACGTGATATCCAGTATTGTACCTATATATACAGGAGGTACTTGTGTCGGATAGGGAAGGAAGAAACGCACCCGTGTCACCACTGCGAAGATCGACCGGAGGACACAGTGGAACATACGGTGCAGGACTGCCCCGCTTGGGCAAGCACCGCCGTGTCCTCACGGAAGCGATAGGCGGAGACCTCTCGCGCCCGGCATTGATCGAGGCCATGCTGCGGGGCGAGACGGAGTGGGAAGAGGTTGCCTCCTTCTGCGAAGCAGTAATGTTCGCGAAGAAGGAGGCGGGCCGCGAGAAGGAGGGGACAGCGTGCTCCCTCCGCCCCAACCGCAGAGGTTGGCCAGCGCCCACAGCGTCGGACGTCGGCAGACGATCTCCGGCCACCGTAGGTCTGCGGCCACCGTAGGTCGGTTGTAGAACAGCGAGTAAAGGGCAACTCGCTGGCCGACCATGGACCATGCCCGGGTCGATGGCGCGTCGTGTTCCACGCGCGCCTCAAAGAGCGTCAGCAAAATGACGGGGGCCTCAGGGGTCTCAGAGGGCTAAAGCCTGCCGCAAGGGTCGCAGGACTTATTTCATTACCGTAGCTCGGAACATAAAGGGCTATTGAAGGACACCGTGATTTTGGGAGGACTCATTTGATGATTTTACCACGATAAAAAAAAAGACTACGCCACGTATGTTACTCACGTCTTGCGTTCCCATCGCTACGTTTCCATCGCTTACGTTTCCCACGTTTTCGGGCAACGTTTGTTCCCAGCTGTCGCCCTACGTACCAAGAGACATGATCATTTGATGCAGATGATTTACACTTTTAATACGTAGGGGCGGTCGCTTTGTTTTCCCACTTATTGTTGCCAACGTGTTTGTTTCAGCGAGTTGTTTAACGGCGTTTTTGTTTCAGACGTAGTAACATCCGCGAAGGCTGACCCTTCCTGGATGTACAGATAATAAAATTTGAGGCTGACCTAGAAACCATCAGCACTAAGGCTATATAAAAGCACATTTCCAGAACTCTTCAAGACCCCGCCATAATTGTGACTCACGTCTTGCGTTCCCATCGCTACGTTTCCATCGCTTACGTTTCCCACGTTTTCGGGCAACATTTGTTCCCAGCAGTCACCCTACGTACCAAGAGACATGATCTTACGATGCAGATGATTTACACTTTTAATACGTAGGGGCGGTCGCTTTGTTTTCCCACTTATTGCTGCCAACGTGTTCGTTTCAGCGAGTTGTTTAACAGCGTTTTTGTTTCAGACGTGGTAATTACAGCGAAAGTGAACCCTCTTGGTTATACAAATATGCTAGTTGCATTTAAGAGGCTGGCCTCCGTATTTAGAACGCAATTTTGAATACTATACAAACGAGCTATGAGTCAAAATATCCAGCCACAAGCTAAAGTATTTTAAGACGTGGCAATGTAATTTAGATTGAATTACCTTAGGGTAGTAAAGCAGGTCGCAGCAGAACTGTCTAAAAAGATAAATGCGACCCTGGAACTCAAAGGGCTATGGAGGAAACCCAGTGAATTTGTCAGTCGAGGCTCCCAAGCCGGGAGCCGGGAGCACTCATTTGAAAATTTTAACCCCTAAAAAAGGGTAGTAAAGCAATTACTAAGTCAGAAAATATTATTACATTTAGTAGCAAAACAAATATGATTGATTGATTGACATGGTTTTATTTGCGACATTAATGCGCGACTCTCGCAATTTCAGATAATGCCGATAAAAAAAAACATCAAATCAGGGCTTATTGGACGATTCGCACGAATTTAACTCGCACGAAACGTGCGAATCGACTCCTTTAAAACACATTATTTTTTCTGTAGTCGATTCGCACGAATTTCATTTATTGGCGTGCGAATCGACACCCTCACAAATATGTAGTAGGCTATTCGCACACATTTCATTTTAAGGTTTAAAAAAATTAAAGTACAGTCGTATTCAGCCATCACTGAAATAAAAAATAATCGAAGTTTAAACAGCAGATATTTACTTGAAAGTAAGAAACATCTGTACGGAATAAGTGATTGTGTAATGTAAAAAAAAATTTTTTTTTTTTGGTACTTTTATTTTTTATTACGCGGTTAGTGGAGTAGTAGTTTGTTAGTGACACTTATTATTTATTATTCTGTGATCGATATTTGCTCATTTTTAATCCTCAAACCACGAGCTTAGAAGATGTTTAGTACTTAGTTTTAATACAGATGTTGATTATAGATGTGTTTTTTTTTCTATTTATTACTAAAACATATTGACCTACGCGTGCTCAAGGACTTCAATGTTCATAAAAAACATATGCGAATAGCCTTTATGTGAAGTGTCGATTCGACCCATAAATAAATCTGCGAAAACTACAGAAAAATAATATGTTTACGGAGTCGTTCGCCGTTTTGTGCGCCATTCGTGCGAATCGTCCAGCCCAAATCAGTCCCCACCCAGGCAAGGGGAGGACGGTCAGACTTGTACGACTAAATCCACGGTTCTTCAGTACCTTATTCCGGACAGAAGCCTGACATTGAAACTGACAAACACCACAAAATCACAATAGTTCGCTCTTGCTTGCACTTGTGATATTCTGCATCGGCGAAGTCTTTTAAAAAAAGACTTAAAAACAGGAGGTTTTAATTTCGACCCGTATTTTTGTACGAGTATAACAATAATAATATTTCACAACTATCAAACAACACCATCTAGTCCCAAGCTAAGCAGAGCTTGTGTTATGGGCACTACAACAAACATACTATATATTTCTAAATACATAAATATTGTAGATAAATTACACATAGACACAGAATAAATGATGAAACATTTGTCCTGTGTGGGAATCGAACCCACGACCTCCGGCATAGCAGTCAGGGTCACTAAACACTAGACCATCAGGCCTGTCAAGTATGTAGGTATGCTTGCCGCAATAATTATCTCGCATTTTGCTGAACTGATTTTGATGCGGTTGCCATAAAAATGATCATTACATTCTGGAGAAGGTTATACAGCAATAATAGATTTCTCATGACGTTGTCCGCATGGATCCGTAACTGCTTACTTGGATGGTGGGTTTGCAAAAACGATCATGTAACAAGTAGGACGATTTTTCTGGAATTTTTGAACTAAAAAAAAGGTTTTCGTAATTTTTGTGGACAACTCACATTTTACGAAAAAAAAAATCAAAATTATTAACATCAAAAAGATCTAAAATTTCTTATCAAAGATCCTATTTCGGATCGAGATCGGATTTATAGTTGATGGCCTGTTGGCCAACTACACACTAACTACAAAGTATAACCCTGCATACCCCCAAATCAAGAAAAAAAAGCGTACTCACCAATTAGCTAAAGAACTTTACTTGGTAAAGAAGAAAACGGACGTAAACACGTTTTAAAACTTATAATCAGACACTAAGCACAATAACACAAACACCACTGCGGTTTCAAAACAGTAATGATTTAACACTAATACCGGCTAAAATAGATTTATTCACGACTATCCGGGATTAATTCGACCTGCTCGGCTAAGCAACTCAAGTCATACTGACCGTTGGATGCAAAATTGACAGATATCTCAATGTTGAGAAAAATCAAATGCAATGAGGGTAGCGTAAAAAAACATACTAATATCGAATTAATCGTTATGAATCGATATTGTTTCAAGCAACGTTTATAATCGATTCCTTTAAAATAAATCATGTATTATTAAAAAAAATCTTTATACTAATTATGAATATAAAAAAAGAGCAAAAACTAAGATTAATGTTACCACAAACAAAAAATATACAAGTCTAAAACTAATTTTAAGTAAAATTATCTTATTTTTTTGTATTATAGTAACACAATTTTAATAAAAATTGGAAGATTTTTTTATTCAATATGGATATAAGATGTAATTTTAATGTTTTGGAACTTAATCCTGAATTATCTAATACGCGATAACGTAAATACGTCAAAAGAGTGAACGAAGGATGTAATTTGAGGTGTTTAGCGGTCTCTCGGGCGCCGTGGGGCTCCTTATGAATAAATATGGAGCGGACTACCTTGACACTCGCCGAGCACTTTGAACATAAAAAGCTGAGTAGCGGTTCACCTACTCGAAAGCGACGTCTTTCAAGTATTTAATCTGTTTTCCAGTCACGTGTAAATTGAAAAATGGTAGGGCACTAGTTTGTTGTTGTGTGCTGAATAGCAAAATATTGCGCAGTGGATACGGAGGCAGTGAGTGCACGATCGAACCACCCCGGGCGAGTCAGTCCGCGTGGCTTGCTACACATCTGTAATGTCAAAGGTTACTTTGTCGATACTCAGGAACACACTACACACGTCTTGGTGGCGGTAATCCATCACGTCTCTGCGTTTGATCGTATTTTCCATCTTATGGCTGCATGAGCGAGTTATTAGGTTTCTCGTTGGATCCAATCATCCTCGAGTTACAGCATTACTTACATAGATCTACCTTTCTACTTAGACGCTAATACAAGCTGATAGGCTTACAAGCTCAGAGCTCGAGATCCAAATGAAGTTAAATTGAGCTGCTTTTCATACCCATTGGAGTTTGATGCGGATCAAAATAACGAAAGCTTTTACAAGTGCAAGGATCAGTAATTAAATTTTCAACAAGCACTTGTTTGAAAGGGCGGTACACAAAATTATCAGCTGACATAACAAAATCTTTAGAGTCCCGTGCTGACCTTTCTGTGTCGCTTAACTTTATGCTTACTTAACTATATTATGGTGGAGGTCGACCCTATTTGTAGACGAGCTATAGAATTTGTATTTATATGAGGATATGGTTATGACCTTCGTATATTTGTGATGTGGGTAATGAAAACAGTTTAATGGCGGACGGTAATGAAAGCCTTCAAGGCTTCCACATTGTTTCACTGATATCTGAAGATTTACGGATGGATGTAATTGTGGATGCCCATAAATTTGCATTTGGCTCGTTAGTCAAGTCAAAGTTGGAGTCCCGGGTCGGGTAAATTTCAGTAGGCGGCCAATTTATCACATTGGATCCAATATTGGTGGATGTGGGTTAATGTCAGTGTCTACCTATACCTCTACCCCTCTACTGAACCTTTCGTATAATAGAGGTGACAGCTGCTTTTATAAATTGATGGGTGCCATAAAATCTTACCCTCAGATTTCTACTATCGAAAAAAAAAACAAGCCCTGAAAGGCACAATGATCACAGCAGCACTCTTTTTTATATAATATTTATTTTGTTTTGAATGCTTCTTTTTAAAACTACCCTTTACTTACGGCTTACTTTCTAATTCAGCCGACTGAATTCTTTGAATTTGAACATTTTTGCCGGCGGCTTTTCAAATGCGGCCTTAATGATAAAGTACCCGCATTTTTCACTTTAAACACATTCCCCTTTTCAAAGCAGTCGCTGGTATTCGTATGATACCGGTATACATACCTTTTTGTGTAGTTGAAGTCCAAGGGATTTTAGAGCAAAAATATTAAAAAACAAGTAAGTATTTTAAAAAGATGGTGCAATTCAGATGGTCATCGTTTTTTTTGTGGAAGAGACAGTAAATAAAATAACCAGTTATTCACCGCCGTGTCCTCACGGTAGCGATAGGCGGAGACCTCGCGCGCCCGGCATTGGCCGAGGCAAGGCCATGCTGCGGGGCGAGACGGAATGGGAAGCGGTCACCTTCTTCTGCGAAGCATTCATGCTCGCAAAGGAAGAGGCGAGCCGCGTCAGGGAGAGGACAGTGTCCTCTCTCCGCCACAGCCGCAGTGGTGATGACAGATGCCCACGGCGACGGACGTCGGCAGACGATCTCCGGCCACCGTAGGCGCGAGCATGCGGGCGGCGAGTAATAGGCGTCTCGCTGTCCGACCATAGACCATGCCCGGGTCGACGTCGTCTTGTATTCCACGCGCGCCTCAAAGAGTGTCAGCAAGACGACGAGAACGACCCTCCTTTAGAAGGCCAAAGCCTGCCGGGGTGGCGAGACTTATTAAAATACCGTGATCTTGAACGGAAAGGGCTATTGATGGACACCGTGGATTTTATTCAGTACAAGTCTTACAATCCTTCTCGACCTGCCCCTGGGTGGGACTCATTTGATGATGTTTCCACGAGAAAAAGAATAAGAATTAGTAGTGATAGTGACCATGTCAGTCTAAAAACTTATATTAAGAATAAGAATATACCCAATTATTATTTTGTTATCATTATCAGGTATCTTGAAACAAACAAAATATAAGTAGATAAATCGATTGTGTCCTTTATAATTTTACCGACTTCAAAAAGGGAGGTTATCAATTCGACTCGTATGTAGGTATGTAATATTTCCAGACCTGTCCAGTTTCGTATGTTAGTCTATATCAGCGTCTGAACAAATGTGCCTTTCAAAAGTGTATGAATGTATGTTTCTATGTTTCTGTTCGCATATCTCCAGAACTACAAGTCTGGTTAAAGTATTTTTTTTGTTGTACTAGGTATTTACAACTTAGGGAATAATGCGGGCTTCGAGAGGGAGAGGATAGCGTCTTCCCTCCATTCCAGCCGCAGTGGTGAGCCGGCATGCGGGCAGCGAGTAAAGGGCAACTCGCTGCCCGACCATGGACCATGCCCGGGTCGATGGCGCGTTGTGTTCCACGCGCGCCTCAAAGAGCGTCAGCATGATGACGGGCCCCCTAGAAGGATACCGTGGATTTTAGTCAGTACAAGTCTGACAGTCCCTCCCGCCCTGCCTGGGGTGGGAGGATTATTTCGCGTTTGGCTGAATTGATTTTGATGCGGTTTTCAGAAAATTGTTTCTAACATTCTAGTTTATAACAATAATAGATATCTCGTGACGTTGCCTGCATAGATCCGTTTTTGTTGTTGCTTAGTTACATTGTAGATAGATCTAAAGACGATGCTACGAAAATTAATGTTGAATATCTGAATTAAATAAAAAGGGCAAAATAAAAACTTAAAAAAACAATATAGCATAAAATTACCTCTCTTTCTGAAGTCGGTGGCACCGACTTCTTCAGGTTCTTTTTTAAAGTTTTTATGTTTGGACTGTTATGAAACCTTTATTATAACCGAAAGTATTAGCATACTCAACATTACCACGCTTTCCTTAATTTTTCTTTATACTCATTTTATAATCTCTCCATTATACCTACTCATTCTATAATTTCCCCACATCTATTTCTTGTACCTACTTACCAACGCCAAGCCAAATCGATATTTTTATTATATTGTAAATATGTAATGAGTCCGTCAGGCCACAGCGTCAGTAGTTATCGATCTTTCCATTTTTACCTAACCACTTCATCGGAACTTATAGACAATCAAAACGTTTTTCTTCATAATTTGTTTTCACAATTTTGTCCACGTCGTCGTGATATGATAAACTGGCTCTCATGTAGACTTATTTATATTTCAATCAATGTTGTAATCAATCAATCACGTTCGTGTTCCGCATACGTTCGTTAACATCACGTTAAAAGTTCATCGGCAAACGTTCGTTCGTTTATTAAAATTTCGCACGATATTTAGGAAAGCATAATATTATTATATTATATTTTTGATTAAAATTCAGAATTTGGCAAATATCATTTCGAACTTCTTTGTTATACTGAAATATCCGATCTTTTGTTTAAATCCTAGGATCTTTATAGATTTATTCCCATGTACTTACATAATTTTTGACATTTGTGTATGTATACATCGGTTTAAAACGAGAGCTTTAGAAATTCAAAGATACAAATCCACAAATACTCTTTGATCTTCTATTTATGTGTGGTTTTAGACGGCGGATAATCTTCCCACGCCCGATTTGAATCAATTTTAAGAAAACAGTTCTGTTACTTTGTAGCCGTGGGCGTTTCAATTCATCCACTACTTGAATGTCAAGAAAATTGGACATGTTTTTATTGTAATATCTTGATAATCTGATAAGGATAAGTTCGGTAGATAGGATTACAGTATTAATAAACATAATAGGTACTCAAAATTTTATTAGGTATAGGCTAATATTACCTAACTGCAAAATACAATTTTAGTACGAACTATAATCGGGTTTCGGTATCGACTTGGCGAGTTGCTGTATTATCAGTTAAGCAAAGTAGTTATTAAAATCTTTTTAAAATTAAATATATTAATCGCTCTAATCCACTCAAAGGTGATTAACTGACTGAACGCACAGGACCAAACCACTAGACGGATCAGGCTGAAATGTGGCATGGCGGTAGATGTTATGTCGTAGGCATCCGTTAATTCCGGATCCGGATTTGAATTGCATATTTAAACTAAAAAGGACAAAAAAGAAAAAAACTTATTAAAAAAAAATAAGTATACCGACTTCAAAAGCAACCACAAAAAAGTTTAAAATAACCTTCCTTTCCTTTCCTTTCAAAAGTCGATGGCAAAAATGTCAATTAAATAAAAAACAAAGTCGAAACATTCAAAAGAAAAGTTTTTTTTTAACTTTTTACCCAAACGTGATCAATAAGCATAAGTTTTTTTTAAATACGCGACTAATCAATACTGCCATGTATTAAAAAAAAAAAACAAATGTCAATTGTGACGGTTTACATTGTTTTAGGTATCTTCTCTGTATTGTCTATCACAAGTCACCAAGTCCCCGATGCTGTCATATTGGCGTCGTAACTAACCAATGAGATTGCTCACTATTCAGCCATTACAATGGTCTATTAAGTCCTAATTCCCTGAGCTAAACAGCCCATATCTTGCCCGTAACCTAGTTAGAAGATCAATAGTATTATGTCCACTCAATTTCCAGAGATTTTAGCATACAAGCACGATAAAATAATCGGATTTCTTTAGCTGAAATAGGGCAGGTTATCGATATTGTGAAAGTATGGTAAGTACGGGGAGATTTAATCTCCTTAGTGAACTGGGATTTAAAAAAAGATGAATATCTATAACTTGGACAAAGATTGGCCTACACATTTTATTTTGAAATTCACTACATATCATGTTATTTATGAATACTTAAATACACCCACTTGCCGCCTGGTCTCAAACTTCGACATCTTGTTCTGAATGAACACTTCATGCGTTGGGGTTGAGAACTGATCTTTAATTTTAATATTTATATTTTTTTTTATGTTACAAACAGACACACCAACTTACTATTCCGAGATAAGAACAGTCAGAAAGCCTCGACAAGTGATTTTGACTCCAAAGCTTTTTATTTTTAGACAACGGTTGATATCAGGATTGACGTAAGGTTTTCGGTAGCATATCAATACGATCATTGATATTGCTGATAGAATGCTTCGTTGCTTTGGTGCTCTGGTAGATTTTGCATCTAATGATGACAGTTCAGTCCAGTATCTAGTTAGTCTATTCTGCAACCCAACCGTAAACTATATGGAAGAACAGTTACCGCGCCTACATCAGTGCATCTATTTGCGCCAACGACGATGTATTACTAGACTCCTAATGTGTCAACTCATTAGGCAATAAAGTCTTATATCCGTCTTATTTCGACCACTCCTGTGAACCGTAAACATACCTTGAGACAGAAAAGACCTTGACTTAGCCAACCACAACGCAGTACCCCGTCCCCCTCGCTTACGTAGTACCTCAGCGAGTTGACAGAATAGTTTTTGTTCCTTAGATCGTGCATGCGGAGTCTATTTGCGCTATCTTAATGTTGACACACAGCATAAGTAGGAAATTACAGATACCTCCACTTTCATTACTACGCCCGAAGAAAAAATCATCTTGTTGCTTCTGACGCCTGAAATACATTTTGGGGAAGTGAGGGACATGTCGAGGTTAATATTTTCATTTGAAATAAGATCGCAGGGAAACGTGAGAAAGCTGACACGAAATTAGATTACAAGGGTTGCTGTACGTGTTCATTTTAACCCTAAAATGTCTCACCTTGATAAAGCAACTAGTAGGTAGCTTAGTCCACTTCACAAGCAAAAAGAACATGCATAAAGTAATAAGTGAATAGCAAGGTACCTCATCATCATTAACCTTCTCTGCGTTGTAAGTATAACGTACTTAGTTGGTAGTTACCCAAGGCGCGCCACTCAGCTAAATGGACAGGCTGCAGTGGAGGGTTGCCGCGGTTTCCATACGACGGCATCTAATCCGGCCCGCGCTGCACCACAACGGTTAACGTACATACACCTTAAATTAATTCCAGTTTCTAGCTAATTATACTTCCCTACACGGAATTTTAATCCGGATTTGTGTACAAATTGTTTTGTTCAACGTTACCTGACGTTATCCGAGCTTTGTTGTACTTGGCTGCGAAATGTAGCTATGAAATATTGCAGTATGGTACTTACCCGTGTTTTTACTACAATAGTGAAGTTGAATTAGCTCTAATTTTCTGACATGTTTTCTTTTCTTATTATTCTCGTCTGTCGTGACTGTTTTTAATTAAGGTTAACCACAAATGTGTTCTCCTGACCTTCATTTCTAGGCCCTATTTCCAACTGCACACATTTCAAAATCGTACGTATTTTATGGCAAACAAAACTAATAACGTCTACAGCAGAGCCTAAAATTAATTTCAAAACTCGCAACTTCACCCCGTTTTCAATAACAGCATTTATGTGCGTCATCTGTATTCATGCCCGCTGAGAGTACACGTGTTGGCACTATGGACCCAATAAAGTAGAATTACCCGAGTCTACGTGAGGCACCCGTTGTGTGGACACCCTACACCCGGTGCTAGACACCCGAATATAACAAGAATCAACTTAGGTATGAATATTCTCAAGTGGCTGACTGTCTCGTTGATCTTGTGGTCGCAACTGTCGTAATAAGTTACGACACCGCTGATGGTCCGGGATTTGATTCACTGTTCAGTATTACTTATTGGGTTGTGCCATCAGGGATTACTCAATAGCAGCTCAGTGTTTCGAATTCTGTAGAGATTATGGCCATAGACTCGCCCTTATACAAACAGCTAGCCACGTATCAAGTGATCATGAATCGTATCATTGCCGTACAGGACATGCTGCCAGCTAAAAGACTTTCACATGCGTATGTGCTCATGCAAACTGTCGAAATAGAACCTGTTTTTTAAAGATCTAAGAAAGTCGCTAGAAAAACGAACCAGCGTCAACACCTTCCTACTGATACAAGTCCTCACAGTTGTTACAATGGTTAGTGTATCGACTATGGTGACAAAAACGGCCTAGTGTCACCACTGTGTAGACCACGGAGGAGTAGAGTGAGACCTACCTCGCTTGAGCGGAGCTTCACCACAATTATGTCATTATGGAGGTGGTCGGCGGCATTGGTTTCTCTCGACCAAGCAAAAAGCTGTAAAACAATAAAAGAGGCTGCTTCTACTCACGGCCTCTGATAGTTAAACTGGCAACTTCAGAGCTGCCGCAGCGCTGAGTCTTATAGCGAAAAACACTTCAAGCTAGAAGAAAAACGTTTTTGGTAAAGAAAAACTAAGGTTGTTTTTCAATAATGTATAAACGAAATAAATATACGCTAAACACGTCTGTTATGTCCTTCGGGAATACAAGCCTGATGTTTATGCTGGTATAAATGTTTTCTGCCAAGTCAGACATGACTGCGTCCCGTTTCATCAATATTTTAACACCAAGGATTATTTTCATATGTAGATTGTAACTTCAGACGTTTCCAAGCGAAACGTGTTTTCATAAACTTCACACAAGGATGCCAAATTACTTAGAATTCGTTACCTCTTGCCTACTAAAGCATGGTTTGATTATGACACTCCCTAATTGAGATCATGAAAGCAGTTAATTCCACTTTATAAACACATATGGCAGGTTAATTTTGTATATTTCACCGCCCACTGTTTTCAGAGCAAGTTATTAATATATTATGTGGTTTAGATTGACAATTTGGTTACGCAAATTCGACGACAAAAGCATGACAAATATTATATTGGTGCTTACATTACTGTATCTTAAATACTGTTTTTACTCCACAGATTTATTTAACCTCGTAGACATTGTACATGCACATAAAATTTATATTTCTATGATTGACAAATAAGTTTCTAATTAATTGCTCTGTAACAAACATAATTAGTCATATGTGTAACGCGTATTTCTTTAATTACACTTCACTTTATATCTAAAAATAAAAAAAAATCAAATTCATAATATGACTTTTTAATAAAGCTACTGCCACAGTATGTAAAGTAGGTTTAACCGTATATTTAATCATTGGCCTCCCGGCGAGAACTCTAACTAGAATTGAACTTACCGATTTGAGCTTTGCCTTCGGACTGCGAACAACGTTTGCCACTCTAATTAAATGCCACTCAATGAAAGAGCTGATCGATATAGTTACTTACGTCAATTTTCATACTTTTAACATTAATTTCAGGATTTTACTACGGAATTTATTTATTCCACGTTTGAGAGAATATCAACATCAGCTTATTAATATTATGGATGGAGATTAGGGAGGTAGGTACAGACCTACTTTAGTTCAGAACTCCACAAAATAGTACCCACCTACTTCTTTGAACTTTAATTGGTATACTTCTAAAGGTAAGTCATAAGAATCTTCAGTCCTCAATTCTAGTTCTATATTGGAAAACATAAGTACGTACAAGTATTACGAAGTTACATATTCAGAAACTTGTTTTATTGGAAAATTCGGAAAAAGGGTTCAACTTTCGATTTATTCAAATCATCGGGTAAGTGGAGCGTGGAAAATTCCTTATTTTTGAGGGCGAAATCACGTCTAAACGCTCAATCATTGTTATTAAATATTGTTTATGAAAAGGGTTTATTTAGGCTGCCTTTTGTAATTATGTAGGCACTCGAGTAATTTGATAAGTATAATGATAACTTGCAAGCCATTTATTAATTTAATAACTTAAGACAACAATTTATCTAGTTGTTGTGAGGGAACACAAGGATGATTGAACATTTTAATAACAACTTTATAGTTCTAAGTATCTTTTTAAATTGAAAGTCAGCTATTTTTGTTTCTCTAATAGTAGCATGCGGTTCGTTAACTTGCTTTAAGTAAAGTCGTTTCGAATACAAAACTTCATACATACAAGAAAATTCATGCTTGCACTATTCTACTTGGAACGTACCCGCTGAACATGATGTAAAGTATGTTTTTGTATTTAAATTGAGTCATGAATTTTGTGAGTGAAATATTTCAGTGAAAGGCTTTCCATTTCGTTCGAAATGTTCCTTCCTTAATACTACATCGTAACCATCAGTAGGAAAGTCTACCAATCAGCGTTCTCCATTACGTTTCGCTGATTCTGCTCCGGGTTCATTAGCATAATTTTGAAGTTTTGATAAGATTATTATCGACGAAATTGTTCGTCGAACCATAAAGGAATAACAACCAAAGATAATATTTTATTACTTATATCAAGGGAAGCTGCCATTGAATCTGGATAAAAGGCAGTCTTTGCCCGTTTCCGTGACGTAAGCTTCCTCAGATCAAAGTTTCATTGTCATCCGTCGTGCTAGGGAGGCGTGATTGAGCGCAGAATAAACATGCGAACAGATTTTGCTCATTCATGACGAACCTAATATTCGGGATTGGTTATGAGTGTGATTTATACAACGTGTAACGTTAATAGCGCACAACCTCTCGTTGAGTAACTCAGTGGATGTTACTGAGCAATGTTTGTTCTAAGACTTTTGGAAATTCGCAAAAAAAAGGGGTTTTCATACAAAATGAGAAAATGATCTGGCCCAACAATATGAAAAATCATTTTTTTTTGCGAATTTCCAAAAGTCTTAGAACAAACATTGTTCAGTAACGTGGGTTGAGTTACCCCACGAGAGGTTGTGCGCTATTAACGTTACACGTCGTATTAGCGAACAATAAAAACCCACCTATTTTACCAACGAAACGCCTGCAGTTTAGAATTAGGGATTGGGTTAAAGTAAGCCGAACTGAAATCAATTGGAATCAAAGGTCACCGGAGTTTTTGCAAAGTTCAGCAAGAGACGCCAAGTTCATTAGCGAAATCCGAGGTTTAATTGAAATGTCACGTAAACTCCGCCGGACTCAGTTTGTATAGGTGGCCCAGTTACCTTGGAAATTCTCAAATCAGTTTTATAACTTCCTTGATTACTTCCTCACTTAGCTCGTAACCCACGCTTAGCAATAAAGTAAAAATTATGATGGAATTTTTATGTTTTCATACACAAGACCCCGAAATCCAGTTTGCGAAAGTAAGCTGTTCATAAAATATAGTGTAGTATTGAATTTACAAGATGTTCCTTTTTATAATATCCATATTTTTATGTTGGGCCTAACTTATTAACCTCAAAATATGGTAGGCTTAAGGCCGAAACAATACGACGAGTCCGCTGATACAAGTTTACAACATTTTAATTAAAATTTGGGGGATTTGAAAGGGTCGCTTAACATTGTGACTGGATCACTGGATACCCTGAGAGCAGCCGTTTGGGAGCAGGGTGGGGAGGAGTCAGAGGGGGGGAGGGGGTTACGGGTTTGAAAGCGTCAAATTACAATTATCATTTGTTTACAGGCCGTGAGTTTCATTACTGCAAGTATTTTTATGGCAGCATTGGGTTAATTCATCTACATTTTTGCGTCGTCGGTCAATACGACCTAATTCGTCTTTATTGTCACGCAAATCTTCATAATTTTCCTACAAAGCTAGTTTCGCTGGCATTGTTTGTGGTTACAAGGTTCACGCAATCGATCCCGACCGACATTAATGCTCTTATTTACTCAACATTATTTCGTTTTACCAAACCGACCGTGCTACTTTCCTGAGTCTCACTGAAATGCCAAATATTTTCAAATGCAGCCTCCGGAGTTTGTTTGTTTTGAAACTTAGTTAATTAAAACGAGTTTTTGTTACCGCTGAAACAATAACAGTGAGTCCTCAGAGGGATCTCATATTTTAAAAGAAAAACTTTGTATTTGGAGTGTTGACTTCCACCATTTCAGTATCCAGCGTGGTGGAAGGTACTTAAGAGTACTTTAGTTTATTCCCTTAAGGGATTGCGGTTGTGTACCTAGAGGAACACGATCCGGCTTTATGTAGTAAAAGGCTTGTGTTATGTTGGTACTTCACGCGGTTATCAACGGTAATTTAACGTAATCAAATATAATCAGTCTAGTGAAACATAATGCTAGTATCAAGCTTCAAATTCTATTTTTAAATAATTACCGAGTATTTAAAATTATCGGTTTTGGCAACTTGATACAGTTTGAACAGACAAATCACAACATTAACTGCCCATAAAGGCTGAAATCCGTACACAAAATAAGCTCTTTAACCGTGGAATTGCGGATTCCAATCCGATACAAAATGGCAGGTACACAAAGGTTCTAATCGTGGAACTGCAAATCAAACATCCTCTACCTTTGTACCTCGATACCTCACGACATAACATTAAATAAATCTCGAGTTTATCCAGAATATGTTCAACATCGCACACTAGAATTAATACTTGTTACTAGAACGCTTACTTAAGCCGTAGCAAACATCTGCCACTTTATAACGGTCTTTCGTGTAATCGAGTGTCATACAACATCATAAGGTTTCCTTTACAACGTACGTGTAGTTTCAGCTAGAACGTGTAGCCAGTATTTTTTCAGATTTCGTGCTGTTCTCGAAACAAGCCGAGTTGGGCCCAAACAAATGCCGCTATAATTCACGAAGAGGCTGACTGATGCGTTTACCCACACATAAACTAAATCCTTTCAGTTTCCCTCAACGTTAAAGGCTGAGTTATTTTTAAGGTTGTGTGCGAACCCCAAATAAATACACAATAGATGTACGAGTACCGAATATTTGTAATGCGCGGGACGTGACACATAAACGCAATAACATGAGGTAAAGAAATAGAATTATTGTTGTAACATTTTTCTAGCCGTTACGCTACTACAGGGCATATAGGACTCAACATTTCCATTTATATATGCCTGTCATGTACAGATAAATCACGACAATTGGGGTTTTTTTTATTCGGCATCAAATTGGGAGAACGGTGCGGTAAGTATAACGTATTTCACACACAGATTTTTCTGACTACTTATTTATATTTTTTGTCGCTGAGCCATTAGGTGTTACATTTTTTTGCAAACAATCTCATTGTTGTACGTAAATTGTGTAACATATTCAAAGCAAAATAGGTTACCCCTCGCAGCCCTTCTGTTAACGAAAGGACACACTAATTTAATAAAAACTACCAAATACAACACGACAGTCTTGAAAGGAAAGTAAAGTTGCGTGAAGTAACTAACTTGTGTGGTATATTTGGCTACACGTGGAGGTAATTTACTCCTCGTCTGCTAACTTTATCATCAGCGACCTTATCAAAGTAACAGACTGTTAACCCGACCTTTCATATTAGTGGGAAAACCACAAAGTTACCTTTGAGAGAGTTGTTGAACACAGTGACGGCATCCGACGCACCTAGTCCACATGATGAATTGGCAAAGGTTGGATTGCGTGACTGACTTCTAACTGCGATAATTTGTTAGCTAACAAGTTGTCTTTACATACTACTATAGCATTCCTTCTCTCCCTTCGTGTTGTTTGCCTCACATGACTCCAACTGTCACCCTACGCGGTGACGTCACTCCCTGCCGTCATAGACTGTGACGAAAATACTTTTAGTGGAAAACCGGTGTTATGGCGTGTGTTGGAACCAAACGAATAATTACTGTCGATAATTTATTTCTATTTTTGATCAACTCTATCGAACTCGTTATTAAGTTAATTGCTGATATCAAATACGCAGTTCTGTTGTAATTGAAATACATACGGAGTGTTTGTTTTACTTTTTAACCGACTATTTTATGTGTGGAGTATTTAAATACCTTGTTATATAAATATATGATGTTAACAATACGTTACCACCTACTAATATACTTAGTTCATTCGTAAATTCGGCAGAAGGAAGCGAATAGTAAATACATCAAGCTAATAACGCGAACTCCGCGCGTTATTCACTTAGCACTACTTTGAGTTTATGTGACACTTGCTTTGTTATGTGAGTTGTGACTGCTCTCTCAGTAATCAGCCCTTCCTTGATTTACTGTTTGTAGTTTCGCTATGTGAACAACAGACATGAATAACAAGACTATAGTTGTGTAAATGTGTCTTTGTGGCCAAAACTTAGGCACAGATAATACAATAGCTTACATGTAACTTATTTGTTTAGACATTTCTATGTACTGTAGCATAACCTACTTCAATCTAAGTTAGTTATTTAAACTCAACTCCAGATGTACATAAAGCAGAACAATTTAACATCTGTATTTGTAAAAAACTCTTGTTCCTAAATATTACTTATCTCTGAAACTATCAGATTTTTTGAAAGCGGTAGGTGGCGCTGTAGTCATGTATGTCTTCTCGAAGTAATGTCATATTTTCATTGCACCCGTTGAGCTAAGGGGCGTTAGTGTAATTTGCATTAGAATATTCACAAAGTGAATGATAAATGTGAGAACAATTTGTATTACAAACAAAGCTTTGAGCATTTCTTCCAAGAAAAACTTGATTGAACAATCGCGTTATATTTCTTCAGAACTATTTTATTCTACACGGTGACGTCAGCAAAATGAGTGGCACAAAGAGTAAAGTGCAACACATTGTACTTCAGTCGTAACCCTTGACAAATGGCCGCCCTTTTATGTTAAAGATAGAATGCTTTTTATTACATAACATTATACTAGGTTTACTCGGCATTGTACATGGGACTGTAAATTTTTTGTAGCATATAACATCATAATTTATCGAATAAGTGCCAGCATATACATTGTGCATAAACATGCACACGTCCTTACAAAAAACAGAAACACTGCTATATTTTATAAGTTTAATTGATACTCACCAGAAAAAAAGCAAACCGAATGAACTTTAACTGTTCATCTTTTACACGAATAAAATCAAAACTGTGAACATTTGAATATAGAATAATCAATTAAAAAAAAAGATCCGTCTGCTCGCATGACACAAGATATCGTTGCTAAGACATACAAGAAATTGACATTTCAGTCACCTTTCCTTCAATTTTCTCAATTTCGTATCCAATTTGAAAAGCAATTAATCGAGTAACGCCTCAATCCTTATTTCCCAATTACTAGTATGGAGGCGTCCTTTCGATTTAAAACTCGAAATCCTTTTCCTTACCTGTCCCGCCTCTTTTTCGTCTGATTCGTTGCGGACTTCGAGATAGTTCTGTGATAAATGTTAGAACAGAACCAAGCTGGGATGGCCGCCATTTTTCTAGGTGACTTTTCCAGATCTTGGCTAGCAGTTACGGAGATTGAAATATTGGGTAGACTGAGTCCCTATCCGAAATAGTATTCCCGTATTTTCGCAAAGACAATAAATCCACGTATAGATTGAGAGTCAATTTGTTATGTTTATCAGATCTACGACCCACAAGTCAGAATGAAAATGAAAGAAAAACATTGTTTATCACTTGGTGTAAGTTGTAACAGCAACGCGAGCAGCCTGCCACTAACTTATTGATGTATGAACGTTACTAAACGGCCCCAACTTAGACATAGCAAATTATTCGGTATGGCCACACAGAATTCAAAAGAGCAATTACTTCGTTTTGGTATTCTCTGATTTTGAATCACAGATTTTCGTCCTCAAGCCTATTGTAATAAGGTTGTAATAATCCATTACTAATTACTCTCTTAAACCAATTACTTCAATGATTGTTTCTTAAAGATTGCTGCTTTGGTTGTCCTGTTTGTTTGTTTTTTTATGGATCATCTCTGGGGACTGATAGTAATTATAACTGGGTGGTCAGGTAAGAGTTTATCAAACTTTTACTGACTCAAATTATCCCGCGGTTATATCCTTCGGCCTTGCCTTTTGCATTTTAGGTCGCGGTATAACGACTAAACAAATGATATATAATAATAAAATTTGAATTCTACTTATATTTCAATGACTATTTATCTATTATGTTGTAGTTGGAATTTTCCTACATCTATCTTAATTCTGTTTTACATAAATCATGTAAGCCATTTCCAAAGGTCAACAAAAGAGATATGATGTAAGCAGTCAGCAATTTTAAAAAACTTTCCAACGCTATTGTACCTGCCAGTCTTTTTATGCTACAGAGACGATACCGCCATAGATTTCGACTGTACTGCCACATATGATTAAGCTTTTGGCTTGAACTTGCTGTCTACATACCTATATCGTTTGGTTACCGTACGTAGTATTTCCAGTATTTACAGCGTTACTTTGAAAAAATGGAACAGCGCCTCTGGTGTGCGAAAAAGGAACTAAGTTTTTCTTTGAAAATTGTTAATTTGAAAATGTCAAAGTACCTTTTTTTTACGTCTCAAATACTGAAAACTCGTGCTAAGGGTACAGTTTAGGTTCAAGTCAGTTAAATAAACAGTAGTAATAGCGAAGCAAAGCTCTTCAAACATAACATCACGGATTCTTCCCCGAAAGGGACCATCAGAGGCAAATAATACGCCCTCATTTCAAGTTTCGTTTAATAGGGGGCGAGTCTGGTGCTATTAATCCAATCTTGTTTTGCATAATTGTTTCAAAACTTGGCAGTCATGCTCTGATACAGTTTTCAGATAGGAGCCGATTCTACAGGTAGGAACTGATTAATGGGTTTCAGAACAATTACTACTAATGACTTACTTGCAAATACGGGATAGGTTGCCACTATCCTACTAATATTATAAACGTGAAAGTTTCTTTGGACGGATGGATGTTTGTTACTCTTTCACGCAAAAAACACTGAACAAATTCGGATACAATTTGGTACACAAATAGTTTATAACCTGGATTAACACGTAGGATAGTTTTTATACCAATTTTATATTCTCGTGGGATAATTTTAGAGTTTTAGCGGGTGAAACTGCTGGCAATAGTCTGTTTATTATAAAGTATCTGCTACGTAAGACTGTTGCTACTAATAGAACTAACTTCCCGATTCCTCAGGGCAGATTGTCTCACCCAAAGTGGTGTGGGGCTGTAAAGAAAACGATAAAGTCGTTTTCTTTATTATAAACTAGCTTTTGCCCGCGACTTCGTACGCGCATAAAGTTTTTTATCGTTCCTGTGGGAATTACGGGAAAAAAACTATCGTATGTCCATTCTCGGCTCTCAAAATATTTTTGTACCAAACTTCATTCAAATCAGTTCAGTGGTTTAAGCGTGAAAAAGAAACAGACAGACAGAGTTACTTTCGCATTTATAATATTATAAGTAGGGATGTTTTTTTCTCTTGTACTCGATCTAGTCCAGACAAAAAGATGAGGCCCAAAATAGAGCGAGCTTATCCAAAAGGAACTGGAACTCCTCTTCCTGGCATCGGCTCTGGTGAAGCTTATAATTATTTGAATGAATTAATGGTTTATTTTACTAAAAATTTCTTAAAATTAATTACATTGCCCACAAAACTGCTTACGCAGTTTAACTATGAGATGGTCTTCCTTTTATTTCTGACACTATGTTACTTAGCAAAAAATAATCCTTATGATGAAGCCGTTCGATCGGTATGATAAAGCTTCAAGTATTTTTTTTTCTCGTGTAGCGAGATCGACTCCGCGTTCAACCAAATTTAATTATGTAAAAATCTATGAATGCAGTTTAAATTGTTTTTGAAATTATGAAGTGTCTTCTTTCAGTAAGATGTTCTATTTACAATATTTAAGGTACTTTCCTTCCACGTGACATAGCCGTGGGACACCCTGTATATACTATTAATACCTACACTTTACATAGTATCTAATAGCCAGTGGGATCACTCAGGTGTCACTATAGGTTACTGATAGTATGTGTTGCCGTTACTAACGGCAGACCACTAGGAGGTATAGAACCATCCATCTAAAAAAAACTAACGAAAACTGTTCATCTTTAAACAAAAATATGTATTCAGACACAATAACACGCGTTTCAAAAGGAAATGGTCGTATTACAGCAATAAAAAGAAGTTGAGATTGTAACGATACAAAAACTATTATAACTATCCCCATGTAACGTGTTACATACGAATCCACCTATACAGGGAAACTTGTTCAAACATACCTCTGACGGAAAACTCATAAAAATACTGGAACTTCGAGTATAAAAACTTTCCGCCAATATTTTTGGTACGAAAATATTATTATAGTGTATACCAAAGTTGGGCCGTGTTAGGTGGAATGATAATATATTATATACCTAGGCAACGCTAACGTTGGATAAAAACACTGTCATTAATTTTCTTGAGTAGTCAGGTAGATATCGAATGTACCCATTTCCCTTTTCTCGTTATTACATTTTTCTCCCGGAACCCTTAACCAATTTTTCTACGCTCCTTTCTATACATTTTATTATGATATGTTCGTCGGAATAAAGATTGAAAACTCTGCCAGATATTGGACTTAAAGAGGAAACTATATTCGTGGATATTGGCAAAGTTTTATTGATTTCCATCATTGTTTATGTCTAAGTGTCAAAACAGAAATAATTTTCCCCGAAAAGAGTAATGTGGTGGCAGTGTTTCTTGTCTATAGGGTGGCATAAAGCTGTATTGTAGTAAAATATGCATTGGCGTATTGTTATCCCATCCGTAACATTTGCAAACATGTAAATATTTGAACATAATAAAAAATACGTGGTTGTGTGATTGACTGGTGCGGTCCGTATCACGGGTTCAATTCGGATTCTGGATTTATGCTAGTTTGTGAATGTCAATTTAAGGGATAGATTGTTTGAGTAGTTTAGCAAACCAGTTGTTACAATCCGATACATTTTTATAACAAATGGCAATTTTCCACAACTATCACACAACGCCATCTAGTCCCAAGCTAAGCAGAGTATGTGTTATGGGTACTAGACATACTTATATATTTCTAAATACATTCATATTATAGATAAATTACACCCAGACACAGAAGAAATGATCATGCTCATCATACAAACATTTGTCCTGGGTGGGAATCAAACCCACGACCTCCTGCATAGCAGTCAGGGTCACTAACCACTAGACCAACAGTTCTGTCAATTCAACTAATTATATGTTAATTCAACTAATGGTCAAACAACTGGCTCTAAATGGTTTTAACGCACCGATATATAGGCATTATACAGTATCGGTAACCGTTAAAAAAAAAGAGCTTGCATTCATTGCCCATGCTTTTCTTTTTTGCGTGATTTAATCATCAAATGAGTCCTCCCACACTGGACAGCCCGGGATGAATTTTAGTCAGTACAAGTCTGACAATCCCTACCGGCCCGGGAGGGATTGTCAGACTTGTACTGACTAAAATTCACTGTGTCCTTGAATAGCCCTTTATGTACCGGGGTCACGGTAATGAAATAAGTGCCGCGGGCAGGCTTTGGCTCTCTGAGCCCCGTCAATCCATTGCCCTTGCTGATACAATATCACAAAAGGTCAGCTTTTTATTTTAATAAATTGGAGTTTATATTGATCGATCAATCCAATTATATGAAGGACTCACCGGCAATATAAATCTGCGTGGGAGCTACTAATCACCACTCCTAGACACAATCGCGGAGTGATTCATTAATTTATTAATTGAGAATAATTATTATTAAGGCAGGTACTCTGTTTTACGCGCTGCTCATAAATTAATGGCGTTGAAATTGATTTCAGGATTATAGTATTTATCTTTGTTACTAGTTAGTAACAAAGATAAATTGGGTAAGGTACATTTGTAGTATGTTGGGGTCACGAATGTGGCAATGAAACGTAAAGTATCATATGTGAAGAAACAGGATGGACTTTTAGAAAGAGTTGAGAATCCTTTCTAATTCTATAACTATCGTGAAACACGCACAGAAAACATTTAGTAATTACCTAACAAAACCAGTGCTCGAAATTTGCTCAGAAAACCAAAATAGCTTTCTGCACTACTTCTCCATAATAAACTTTAACTGTGCCTTTCAAACTCCTACGTACTCTTAATTTTTGTGTAAAGAAGTAGGTACAGACGCCAGAAAGTCTACTTACCCGAATCTCACCAATCGAACGGGTAGGTTAATGTGCTGGCGTCTGTACAAACTTACTGATTTACCTTCTGTAAATTAATTTAGGCATCGATTTTGCTTCAAACTTGAACAAATCCAATTTACTAAGACTAATTACACACGTATAGGCGTTAATGTATTATGGGTACATGTTGATTTGTATAGACTCATAAACAATACCTACAATTAAATGTCGCGTGTGTTATAATTATTAAAAAGGAAACGTTCAAGGAATGTTCAAGAAATGCAAATAATCATGGCGGCGGGTGAGTACAGTGGGCACAATACAAACACACAAAACAAAAGCTTAGGGGAGAGACGGGGAAACGAGTTAACAATCACATTGTTTGCCCACTTACCCGCTGAGCTGCGGTATAAACGTACCTAAATGTTCACCGAATTGATGATATAAACTTCTATTTTTATACTGAAGTCGATGAAAACCGGCATTCTTCAGTTAATGAGTTAAAAACATGAATTTCGTCACTTCTTAGTATTGTAACTTGTAGCGTTTGACTTGTTTTGAAAACTGTTGCTGGAACTATCGTTACAGAAAACTTTTTGTTAAACATGAACATCGCATAAAACGTAGTTTAAAAACTGAAAGGAAAACCTCTTTTTTAATTTAGGATATAATTCCAATTAGTACACAAAAAGAAACCTTATTAAAATGGTAATTGGATCTACCTTTATTAAAGGTATCGGCATTCAGATTACGGTAAACAATTAATAAAAAACGAAAATTAATATAGGCTCTAGATTCAATCGGAGCATTTAAATGAAAACTTTTTAATTAAAACACCCAGCTGTTTACTCGTGTCAATTCAAATACTTCAATCATTCAATATTTTATTGACAATGTAGTCTTTCCACTTTTATTTTACCTGTGAATTGGTAAATGTCAAAATCACAATTGTCATTATTAACTTTAGAGGATAAGTATTAAACTGGGACTGTCTTAACAAGGTACCGCTGCCCTGGAACGCGAAGGTCAACTAAGGAAACAGCGTGTTTTTTTGGCTGGTACGAGTCTGATAATCCCTTCTGATCCGACCGGGAGGGACTCATTGGATAGTTTTACAACAAAGTTAATTTTAGGTTGCCTCAAATGAAAAGTCTACGACGTTGAAAATGGTCCTTATTTTAGTTGCTATAAGGTTGATGTTGAGCTTTCGATGTTAGAAGTCACATACCTAAAGTAAGTGCTGACCAGGGCTGAAACACAATGATAGAATTTACGACGTCAAACTTCCTTCGTATATCGAACGGTACACAACCCATAACTTCACACTGTTCCATGTTTGACCAAGTTGCGTTATCATATTGGTTACTCAACCTTGCTAGGCACGGTTATTTTGACGTGACGTAACAACAATATTTCTTTACTTTTATGTTTATTTATCTATAATAATTAAATACAAAATATACGCTATACCAACCCTGTTATGCACGGTTCTATCGGGTCCAAAACTACGGTACCTCTATGTCCTATCTTTCCAACTTGAACCAACCATACACTCTACACATTAACAGAATTTCATTGAAATGAGCGAAGACGTTTCGAAGATGAGAGCACACGAACATGATCTGTGATTTTTGTATGTTAAGATTAGTTACATAATGAAAATTCAACGACATAAATTCCAGTAGTAAATGTTGGTCACTTCTATTAAAATCTTATTGTTTTATTCATTCCCAACTCGTAAAAGAAAGTTTGATTTGATAGCGAGTTTTCTAAGAAGCCTTTGAAAGTCGTGACGTCAGGGCAGAAGTTTTTAAAGAAAATCGTTGACGTAAATGACTGATTTTTATTCAGAATTAATGCTGACCATTCAATGTTGAATTATATTAAGAATCAAAGCTAACTTTCCCTTGCCCAACCTTTTGCTTAAAATTCCTTTGAATAGCAAATATATTTTCTTTAGAAGACGATCTGTGAAGTCCAAAGTTTAGGTAAAACTGAAATTGTTTCTAGAATATTATTATTCTGTGAAGTCAGACATAAATGAATAATGGTGTCTAAACCATTTAACAGAGTGTTAATTTATATCCTAAAAGTTTGTTTTAGTATTGAAATTTATTAGAAGATAGAACGAGAACAATGTTTCAAGGTTGACAAAGACCTTTAGACCTAATGAACTTCTAACAACAGCACGATTAAGACACTATTATCTTTACATTCTTGACATTCAACTGTCAATAGAACAACGAACAAAATATGTATGCCATTTGGTCTAAACCTGTCTTTATCAACTCGAGGTGAACGAACAAATGGCGACCGCCTTAATGACTGCGATTTTGACTAATCCATTAACTAAATCACAGCACAACAGAACTTTCTATCATCAGCGGCTGTCTGTCAAGTTATAGTTTATATCTTACCTCAAAACCGGCGTTCATTGAAACCGAAACTGAAACATTTAACCACTGCGTCCTTGAAAATGCGGGCACACGTGAATAGGCTGGGGTAGACGGTAGCATTGGACTGCAGAATGAGGTCAAGGCGAATAAAGCCTTCGATTAACGTTTCCTTATTCAAACACGATTTCTTTAACAACCCCGTGGCTTGTATTTATTTTTAGTGTTTGTGACGTCATGAGGTTTTTCCCTTGGAGCGAGACGATAGGGGTTGCGTGCGTAGATATGTGCATTATGATTGAGGGTTGAAGTTAACAATGTACTCGTAGATTGTATGTGTTATCGTTTTAAAAATGGTTAATTTATTTTAGTGTACTCCGTTATTTTGACCCCGCTGTATACTTTAGACTGTACATAAATTATTTAAATATCTAAGAGATTTTTATTATAAATGGATTCAGGCGAAACATACGAAATAAATAAATTCCTCTAAATGAATTTTTAAACGCCATCGTAATTATTTAGATATCTAAAAAACAAAATACGAGTAATAGTACTCACTTATACGAATCCTTCGCCACATCACGAAGCATTAATACCTATTTGTAACATATACGATGAAGTCAACATATAGCTAAAATCTTCCCCCGACCAACTTCCGATAGCTCCTCTTTCCTGCACTTCATAATTATTTCCTGCGATAATTACTGGCATGTATCCTTTATGTATGCGAGAGAGGAAGCCAGTAAGTTACCAAAGTCAAAACTACGTTAACTGAAATCTGACTCAAAGAAAAAGAGGGTAGTTCAGTGCAGTGAGCGTGCGTGATTAGTGTTACTAATGCATCTGTCAGTTCAAGCGCAGCAGGATGCCAATTAAGAACGTAAAGCTAGGTAGCTAGGGATGTTTCTGCTTTGTTAGTAGTGTTCTTGGAGGATTTAAGTGTTTGTTTAGGGTTGTCACTTCAAAGCTGATTGGTTCCTCTACTCTACTGTAGATCTTGCTTTTAGAAGCAGAATTTACAAGTAGCGTCGAGGTGATTGTACCTTGGTATGTAAGTGCAGACGTTTTGTGGCGATTACTTTATAAAACGGCATTTAGGATTGTTTAGTAGTTAGATAAAGATTTAAATAGAAAATAAAAATGTCAGAGTCCAAATTCAGTCTTTGTTTCTCAGATAATTTGTCTTAGTAACGATAAATAAAAAAGTTATGATAAAAAGCCATCACTTTTTTTGTGATGTCAAAAAGTGACATCTTTGAATATTAATGACGCGCCTCATCGTGTTTTGACGAAGACTGTACATATTTTCCTCAAAAATGTATCCCTGTATAACCTCACCATAATTCGACGAATACTTCCTGGGACAAAATTTCAAGTTGCCACAACAACGCTCCCGGATAAAAGGGTGTGACAGAAAGACAGTTTCCGAAAGAGTTCGGTCTCACCAATTCTTTACAAAACACTTAAAATAACCGAGCGAAAGGGAAGCAAGAAATGACACAAAAGAAATGTTGGCTTACTTACCATGGAGAAGGCGTGTTTTAAAAGAGCACTTTGGCTGTATAATACTCCTTGACATTGCTGTCTGCTAACGTGAACATTCAATGATTGAAAATATGTCATACTTTGTATAGAAAAACAGAAAAAAAAAGAAAAGAAAGTTGGCTCTGAATTATGACATAATTTTCCACCTCATTATCATCACTTTCCTGGCGTGGTAGACCCTTAGTTCAGCTAAGTCTACTTAAAGCGGTGAGTAATGTGGGACTCGCCCTCCGATCATCGACCATGCCTATGCCCAGGTCGCGGGACTGTGTTATCAAATAATCGTGGCCCTGGAACGAAAGATCATTAACGTCACGTCACGTCACGTTGCCAAGACTTTTTCCATCTTTACTGGTCGGCTTATAGTTAAACCTGATGCAGCTAAGTATCAGTAGTTTACACGGAGCGACTGCCTATCTGACCACCACAACCAAAACCAAGTATAACTTGGTAATATTATGACACCCTTTGGTAAGACTGACTGTCAGACTTTCAAGTTTCATACTAACAGTAACGACTGTCAAAGATTACAAATGATGTCCGGGACTAAGCCGGGCCCAAGACTTCATGCTTTCCGAAGTCCGGAGGAAATTTGCTATGATAGACGGTCACCTATCCACAGAATAACCATGGTAAGCGCAGCCGTTTTCCACCTAAGCTCCAGAATCCATAATTCACATTAGTAAAATAAAACAAATATGGAACAAATACGGGCAAACATTTGTATAACGATATCTTTGTTTTCATAACACGACAGTATCAGTGTACACATGACTGCTGATGTACTTCCACCTGATTAATTCCTTAATCGCTGACACCCACAGGAATACAGGGTACGGCTAATTATAGCAACATATAAATAACCAAATTACTCCATGTACTTGTCGATCGTAACCTTCAATGACGAATATAAAAACATCATGAGAAAAAAAAACTGAAATTGAAAATGGCGCAGTAAAAAAACAACCATGAGCAAATGTAGGTTAAATAGACATCACAACATATTACTTTGTATAGTCCATAATTACTTCGATACATGAATCAATATGCAAAGATTGGTGGATAGCGAAAAATCAATATCCGCTTTCGTTCCAAGGTGACAGTCGACCGTTCATCGATTCTCATGTAATATTTCATTACGTAAAAAATGTCGTATTAATAAGGTCTATAATGAAAATTAATAGCCGTATAGCACGCACAATTACACACTGGCCAAGGTAAATGAAAATAGGGTAGAGAGAGCTCGAGTGGGACCTATTATATAAGTGCGCGTGTTTCGTCACAGTATGCTAAGGGAGTTTCAAAGGATCTCAAATCTCCCGCATAATTAGGTGGCGTATACACCTCAAGCAGCATAATTTCGTACCCTCCAAATGTACGTATTAAGTTCTTATGCGCGTCATGTGTCTTGCTCCTTTTCTTAATGATGCGTGTAATATGCCTATCGAAACCGACACGTTGTGCGCGGCTTTAGCCAGCCGTGAAATCACAATTCTGTACTTGATTAGGTACTTGATTCGTTTGATAGTGATATAAAAACTTGTAGGTAGGTACTATAATAGTGTAGAATTACTGGCCATAGTTGAATGAGCTTGTGAAACTGGCCTTTTGATGTGAAGGCCCTCGTTAGGAAAAGGTATGGAAGGTTTTCTAAGTAGCCACGTACTAAAGTAAAGGGCTCGGTTAGAGATAAAGGCAATAAATAGCAAGCTGAGCATGAAATTTCGGCGCAACGTAAACATATGGAAAGTGGGCTTATCCGCGATGATTGATACTGGATGTAGTGTGCGTATATCTGATCGCACCTGTAAAGATAGGTACTGTACTTTTCTCTGAACCAGCAAGTTACTTGTTCGACCTTTGGCAGTACTATCTCGATTCCCGATCTCTACAGGTAGAGAGATCTGTGCTTATTCAGGATACATGTGAATATTGATGACACACATACAATAGTGTGCTGAATTTAAAAGGTGCAACGGTGCATGAGCTGTATATAGCAGCTCATCGACTCCGGACCGTGCTACGACAGCGGCGACACATTTCTCTCAGTTGGCTTCTACAATATATATTAAACAATGTTATACGACAAAACAGCTGGCACCGACAACGATTTAAATCCTAGATTCAGTCATATTTCTTGTCTTACTAAAAATAAAATACTCAAACTTTACAACATCTCATTTTTCAGAAAACATTGTTGCAAAGTATGAAGCCATAATACTAAGTAAAAATATAACGTCAGCAAAAATATAACAAAAATATTATCGGCCAAAATATTTTAGGGGCTGTAATAATGTTCAGGATTATGACAAACAACCCTATTATCATTCCCGGTACCTCTGTCCGTAGTTCCTATATTACCGAAAATACTCCTAAAGCCAAGGCTTTGCTGGGATTTTATACTCTTTCATTCATCTACAATCGAGATTTGGCTAAGATACGATGGCAAAATGGTGAACTTTAAATCGATACTGGTTTCTCTCATCCTATCCCTCTTACCCTTCTTATAAAAAGGTCAAATGTGGTTTCATCATGACGTTTACCCCGACCTGGCGGGTTTGTGGTGTCGAGAGAGATATCCCGGGATCAAATTGCTCGTGGAGATTTGTTTACTGTATAACCCGGGTAGGTCAAAATATGTGAGATGTGTAATTAGACGCCTGAACTCACAAGTACTTATTCCCGAGATACTCAATTTAACTTTATCCTATAAAATAAATTTTGTTTTCGTATAAAGATGTGCTGGTCCATCGTATATTCTTATTACGAATTTTTGTACAGACTTAGCATGGATCCAGTCCCTGGGCAGCGTTAAATTTGTAGGATGACCCACTATCAATTCCCGCGTCTCGACGGTAATATGAATTTATACGTTCATGATGTTTGAGTAAGCGGTCGTTGTTGTTAAGGGGTGTTTGTGGTTCATTAAATGAGTGGAAAGTCACTCGTGTCTATAAACACGTCTACGTAATTAAATTATCTGCGTTATGATGGCAGAATCACGCTTCTATCATGAATGTGTGGGCAAAACAAAACCTCATTAGGAGGGCTTTTTGCTAATGTGACAAAACACTAATTAAAAAAGTTGCAGTCACGAAAAGTCGCGTGCTAATGTTTTTTACAAGTAGACAGTTGCCGCCGGGCGAGTAATAAGTATGTTGTTACACGTTACGCCGTCAAACGTAAATGAGAAGCAAATGGAACACGTAAATATACACCTTGCAAGAAATATACATTTTCTTTTTCAAATGGAACAATTGAATTATAATTTGTTCAAGACTAGAAAATTCAATCATAGTTGAAACAAAATTGAATTTGATTTCTAGCTTTCTTGGTATGATTCTTTTATATTTCTCTTAGTAAGAAAACCCAATAATAATCTATCTTAAGGTACCTAAACCTACATTTAAACAAAGCATTGTACATATTTATAAGCCTGACCCTTAAAACCTTTGTAACACAAACCCGATCCGTATATTATTTCCGAGGTGTTAATCTATTAATCCTCTTACGTCACGTGAAGGAGAAGTAGTTCCCAAACCCGGTCATTTTTCCCCAAGACTCGATATAATTTCCTAAGTAAAGATATAATCAGGTTATAAGATTGATTGATACATATTTAAGGAGGAGCAATCCAATTATGTCCTCTATAGCAGTTTCTCGTAACCTATAGCGCTAAGTTCGTTACGCATTGGATACTCGTTGGTTCCGTACTTTCTGTTATCAGAAAAGTTTTGCGTTCCTAAGGGGAGGGTTTGCTCCTTGGATACTAAAGTAGACATATACCTACTTGTGTAGTTCTTGAAACCTATCTCTCTCTGTTAGTACAGGAAAGTTTATACATAAAGAATAGATTATTGATCTATTGAGACGTTTCTGTGAATAGCAAAATTCTTTACACGTGCCCTGTCTGTTATTTCATAAAAATGTTTCTAAAATTCTTCAGAAATAATTTAATTAGCTTAATATTATTTCTTGCTATTTCTCTTACAATACGATGTTATTGTAAAATTATAATACAAAAAGTAAAAAGGTAAAAAAAGATGGTAGCTACGGGCGAAAAATGCGGACACATCTTTTCATTGTTTTGCTACCCACGGCCAGTCTCCGTAGTCTTTAATATCAACACTAATATAGGAAGGCGAGAAAGCTAAGAAACTGTGCAAAAGCTTGAAAATGTAGGAGGTATAGTATCCTCATTTTGCAAGTTTAAAATATTATTACTAGAATCTCCATGTTCACTTTACACCGAAACGGGTTGAAGTATTTGGAAGGAATTTGGCACACAAGTGGATAATGCAATTTAGTGAACAAGTCAAGATCAAGACCGCAGAACGTTGCGAGTAGAAGCCAGTTCCTGCTAGCTCTTAGCCTAAGTTCGAAATAGTTGCGTCACTAGTAGCCGTAGCGGCTACGGCGTAGCGGCTGCAAGTACTACGGCGTAGCGGGTTTGTACAAATACTTGCCGCTCATTGCAAAATACTGTGTTACCTTAGGTGCTCATACATCTCGTCTCTCGGAAACTGAAATTGATTCTTGAATATTGCATGAAGTTTCATACTATGCGCCATTTCGTGCTAAAGCGTCTATTCCTTATTCGTTTAGTTCGATAGCTACTGCAACGCTTTTAAGTAAACTTTACTTTTTAACGTGAAATATTGTGAAAACTCGTACTGCCTCTTGAACCAATTATATTACGCTTCGCTGTCATTCCCTCATTGGCTTAATTTATATTGTCTGTCTCCATAAATACATTATTGTGAATAATAACTTTAAACATATATTTTAATAACCTTTAAAGATGAAATTAAATTATCCGAACTGTGGCTGTTAATTATTTTAACAACCATTAATATTGTCGGTTTAAATTAAGTATGTTGTTTACTCCTGACACACGTTACGTGTTACAACGTTTATTTTCTTCAAGCGACTTAATTGGGATCCTTATCAGTTGAATGCATTTTTACTAAATAAAATGCTTGTTATGTAACTACATTTTTTGTTAGTTAATTAGCCGACTTCATTATTTTCATGTAGTAACGATCTATCGATGTTTTGTTTATTTGTTTATTTAAGGTACACCAACAGCAGAACATACAATGTAGTAATTAAGTACAAAAAGCCTATGACAGGTATACGCAACATTTACCATGAAAATGTTAAATTATAATTTTATTATGTTTTTGTTATTCCAATGGGTTTTGTGGCCTCAATCTAGAAGCAAAGATAAAACCTAACAAGGAGCGACCCCACACGGAAGGATCTGTAGTTACATACATACATTGGTGCATTAGAAACTACATAAAAAAGTTAAAAAAGACAGTAAAAACTATTTGGCGCTGAACTCTGCCAGGATATAGGAGTCACTAGCCAAGACTTCGGTGAGGCCTACCCACCGCCAGTGAACTTCAATAGATTATCAACTTTACGCGGTGGGTCATAAAATTAAAGATGTGACGGCTGAGCGATAACGATTGTCTTCTGCTAACGTCGTCTGTTTGTCTCAATACCCAGTATGTTTGCAATAATTTGAATATGGACAAGTACTGTAAAGATCCTTGACTCCTACTTATAAAAACGGGAATTCAGGCCAGAACCTCTTAACAACTAATTCACACGTTTATATATTTCCAAATTCTGTGTAAAATACGAAATTTGACGCTAGTCTTTAACAAAACTTCTCAAGGGCTGTTCGGTTCATTTTCGCGAACTATCCAACTTTGACTCGGTCCAGTAGGTACAACTTGTTCAAACTCTAAACAATTTTGTTAAGTCTTGATTTATTTGCTGTAAGTAATAATATCGGAGAAGAAATTATAAAAGTTGAAAACGAAACTAGAACACTCGATACTCGTAGATCGCGCAGTGGCAGAACGATCGACTGCAACGCAACGTGTTGCTGGTTCGACTCCCGCTTTTTTTTATCGTGGTAGAATCATTAAATGAGTCCTCCCACAAAGCCTGTCAGACTTGACTATGACTATGTTCCGGGGTCATGGTAATGGAAATAAGTCCCGCGACCCCGGCAGGCTTAGGCTATCAGAGGGGGGGCCCCGTCATTTTTGCTGACGCTCTTTGAGGCGCGCGTGAACACGACGCGCCGTCGACCTGGGCATGGGCCGTGGTCGGACAGCGAGTTGCCCTTTACTCGCTGTCCGTATGCCCGAGATTCGAAAAAAAAAAGGTTAGACATAGAAGTAAGTTCTGGGTGGTTGGTGCATGATTGTTTCTATGTTTGTGAACCTAGGATTCAGCAGAAATTCTTAATACGGCTAATTGTTTTTTTAACTTACAAAAAAAAAAGCTTTTGAATTGCTATCACAATACTCCTATCAAAAATCTATTAAAAATTTTAAAAACGAATTGAAAATGCTTTTTACTTTGAAGTTGTTAAAAAAAAAAACAAACCAAGTCGGCATAGGATGCTAATTAATAAAACCTTTCCGTCCTCGTCTCCTTTGATCCTTGTAAAAGAAAAAGGCTTTATCTTTAATCTTCATGGAGTATTTGTCTGACTGTAAATCAACATGAAAAGCTTTTTAAAGCCTGTTTATGATCAAAGAAATATACTTAAAGAAGAAAAAGATAAGGCAAAACTATGAGTCCTTGATTTTTAACCGACGAAAAAAAAAGAAGGAAGTTCTCAAATCGACATGTATATGTTACCGGCCAAACCCGATTTTCAGGACAAACTAGTTTGGCCTAGGCTAAACTAGTTTTTTGCAAGCTAGGGCTTGCTGGCACCCCGACTCGGACAATTTAGGTTAGAAGAGGATGGCGGGGTCTTTCAGACCCCGCCATCCTCTTCGTGGTTCTTTTTTTTAAAACCACCCAGTAGTAGGAAATCCGCAAAGCGGGACTCTGTCGAAACTAGTTTAGCCTAGGCCAAACTAGTTTGTCCTGAAATCGGGTTTGGCCGGTAACATATATATATTTTTTTTAAGTATGACCACGCATAACTTTTCCTAACGTGGTCCGATTTCAAAAATTCTTTTTTTGTTGGAAAGAGCAGATAAAAGCAAAGTTGGTCCCATTTAAATTTCAAAACTAAAATCGGCCTCTGAGGTTAGAAAATAGGAATTAATTGTCAATCTTCCTACAGAATTTTCAGTTATGAAACGATTCTGTTGAAATAAAGTTAACAATTGTAGTTCTGAGGACATTATTATATACCAGAGATATGGAGACTATAACATGATGACTTCAGCATCATCAGATCAACTCCAGATCCCTGTTATTTTGTAAAGTCAGTCCCAAGAGTTCCAACAGCTATATCGTTTTTGGGCTCATTTCACTCAGCTCGATGAGAACTTAAGACTTAGCCGAGGTATCATTGCCATCGAGGGTCTGAAGATGGTGACGGATAGCAGGGGCAAGAGGTCCTCAACAGTTAACAGCACCTTTATCGTGTTTGGGCTCATTTCACTGGTTTTGATGAAAACTTTATACCTAGCTGGGGTATAATTGTCATCGAGGGTCTGAGGATGGTGACAGAAGACAGTAGCAAGAGATCCTTAACAGCTGGAGTTGATCTGATGATAGTGACGCGATCATGTAATGTTCTTCACATATCTTCTGAAAAGTTAAAAATAAGACCTTTTTTAAAAAAATCGAACCGACGAAACATCGAACTGAAAAGCTACAAATAAATTTTGAGGCGGCGCCAAAGAAACTTAAACCGCATAATTGGATTTTAGAAAAGTCAAAAATATTGGCCAGGAATCGAACCCGCTGATTTTGGAACAAAAATTTATATACGGCAAACTTAAGAAAAATTCACCCTGTATAACATGCATAATATAGTAGTGCTTGTACCCGTGCGGAGCCGGGGTGGTCGCTAGTACCTTAATAAACGCATTCTTTTGAACGTTCATTTTAGTCTAAAGTACCTAAAATTATATTTAGTTAGCTTACATTGGGAGCGTTTGCCTGTAATGAAACAGTACAGATTTGAGCATTTCATCAATCAGCAAGGATGATCGAGCACTAACGATTCAAATTGTAAAATCAATTATTATAAATTCATTCCACATCACAAATTTGAAGCTTAGATTGTTAAATTACGCGAAAATGGTCCCTGTAATACCTATATGTATTTTATTTTTGGGTTTTTAATCCATCGTATGAGTCCACACAGGGTGGTCTGTGTGGAAGGGACAAACTCTGACTGACTGAAAATCCAATCTGTATCTTCGTTTGCACTATGCATTCCAAGGCCATTTTTCTTAAAAAAAAACATTGAATCACACTACGAATTTCTCATGTATTGTTTGAAAACATTAAGAGCTCTTACACACGAGCGGCATGTTCCCTACGGCAGAGGTAACTGCAGCCGTCGACGGGCGTCGGCGGCATGTCGACGGCTGCCGTCGACGCGTCGCCGGCAGCCGTCGCTACAACTGCAAGTGTCGTTATAAGTCAACTGCTGCCGTCGACGCGTCGACGGCTGCAGTTACCTCTGCCGTTGAAAACATGCCGCTCGTGTGTAAGAGCTCTTAAACACATTTTTTTTGTCTGCACGTCATACAAATATAATATGTTCCGTGCGGGAATCGAACCCACGAAACGCTGCAGCACAACAATCGATCATTCAACCATTGCGCCATCTTAAATTAAATCTTGTATTGTTACATTACAGGCGAATGCCTAAGCATGCGAGCGCTAGGCATTAAAATGCCTGGTGTCGCTTAAAGTTTGTGAAAACGGGCTCAGAAAGAATAAGATAAACTTTATGATCCCACTCTAAAGTCCGTAAGCAGAAAACAGTTGAATAACGTTTTTAAAAATCTAACTACACTATAACACGATAATAAAACCACAGCACCTATAAAGCAAGAATTCGTTTTATAGTAACCATTTAAAATCCATATAATACGCTCGTCGCATATATAGCTGGCGATATTGTAGGCGAGACAAAGCAACAGCGCACAGACAGGGCAGTAACTTTGAACGCCACTCGACACTATGTGACCTAAGTATTGTATTAGTTGCAGACGCTCCACTTTATGTTGTGTAAGGGAAAGCAATTTCAAAAACTATAAAACTACGTGTTACTTTGAAACTGTTGTATTTTTGATAACCCTTAAGAGCGAGGCCGACGAGTAGCGATGTCTCGCGAGGCAACTTTTTGATTCGAGTTTGTAGGCGCGGTGTTCCGAATATTACCGCATTTAATGGAGGGTACTTTGTAAAGTTTCTCTGCCACTACGCACTTTCGAGAAATATTGACTCCATCGATAGTGTAGCACTTAACAGTTTACCAACATACCGAAGAACCAGGTCCAAGTTATTACCTCGAGGTCGATGGTTAATTTTCATCACGTACAAGACTCGAGGTCGGCGGCATATTGGAGTTTCGGCTTTACTATTGAATATTTACCTCACACACCGTTATTAGCAAAACGTCAAACTGCTGACACAATAAGTGACTATGGAATAAGAACTAAATTTCTAAGACCATTTCTTTGTTCACAAAGCGATGAGCCAGCAACTCAGAGATATGTGCGCACATTTTTGTTATGAAACAATGTACTCAAGCTATTTATTTATTTCCTACCAGTCGGCCAAATCACGTAGTTTATGATGTCATCCGAACTTATCTTTCGATACTAATGCCATTGCTTCTAGTAACAATATAACAAGATTCAATAAGGTTATATTTTAGCGGATCAACAAAAACGTCATGTTATGTTATGCCGACCTTGGTAAAAAAATACAGGCTATTAATAAGCCTACGATGGCTGTATACAATAATCTATACGACAAATCTATTCAAGAATATTACTAGTTTACTGCTTCTATAAAGTTAATTTTAAAACAATCCGCTTCTCGAATTACCATAAGTTTTAGTTAACGTTACCTACAGAAGCTCATGAAAAGCAACCTTCGTGATCAGACGGCCGGAATGACTTTCGCTTTCCGCGACCTATTATTATATGTAATATCGCTTTCTTCTTCGAGCTAACACACAAAAAGTTCGCAACAAAAACTGAGCGAAAACAGCCGTTTATATGCTCAGGAATTACGAACAAAAAAGCTTTCGGATTACTACCGCAGTCGTGTTTTTCGCGATACCTTTAAGTTAAGGTTATGAGCTGTTTTTGATGTGTAAATCTTTACTATCACTTCTGGGCGTGATTTGCTGAAATGCAACGGAAATACGTAGGGGGGAGTAGAAGGATTAGTCAGATCAGAATGCAGGTTTTCACTGTATTTGAATTGACCAATAGACGCGCACAATAGCAGAATTAGCCGTCAGATGAAAGTAACTGTTGCTGAGGTCTGTCTTGCGATCCAAAGCCAAGGTAAAACTTCAGATGAGAAACATCATAATCTATATGGCTTTCTCGTTTTTTTTAAGTTACTCATTAAGGACGAGGCTATGATATTCAGCCCGACCCAATGCAAGTTAGTAAATGTCATAATTATGTCTTCAAATTATTAAACGACATGCGATTTATGTTGTAATGTTTTTGTTACCCGTATACTGGCCTCGGTTTTTACCACATCACAATAACTCATTAGGTTTTGGGCTCCAAATAAAATAAATTCATATTTTACTTCAAAACGTAAATAAAAGAAAGTTCGGTATGAATATTTCCCTTAACAAACACAACAAAGTCGGAATATCCAATTTCCTTTTTAATATAAAACATATTGTTATGAATCCGCAACTCGGATGATGAAGAAAACCACATGGAAATTACGTACCTCTTACTTCATTAAAATGGTTGGAGTATCCATCGACCACAGTATTATTATACCTAGCCATTAATAGAATCAGATTGAATTACTCTTATTACATACAGAGATTTAGTGAGGAAATAATGGCTAATGACTAATTTTTCGAAAGGCTGCGGCAAAAGTTAGAATGATTTGCTACACAATATAACCGCTATTTAACTAAATATGAATGGAGAGGGAGAGGAAGGCAAATAATGTGTAGACATTATTTGAAAGAGAAAGGAGTAAAATATGATTACATGACGTTTATCCATTGAGCAATTATTACTACGAATAGAGACGACGCCACGTTTCACCACTGCTGCCATTCAGATGAGTGCGCGCGCACAAGTTCATTCAGTGGTTTGACAGCTCTGTGGCGTGCTCTAGGCGCACGCACTCATCCTGGATGGGATACAGTGTAATAGCTCAATGCGTTTATCAGGGAGAAAATAATGAAGTCACTTGCGTCGCCCCAATTAAATCGGTACAGGAATATGAAGATGATAAGTGTCTTGTCCGTTTCTCTCTAACTGTACAGTTTTTGCTCTCTAAACCAAAATTGTACCTACATTTATTTATTATTTTACTCTTAATAAGATAGGGACTTCGAGACCATTGGTGCAACGCACCACTGCCTTGTACAACGTCATTGGCAAGTCCCGGGAGAAACAAAGTTGTTTGCCACAACATCCTCGCGGGGAACGACAACACGTGACCATTACGTGACAATACTAGAACTAACAAACTGTGAATGAAAAATACTTCGTAACATTCACATTTGTTTAACCCTTCGGGGTTTTGAAGCAAATTGATCGTTTTGTATTTCGCAGAAACGTGTCTGGCAAATCCTATCTCAAATTTTAGTACAGCCATTTTTGAGAACGTTTATTATGCTAGTCAAGATAGAAAGACCTCGTACAATTTTGTAGGAGACATTGTAAGTAATGAGAAGTTCAAAGTAACGAAAACAAATTGCTCACGGCGCACTCAAAATGAAAAAGTCTTTACTGTAATAGTTAATTAATACTGTAAGCCTTACGTCGAGCTTAAGGATTCGCCTGAAGCTTATACAACATCGTGTAGATATGAAGTTTAATTAAAACACATGTCATTTTTGAATACGGTATTTGCTTCATCCTAATACAGCCTCGAGATTATTTTGTGAGCCAGACCTTTCAGTATCGATTTTACTTCAGCTTACTTTGAAGGCGAAGATTCCTAACTATGTAAGAAAGTATAATTAATCACTCCGTGTTATCATACATTAGATAAGAAAAGATAATATGTAATTTTGGAACTCATTAGGAAATTACACGGAACATTCTTGCAGCTCGTCGCTACAAACTTGGTGCGTTAGGGTCTACGACAAAAAGTATTACTTAAAATAAAGTTATCTTTGAAGTTCGCGACTCGAGGATACCGGCTGACGTTTAAATGGGCAACTAATATCATGCTCTTCGTGAGTGTGGACTCAAAAATCCCATTTGAATGCTGGGCGTGAAGTTTCAACGCAAAGCGCTGGAGCAATACTGCAGAGCTGCACCAACTCAACGAAAATCTCTTTTATATGCTACCCTAACTTAATTTGAATACAGTGGAAGCTATTCCAGTTTCGTGGTTGGGATTTAAAAACGAGTGCAGCTAGATCCCGAGTAAGGTGAGAAAATAAGCGTGGATATAAATAAATTACTGAAGCAATCATAACTTTGATACTTGCCCATGTTAACTGAGATGCGGCAGCATGATATAACATTGTTTGGTGGGGTGTAACTTACTTAGTTATTGTAACAGTTATGAATAGCTCGTAATACCGTGAGATTCACGTATTCGCAACATTATTGTTTTGATAAATTTCGGCCGGCAACAATCGTACACCAACGCAACTGTCTATTTTAAATTAACTTCAACAGTGGGCAAGCCCAACTGAACGTTTTCCGATACAAAAAAAAAACACAAAAAATCAGAAACTGGTCGTAAACATTGAGTTCGGAGCGTAATAAACAGAAATGAAGCTCGTGAAACGCGTTCTACATTCAGTGCAACCATAACTTCTTTCATTTAAATGGTTGGTACAAATATGGTTGAATCAGTTCCAACTGAGCCATCCATCAAGCCACCGATTACGGCGAACAGGCAGCAAACGTTTTCTCTATATTATTTGGCATTGTTCACCTGTTTGATTCAATTTTATTCAGCTCTGATTGAATTCCAATAAGTGGTGTGATGTATAGTATAGTAATAATTATTATAGTTTGTGAAGTTTGTAAGTTCGGAATGTCGTTATCAGCTCATAATACCCCAATTTGGGGAAAGACCGGCCACGCCATCCAATTCTCGTGACTGCGATCCAATCAGGCATTTGGGTTCGCCATAATGTCGAGTTATCTCGTTATGTTTACCATTTTTTCCCATTACCAAAACAAAGATCAGATAGATCTATGTTTGATAATGGGAAAAACTATTCACAGATGGAAAGCAACTCTGTTGTCAAAAATCAATAAATTTGCATGAAAGCAAAGTCGAGAGTAGACTCTAGTCTTATATAATTTCCTACTTCTTCCATAAATTGCCTTAAACGACAACACCTGTGTCGTTGAACTTCATGTTATAACAACAAACTTGTTGTGTGTTCGATACTACTAATGACAGGGCCATTACAGGCTGCCAGGTATAGCTTACTTAGCGGGGTAATAGCTTCAAGTAGACCCTAAGTTTAGCTAAGTACAGTTAAAATGTGTTTGAGCTATAAAGGTTACTACTAATAATAGTTGAGACGGAAATATCATCGACGTCCTCTGCCGAGCCTTTTCCCATTTGAGTAGGCTTCTAATCTAACCAGATGCTGCTGAATACTATATAGTATTTGACATAGAGCGACTACCTAGCTGACCTTTTCAAATCCACAACCCAGTTAGCATGGGTTACGAACAATAGTCAGGTATTTGAACGTTACTTTTGAATGATATTTAAGTGTCGAAAAATGTTCCTGAAAACGGTCCTGAATGAGACACTATAACGTTCATATACGAATCTTAATACGAATCCGTTCTTGAATAGAAAGTTACGTTAACGTATCGATCTGAAATATGTACCAAACTGTTCGCCGAACTGCATAGTTGATATAAACTGAATTCTCTCAGGGGCAAGTTAGTTGAAATGCGCAGTTGTTAATCGATGTCTTGTCCGACAGTGTCTAGTCCCGACAGTGTGTTGTCCCGACAGTGAGACGGTCAGACATCACTCGGGACGACAAGACATCGTACTAGTCGAGTTCTTTGTGCAAGTTTGTCTGAGAATGCGCTTTGTTAGAGAGAAAATTACAAGCATATTTTACACAAAAAATTTTAGAGTATGCCTTAGGATGGCTTTGTTATTTTTAATCAAGGAAATTGAATATTTAGATGATAGTATATAGTTAAATTAGCCAACTTATTAAAATTTGTACTTTCGTAGATTTTTATACAACTATTAAGGTATGTAGAAAAGTTGTCACAATTAAAATTAAGATAGTAAGCTTATTTAATTTCAATCAAAACTGTTGTTGACAGTTTTTTTTTCAATCAAAACTGCAGTTGACAGTAGTTAGCTGGTTTTCGGACAAGATAAGATACTTAGTTAATTTACAAAGAATATTATTTTCTGGGCGTGTAGAAATGAGTCCTCCCACTCTGGAATAAGCAAAGGGACTATTAAACTCTTAGTATACAGAGTGTTTCTTTTAAATGGGCCAAAAGGGAGAAATCTTCATCCATCAGAGATACGAGATTACTTTATTAGGAACCTTTAGCTCTTTTTTGCTACTGATAATTTTGGCGTTTTTATTTTTATGGTCGAGTGTGAGCTGTCCACAGAAATGAGTGAAATTGACCAAAATTTTTTTTAATGCCGTTCGACTCTGTTTCATGTAAGGATCATTTCATTGTATCGGAAGAAAAAAATCGGGACGGCGGAAGTTGGTCAAATTTAGTAAAATATTTTTTCATACAAATTGTATGAACGAAAAAAAAAACCATTTTAATAGGTTCCTAAGAAAGTTTTAACGTATCTCTTATGGATGCAGATTTCTCCCTTTTGGGTAATTTAAAAGAAACACCCTGTATAGGTAACCATAATGTTGCCAGTCTTCTGGGCAAGTTTCCAACTGACAGCGATGTGGGGGTTATTTGACACGTGTTATTTCGTTTATTATATTAAGTTTAATAGTCCCTTTCTCTAAATATTTTTTGTCAAGTATATATTATTACTATTTCACCTGAACCATAATATCGAATCTTTGAAAAATTTAAACGTCAATAAAGTAATAAACATTGAAACCCTCTACAATCACAAAATTAGCGTTCCATTCACTCACCCTTCACAATTCGAGTATAATAATAGACAACAGAGACCCTCAGTCATTCGTTCATTGTGGCATGAACAATAACACGGGAAGAATTCGATCTTCATATTCCTTTCGGAATTCAAAATGGCATGAACATGTTTCTAAGACAAAGATCCCTGATCCGTACTTATTGAAGATGTACTACCATTGTATTTTTGGGGAAACAGGATAATATTTCTTGTGTGATTCTATCGGGAGATATCCATTCTGTTATATACGAGGTAATTATTTACCTTGTCTGGATATTACTCTTGGAAACCAATTCCATGTTGCTGTTCGATCATAATTTTTCTTCTGTTTTCTTCTGAGGTTCTAGCAGTTTTAACCTTATTTTTTATTGTTTCGTTTTAGATGTCATGGTAAGTTTTGTAGATATCAGGGGTCTAAAACTGCCCCTTTAATTAAGAATATCCCCCAGAATATCGATAAATGGCAACGCTGAGACCCACTTGTGCCAGAAATCACTAAATATATTCTAAACTAAACGAATTTAAAACATCGTTCTGCTTCTGTCAATCATTTGGTTTTGACCTCAACCCTGAAACCTATTAAATATTGCTTGATTATTCACGATGTTATAACTAGTACTATTGTTAAAATAATTGGAGTTTGCAGACTCAGTTTTATGTGCTTATACTTAAAGTTCAGATTAAAAGTACGACGACTGAGGCCTTACCACAATATATCCGTATTTTACATACAAAAGTGTAGTTAAAGTATGTATAGCGTTTATCGTATGGAAAATCAAAAAGCGTCAAGTGAAAAACCCATATTTCTTTCAAATTAACGCCAAAGTTCCTGTTTACATCACAAAACCGTGAAACACCTTTGTTCAAAAACCTGTCGACAAGACACAAAAAGTTCTCGATCGACAAGCTAACATACGATTGATTTAGTCTTCATGCGCAGCTAGGCAGTTAGCCTAAAATTTACAGCCAGCCTGCATTCGAGAGCCGAACTAACGTGTGGCACCCGTAACACGCCGCTGACGTCATAACACACCGCACCAGCTTTATTCTTTTATTTATCAGACATTCTGTATTTGAACATTGATCTATACTTTTCTCTCTACATTTCTTTTATTAATTAAAACTTTGATATTCTTTTTGCGTTCGAGGTTTGAAAAGAAAAATATAAAATAATAATGATAAGAAGGTAGTTCATATGGCCGAGGTTCCGAGAACTATAAATTGTCTGGCTATTATATTTATCCCGGGGAGTTAGGTCTTACTTTTTCTATTTATTTCTCCGTTATTAATTTTCTATGAAATGCCAATATGACTTATTAAAAACGTTCATTTGTGTAAGAACGGCATGTGAATATAAAGGGAAAAACCTCGGTTCATTTGTACAATTACTTGAGATTCAAATTAAAATGTAATATGAAAAGGAAAATTCTTTCATCATAGTTTATTCATAAACTGAAAAGCAGTTGCTAACTTATGTGTATATTTTATATTCATTTCAAACTCTTGTGAAGATATTCATTCATGCATAGAAATGCTTCTGTAAAGGATACTCGATTTCAGAATCATATAGATACTTTGATGTAAGTATATCAGGGACATTTGAATATGGAACCGAATAAAATTATGATTGTATAAATCTTGTCAACGTTTTTTGTGCGATCTTTTACAATATATCTCTGGAAAAAACATGCCATCAAAGAATTTACTGAAAAACCCTTTTATAACATTGCTGACGTGTAGTAGTGAGGTACTCTATCATTTTACTTTCTATTTTCAGACTGAATTCTGTTTGTGTTGGTTGTTGTTGTACCAGAGACAAATTAATTGAGGAAAAAAAAGACACAAAGTTTCAGCTTCCGGGAAACTATCCAGTTGCAAATGCAATTAAAGTAGGATAGGTACTGTTAGGAAAGTCTAAAGCAGCAAATTTTATAGGAGTTTTCTTGGATATTTTTCAATCAAGAGCGGAAGAACTGTTATCAATTTTCGTTATTGAAAAAAAGGAGGACGCGTCGGCGTTCGTGTTCTCTTGAAACAGAAGCTTTGACTGATGATACGCTATGTGGGGGGAATTCATAATTCATCACAGAGTCGTCTGTTCTCTTTGATGACGTCGACAGAGCGCGTCAGCTCATCCCAGCAGGTTTATAACATGTTTCATAACGCTTTAATATTTAATTTAACCACAATACAAAAGTATGACAATTTCATTTGTCCACTATACCGCAAAATATTTTTAAATATCCGCTTTCCAGGGAAATTGCGGCAAATTGTGCCCCAACCTGGCTCCCTTATAATATCGATGGAGCTCTCGAAAAGTTTAAGAAACGCAAGAGCCTCTGAATAAATAATGGTGCGGCGCGGCGCGCCAAAACTTTTACAGATATTGGCTTTGTTTCGTAGCGGACAAATATTAACGCTAGCAGCTGCGACACACGTATTTACCGTGGGACAGAGCGCCGCCGCCGGAGCACCGGAGCGTCCCTACATATCACGGTGCGAAGGAAATTGTAACAATTGTGTCGCGACGCGCGCTCTCTATACACAGTATTAGGTTCTTAGTTATTCCGTTTCCACACCAACACCCACCAATGTTTAATGCACCTGTTGTTACCGCAGTAATTACAGCAACAAAATATCCTTTCATATTAGTATCGTTCGACAAAATACTCTTCCCACTGTGATAATAGGACATATTTACAAACCGGGAAACTGTAAGTTAATTCTCATATCGATTTCCTATTTCCCTCGACGCTGCTACGTTTGTTTGTGTTACTCTATAATTTAGTTTCTAGAAAACCTTTCGGTATTGGCTATGGTTTCGAACGAAGTGGACATTATTGATGTAGTAAGAACGAATGCGCTGTTCGGTGCATTCCGCAGGCGATTTACTTCTGTCGATCCAGTGGCCAGCACTACTTTAATTTCGTTGCAGGACTCCGCAATACGTACACGACGATAAATTGAACATGGATCGCGTTAAGTCGATTTCCGAATTAATGTTCTGTGCAGTAGGAAAAGAGTTTTATTCACCTTGTAATTAAGTTTACAGTTACTTCGGAATTTTACGATATTATAGATTTATAGCGCTATAAAACTTCAAGCATGCAGTTCTGCGATAGCGACAAATTGAAGTTTTCAGTCAACGGAATTGCTTCTTTTGTATGCATAAAATAAACGGTACCACACTTCTTTTGAATTTATATGCATTCGAGAACGCAATCGAACGCTGTTGCTTTTTTTGTTCGTTACTAAGTCTTACCCGTAGATAAAATAATGTTAGAAGTAGTGCTGCATAGAATAACGTTTTCTTTCTACTTCACTTCAATTCAAAGGCAATGTACATATTCATTCCCTCACTCTCCCTTTTTGGTTCACAGTTATCGGATCCGATAATGGCTCTGTAACTTTGACTAATTAAGCAAATGATACCCACAATGGCGTGGATCAATTATTATCACAGTTGGATTGTCACTAATAGAATCAGGAGCCTAATCGAACCTTGCGTATACAGTTTACCTCGCTCAAGTGGCTGTTGACCCCGAGACGGCTGCGGCTCCAATTAATTATTACCAACGTCTTTGGCGTAACCTTACAAGGGTACGAGACAATATTAATGCGATGTTATTGTGTAGTGTTGTAACGTGCATTTCGTGATCGTGTCGTGTCGTGTAAATGCCAGTAAGCCACGGTGGCCATCTTACACGACTCTCAAGCCGCTGCTCTTGTATGGGCCAACCGAACAAGCAATTACTCCAAGCCAGTATTAATTGAGTGACTGTTTATTATCCACGGCTTAATTTAATCACCGGACTAACGTAAGCCTTGTGTCAATATCTATGGAGTTGGTCCCAGAGCGGAGATATTAAACTAATCCATGCCTAACATAGTATAGAGACACAAGATAATATCTCCTTGTAATCCACAATAAGACTGCCGATATAGATTCTTGTCGCAAATTGGGTTTGGATGTACAATGGTTAATAGTTGTTTTATTACTAAAGTTATAGATGTATCGGCCATAACTTACACAAGCTTGATTAGTTTTGTTCGTACACGTGTTACATTGTATTGTGAGGCCACTCGAAAAAGTAATTCAGTATTTACTATAGTAGCAAAAGAGCTATTCGAATAACGAGTGCAAAGCAAAAACATCGTATACATCTCTTCGATAGCAATCAAGATTTATAAAAAGAACTTCAGTATTTTTGTTTACTTTCTAGCAAAAAAGCAGTTTGCTGCAAGCACAGCTATTCCGCATTCAGCGCGACCGCTATTCATTCTGGAATAAGACATCTCCAACATCGCGCCTTGCTTAAACAAAACTAGCACAGGGCAATTAACTATAAAAACATGACCAATTTCTTCACCCATGAAACGACAAGTTTCTGTATTTATCTCAAGTGACTTGGACAGTCCTTAAGACATTTCAAAATAAGTAAAGAAACAGAAATGATAGACGAGTACGTACTTTATGAGGACGGATAACAAAGCGAGTGGGCGTGGAAGACAGCTGAGATTATCTCAGACAGTTGAAACTTTACATTTACACTGACACCGCACGAGTTCAAGATGTAAATAAACGGCAATTGAGCCGAAAATACAAGCATACTTTAGATTAAAAAAATATAATCCTTAAGTTTAGAAATTTGGTCCAATTTTTGGGGAAAACACATAAAGTATCATAGATATACCTAGTTAATTTTTTTAACATCAAGTCAATTTATAAGACACGCAATTGCAATTGATCATAACCGAACTACAAATATACTCAGTTGCATATTTAAATATATGTAAAGTTCAGTCTTAAACTAGTATTTTTAGATTTAAAACTCTAAAACTTTTATTCTTCTGAAAATACTTCCAGCTACAAGATCTGCTGTCATGAATTTAACTAACAAACCGTCTAAGAAACGTTTTCTAGCATTTGACCCACCCAGGCGCTGGTGCAAATCTATTTATAATCACATTAAGATTTCACTTTGTCGTTTCGTCTGACTTGCGGTGACTTTGAAGACTGAATCTCTCGTTTGAGTGTAATCGGAGGATTCGCTAGCGCCATACCAATTAGAGATGTAAACTGATTCTATTAAGCTTTAAAACCGGTTTTTGTGGTTGTTTTGATTTGTATAATATTTAAATAAACCAAGATTATAGCAATACGATACCTTTTTACAAATTAATGAGCAGTACGGCTATTTCATTTTTTGTTTTGTTTGAAATTAAGAGAGCAGTGTGAATATACATATGTAATTTCATCGATCACATCGAAGCGAGTTTTTAAATAATTAATTGGAATTACTGAAGAATTACTTGAAATATAATTTTCCATTATGGAAAAAAATATATTTCCAGTTAAATTTACAAAATCCCGAACCATAGGGTGACGGGAAAACTTAGAAAAAAGTAAAGTAACTTTCACCCCATTTCCATTAGTTTTTGGAAATGCAGATCAATCTTCATCCATCTCTTATGTGTCCAGTACTATCGTATATTTTATTTATGTCTTTTAGCTATTTTCCCACTGAATATAAAAATAGTTATCTACTACACTAATACTGCAAAGGTGTGAAGGAAAATTATATAAACGAAAATGACCAAGAACTTTAAACGTCGTTGTTCAATCTTATCATTTTTGTTTTTTTGACAGTCTTATATTACATAATACAAGCTTCTGTGCATGTTCACGTAGTCCTGGCTTATACGACAGATTCGTATATTAAGTTAAAAGTCATTACCCAACCCAGAGCCGGAAACAAAGATCTTGAAGGAACCTGGATGTCACCTGGAAGTCGCCCGGAGAGACACAGTAGACAAACGTCAAGATGCCATTTAGCAGAGCACCGGTGTCCCACGGCGCATTAGCTCTCGCACCCGGCATGCAACATGCTGCGGGGTCGAGACGGAGTGGAAAACCCGGTCACCTCCTTTTGCGAAGCAAGCTATGCTCGTGAAAGGAGGGGGTGGGCCGCGAGGAGGGGCGAGTACAGCGTCTCCCTCGCCCAACCGCAGTGGGTAGACGCCCCCTGCGTCGGACTCGGCCGACGACCTCCAAGCCACCGTGGGCGCGGGCATGCGGACAGTAGTAAGGACAACTCGCTGTCCTGACCATGGACCATTGCCCGGGTCGACGGCGCGTCGTGTTCACGCGCGCCCAAAGAGCGTCAGCAAAAAATGACGGGGCCCCCTCATAGAGGGCCCAACGCCTGACGGGGTAGCGGATTATTTCTATCACCGTGACCCGGAACATTAAAGGGCTATTGACGGGACACCGTGTATTTTATGTCAGTACAAGTCTGACAGTGGGGGTGGGAGGCCTCATTTGATGATTTTACCACGCAAAAAAAAAGGACGTCATTCCTATATGTTATAGTGTAGCTAGGCTCTTGGGCGTTCCACATTAGGTGTTCCCAGATCTCAATTTATACGTCAACAGAGGAGTGCCTCAGTCTGAACAAATTTGTCTCAGACGTCATTCCTGTACATGTCATAGAGTAGCTGGGCTCTTGGAGTTCCACTTAGGGTTCCATATCCTCAATTTTATACGTCAACAGAGAGTGTTCATCAGGCTGAACAAAACTTTGCTAAACGTCATTTCGTACATGTTAAGTGTGCTGGGGTCTTGGAGTCCCACATCAGGTGTTCCAGATCTTCAATTTATTCGTCAGCAAAAATGCTCATCCATTGTAACACTTTTTGCTCGCACCATTTTTGTATCTCTTATGTTTAGCTGGTCTGTTGCAGTTCTGCGCCAGGTGTTCAAGTTTCCAGAAATTATATGCTATTGTTTTGAGCCAGAATTTAATACCTATACAACAAAAAAAGAATCATTCAAATCCGTCCAGTACTTTTGAGTATCCCGGACAAACATAACAGACAAAACGACAAACGATAAACAGACAAACAGACAAAAAATTCTAAAAAACTATATTTTTGGCCTCGGTATCGATTGTCGATCACCACCCCAAGTATTCTGTTAAAAAAATTCAATGTCCAGTTGACTTTCCTACTTTTTATTATATGTATAGTCAAATTAAAAAGTTGTGGCAGTTAAAAAGCACCAGTCATGCGTTTATACGAGTATATTTACTTTTTCTTTTAACCGTGTAATCACCCCCCCCCCCCCCCCCCCCCTTGCTTTCATTTACCGGCCCCGGAACACCAACGGGATATTGCAGGACCCTATCGGCCTTATTACAAAAAAACTAAATAACCTTGGTTTAAAACCTGCTTTTCCTTTTTTTCTATACTAAACAAGCCAGGCTTATTCTTGCGAACCATGGTTTAAATTTCTCCGTCTTACAAAACTAGATATAAACGTAGACTTTAGTTACCGTCATTTGAACCAATGTCTTAACATTTAAATACGCCCATGTGTGTGTACTTACAATTAAATCTAGCCGTTCTAATCCATTTTGGGTGAAAATAACACAAAAACAACCCACACACTGAAAAGTAGCTTTGCGAAAACTTTGACACACCTTTGACCAGCTACGACTGTTAGGACCATGGTTTATCGCAAAAACCAAGATTTGTAATACTACGTTTGTGTAAACCGGAGTTTTGGGATATTAACCTTCGGTTTTTAGTTTAACCCCATTTTGTAATAGGCGGCGTGGAATTTTAGTCAGTACAAGTCTGACAGTCCCTACCACCTGCCTTTAAGCTTATTACCAAAACCGGTGTTCCAAATCACGATCATAATTTAACTATTTCACCACCCGGTAAACACCGGCCCCTAAATTGTTTGTGGCTTTTAAAATCTCTAAACAACATATCGTATTAAACAAGCCATGTGGTGTCGATTTTATAATTATCGGGTGTTCGCAGTCCGGATACTGGTGTCCGGGAACCAGGTAACATGCTAATTGGATCCCACGTCGTTATAACTTGATAGCTTTCGTGCTATATACCGACAAATTCACTCTTCTCGTGGACGCACTGACGATGTAACATCGAAAATCGAATCGTTCATCGTGAATAATACGGTAATTTGTTGCAATCATATTAAGGAAATTTCAACCCTATATTGCCGCCTTTGATATTTCGTTCAAAGTTCTGCAGTTTTGATTCAATATGTTATTTCAATTGACGGCACAGTGGCTGAGCGAATGGCTGCGTGCCGGTGTCGAGTTGTTCGATCCCGCACGGAACAAATTTGGTAGCTCTGCACATGTCGTTGTTCCAAGTGGGGTGTTTGTTTTCTGAGTTTCTATGTTTGTATATCATCCACGATACAGATGAAATTCCTATGTAAGACAATTTTTTTATATAAAAAACATATCTAGTTATGTTTATATACATGCGTATAATAAAGTATGGATGAACCGTACTACCTATGTTTCCGCGCATATCTTTTAGTCTGTAGTTTTTTTTGGATTTACACGACAGGTTCGTTAGATTTTTATGCAGGTGCGCCTAAATTTATTCAATAAAATAACTTTATTCTGGATAAAAGTAAGTCTCTTCTTTTTGTAATGAAACTAATTTCAGACTAAAATTGCGTTGCTGTTGATAAATTCGCTACGCGGGCCTTGAAACATAAATCTCAATCGACATTCCTTTCCTACAACTCTGATGTAACTTAAAATTAGTTTCAGTTACCAAAAAGTCAATTTTGTCCAATGATTTGAGTTTGAATTTACAAACTTTATACAATTTTCCACGAAAGGATCAAGACAATATCCGACAAGCCGACAAGCATCGAGTTTTAGAATACGGAGGAGAGGAAAGCAATTTAAAGTGCAACGGTTCGGTTTACACAAGTTGATTGCATGGAGGGTACGTACCATCCCATAGGAAGGAGTGATATGGCATGTCATTCCGATAATCTCTATGTGCAGAATAAAGTAGCCGAATGGATCGATGGAGCCTTTCACGTAACTCTACTTTTAAATAATGAGGGGCGAGCCTTGCCCGGGAGAAAAATACGCCGGGGAATAAAAGAGATTAAAGTTATTTATCAAAGGTCACAAGCGCCATATATGAAAGTACTTTTATATATCAGTGATGTAAATACCAGAATTATTCGTCGAATCATGAATTGTGGTAAACATTTCCCATAATTGTGAACGTACAAACGGAGCGTGTAATCAGAATTCTGTCCAAAACATAATAACCTCGTAATTGTAAGCAAAAGAGAAATAGACAGAAATTATTAGCAAACTAATGAAACGGGTAATGTTGTTAGGTATGGTACGGCACATACGAGTATTATATATGTACTAGCGATGTACCCGGTGGGACTTCTCAGGGGCAAAAATAATGAACTTCTGTATAATGTTTCATCCCTTCATTCCGTAAATAACTCTTTTAGGGGTTGAATTAACAAAAAAATAAGGGAATTTATTTAAAAATCGACATAACGTATAATAACGCCTATTATTCCCGAAGTATTAGGCAGAGATGTAGGTACATAATAGTATACCCACATTTCCAGTGACCATTTAATAGGGGTGACCCTATTGCCATCAACCAGTCACGAATCCTATAGGACCTGCGGCTGCTACAAAGGAATTCCTGATGGGATGTCTCTATTACATTTTGTCCGAACTGGTAATCGAACCCAGGACGTCGCAGTGCCCAGCAGTCCCGTTTGCAACCGTGAATCAAAACAAAACATATTTCTATATCAAGACAGTTCAACATTAAATAAAACTGAATTTATAATATAGAACGAAATTAATAAATTAGCCCTGAAATCCCGAGATTTCATAATTGGAGTATAATTGCGGTTTTCGGTTCGGAAACTTCTCGAGTGGCCAACGAGATTTTCTTTCCACTCTATCACGGGGGACTTAAAAGCTTCTTACACGAGCTCAGCCTTTGTAACCTTGATTAAAATTGAGTGTAATTGTTGTATTTGGGACTGGAAGTACTTTAATATAAAAGAAAGTCCTTAACATTTACATATTTTTAATTTTTGCGGTCACTGTTGCAGGTAATCTGCCTATGTAGGTATATAATAAGTTAATTGGTAGGATCAGTCTGGCACGCGTCCCTTAAATTGTTCCAGACTAGACTAACAGCCGGGTAAGGGTGAATAGCTAATAAATAGGCCCAATGAATCCTTTTTATCGTTTTAGTTCCGGAATCACCTCCGCCAAGCTTAGTTGGGTTTAATTGTTCGTTTTGCAAATAAATAGGACGCGGGCACGAGATAAATGGATGGAAGCCCAATTAACCCTTAATATATCAGTTAAACAACTTTCACAGACTTCCTTATTATCTTCAAGAGCCTCTTAGCTGGTCCTTAAATAAATTACTTACCGCAGTAGCATCACCGGTTTATGTCACGTAGCGGCTCCATAGAGACATTGCTACAGCTCATAACCATAGCCCTCATCATATATATACGTTGTAAAACCCGCCGCTACCTTCACATAACTGTTGGTATGTGTCAACGAAGCAGGCAAACCTTTTAACCATCGTATAAATCTTCTTACGAAAACTTCCCAGGCCCATATAAAGCAATAATTTATAAGCATTTACATGGACACAATGAGTTAGGACACAACCTTCCCTTTAAACTAAGTTATCGATTTTCTATACGTAGAATATAATATACGTAAGTATAAAAGGATCCCTTTCAAAGTCCGTAGGGTGAACAATGCGGTGACATAAAATAAAGCATCGTCACCACTCCACCCGCGATATTGGTAAAAAGGCCTGAATCTTTATGATAATAAGTCACAAGAGATCGCACTCGGAACGGTCATAAATAAAGTAAGATGACTGACCCTCGAGAAATCTTCAGCAGATTATGAATAAGTGGCCATCCAATTCCTTGGGACGGCTTTGTACTTGCAATAATCAAATCGGATCAATATCTCCGCACAAAGGAAGCGACACTACCATTTAGAGGTGTTTGGGGCCATTTAATCTTATCTCGCTGCGATACTGGGCCTAAACACGCGACTTCAGTTCGCCTCCGATCCCGCCGAACGTCCCCGCCGTGCAAATAAAAGCAAGCTCTCAAACACAACCGCTTTGTTAACTCTGACGTGCCACCAATTTGTTACACTCACTCCGCACGCAATTTCCTACTTAAGTACATGTTTTCTTACATTAACGACGAGAAATTGAATATTAGATCGTCCTGCAAATACCTATAGATAAATTCTACTAAATGTCTCGGGAAAGATTAAAAAGCTCAAACATTTATTTAAATAGCAATTTATGCATCTCTTAATATAACGCAAACATAAAGATTCCTCTACCACAAGACAGAATAACGAGATTGCCGGGGTTCTTGTTTTATATTCAAATACAATTTCCTTAATTAGACGCGAAGTATCTCTTGAAAGAATAATGCGAGTTGCCTGAAGCAAGATAAGCTTGGGGCGCGGAGGAGTCGTGCAGCAAGAGGAAGCAACATTTTAATAAATATCATGTAAAATACCTGCTTTAAGGTAAAACCTAAACTACGTTGTTCAAAGAACGTGAATACTGCAGCACTACGCATTATTTTAGCGTCGTATTCCAGCATTAAATTTTGTCAGGCATATTAGATATCTTAGGTAGGTACATACCTAGGCTCGTGCTGACGACTCACGACAACTGTTGAGCAAGTTACCACAAACTCGAACATCTGATCCTGAATTATTAGAGCTGTAGTTCAATTAAATGTTGACAAAGGAACAATGTGCTCACTAGGGCACTAAATATTCATTTTGATGAATCTTGTTTGTTCTCGTCGAAGGAGGTGTCAAGAATATTGGTCACAAGGTCGAATACTGATATCTGAATTATATCTCGCCAGGTGAGCTAGGCACTAGAAATCTTCATTTCAGACTCAAAATAAAAGAAAAGCATGAAGTTTATTAAGCTATAAACTGACCGTTAAGCGAAACATTTAGGTCAAAAGGTGCTTAACGCGAAATCCAAAGTACAAAATACTTAGGTACTTTACAAGTATATGGTTGTAAATGTTTTTCCCATTTTCCCCGTAAAACTTGAACGACTAAGAAAGTATCTATATCCGGCTATCGCATAATATCTAGATCGGATATTACTCGGATCTTAGTAACAAATTGGCATCCCTGTATCTACCGAAGAAAATATGGAATATTTATGGACCTTACACATTTTGTGGTGAATTTAAAAATAATCCATTCCACAAATTAATCTATAAAACCGACGTATGTAAACCCAGCACCACACAAATAAATGAACAGAATGTGAGCGCTACTTTTATTTTTAGTTTAAAAGGTCAACTTGGAAAAAAGTTTTTTTTTTTCCTTTCGGTTAAATTTTTGAAAGGTCAGCTAAGTGATCTTGGGAAACTGAAAATTGTACAAACATACCTAAATTTCAATGTTTCAAAATGCGAGAACCTCTTGAAACTAGAGTAGGCACCATTATATCTGCCCCTCGTGGAAAATGTTTTACTTAGTTAGGTACCTTCTCAAATAACGGATCGTGGGCAGACACCCACTACGCAGCAAGCGGCTTAATGTTATTTGTTTTACATTCATAAATTATGTTATTTGAGTAAATAAAAGGTTAATAGAAGGCTTAAATTATTTTTCTTTTTTTTTTGCTTGGCTATTCTTAGAGCCAACTAAAAAAAATTAACATTTAATTGTTCCTGTATTTCTAATCTGTTTTCAACCGATTTCAAAAACAGTTTTTTATTTAAAGTAAGCGCAGAATCCCTTCTGTTTTATAATTCTGTATTATTCGTCACCTCTTTGCTAGCCATAAATAGGGGCAAGTGCTGTACCTATGGACGCTTGTACCTGTGGACACCGTTAATTTATGGGAAAACGGGTAACCCTGAAATTCGAATTTGAACGCAGACGTAAGCATTTGTCTATGGTTGACAGATTTGACGTATCGCCATCTTTTTTTTCCGTGTTGTTTTTTCCCAGAATTAACGGCGTTATCAGGTAAAAGCGTCCATAGGTGCAGCACTTGCCTATATTATATTCGAAGCTATATATAGGTAGGTAATACCGATAAATAGTGGGTCTTTTAATTGAACACCCTTTTTGTGTTTTATCTCAAGTAAATAAAGATACTATTTGGAATAGATTCTTCTTTAGCTTTAGTCCACTTTCAGTATGTCTGGAAGCGTTTTTTAATGAAAATGTCCTACAATTTAAAGTTGAACAAAACTCGAGTGCTTCTGTCGCTGATCCTAACGAGTGGAGTTTAAGATGTTAACTCTACAAAGTAATAACAAATTACTTTGTCCTTTGTAGTTGGTTAAATTTGCATTGGATAATTTCATTATTTTATGTACGACAGATGTAGGTATGAATGTGGACGAGATGAAAGAATAGTATATGGAAGGACGAGGGTCTTGGAAAGAAAGTGCTAGTGAAGGAGATACCGAAATGTGTGTGAGAGAAGAAATCCTCTACCTTTCGCCCTAGCCATCCCGAGAGTCACCTTAGCAGGATACCGCAGCTCTGGAAGACGAAGGGCATGTAAAGGAGAAGGGTGGTTTTAAGATATGTTAAATCTAAATGTCCCTTCTACGCCAACCAGAGAGAGAAGTCATTTGATGATTAATACAGCTAAAAAAAGGTAGTCTTCTTTCAACTCATTTGGGCAAAAGAATGCTTATGTATAATGTCAAACATGATTATAAAACTATTTTTTACTTTTTCTTTTCATTAACCTGGTATATGAAAACGTTATAAATTAACGCATTTTCATTCAGCCTGAAAGTGCATACTACATACTGCCAGACGTACGCGGTTTTTCAGCCCATAACAATGACTGGTCCTAAGGGGATCACCTATTGCTTAAACAGCCGGGCCTAAAGGCCTATTGTGTGGTAGGTACATTGCAGGGTATATTGTTTCTATTGTAACGTGTACTAAGTACTAGAAAATGAGACCGATGACAAAAAGACGGTTGTAAAGAATAAAGACATGGAATATATTCAAAAAGTGAATCAACATTTTTTTTTTTTATTCTTTATTTTTTTTTCTTTTTTACCTTGGTCAGAGGCTAAGCTTAGCCATTCAAAGAGGTAACGCCGCCAGTCTCTTGGGCACTTTACCGGCTGATAGCGTTGAGGAGGAATTTTTCGATGCTTTGTAATATTTTGATATACATTCTTTATCGTTTTGTTTCTTAATCCATCTGTTATTTCTTAGCTATTGTTACAGATGAATAAAAACTCATATCAAATTATAATATCATCAGTATTTTTACCCATGACGGAACGGAGCAGGTATGTAGGTTAAGGGTGAGAGATGTTTGTGTGTGCGTTTGTGTGTTTGTGCAAAGAAATGTTCCCACCTATCTTCTAAAGTAATGATCCGATTTTGATGCGGTTTTCAATAACGGGTTTGTTATATGTCTCATTTCACTAAATTTTTAAAAAGAATCAAAGGAAGATACAAGACAAAAATAGAGAGAGAAGAAGAGATGAAGATAAGAGACATTATACCTTATTTATCTCGATTGCGTTACATCGTGGTAACGTACACCCGGTTACAGATCAAGCTACGCAAAACCAGTATAAAATGGCGTCTTATTGTGCGAAAACATCATAAAAAGCAAGACCAAGATTTACTGGTTTAGTATAGCTCGATGAGTAGCGTACATCAGTGAGTTTTTCTGATATTAATCTACGTTCGTAAACGTTCAGTAACTACTCAACTGGGACGTCGCAGACACTCTTGATGGATGTGAAACGAATAGGCTCTTGACTACTCATCGCTCTATCAAAATAATATCTCTAGGGAGGCTGTGCTAATCTTTCTATCCCTAGAAATATTGCTCAACAGCCAACCGTTATATCTTACTGAGGTCCTTAACTTTTTGTGGCCATACTTGTACATCATTGCCTCCACTGGGTCAATATCAAATCCTTAATCGACTTTTCGTTTCTATTTTGTGGTGTTTTTACGATCTACAACATCATTTTCTTTGGGTGCTTCTCGTAATTTTGTGAAAAAAAGAAAAATAGGGCGCAGAATGATTGTTTGAATTGCGTGATGTGTTAGAAATATTCAAGCTTTGAAAAAGCACTTTTTTGTTAGTTTGAAAAAATATTCATATTCGTTCTTCCGTTCATAGTAAAGTTCAAGGGACTGTCAGAAAAGTACGACTCTGACAGTAAAAACTAAAACCCGCCCTTTTCCTCCAATTGCCGTTTAAGTTCTCGGGCCGCGATAACCTCTGAAGAGGTTTCCGTAACTCTGGCAGACTTTTGGTCCAAAAGTGTGAACAGCACTTGAGCTTCGTGAAAAATGAGGTTAAAAATTGCAAGTAGTGACTCAACAAGTAGCCACAGATGTTAGCGCAAACATCTAGCACTTATAGAGATACGTATGTCTCTGTTAACCTTTACTTTATAACCCGCACACGAAATACAACTTACAGAAAACCACGGTTAACCGACCAACCGCTAATCAGCCAACGAGACTGAAATAAAGTTGTATTTTCTCGTTATGTAACACTGTGACATAGTTGTATACAGAGTGAATTTTCCAACTGATTGTAGATGACTAAAGGTGTTCGAAACTATGAGAAATATACTGAAAAGATGCCCGATTTTGATGAAAACTGAAACTACATCATTATAATATAATAAAAATAATAATATTTTTTTTTATATATACCTAAAATATTTAAAAATGTAAATGTATGTAAAAAAATGAATAAACGAAATAATAATAAATAAATTTATTCATGAATTCGGTCACAATAAACGTTTACATAATAATGACAAGCGAAAATAATATAATTCTATGTGTAATGTAGCGATCTGCCTGATCTAGGTTTATTAAAACCTGTGTTTCAGTTTAATTTTATAAAAGTAATAATCCTGACCAGGAACCGTTTAGTTTTCGTAAAAATTTGCCTTGAGACTCCTTGCAGTATTTTTCGATATACATCATAGTTTCGGATATAGTTAGCCACGCCCAGTTGGAAAATGTACCCTGTACACGCAGAAGTCAACAGTGTCTGTCACAGTCCGGCAAATATTAAGTTTAGTGGAAACTTGTAAATGTCGGGTGACGAGGCGTCAATGCATGACGAAGGCTCCCTTTGAGTCGCCCTGATACAGGAGGGCAGCTGCTTAATCGATCCAAGTGCCCGGCCATTAAGTCATGGATAAAGGGCTGCTAACTTTGCCTTGCCTCGTAAATGGGCTTTACCGAATAAATACGACAGAACAAAGATACAGTTTAAGTAAACAAACGAGAGGCGTCTCATCCGTAATCGCAGAAGCTATGCGTTGACAGTTACATTATAATAATATATTCACAACGCCTAAGAGGCTTAACAAACGTCCCGAAATCTCGCATTAACAGGTATTAAACGTTTATACGTAATATGAACGATAAAACTATGAAACTGTAACAATTTCTTCAATTTACTGTCGAACTTGGCTCAACTTTGTACAGTACAATAGCCAATTCGCCAATTCTCAGTTTCAGAACATTATTATATACGATACAACGTTAGGCTTATATGCCGAGAACGAGGGGCCTAACCCATGTTTCATCTACGCAATATTATGTCCGAAATTGAAATATTTCGTGTGATTAAATGTTGGACTCCACTCAACACCGCACTAAATGGAAAAAGTTTCAACGATCATGTCAACTTTGATACATTAAAGTGTTTATTGTCGACCTCGTAAAATGATCATCCGATCATATCGTAACAGATACAATTCGTCGAATAGTATTTTTAGGTTTTCCATTATGTTTAAAGTACATTATGGATAGTTGAATGACTCATTGAAGCATCCTATTGTAATCATTGACATCGTTATCTGTCACTGTTCAACATAAAGGTTACGTTATGATCTTCGCAACATTTTCCTTGATCGGCAAAATATTAGAGCACGGAATGGCCTAAATCGCATTATCGTGAGTCCAGTAGCTTCTGTTCGCTAATGCAGGTGGTAACGCAATCAGTGGTGCCGACACCTCACGGTGTGCGCCGGGGCCCGCCATGCATACTGATGCTCCATGTATCCGCTGAATACTACCAGCTAATTTAACTCCACAATTTCCCTAATGAAATCCCCGAAAGCTGACTATACACAGTTAGCTGGCAGCCCCACGACCGCCACCCCTGTTCCAACTACAAATTTGCTAACTATCAATAAAATTAAATTCAATATTATGTTCCAGTTTGAATAGAGTTTAATTTTCAAGGTAATTTATGCATCGACAATGTTATATTGTTGGAGTACGGCAGCTGAAATGATGAGCTTTTATTAACATACCTATTACTAAACTTTAATTAATTGATTTTCAAATAAATTAAATATAAACAAAAATGGACGAATTGCTTCACAAATTGAATACAATACCTTTAATTTTTATCCATCATACGTATAGTATATCCGATCTATTATATTTATGAGCACGGACAATTACCGTAAAGAATAGCTCATTAACATGTAATTTGGTAAATAAGCAGGGGTCTACACCTGATGTGCGGCTAATACTTGTTTCCGCAAAATAATTTCGTGTTGATTTTACCCCACAAATCCCATAGGACTACGTGTTAAGGGCAAAACACAAATGCCATAACAACAACCCTTCTAGGCTTCCACATAACAAAGAGGCTAACAAGCTTGTAACTCAACTAATTATATTTTGTTCCCACTTAACGCGCCATTCCTCCTCCTTAAATTATTAACATTAAGTAGCAAAATACGCAGGCAATTTAATAAATATTAAATGAGCTGGCACGCTGTTAAAATACTTGCAGGCATTCAAAAGTTTTTTTATTGCATGCATGCAAAGCGCACACCGAGTGTTTTATTATTGCGAGCGTTCATAGTGTACAGTTCAACGTAAAAAGCCACTAATATTTACAGGTGGGAACTGCTTAACGCTTTTACAATTTATTGTAGATAGTTGAACACGATAGAGGTAAATTAGCTGACAACCCAGCTGATAGTAGACGTCCATCCTCGGCAGAATAGGCCATTTACGCCACTCGGCACTTATGATTCACCGTTGTCTTAAATTAAATAAGTCTTCATTAATGAAGATGCTTAAATTAAAGGATTGTTCGACGTCATGCAGTAGAGTTATTCAATTAACAAGTATGATTCATAACAAGTGACGCAATTCCAACATATTTACATCACAAATTAATAGAACGTAACCCACAAGGGGCGTATTATTTTATTCCAAGTGAAAGCTCGTTACGTCAGTTAACTGGGAACTCCTCCGTTTTAATTATACTTGAACTTAAGCCTTATTAACAATGGAACATCGAATTTGACAGTTGAATGCGAAGTGTTGTGGCAAGACAAATGGTCGTGGCGCGGAGGGTCGATGCTTACGGATAAGGGTTTGTGTACATTAAACTTCAGGTAAAATGTTACCAGTTTTAATAGCTTTGTAATTAAATTGCTGTGTGCAGAAGTGTTCAGAGACTCTCTCGAAGTATTATATGCTAACTAACGATCTTTGTTGATGACGTCGGTCATAGCTTGACGGATGTTTATACGATACCTGGATAGCTATCCATCCAGATATCGTATCCAGTCGCTAATGCCAGATGATGAGAGATGACATCTACGTGTCGTGGCCTCCTTGCAGCTTTGTTGTCGAGACAACGTACGGGGCTTAACTGTGACATTGGCTTAACAAGGACGGAGGTAAGCGTAATGTATGTGCGCAAGGAGCAGACGATGACAAATGTACGCAGTCCATTGCGCAAACGACGTTATTATGCAATAAATGCGACACTCTGAAATTGTATCTACTCTCCTAAACCGCTCGGTAAACACCCCTTTCCCGCAACCATAAATATAAATGGTTGCTTGATGATATTTCAAAACTCATTACAATAAATTTCGTTGGTTTAGACATCTTGCGCAGTTCCTCCGTTTTAGTTATTTTGAGAACAGCACACGTTTTGTTTCACATAATTATATTACCTACTTTGTTTATTCACGGCTACGACCCTTTAATAGAGTGCTTTTGTTAGTTATCTTTACTGTACATACATTTATAAGTAAGCGATGCTTGTTAGCAGTCCCAAGCCGGCACAGCGATACTAAAGCGGTACACAGAAGCAGATAAAACTAACTAGGTACAGGTGTGAGCTCGAGATGTTTTCCACACTAAGAGTTACCCGTACACGTAGAGGTGAAGGAGGTTACCCCACTCTAATGTAAAGTACACAGACTAGAGTAGGTTATACAAATATGCGCAAGGGATAAAATTTCCAGGTTGTGTGTTTTTCTGTGTAAGGGAAAAATGAAAAGGTTACTTAATTCGTACTTCAGGAAAAAGATATTTGATCGTTAGAAATAATAAATATTGGCGGGTCCTAATTGGAAAGCAATAACGATTCACTCGAGTTCGCACATTATCGACGAGGACGGTCCAATATTATTCATATTATCGTCACGTTTAACGAATCGAAAAGGTTGTAGACAAAAATATGTTTCACGAAACATTATTAGATCGATAGGTTCGTGTCGAATGTTGATGGAAATAGCATAATGCAGCTCAGGTGGTGGTGTATCGGTACACAAGTGTCACGTAAGCAGGTAAAACACAGCTCAGTGGTACGGTTGGCAAACAAAGGCAAATGCCGAATACGTCCACTCTAAAAACAAGGTAAATGGCGTCTGATCCATTTGTATGAGCTGTCTCAGCATATTTCAGAAGGGAGGGCATCCGGATTTAGCAAAATATAACGTACGCATTCATGAAAATTGAAAAAAGCGTTCAGCTTGTTTGGTGAAAACAAATATTTGTAGAAATATTTAATTGCTTAAAATTCACGGCAATGTTTCCCGTATCCATATCATCCTAAACAATGTTTTGTTTTGTGGTTATTTGTTTAATCGAATGAGAATCGCTCAGTCGCTTTTGTTTACAACTTAGTACGAAGTTTGTCAAAATATGCGTGCCAAGGTAGCTCCCGCTAATGTGTTCGTGGTTCACCCGAATTGTTGGGATCTTTATTTAATTAAATTATGTTACAGATGTTAATTTCGGTGTTGCTATAAGAAAGTAAGTTTGATAATATACGAGCGAAAGCTTATCATAATTCAGTTTTAATGAACTAAGTATATAATGTCGGAGTTTTAGTAACAACATTGTAGAAAATGGTTTTCTTCAGAACTTTACACAGGTTCTATTGCCTTGTATGCTTCCACGTACACAACTACAGCATATGTCATAAATAATGGGTGTCCTCGAGTCCTGACAATGTGTGAGATGGCCTCACAAGGCCGGCCTAGCTTCGGCATCCCTTTGAGCCCAGCGAGTGTCTTTGTCACATGTTTGGCACTTAACATCACTCGCCGTGCCCGTTAACATCCTCAATAATTATTACGTTTAAATATGGATGACGCTTTTAGATTGATTTAAATATTGAATCGATTTCACACTCCAACTGGAGAGAGCGGCACCCTGAGAGGGTCTACTTAAGACCTATCTTTATCTCATTAATAATAAATTACGGATCCGCTTACCGTCTACTTAACAAAGAGCGTTTAATAATAAAATACCTTGTCCTTTTAGAGATAAGAGGGACTCGTGAGCTGTAACACGAACACGAGATTCGGACTCAATTGACCGAATTTCGTTTTCGTATAACTTCGCTTAACGGACAAAAAAGTAGCCCTAAATATTGTTTGCCGGCAAACTTGCAAATGAGTTGGTAAAGCCTTTGACCACTTATTGAACCTTTAAGTATATTCTAGGCTTTTATATCTTGAAACTTTTCAGCGGAGTATTAGGGTATTAGCAAAACGTGAGCTACGAAAGAAACTTTTATTTCGGTCACCTTTTATGAATACCAGAGGAATAGTATCTATAGAGAGACTGACTGATTTTAGCCTAGATTAATAATTCTGAAAAGTCATCTAATCAATCCGTCCGCTGCAAAAATGCTTCATGCATAACTGTTCAAGTTGCTCTATTTACTAAAAAATGCAGTCATATTGGGCTACAGTGGAGGTTGGTAATCTAACCAAAAGTAAAAGCCACATTGCTATAAAAAGCCCGACATTGGTGCCATATACATAGATATTGTACCTATGAGTATGTACGACCACGTGTTCCGAACTGCCGAGCAAGCCGGGGAGCGCCAAAGACTACTGATCGCCGGATCTCTACACAAAACCCTCGTTTATTGAATTTTCATGATTCCTTTTCATGCAAGTTCGCCGATTTCGTGGAATCTCGACTCCGCTGCCTTTACCTACGTGTACCGGCTTTTTTCTATTTTAGGAAAATAAATTAGAGTAAGGTCCGGTACGGTTACGTTAAGTAATGGTTTTAATCTATGTAATACAAATAAGGGTACCTAAATAATAATGTGTTTGATAAAAGGACGTCAGAAAACAAACCTTATTGTAATTCGGTTGAAATGAAATAATACAATGTTAAGCAGATTTTCAGCGGTATAGTAGACAGCTTATGAAATTTAAACCCTAATCCAGAAGGTACTTAGGGATATCCCAGTTCTTTTTTTTGGAAATTCTTATAACTGGAATGATTTCATTGTTTTCATAGGTAATCGTACATTTTTGAAAAGTCACAAAAATCCCTTAACCTACTTAAATATAAAAAATATATTTGTGAAGATATTTTATAACTTCTGTTTACAAGACATTAAACATCCCAAAAGAAATTAGCACATTATTTTCACACCATTTTCCACCCGAAAAAAAAAAACGAGACGCGTAACAAAAAGTTCAAAAGGTTACACTAAGTCATTAAGATTGATGTCCAAGATTGGTCCTCAGGAAAAAAGTTTTGAGCGTTCCATCTCACTAATATCCACCCATATATGAAGATAAATCTATGCCCAAGAGGAGAAAACGTTTCTAATCTCCCAGAAAGCCTTGACATTGTTCTTAAAATAGAACAGAAGGGTGCTGCTATGTCTGAGGTCCAAAGATTTGGGGAACAACCGCAGTTCGTCACTTACAAAGTAACATGAGGGCATAATTTCTGGAATGTTCCACATTATGTAACGTCAACAAAGAAAAAAAGGGTGGAAGTAAACAAAAAGTTTTTACCTACCTCATTTTGTCTGTGTTCAACTTTGACAGCGCCTGTTTTCTACTATTTAAAAAGCTATTGGCACGTAATAGAGACGAATATCGCTTGCATGTTTTCCCTGCATATAAATAAACTCTTTGGTCGACAGTACACATGCTCATGAACACTTACATAGCAAGGTGTTGTTCGAAGCCGTCCCTGAAGAGTTCTTTCGTTTGCGGCGCCAAATTGAATTTCCGTTTCGATACATTTAGATAAGTGCTGGTATTATTTTGCATTCTCTACTTAAACTTTGGAATGGAATTCTATTTTGGTTGTGGTGTCGCTATTTCCTGTTCTAAATTCCATATATTTGGATATTTTAGAAGCACATTTTGTTGAGAAAACAAGTATGCGTTCAGACTTAGACTAAGTTTTATTTGTCTTCAAATCTTTACAAGCGTAAGTTATAGATATAAACTACGTATTTTCCTCACGTAGTTTTCTTTCGCAGACCAAATTGAATTGCAAGTCACAAATACCGATTGTATCATTACTGAACAAAATATGAACAGTGGTAAAGTATCGGATATATCGTAGGTTGTTAGACCTCCTCTGTAAGTGGTCCCTGTTTACCCCAGTTGACCCTTATAACTTTCATGCGATGATGGCCACCTAATAATATACTGTAGTTTACTTTCTTGGGCCAAATGAAGGTAAATAATTCGGACACAGTTCCATTTTCGCCAATAGGTATGTGTTGTGCTGACATCTAATTAGGATCTATTTACTTTGGTAGATAATATAATAAGTTTAGGCTTCTTATGTAGGTCGACGACTGTTTGTACCTACTTGCTTGTCTCGGGGTAAAGGACTTATGATATTTCTCGTGAACCAAAAAAGTAGCCTTTTAATTTCAGGAAAACATTTTCAGGTTTCTTTGTAATGGTTAAAATTCAAAACTACTACTCTTATTTCAAAAATTTCTTCATCACTAAAAAACATGTTATCAGCTAATATTAGTCTATATTCTATACATACCTAAAGTGTGTTTTTTAATTCCGTAGACTAAACTGACATTACGAGTGTTGTCAGTTTATTGCAATTCTTAAATAGTGATGAGGCACAACCGAAACTTAGCGTTAATAAAATCAAGTATCGTTTTTTTACAATAAGTTACCTGAAATAATGTGTTTGTCCTAAAATAATGTGTAGGTACTTATTTAAAACGTAATAATACAAAATTAATAATGTAAATTATTTATTTTAAATTACATAACTTAATTACAGGTATTCGCGTTAATCTGATTCAGATAATAACTCCATGTCTGAAGAATATTCTAAATCATCTGAATCGCCACCTACTTCTATATATATAAAATTCAAAACTGACTGACTGATCTGACAACGCACAGCCCAAACCGCTGGGCCCAGAAACTTGAAATTTGGCATAAACTTTCCTTATACCACGTAGGTGAGCACTAAGAACGGATTTTGTGAAATTCGGCCCCTAAGGGGTTGTTTTTGGGGTTGATAGTTTGTATGAAACTTCGCTACTGTTGGTGATAGGAATTCCAAATTTTGCCTGGGGTGTCTTTTTAGAACGTAGATGCTCACCATGATGGGATTTTGTGAAATCCGACCCCTGAGGGGTTTGTTTTTGGGGTCGATAGTTTGTATGAAACTTTGTTACTACAAGTGCTAGGCGTCTCAAATCTTGTATGCCGGGTTCTTTTTAAGACGTAAAAGCTCAACAAGGTAAAAAAATTGTGAAACTCGACCCCTAAGGGGTTGTTTTTGGGGTTTGCAGTTTCGAGATTTAATTTTTTACATATGGATTCTTTGTTGGACGTAAGTGATACTAAAGGCGGGATTTTGTGAAATTCGACCCCCAAGGGGTTGTTTTTAGGGTTGATAGTTTGTATGAAACTTTGTTACTACAAGTGCTAGGAGTCTCAAGACGTAAGTGATAGTTAAAACGGGATTGATGTATTGATAGTTAGAGGTCTCAAATTTTACAGGAGGTTCTACTTTAGACATAGGTTCTCACTAAGAGAGGATCTTGCGAAATTCAACCTTGAGAGTAATTTTGGGGTTGTTAGCAAGGAATCCCAATATATTCATTGGGGTTATTTTAAGAACGTAGGTACCACCCAAGACGGGATACTGCGAGTAGATAGAAATTTTGTTGACTAATGATTTAGATTTTCGAAAAGTAACCCTTATAGAGGGTGGCTGGGAGTAAAAATTCACAAAAGCAAAGTTCAAAAATCACGCGGACGAAGTCGCGGGCGGAGTGCTCGTCTATGATAAACCTATCAGTAATGTCGTCGGTTATATGGCCCAGATGACACATTTCATCTTCAATTTTAATTACATGGACTATACAGTCTTTCCACTGCTGCGGGATCACTTGACGAAGTCCTTCTTCTAAAAGGCTTCGTACTTCATTCATTTTGAATGTTTTATTATTTTTAGCGACATGCCCCTTTACTTGAGCCCAGACCAACTTTAATCGGGTTTAGCTCGCAGTGGTAAGGGGGCAGTCGCAAAATAGTGACTCCGTTCAGCAGCCATCTCGTCGACGACATTTCTTTCATGGGCTTTTTTGTGCTTTCGGGCAATTTCATTTAATTGGGGCTTTAACATTGTCTCGTCATACGAAATATTTTTTGATTTTAGCCAACCTTGGATTTGCCCTTTTCGCCAACTAGAAGTAGGTAACGAATCCAGTTTCCTGGTGTGATATGGAGCATTATCTATTAAAAGTACTGCGTTTTCTTTTAATTTCGGAAAAATATTTTTAACCAGTTTTCGTATATAGGTATCAGAAGTCATCTCGTTGTGGTAATCATCTAGCCCTATAATTTTTATAATGATGACACCCACACGACGGTCTTCTGAAAACCATACTTTTTTATCCTCTATAATGTTTTTTGTTTAATTTAAAGGCAACGAAACATGGTCGGATTACGCATGGCGTTGTGCAGCCGTGTGTACGTACGTGAATTTTAAATATAAAACTTTGAATGAAAATTAAATTCGTCTATTATAGATAAAAAGTTACGATTCAACAAACCGTTATCGTAGGTACAACACTGCACAAAACAGCTGGCAATATTATTTGTAAATTTGACATTTGCATGTGTCAATTTAGTCTACGAGATTATGAGACAGACTTTATATTATTTTAAAACTGCCGACAGTCTGTACAAAACTGTGCGTTCTAATTCTAAAATGAACTCCACCAATTCTACATTTAAAACACGATAGATGAAGAAGAACAATTTATTTATCATGATAACTCCATTCGTCCATTAATTTTGCACAACCAATCAGCTGTCAGAATTGACTCGAAGCAATTAGGGGCGGCACTGCAAGAGTGATTTAAGTAAAACTTTGTTGTTTACGTCCTTGTCCCGCTCGTGGACTTGGCGAATGTCATTCAGTTGGCGATTAATCATAAAGCTTTGTCTGAAGATGCAAACAGCTCATAAATAGTTCGTTAAGGGATGTCTCAAGGAATTTGCGTTGTTTTGTCAAACAGCTTTAAAATTGTGATGAGATTTTGAGAGGAAAATATGGTGTTTGCGAAATATGGTGTTTACGAAATATGCTGCAGATTTTTTGTCAATATTTTTAAGTAGTAGTATAACATAATCTAGGTTTACGACATAAAACCACGGTCATTTTAATTGGAAAGATGCCCGATAAGTTTGACTGTGGGCACGCCTATATAATTAAGTGTATCTTCTACGTCTTTGCTTTCTTTATTTTACTTCAATGTATTTTTTTACATACTTATTGATATATATTAATGTACATATTATTTACAGTTATTAGAGAGTGCCTCCACTGACAGCGCCGGCTACCAAAAATATCACTATTGAGAACCGGCGTTAAGTAGGTATACTGCTGGTAGCCGAGATTTAAAACAACGGCTGCCGGCGCCGGCACTCAAAATGAGAACTGGTGACAATGCGCAAAACGCTGGGCAATATCGCCCAACTAGTTCTTGCGAACTCGAGATTTGCTGGCACCCCGAATCAGACAATTTAGGTTAAAAGAGATTTAGGTATTCTTTTTAAACGACCCAGAAGTAGGAGCCCCGCGAAGCGCGGCTCCATCGACCTGTTGAAGAAATAGTTTACAATTTACGATCTCGCGAGATAGATTATAATCAAACGGTATCTACAATTTTACGGGCGTCGGCAGCCTATTCGGCAACCGGTGCCGGCAACGCAGGCACTCCCTAATTATTATGTACCATTATTATATTACATATTATTATACCTTATTATTTGGGTTGTTATTTTTTTCGGTTTTGAAAATTTAATCCAGAAGGTTCACACGTATAGCACATTTGTATTAAAACATAAATATGTATAAGAAAGAAATCTCGATGTCTTCTCACATCGTAAAACCCAAGCGGAACAGAAGGGGGTCGCTTGTAAAAAATAAAGCGGTTAACCGCAACATTGTCCAGCGTCGGGCAATATAGGTAGGTAATCCGTTCTCATCACCCCTTCGACCGCCCAAAGTGTTGTTACGCGTGTCTCTAGAGTTATCCCCATCTATCTTCAAGGGTGACCGCTTAAGAATGGACAGGACAAAGAGCCAGCCATTACGGCGCGCCTTGAAATTGCAACTTGCTCCACAAAGGACTTTGCTGTCTCATGTCTATTCAATTACTGAGTTAAAGGTCAACAGACAACGTTATCTATATCTACCTGTCGTATAGTTGTCAGTTTTATAAGCCACAAATGTGATACCATCCTACGATTAGCTACGGAAGTTTATTATAAAGGCATAAGCCTTCATAATTTCCAAAGCCTCAAAACTCAGTTTTAATTGAGAAGATTAATGAAATTCGATACCCCGAATACCGATTGACGTGATATTGTCTACGAAGCGCCTAGCTATTCAAAGTGAATGGAGCTTCGAATGCTGAGTGACATTTCCGTGGACGAACATTCAGTAGAGCATGTTTGCCTTTCGGAAATCTTTCAGAGCTATATAAAGCCCATCAGTTGTCCAGTAGAAAGGGTATTCGATGAAATCTTTGCAAGTAGTTGAAAGGAAAACGTTGCAAAAGCATTTTTGACCGACGTTCGCTCCGGTCGGCGTGCTCAGGGCCTCGATTGATTCAACGGATGGTTCAATAATTCAGCAGGATGACCGGCAGTGTCGCATGTTCACGGGATCCGGCCGCGATATTGACAGGCTGTCGGCCAACTTGGCCGGAATAACAAATAAATAATACAGAAGGGTTGTCAAATGTCGCCATATTTTATGTTAACGTACTCTGTGGGTCTGAGGTAGGTCACAATTAAAGGTCAACACGTTTGAAGAAAGTTGACCTTTTACATTCAAGAATACCTACTTATATTTACAGTATGTAACGCTTTTTTTTTTTTTTTTTTTTTTTTTTTTTTTTTTTTTTTACGTGGTAAAATCATCAAATGAGACCTCTCACCCCGGGCAGGGCGAGAGGTACTGTCAGACTTGTACTGACTAAAATCCACGGTGTTCTTCAGTAGCCCTTTATGTTCCGGGGTCACGGTGATGGTATGAGTCCCGCAACCCCGGCAGGCTTTGGCCCTCTGAGAGGGGGCCCCGTCATTTTGCTGACAGCTCTTTGAGGCGCGCGTGGAACACGACGCGCCGTCGACCCGGGCATGGTCCATGGTCGGGCGGCGAGTTGCCCTTTACTCGCCGCCCGCATGCCCGCGCCTACGGTGGCCGGAGATCGTCTTGCGACGTCCGACGCCGTGGGCGTCCACCACCGCGGGTGGGGCGGAGGGAGGACCTTGTCCTCTCTCTCACGCGGCCCGCCTCCTCCTTCGCGAGCATGACTGCTTCGCAGAAGGAGGCGACCGCTTCCCACTCCGTCTCGCCCCGCAGCATGGCCGCGACCAGTGCTGGGCGCGAGAGGTCTCCGCCTATCGCCGCCGTGAGGACACGTCGGTGCTCCGCCCAAGCGGGGCAATCCTGCACCGTATGCTCGACTGTGTCCTCCGGGCGATCTACGCAGTGGTGACACCCAGGCGTTTCTTCCTTTCTCATAAGACACAGGTACCTCCCGAAACATCCGTGTCCGGTGAGGACCTGCGTCAAGCGGAAGCTTAGGACGCCGTGACGTCTCTCCAGCCACTCCTCAAAGAGGGGTCTTATCGCCGCTATTGCGGCGTGCCCAGTATGTAACGCTACAACAATTTCAAACGTAGTCTAACCAATAACATTCTCATTTTCCGGATAGCATAGAAAATGGCGGCGGCGGGTAGAAAATGGCGGCGGCGGCGCGGTTGCATTGCTGGGGCCCACAAACGCGCCAGCTATTTCCAATCACACGTTCCGGCATCACTCACCAAACATTACATTAACGGTTCAATTAAAACTTACTGTTCCTTTCTTTTACTGTAGAATTATTAATGTTATAGTAATTGAAGTTTTAGCTCAGAAGTCTGCCGATTCTTTAAGATGATATACATCTTCCATTAACAGAAATAACTTTGACTAATGATAGTACCAATTTGCGACAGAGGTGTAATTAGGCAGCCGGAAGCCATGCCGCAGAATACGTCGCCAAGATATCATCTATCATTTATTCGTGAGAAGAAAACATTTTGAAGATATTTCCGTCAGTGACCCGCTTTTTCTCAGGGCTTTGTGACAGTGAGATAAAAAATCGCTTAGGTATTTGCCCAATTACTAACATTAATAAAAATTTCATCAATAAGGCGTTCGGTTTCGACAAAGTGGCCTACTCAAGCTGAGAAACTCCAAATCATGGTCAATCAGAAATCCTAGATATTTATTTTGTAACAGTCTAGTAATATCGCGAATTCAGGATACATTTTTGTTTGCTTTGGAGGATACCAATCTTTTCAGTAAAATCTATCACACTACAGTGAATACCTACCCTACAAAACTTGTTGCCACAACGACCACGCTCATAACGGAACAATCCGCAATTCTCATTTTCTACACACAACTATTTCATTTTATTTTAAACTCCAACATAAAGTTATATTTTCCATCCCCACTCTGATTTCAAAATCCATTGGCTGGCCGTGGCTTATCATTGAATTTATGCTTTTTCACTTCAATAAAAACGCTCTAAAACGCCATATCGGGTGAAATATGAAATTCCTTCACTAAAGTGCGGCGTATGAGAAATATGTTGCGGTTACTACTCTTCAGTTTAATATTATGTCCGTTGGTAATATGTAAACGGAGACATCATAAGGAAAAGGAAAAAGATTCATCTGCAAGCGAAGACTTTGGCGGGAAATTGGTTACTGACTTGAGGAAAGATGCCAACGTAGATCTTTCAGTTGATGAGGAGTATGAGGACCTTCGAGCCGAGTTCCTAGCATACCACACGGCACTTGCCTCTCTCACTGCCGGCCGTAGTAAGTAAAACCGGGCATTACTTGTAGCCTAAGTCATCTTTAAAGGTAGTAAAGGGCAACTTACCAAGGACCATGGGAGGACTGATCTGATGATTTTACCACGTAAAAAAAGAAATAGTCATCTTTAAAGGTAACTTATTTAATTTCGGCAATACATTATTATGCTGAACTCAGATATTCATATTTTGAGATAGCTTATGAGACCGTTATCAATTTGCATAAATAAATAAGTTAATTAATTTGTTGCTAACTCTACAGAAGCAATACCTTCCGGGTATCGCTTCGGGAGAGTTATGAAACAAAACATAATAAAAAGTCTTCAGATTCACAACGCTACATAATAACCCGAGGCAGTATACCTTGGGTTATTAACTCTTAAACTTGAGCGTTGATTGTTATAAACTTGCTTCTGTTTCGTGTAAACACCAACAAGTCTTTCATTAATATCGGCTCTATAACTCAATGTTTAAATGAGAAAATAATACAAAATTTGAAAACATTTCGATCCGTTCTCCAAGAATGTTCTTAAAATGTTTATCGAAGCATTACAAATAATGGCCGTTTCCCACAGGATCTTTGAAAACGACGCCATGTTGGCAAATAGGCGGTATTTGCATCCACCATAAGATGTGTGAAGGTCACCGGTCTCTGTCTGAAGTAGCCGGCTGCAGGAACAAGCTAGAAGTCTGCTGTTTCATGTGGAATAATTACCAAATGAGAGATATGACGGACAAAGGAATACCTGCACCGATGCCGTGGTCTCAGTCCAGGGACTTCGGTGGCAAAGGTGTAATAAGCCCAATGAGTGCTGAAAAATCGAGAAAGAAAAAGAAGAAACCACCACCGCCACCGGTCAAAAATGAAAGTGAAGAAGAGAATAACCGAAAAGAATATAAAATACACGAATTACAACAACAACAATAATCTCAGGAGACAAACAGCTTGTGATAACTCACATGCTGTTCGTAGTAGCTGGCAAAAAATAAAATAATAGTAATCTGCTTCTATCGCCTACGTCTTATGTCTTTGATTAAACATTAGATCATGACTAATCAAAGTGATGTCGTTATCTATATAATTCAACCGAAAAATAAGTTGTTTTATCGAAAGTCATTCCTTAAATTATTAATTAAAAAGTCAGTCGTATATTTCACTATTTTAATTTGTTTCTTTTTAACCTTTCTTTTAAGCATGTAAAGTAAAATCATGTTTCTATTGTTTGGAGGTGTTGTAATGGTAGTTGTTACAAATGTGCTGTGTCAGGAAGAGGGGAATGGTGTGGTGGGACATACAGAAACCCCACAACATCAGTCACCACAACACCAGCAACCACAACACCACCCACCTCATCACAAGCCAGAAGAACACAGGTTTTACCAGATACCCCGAACTTTCGTTGACGTATTCAAACCTGGCATGAACGGAAAACCTACCCTAGGTTAGTTTAACAATATATTACCTTTTCTAGATTCCTCATACAAGGTATTCCATGCAGGCTACACGTCAACAAATGCATTTGCCTATTTTTTTTTTCGTAGTGAAATCATCAAATGAGTCCTCCCACCCCGGGCACTGGTACTGACTAAAATTCACGTTGTCCTTCAATAGCCCGTTTCGGGGTCACGGTGAGGGAATAAGTCCCGCGACCAAAAAATGCATTTTCCTTGACTTAAGTTGGTGTTCGTTCTAAATCCCTTCTGTGCCGACCATGCACTAAAGTCGTGGTGACGCTAACAGTTTCTGGAAATCTACTTTAGACCTTATGTTGACCTGAGATTAAATTGTTATTTGTTAGAAGACGTGCTACCTAGACAGCACAAGATGAGGTTTACATGACATACAAAATATATTTATCAGTGCTAGTTTTCCAATTATTATAAATTATATTATTTCCCAATTATTATAAATTATATTACATAACATAAATAAATGCAATACTCGCATCTCGTCAACAATTTTAGTTTGTTTATATCAACATGCAATTGTTATTATACATATTACAATAATCGGAGCTAAGGGAGTCTGCAGATACACCCGTTATACCATTAAATGTTACAAATATATTTAATTTTAAGTAATTTTAACGTTTTTATTGAAATAGGTACTCCAACCTCGACTTGCTGGGCACGCGGAGGCATCTGTATGCCGATAAACAACTGTCCCTCGTTGCGTATGGATATCGCCGTGGCAGGATGTTCGTGGGGCTACATGGTCTGCTGCAAGACCCACACTCTCAGCTCCCCTACCGTGGGCACCGCCAGAAAAAACACCATACCTCACATAAATAACCTAGATGAACTAGGAACACCCTTGGAAATTATAGGACTTAGGAATTCAATGCTCCTGGCAAGCTGGCAGTCCGATAAATCTAAGAGCGAAGATAAAGTTAACATATACTTAGGTGACTTATTGAATTAAACAAATAAATTATTTGGTTAATAGCTTTTACCAGCGACTTCGCTCGCTTTTGTATAGATGTCATCCATAAACAATATTTATGCAAATCGGATGACATAATGAAAGTTTCGTACATAAAGTTCACCCCTTCCTATTTATCTCCTATTTTTATACAAAAAAATACCATTTTTAGGCCACCTATGAACCAAAATGTATCAAAATCGGTTCAGTCAATTACGAGTAAAAGAACATATGCAACAGTTTTTGACTGTCACTTTGATAAATGGATCCTCAATCAACCCGTAATGACTGAAATAAGAATCAAAACCTTTCAATGCTACCAACATTATTTGTTTTCTAGCCCGATCCTATTGGAACACCATAAAAGTGAGTAACTTTTTTAGTTTGACTCCTTGACAGTTCTAAAGTCCCAGTAATTACATTTTTGAATTAAATGCTTTGAGCTTACCACATTTTGTGAAACCGCCAATGGACTTGATATAATGTCATGTATGTAAGCTCACTCCATCGTATACTTTGTCTCTGCCATCTCTGACATAGGGCAAACCCACCTCAAAACAAAAATGAATACTTGCCAATTGTATGTTTTTATTTCCTAAAAAATCAACAAGGTGTCCAAAAGCCAAACTAATCTGTCAAGAAACTACTCCTTGGCTACTGAACCGCCAAACACAATTAGAACAATACATTACAGAGACGCTTAAGTGTTACCAATTCATTAACCATGAAGTGCTTGTATTAAGCCCACCATTGTATAATAAAGTGCCTCATTCAAGCGCCACCACCGTGCTTGCTAGCAATTAGAATATATATTGCATAACATCTTGAAGCCTGTTACAGAATTTACTCGAGTATTAATATGAAAGTAGTTGTTCCCTTTGAGATTCTGTTGTAACATATATTAGGATATACCTTGCGGTAAAATTTGTAATAATTGTATGATAAAATGTATATGTATATTGTAACGTTATGCACACTAACTAAAACTACTAATTTTTTAACATTTTCGCACTCTAAAATACAGAATTATTATATGAAAGAAACTTCAACAAGTTAACAAAGAAAATAACATACAAATAAAAATAAAGCGCTAAGTATGTTATTGCTAAACGGCTGCCGCGGCACGCGTACGCCTATCACGGCAGCCGAACGCATGTCGCGGCAGCGGTTCGGCTCCGAAGGAAGCTTACGCCTACCGCGACACGCCGGCTCCGTTCCGATGCAGCGCGACGCGAGCCGGTTGGTCTGAAACGTACCTTAGAAGTTGTATCGCATAGTACCAAATACAATACAACGGCAACTGAAGATTGATTTGATTTGATTGATTTGATTGACTGAAGATTGAGTGATTATGATGAGTGGTAAAACTTAAGTTGAGAGTAAATAGTTATTTGATAGCAGATATTGTCTGTAGACAGCACAATATAAGAACTTGAGTAATGGCAAATGCACTGATGGTGTGTATCGCACATAGGTTGCGTTCTATGCGGAATTTATATGTAGTCGCGTGGTTATAGAATAAGAAATTTCCGGCGCTGCAGAACTGATACTACGGAACTAATGTTTACTATACTAACACACGCCAAAAGGTAACACAAACCAAAAGGTGGACGAGTGTTTACTTGTTCATAAAACTAGATTATTTTAAAGATAACTCAGCCTAATATTGAATTAATAAGCGACAACAGTGCGAATTTAAAAACTTCATTCGTTATTCCACGTTGAAACTCCCTACGGAATACTACCGTTCCAATTAACACCAACACTCGTTAAACAACGCAATAAAATGCAAACAAAACTTCCAATCTCACCCGGAACGTTTACCTGAATCTACAAGGGGTGCAAAAATCCCGATTTTACATACATAATGGGTTACTAGGGTATCACTTAAGCAGGCAAAGCCTGGTGCTCTCGACTTTAATAAGGATTCTTGGCTCAAAGATGGGACGTAAGTTTGAATGCGTTCAAAATTGGTTTACCTCACCCGGGTTGTCTTCAACATTCGTAATGAACACAACTAACTTTATGTACGAGTATTCCTACATAAGGTCAGCCACAAATTACACTTTGACATGAAATTGTATGTACTTAGAGTCAGATCATAACGCTTAAGTAAGCAGTAAGTTATACGTAAGTTAATGTAAGCCATCAGAGTTGTAACGTGCCCCGGAGTAACAGGGGCCTAGCCGACGTAAATGAAGCAGATTCTACCGTAATGCGTCGATTCATGCCGCAGTAGATATCCTTTAGATAGTAGATATCATTTGGAACACCTTGCGAGTTTAATTAAGAGGATAATTTTAACTTTAAGCTTATGTCGTTAAGACGCGACCTAAAGAAAAGGACAAGGTAATTCTGTACTCCTTCTCTTTCAGCGCTTTTGTAATTAAAGTGAACGCGGTCTTTATAAAATTGCGTTCAAGTATTGTCAAAGTGTGTGTGTGTTGCTAAAAAGGGTTGCCACTGGCAGGCGACAACGATTGCCGCTGTGTTTAGTTAGAACGAATGATCCATTGTAGTAGGTAATCAATTTGCTCTTAGTCAAATATCCCGATTTAAAACGTACCTACGTTTCATCAGACTGTCTAACAAATTCAATTAGATATACATCTAGCGAAAAATCCTTTCATTTTCCATAAAGTTATCAAAAATTAACGTAACGATCTTCACGAGCTTCAATTGAATTAAGTTTTTTACGAGCAAGAATATGAATTAGGTTCACTCCAATGAAGGAGTAGAATTTTCATCTGTGAAAACACCGACGGTTTTTAAATATATCTGGGGGCACGGCAGTGCCCCCGCCAAGATTATAAATGTTACTTTCTAGATGTAACTGCAGAAATGACGTCTTAACTCTACAATACTGTTAAAGTGTCTTAATAAAATGAAAAAAAAATGGCTTAACTTAAACACCGTCATAACTACTACAGATATGTGACTAAATTAAAATTAATTCATAAAGTTAAACGCTCTGTTAAACTAATATTGAACATTATGCTCAGGATGGTGAAAATGTCAAACCGTTTTGTTTTATTCATTCGGTGTCATTTAGAGTTAGATATTGTGTTTCTTTTGCATCATTTTTAGACGAACTAACGATCTAGTAAATAACAAAAAAAATGCACACCATCACCTATGGTTTCTGCAGAATGCATATCGATTCATTTTTAATCATCGAACTATCCCGAACATTTCCGTCCATACCATTTTGTTCCGGAATATTAAACTTCGTCGATTTTTTGAATTCTTCATAACCACTTTTTGTTCGATGTCGAATAAAAAATCTCAGTAATGTCGGAGAAAATTGAGGGGCGGCCATGTTAATTAGCGAAGCGCTTAGCTGAATAGCTTCAAAAGAAGCTTTCGTCTGCACGTGATAGAAGCACTCAAGCTACGATCACGTGCGAAATTTATAGCTTTAAAAAACGTTCCGTTTCCAAACTGGCCGTACCCCTGGATGAGTACTAGCCTTGAATATTTTAGTATCCGTGATAGAAGAAATTTAAACAACCACGTTGGAATTCTGAAAAAGAATTCAATGAATGAATTATTATTAACGGTTTCAATTCCAGTTTGTGATTCCAGCAGTAGCCATCATTAATTAACAGTAAAACTTCTAGGTGTATTAGTTAATGGGTACTTCAATCTTTAACAGTTTATTTTTGAGCTGCTTTTAATTTCGATAATATTTAAGCTTATTAGAAGAAAATCTCGCAATTACCTAAACTTGCCGATTTTAAGACTCATTTATTTCACAAAGACACACATCGCTGTTTTAACTAAGAAACTGGTACTTTTTTTTAACAATGGACCAAACTACTCTCCTCTAAAATCATTGTGTGGTACGTCAGGCCATAAAATATTAATGGTCGTAATAAACGGCCGTAAAATGAATGTCCGCACGTGAATTTGGACCCCGGCCATAGACGCGACACAGCGAACAATCCTCCGGGATATTACCATAACCATCGCGATTGGTAAGCGGATTCATGATCACAGCATCATGTTGTTTGCAAACAGGTAACGGGGATAACTGACAGGGCCGTCTTTGACCTATTTGAGGCCCTGGGCACTAAAGGACAATGGGAATTGCCTAGGACAGGTATTATGATCGTTCAAACAATAATATAATAACGTAATTATCAACTTAATACAGAGAAGTTTCAGTTTTGTTTTAACACGTTGCCCCACAATTTCTTCTGTGTCGTGGGTGATTTTACAAACATACAAACTCACATACACATACGCCCAGACCCGAAACAACTACTTGTAGATCATACAAATAATTGCTCCGTGCGGGAATCGAAACCTCGACGCGCAACGTAACAGGCCAATCGCTCAGCCACTGCACTAAAATTTCAGAAGAATAGTAAGGCTTTACAAATAAGCCGATAGTTTTGTTTTGATGTTGACAGGAACTTGGGGCCCATGGTAGCAGGACTTTGAGCTAATGCCCAGAATATGCCCGGCCCTGTTAATAGGAGTACCTGTACCTATATGAGATAGTTGGAATAAGGTCTACTTTGCTTTGCTTTCCAAAAAGGCTTCGGCATGATCTAGAAATTAAAAGAAAATTCATATAAGACTGCATCTACACAGGCAATAACATAATTTTAAGTAAAAAACGGCGTAAATCGTATAAAAAAAAAACTTGACACCATTTTACAAAAAGCAAACGTGCAGACATAAAGGGGATCATGAAAAACATTTTAGGGGACCATTTACACATGATAGCATGCATACGGGGAAGCGTTCGCAAGTAATTGAAATATGCCCTAACTTTGGGGGCTTTGTTATCTTTCTGAAATATTTCAAGAGATTTTTTACTTTCAACATTTTTAATGGAGCTTATTTTTTAAGACTTCAACAGAAAAAGAGGTTCTCATATCGACCTGTATGTTTGTATGTAAGTATGTTAGTCAGCAACTTTTAATGCGGTTTTTTGATAAGTGTTCGTCATATTCTGGAGAAGGTTTTACTGACTTTACATGGATCGGTTATTGCATACTTGGATGGCAGATTTATAAAGACGCCGATTATTCAAAGATTTTTATTGAATGTCTGATCTAAGAAAGAGGAGCTCGTGGCTAAATAATTACAGCCTCACAGGCCTATCGTCTTGCCGAGGTTGGTCTGTGGATGGGTGACCATCTTTTTTAGCGAGTTTCCTCCATTCCTCGGAAAGCACGTAAAGCTGTTGGTCCCGGCTGTCATTTGTAGATCTTTGACAGTTATTAAGTACTATTAGTCAGAAGCTCTAGTCTAAAGTCTGACAACCAATCTTACCATTAGTTATCGTATTACCAAGTTAGTGGGTTGTGGAGGTCCAATAGGCAGTCGCTCCATATAAAAACTGTTATTCAGCTGCATCTGGTTCGACTTGAAGCTGACCCCAATATAGTTAAGAAAAGGTTAGGCAGATGATGTTTGAACTAAGAAGGGTAACATAAAAAACTTCCTAAAATGGTTACTTTAAAAAATATATATTTTACCTAAAAAAAAAGAATATGTATCAAAAATCGCTTTAGGGCTATTATTATTTCAATGGTCACGTCATGGAATAAAATTTTAGATTATATCAGATTATTCCGCCAAACTCGTGAGGCTATTGAAATGTTTTTTTTTTATTGTTAAAATAAAGGCGTAGAAAACAAGAAGTCGTATAGAAGTGGGCCTTGTTACGAAGTATCGGGTAATACAGCGTAATGAGCACTGTAATAAAGCCGGTATTGTTTCACCCACCGCTACATTATGCATGCTCCTGTGTAACGAAGACTTTAATTGCTACAAAAACAAATAACTATGATCATTAATTAAACTGAAACGCAAAATACATTTTCTTTTTTAATACCTAGTTTATTAAGAGTCAGAAAACAGGTTATTAAGAAAGATTCATGCTTTATTACTCAACATTAATCATTGTTGAATTAGGTTATTAATATAGAAAAATTAAACAGCTGAAAATCCTTATTAATCTTGCAACAGGTGTATTACATTTCAATTTGCGGAGAAAAAACGACAGGTTTACGTATATTATAATGAATATTAGATGCTTGTAAATTAGGCACCAAAACCAAATTACAGCGTCAGTGATTTATTCGTAATACCACAGTCAATAAGGTTGAGCCGAAATTACACAGAAACATCCAGGTCCGGGTAATAAATTGTTCAATAGGCAGGTTAATTAGACAATTCCTCCAAATGGCACCACGTAAATCGGAATAGCCCAACGTAAACGTTTCACAGAAAACACTTTTCTGGCAAACAAATGAATTCTTAACTGGCTTAGCGCTATTGTGATCGTAAAGGACGTTAATGTGGTAAATGGTAATTAAAAATGTAACCTTTCATCAACAATAACGAGTATTTCTAGTTTCTCAGAAGTTAGTTTTTGTACAAGGGCAATTTTCGTTACAAATTACGCAAACTTGGAATGGCGTCCTGTTCTCGGCAAACGAAATTACAGTGAGCGGAGCATTGGTTTTTTAGCTTTACGATGGAAGTTTTGAGCGGAAGCTTATACAGGGAATGGGTGCGCCAGGCCCTCGGAATTCCGTCCGCTCGTCGCTTCGTATGCAAATGTGTTCAACACTACAATACATTTTGCTATTTGCATTCTAGCTAATTGCTTTTCCTTTCGACGCCGCCCGAACAAACGACCGTTTATTTCTTTGTGCACCAGACACCTTATCGACATTGTTAACTGCTCTACAATTAACTGACACACTGATTTACTTCGATATAAACAAATCGTTACAGTTTGTGAGTTAGGAAATATTCTTGAAAATAGCATTATACCAACATGATATGTAAAAAATCTGACTTGTTACGTACTCAAGAAGCTTCTATGAATGATTTGCCACAAATAAACCTACATCACCTAAATTGCTAGTTATCCCTTAGTTCATAGTTTACTTGAAGTTAATTAGAGAATACTTGATTCGCAGATTGCCTCTTATTACATTCTGAAGCGACAATATACCTCGGTACGACATGAACACTAAATATTTAACGGTGTTAAGTTCTCAAGTTAAATGGATACAATCAAAGTTGTGACATAGCGTGAGATGTTCTGTGATGGGTCTTTTCAAACACCATTTGTTATTTATGTCGCAGAGGACTGTTTTAGAAGAGGGGTACGGCCCTGCGGACCTGGACTGCTCATTATTACCAGCACTCGACACAGACGGCAATAAAACATAGCGAGCACATTGTTCCACATTGTCCCAGAGTCCCTAAGGTGAGAGCACCCTCAGAAATTATTCAGCATTCAACTGTCAAAATAAAAACGTGAAAAGCAAAATTCTAAAAGTGAAATAAAGGAACGTCATAGAACCCTTATAGGTGCTGCGATCTGCTCGTTAGCCTCATTACGTCGACTCGTTTAACGCTCATTTCCATTCACGATCTACCTTATAAAAGAATAAATTCCCAAAAAATTTATTATATTCGCGCTATTCCGACTCTCTTTGTGGACGAAAAAAGCAGAAAGCTGCCATCCAATATTCTGAAACTGCTTTCGTTCAATCCGATTTTTTCCTGTTATGAAAAGAATAACAATCGACGGTTGGGATTTGAACAGGAATTCATATCAATTAAGGCGTAGATCTCGTCCTTGTGTGTCAAACAGTTGTAAAACATAGTTAGCTCCTTCGTCAAAGAAAGTAAGTTTACTTGCACCTGTAGGTGTGGTATGGTAAATTTAATTATGCCGCTGTTGCCGGGCCCAGCCGCCGCGCCCCTGGTACTACCGCAATTTTGCGGCGCGCGCCTTACGCAGCTAAGAGCCCGCACCAACATCAGTTAATGTTCCAAACCCCCGTCGGACGTAATCGGATCGTAAATTGAACATTTTTACGACGCCATCGTTCATAAACATCCACGCGCAACGTGTCACGAACGTTTTAAACAAGTGAATGATAACATACTGTGTTGATGCATTATGGACTCCGCTTTTATCATGTACCCGTTATCTGATCGATATTTGAAAATGGCATGTCCTAAAGCCTTTGATACAATCACAAGCTTTTGTAACATATGCAAACAGTGCTTCATAAACAATTGTTCTTTGTTTTAGGTAGTACGAACAGTTCGGTATGATTTCAAAATGGCCGACAAACTACACTTCTGGACACATCTATTGGCCCACCTTGTATTTTCAGTTTCGTTTGGTCCTAGCTAAAATTTTATATTAGGTTGAGCAAAAAGTTTTTATACAGTTTTGAACCTGGCACATTCATTCATTCATTCAATAGTCTTTTTTTGAATTTCGAACACAGAATTTAACGAAACAAAAGACAATTTGGAGCCTGTTTGTTGATATCAAACAATCGAATACCAAGAAAACTTGGTTTTATTGGTTTACTTGGATTTAATTCTTGAAAAAGTGATTGGTATCTTTGGTTTTGCAACAAACATTACTTATTCTTAACATTAAGGTGAGGTTCTATCAATAATCTATGGATACTTCACCTGAAGTAGACGCCCAAGCTGTGGCATTTATTCAGGCCGGACACAGCCAAAGAAACGTGAGTGCTCAACTTAATTTAAGTCGATCTGCGGTCCAAAATGTTTATCGGAGGTACCTAGAGACTGGCGGCTTTGTTCGTCGCCAAGGAAGGCCACGATCTCGGGTCACAACTGAAAGGCAGGATCGATTCATCGTGACGACCAGCTTGAGAAATCGTCACCTTACCTCCATTGAGATACAAAACCAACTTCGCGACTTCCACGGAGTATCTGTGAGCGCTCGAACTGTTCGGAGAAGGTTAAAAGAACGCGATATGGTACCACACAAGCCAGCTAATGGGCCCAAACTAACGCGAGCCCACCGAACAGCGCGCCTTCATTTCGCACGCAGTCATTTAAATTGGACACAGCAAGATTGGAGCCGTGTACTCTTTTCTGATGAGTCTAAAATTGTGTTACATGGCAATGATGGAAGGAAGAAGGTCTACCGACGTAAGGGAGAGCGTTTCACACAATGCTGCTTTGAAGAGAGGACTGCTTATGGCGGTGGCTCATGGACTGTCTGGGGCGGTATATCTGCGAGCGGCAAAACTCAACTTGAGGTTGTTACAGGACCACGGCTGCCAACATTAAATGCTGAAAGGTACATTCGTGAGTGCGTAGAACCTCATGTGATACCATACGCGGACTATGTGGGCCCAAATTTCCTTTTTATGCATGATAATGCAAGAGCCCTTGCGGCCGGCATCGTCAGGGAATATCTTCGGGATGTGAACATTACAGTTATGGACTTTCCAGCCAGAAGTCCAGACATGAACCCCATTGAGCACATGTGGGATGAGCTAAAAAGACGTGTTAGGGCTCGTCAGCCAGTTGCCCAGACGATGCAGGAGTTGAAAACTGCCATAGAAGAGGAATGGGAGATGATCCCTCAAAATTTCATAGAGCGGTTGATAAACTCTATGCCTAATCGTATGAGAGCTGTGGTAGATGCCCATGGAGGCAACACGCGTTATTAAATTAAACCATTATTTGATAAAACATGTTTTTTAATCAAAAATCAATTGCCTTTAACAAGGCGCATATCCGACTTGTTAGGCGTAGCTCCATGTCGTATGGTATTCTGAATTCAAATTTAAAAAAATACGATCGAAAAAGATGGTAAAATGTATCAGGTTTAAAACTGCATCAACAGTTTTTGTTCAATCTAGCAATCATATTTCGGTAGGGGCCATCGAAACCTAAACTCTAAGGTGGGCCAATAGATGTGTCCAGAAGTGTATTTCAAATATTCTTCACGGTTAACTTACAGAGAAATCTGGTTAGTTAACGATCACGACGTCGGTTATATTGGATCGATTTTATTGGCAGAGACCCACGAAGCGTCTATTTAGGCAAGATAAAATCATTTCAAGATAGAATTTGCTATCTAGAATTAATTTCGACAATATTGTGGAGCTTCAGACAGATAGACGAGTAGATAAAGACAGTGCCTCTCTTTAATCTGTTCACAAAGATCTCATGTTTAAAATATATATTTCGACTATTTTCATTTCGCACGCTTTTCCAAATCTGTACTGGATTTTGTCTCTATCAATAGTTTCCATAAAATAGTTATGAGAAAAAACTTACTTCAATCAAGTTTTCGGTTGGTTGTCACATTATCATTCGTGTACTACACGTGCGTACACTTGCGTCTTCATCTCATGTAAGTAGGTTCACGAACTCTCCAAAACTTGCCAATATCAGTTCTGAACTGATGTACCTACAGATATTTCTATTGATACTCGAAACTACCAAATTGTTCAGGCATACCTCATTTCGAAGGTTCAATATGAAAATGTACCTATATGCGTTACCTTCCCCGAATATTTGAACGGGTGATTTAATTTCCCGGTATGTCTGTTCGCTGTAAACACTAGTAAGTGCCTGAATTATGTGTCCTCATCAACTCTCGAAAACAAAGCTGCTCAAGTAAGAATTCAAAATTGGAATGCTCGGGTGTTCACCCTTTGTAGGGACCAACGACAAGCCTTATTTACTGTGAAATAAATTCTTTAAAAATTTCAAACAGAGAAAAAATCTCCGGCCATTTACAAAACAGTATGCTTTACAAGAAAAAGCTAAAGTTTGTGATCCCCAACTCAGACAAAAGAATTTTGCTTTTTAATTTAAAAGGTTTAAATAAAAGATTTTTAAGCTGCTGAATTCTGTTCAGACGTACCTAAATAGATTTTAAACAAACAAAAAGGGTTAGTGTGCGTTAAACTTTTTTTGTAGTAAATAGATTCAATTAATCACAGACGAGATAAATTAAAATACATTAGGACCGACAGCTGGCGCCATTGACAGCCGTCGTTACGCTTGACAAAAGAGAAAAGGACGTCATTTAACTACCCTCACAAATCACTAAAACTCTTTTTCTCTCTCGCTTGACTACAGAATACTAAATACATTATTGTTTTGCATATGTGTAGTGAGATCGAAGTCCGCTATTTACATGAAAAGAGCGTCTTCTTACGTTGCCTTTCAATCTAGCACAATGGCACACTGATGGCGTTGGGTGTTTATTTTACGTGTTGATTCGTGTATTCAAGATTATAATTATGTTTAGGTATGCATCGTGCTTACTAAAGAGAGAAAACATACAAACGTGGAGGTAGGTAAAGGCGTATGAAAGCAGTCTTTCTTTTTGTATGCTTGTATCCTATGATCGTTTTTGTACTTCGCCAGTTACTTTGTTTCTAAAGTAAACATAAGTATTAGTAGAGACATCACTTTCAAGTTTTTTTATTCAGTAAAGAAAGTACTTGTTTCATAATACGAAAGCTCGTAGCATAAAAATGTAACACAAAAATGGTGTAAATGATGAATTTTTGAAATACATATGTATTTATTAAACTTTAAGCCCCTGCCTGTATACAAAGAATCGAGCTTGTTACTAAATTGAAATCGTGTACCACGAAATACATCGAAACGAGATCGTGGTGCTTTAGAAATTCTGCCTCTCGTATTTCAGTACCGAGAATTCGAAAACTCGCCGATTTACATAGTTTATGTAGAGGTATATATGTGGCCTTATCACGTACCCATTCCTAGACAGAAAATCAGCTCGGTTACGAAACGAGCCCCGAAATGTAAATGAACCGAGTCGAGTGCTGTACTCTATAAAAGTAAATGGTTGATTTCGAGGTTCACTCTGGCCCCGCTCGATTTTTTTCTTTACATTCCGTTTTATTACATTTATGACCTCGTGTCAGCAAAATGTCAATACACAAACAGAAAAACGTTGGTACACGAAGCGTGGATGTTGTTACGTCGACGCAAAGAGCCCAGCTTGCGAAAAACGTGTCAACGTAATGATCGTCGTTATGAAAAATATTCTGGTGACTGTATCCAGTTACCGACAGCTAGCGTACATTTTATTCGCAAAAATGAATATGAAAAAGTGTCACTATGTGTAGAGATAAAAATAATGAGTAAGTTATGTTTTCCTGTCATGAATGTTATTTAGGGGATTGTTGTCTAAAGAAAATAGTGACACTAATGAATGAGATATCGAGTTACGAAACAATAAAAATAAACAGACAATAGTAATGATAAGCGAGAACGGAACGGTCGAATGGTTCCTTTAGGTGATTTCCTCGGAAATTGCCGCAATGACGGCCTGATTGCGTTAGCTTCAGTCGACCACTCGAACTGGTCTTCAAGTCTGATGTGATTGCTTATTGCCTTTCATTAAGTGCTTTATCTAATTCTATTAAGATTCCCCTAGAGACACATATTCGGAATAGCACGCCTATTCATTATTTAACGACTACTATAACATATAATATACAACTACTTTCTGCTGTTTAACATTACTACAATTTTATTGAAGGACCTTTAATAAAGAAAAGGGTCAATAGTAGCAACTAGCCGCGTCACTGAAAACTGAAAGAGACGAACTATGTACCATTTACCAAGCATTATTCCGGGCTACTCCTCAAAACTTATTTAATAATACTGCCTGAACAGAGAACCACATCCGGAAACTTAGGTTAGCAATACTTCGGATTAGTGAAGGTTGCCAATTAAAAATAAACAGGCAAACCTTTGATGTTACAATGTTTAACCTTGTTAAGGATGGTGTTCTTAGAGATTAACATCTTAAATGTAAACAAATAAAAACATACAGCTTTTTATTTTCATTTTTTATCGTCATCTCAGCCATTATTTTTAAAAGCCTTAATCTTTATACCTAACTTTATCCGCTTTTATTTACCGTGAAATGGGAACGTTTTACGCATAACAATTTTTCTTTTAAACACGGGGGGAAGGTAGCTTTGAATTTAAGCTAATAGTGTCCATTAGATTATGTCCAAATAAAAGGAAACTTTCATTCAAGCGAATAAAGAAGAAATTAGCTATTTCCCTAATGAATGCTAAAAAGTAGGCAGGTATTCGAAATAACGATCCCAAAAATGAAGAATAGTGTGCCTAGTACGGACTATTTATCACTAACTTCACGTATTACTTACTCACTACACGATAAATTGAAACCTTTTGACCTCAATTGAAATATTGCTTATAGAAGGAACAAGTCTGAAAACACAATTTGAAAAATGATTGCGGAGGCGGACAGTCGACTTGCCAGAGAATGTCGAATTTAACGTCGCTCTGTTGTGAAACTTTCATTTACTCTCTAACTGTCGTATCTGAGCTAAAATGCACTGAAAATACTATTTGTGAGATGGGCAAAGTTTGTAATAGGGTATTGTTTTATTCCGTTTACATCCGCGATGAGAGTTGCTAGTTTATGTAGGGGAAGTGATATATCATTTGGGTGGATGCGGGCACTCGGCCAGTGAGTCGAGGTGGCTGGGTAAATATCTAAATTACGAACTCGACGTATCGCGCCCGCGCACTCGATACGGCTCTGATTGATCACCGCGCACCTAACAACGTTAACCTCACCCTTTACCTAAAATGCCACGTTACACAACATATAAACACGATTTGCCGTAGGTCACAACGTGTTACTACTCAACGGTTTCACACTACGGCTAGGTATTTAATGCCAATATTCGTAATTATAATTCGATTTTGGTTTATATTCATTAATGAACCACCTTATTATAGTGACAAGCATCTTCTAACAGAATTATCACCTTCCTAGAGAACCTAGGTAGTTATAAAATTATGCTGAAATTAACTTCACTTTTCATCATCATAAATAACGTCCAGTTTTGCTTCAAATAACTTTATTTTTGATATTTCTCCCCGGCTTTATGAAAAATGGATAGAGCAAGTTCGCACTAAAAAGTACAAGCAAGTTTTCATCTTCTTAAAGTAACTTTTAAACAAGGGCATGGTTCTTAAATGTTGAGGTTCTGAGCTCGAGATCCTGGGTTGATTCCCGGATTGAGCATCAGTGTTATTGAATTTTTAGATTTGATATATCTCTTTTGTAAGTACCTATCCCCCCTATCACATGGGACTTTTATAATGGGTTTGTTTTCGGCCTCAATCTTGCCGAGTGGCAAAGATGAAACATAAAATAACTGGTGAAATGATCATTGGAGATGAAAGACATAATGTTATGTTAATTTCAAACATTCTCTTTCTTCATGTTTATTAAATCATAGCAGCACCGTTTGCGAAAATTTTACTACCAGTAGATATCGTCCAAAGGTCAGGCGACAGAAGTATTGATTTTTCAACAACCAAATAAATTCACGATCTCACAATGTTTGTAAGAAGATTGATGAATAAAAGACGCTACCCAATTAAGTAAAAATTTTCATTTTAAACCGATTTTGAAAAAGTAGGAAGTTCGCAGTTCCTCGATTTTTCGGCGACAGGTGGACTTATTATTTCGGTAATCAGGTCAAGATCTGATGACGGAATCTTGGAGAAATCGAGGGAACTCTTCAATGAGTGGCAGCAAATTTGATCGGTGACTTACAATACAGCAAGATCATATCCATGCGCGGGCATGCGGACAGTGAGTAAAGGGCAACTCGCTGTCCAACCATGGACCATGCCCGAATCGACGGCGTGTCGTGATCCACGCGCGCCTCAGAGAGAGTCAGCAAAATGACGGGGCCCCCTCTCAGAGGGCCAAAGCCTGCCGGGGTCGCGGGACTTATTTCCATTACCGCGACCCCGGAACATAAAGGGCTATTGAAGGACACCGTGGATTTTAGTCAGTACAAGTCAGTCAGTCCCTCCTGCCCTGCCCGGGGTGGTAGGACTCATTTGATGAATTTACAACTATAAAAAAGAGCGTATCCAATATCCATGCTTTGTTAACGCGATCACACAACATAATATTACGCCTGTACCCGCTAAAAAGGTTAGAAATAAAAACTTTTTGAGAAACCGACTTCTGTTACACTTTTTTGTGTTTGTTTTTAGAAGTCGGTTTCTTTTTTCGTCAATCATGGGAACAGGGTGGTTTTCGGTCAGTCCGAGTCTGACAGTCTCTTCTGTCTCATCCAGAGCAAAATGACATTGGATAATCATCCATCCCAAAACAGCGTCGAAGTATTTTGAGCCAAGATCTTTCTTATATTTGTAAGAAGGGTTGATAAATAATAAAAGAAGCTACCCAATTAAGTCTCGTGCTAAGCAAAAATCGTCATTTAAACTGAAGTCCATTTCCTTCCATTGATTAGCACCGGTATTACAAAGGAATAAGCTACGAATCATTAACTTCTCATTTCATTGCGGAACGATTACAGGGAGTCGATTATTATCAGGCTTTTTGTATCCGCCGGCAGAAATTCTTACTGAATAGAGGGTCTAAGAGGGTCACTTTAACAGTGTCATTGTATGAATTGCGATTAATTTATCCTATATCTAATGCCTGATTATTGGAGGAGATCCAATTTAAGAATTTCATTGCAATTAACATTATGATACCGTTAAAATAGCCTTTTTAAGTCCCTTAGGTCGCGGTTTCTGTAATTTATTGATCACAACGGGTATACGTTACGACCCATATGTTGGTATTTTGCTGAAACTTTTCGGTTATTCACAAAGCCTTTGCTCAATACCTGGTAAAAATATATGGCTACTAATATGCGTTGACCAAAGACCATGCTGCCGCATTAGGATTATTGTCTGTAATGATAGTTGTGTTTGTCATAAATAAAAGAAGTATAATTAGTTAAGAAACTGTACTAATAAATGCAACTGGAGGTATTCCACTAAGGGCACCAGGCAACCTGGCACCTGCGAAAAAAAATGACAGGAGCCTTATGTCGAATAAATAAGGTACCAGTAGCTTAGGTGCCATTGTCAGGCGGGTGTCCTAAGTGGAATACCTCGCAACTGAGGTCTGTGACTGTAAATGTGCGGATTGTGACTAATGAGATGGTTTATTGAGGCTAAAATCTCATACTACTTAATATAAAGTCGGCCCGCTTTTAAAAGATTTCCTCAAAAAACCAAATCTAATCAATAAAATATGAGTACCAATTTTATAATTGAGCTTTCTATAAATATCAATCCCAGGGTTTGCTAACAAGAGCCAATAAAGGTAATATTTCTTCAGCGGAACGATTAGTTTTTTCTTTCACAGAAACCGCGCAAAAGTCATTCGCTTCTCCGATATTTCGAGAGAATGGAACTCTTTTTGCTAATAGCAGCGTCGAAGTCTGCTATTGTGATCTACAGCTATCGACTAAGTGGTTATAAAGCCGCGCCAGACGTCCATATTAAACTGAAACTCGCGTTATTACTGACATCACTCCAATATCGATGAATGATAGCTATATTTGTAACATAGAGATATGAATGAATGTTCAACTTATACAATTTAGACAAAGATGGAGAATTTCAAGACTCCAATATCAGAAATCGAAGATAGATTTGATATAAATTCTGAAATGAACGTTCCAAAGTTATTTTTATTGATATCGATTTGTTAATTCTTGTGGGAAATAAAGACATCTCTCAAGTTTTACCTATTGATAACAAATATTGAATGTCTACAAATAAATTAGAGTGTAGTTCTTTATTAAGCTATATTAAAATAATTATGTTGACATTGACAATACATTACAAGCATTGTTGTAGTCTCACAATATCAGCTCGCTAACTAAATAGATTTGGATGAAAGCATAGGGATAAAGCGAGACTTGGATTAACACATCGGTTTCCTTGAGTGTTTAAGACCCACCTGGGTGAAACGCTGATAAAAACTAGATGTAACAAAAGTATTCTATGATTGCAAATCATTGTCCTGCCAGTTCGATTTCAAAAAACAATTATTAAACACTGCCCACATACTTGTTAAAATGTCTGGTTCATAAGGTTTTGAATGCCCGTTTGAATGGAATTTAGAACATTTCTAAGCCCAAATTAGCTGCTAGCGGTCTGTTGAATTAAGCGTGATGACGCTCTCCCGAGTACGATTCTAACATCTCATTTAACCAAATTGGTTAAACCGTTTGTGCTGCACATAGTATCCACATGTGTAAGTACTACCGACTAGCAGTCAAACAAATACCTTCTACCGTGTAAGCTTGCTTGTAGTCCGGTTAACTGAACGAAAATGATTGAATTCCACGGTGGAATTTACAAATAAAAGCAACCTATTCAAAAGTGCACCAAGTTGCAATTCAAATGTTAACGAGAACGTTTGTTTGTTGCAGGAGAGAGCATGGAAAATGCTAGGAGAGGTGAACAATGACAGCATGTCCCCGCCGCGAGCGATGACCCTGCAGGGCGCCGAGGGTCGCGCTGCGGCCGCGGCGGCGGGGCGCGCCCCCCCGGGCCCCCGTGCACACTACATGCCATATTTTATAGAAAAATTAACGCTTATTAGGCTATGTCTACAATATCTACGGGTGATATCACGTTTTTATCAAAACGCTGCCGCCTCCCTGCCGCGGGTGCGAGTGTACTTTAATTTTTCAAAGCGTCCGCTAGTCAAATTAAAAAGTGATGTGAATAATATGTTTAGTTTACGAACTAGAACAGTGTATTGTGATATTAAAGCGTTGTTAGTGAAGACCTTAGTGCAATTATTCGTTGTTGCCAAGTGTGTTGTGTGGCGGCGGCGGTGTCGGGGCGGCGGGCGCGCGCGGACGCTGCTGGTGCTGTGGCTGAGCGGGTGTGGCGGCGGCGGCTACAGCGAGGGCCGGCGCGATGGGGACCTCCATATTGGCGGCATCTTCCCCATGGAGGGCGAGGGCGGCTGGCAGGGCGGCCAGGCCTGCAAGCCTGCCGCCGAGCTCGCACTCGCCGACGTCAACGCGCGCTCTGATTTATTGTCCGGCTTCAAATTATACATTCACAGCAACGATAGCAAGGTATGTTTCATTCATTAATCATCCATTTACCAAGGGAGTCGATAAATTACTTTCATGTGCCAATACGTGTGTATTGTATGCGACAATTTATGAGTTTTTTTTCCAATTTTCGGTCGCTGTCGTAAGTTGGCATTATAAGCTCTCCAAATTCATATTTAATCTACTGCTGAAATTGGGTCTTATGAAATAAATTTACTTGGTAACATGAAACTTAATTATACGTAGATAATTTAAGTTCGTCAGCGTAAAGTTACGAAAATGCCAATTATAATTCCAATCAAGTTAATGTGCATATCGTGTCGTCACCTCGCGCTCCTCATTCAGAATGACAAGTACCGACGTAATGGATTACCAAGTTGACTCCCACCCAGCTGACTGCGGACCCTCTAATTAACAAAAAGGGATCGTATTCGTATCAAAGTGGACTGCTCTCATAAATCCAAAGAATAAAAATCATAGGCTTATAATATTGCAACCGAGAGGCTGAAACTGACGTTACATTCAATTATTGAGAATTTATGAATGGTTCAGGAAGAAAATTTTATTGGATAGAATTTCCGCGACGGTTGAAGGTAATTTCCCGTTTTATCGGTTCATACCTATTCAGGACTAAATTGACGATTCCGATCAGTTCGACGTTGATAACGTGGCGATTACTGACGGAGTTTGAGGAGGGGAAGTGATAACATAATAGGGAGGAATTATAGAGGATAACCTCAAGAGTCGTTATGGTAGCAAGTGAAGAGGCTTTATTGAGGTCGGGCGTTACACGGTGTCGAATAAATTAATATAGAGCATAAAATTTCTCATTATAACATCTTGATGAGAAAATAATTTACTGAGCGTAAAATGTTACATTATTACACCCGAAACCAGGCATCTTTGAAATAACTTAGTAATTCTCGTGCCGTGTTGTTCACATGAAATTAAATTAACCCCATCCCTTGCTTTAAACTACATAATAATTAGGATTATAATACCTTATTTAATCGTATTAATATGCACGAATCCATTAGTTTTTTTTTTTTTGTTTTACGTGGTATAATCATCAAATGAGTCCTCCCACCCCAGGCAGGGCGGGAGGGACTGTCAGACTTGTATTGACTAAAATCCACGGTGCCCTTCAATAGCCTTTTATGTTCCGGGGTCACGGTAATGAAATAAGTCCCGCGACCACGAATGGCCGACCGATACGTTATAGGGTTTTTCCTATTTCATATTTGACAACACCAATGAGAAGGTATCGTTCCTTCTTACGATGTTATTTTAAAAACTCATGAATTCCAAAATGATATAATAAAGATAACTTTATCATATTCAACTCAGCTACTTTCGGTAGGGTCCGTTTTTTCGTTATCCAATTTCGAGCTCACTAACAAATAAAAGGCCTCTGTCTATTCGAATTTAAAACTACAACATAATGACCTGTGATGTTAAAAAGTGACCTTAAATAAAAATAAAAAAAACTAGATGTCAAAATTATTATATTGTCAATTAACAAAAGAGGGCATTCGGTATCAATTCTGGCAGAACACGTTTATATTTTTTAAAAAAAGAACGTGTAAGTGCTCGAACCTTTTTTCAATATTAAAAAAAAAATTAGATATGTCATTGCATATTTGATAGTCTTTGAAGTTGTTACCTAAATAGTCCATAATCTGGATTAAAACATAGGATTTTTTAACGGTTTTATTGTGTAGTGAGTAATGAGTAAGTTTACCCATCAAATTATTAATTATTTATAGTTAAATAAAATCCGAACCTATCCACAATCTATAAACCAATTGTTTTTAACCAGCTGCTATACAAATCATTAATATTTTGACGACACATTAAATCAATTTTAAACAAACGTTTATTATTTTATGACGTTTAAAAATATTTCAGGAAACACTGTCATACTGTGTTGCATATTCACAAACTATCGTTCCGTAGTTTTAAAACTACGTGTTCACCATTCAAGTTTTCTATCGACTATTAATTTACCTGGCTTTTATGTTAAACCCCGGGCCAGTCGAACATCGGCCATCGAAAATTGAATAAAAAACCCCAACTCCGAAACAGGGTAAAGCTTTTTACTGGCTACCTAATTACTTTACTCTCACGAGAAAGTAAAACATCGCTTCATAAACTCAATATATTACGGGCATACAGGCTTGCAGGTTCTCCATACTAAGGGTTATCGAATCAGATTAAATGGGCTGCCGTAATTATATTTAAGTAGACCTTTCCCTTATCTGGTAATGTGGTCAAGTTCACTAATTAATTAAAAAGTCTCCGCTCTGATTCGCGGACTATTTCGCTCCCTTGATTACGACCAATCAGGGGCCTTTTCGGAACCCAATTAACTAATCGTGACACGATAAACAATTGCGTCATTCATGAATATGAATGTACATTTCCTTGCGAATTTCGATGGTCTATTTATTTTATGTTTTAAGTGCCTCCTTCAGAGTGAGAGAAGATTCGATGGCTGTAATAGTTGAATTGTGAAATTGTATTGAAGTATGAAATAACTTTACTTATATAAATATGTATAGTAGAGTTGTACCGACCAGACAGTTTGTTGTTGTATATTATACTAATGAAAAGTTTATTGTATCTTAATAAGTTAGGTACTCATCTCACTCTCTCACTGTAAGAAGCTTTGACCTCAAATTCACTTTTAACAATGTTGTTCTCAACTCTAGGGGAAAGCTATGGATTCTTTATTCGTCCTTATAATATTCTAACAACAATACCCATGGTTGAACCAGTTCAAATTCAGGCCGTAATACCACGCAAGTAAAGTTGTCAAATGTCTAAGATACAAACTATTTGGTATTTCAAAATGGCCAACCAAAATAATCACAATTCACATTCAAATTGCTGAAACAGAGCATATTTACCTATTTCTCATGTTTGTTCATTAAGTTAGTTAACGAACGTAGACCAACAAATCATTTACGCGCTTCACACCCACTTCAAACTGAGCAGGATACTGTTGTTTCTACTGTTTGCTAAACAAGGTCCAATTAAACTCATAAATGTCAACTATGATTGTCAGTGCGAGCCAGGCCTGGGCGCGAGCGTCATGTACAACCTACTGTACAACCCACCACAGAAGCTGCTCCTCCTAGCCGGCTGTTCAACAGTCTGCACCACCGTCGCCGAAGCCGCCAAGATGTGGAACCTCATGGTTGTAAGTACATTATTTACTTTTAAAACTTCATCCAACTTAAATCCCTATTGGGATGTTCGGCTTACCCAAATCTTCTAACATTTCGAGTTACCAAACTCAATTTAAGGCTATATAAGTTTTGAACAACTTATAATTTAGGGACACTCTTAAATATTTAACACTAACAATCTTTTATTCAAACAATTTTATCGCTTTCCAACCCCGACCTTTGGGCCTGAAGTTTTCAGAATGGGTATACATTTTTGACACATGTCCACATTACAGAGATTTCTCGAAGTTTGTTCTTTGGGGAGCAAGGGATAAAGTTTTCTTGTGCCAAGTCACAAAATTATTGACTAACATTTCTAGTAAATATAAATTCATTATAAGAGAAGGACATCCAGAGCTAGCAAGTTCGCTAAACAAAAGGAAACATTTTTTTGTTTACTTGGGACTTCAAGTGGTCATAACTTAATGACCTTCGGTTAGGTTATACGTGATTCACGATTACTACACGAGCCGACTATTTCTGATTAAGACAAAGCTTTTGGAAATATGCCAAACCATTTGCCTACAATATACTTATATGAAAGCTCTAGGCTCAATGCTTTATTTTTTCAGCGATCTGTATGCCCGGGCTTTAAATCAAAACAGTCTAAAATACGTTCGGATTCTAATAAGTGAAAAACAAGTGAATGATATAAAAAGCTTCATGCACATAAACGAGGGTCAGCGTTGGGAACATTGCCATAACGTGTTTTGATTGGTTAATGGTGTACAAGTGAATCCGAAGGGCCGTTTATGAATATTAGGGTTGGTTAGGCGAACAAGGTTTTTAAAGTAACGAGTTCAGTCACGCTTGTTTTTGGATAACTGTTACAGTGGAGTATTAATTAATTAGATTGTTCAACGTTTAAGAAATTACTAAACAAGTTGACGATGTTAGCGAGCCGCTGTTTTAAGTGAATTTTCTAGGAAAATGAATTCTGTTAACTTTTATTCGGACCATAAGCTTTATACTTCGGTCTTCAAGACGTAAATAACAAACTCCAAACAGAATCATTTTTCAAACCGAACTGGAGAATGTATCCTTATATTATTTTGTCAGTCCCATGAGATCCGAAGCGTCGCGTTCCTACGAATATGCGCAAAGCAATTTTGGATGTGTTATGAAATCGCCACATTATGTTCGGTTGTGACATAAATTCTGTCAAGTGTAAAATGAATTCCCGTAAAGAGGGTGGCGGAGCAATTATTATTTTATATCTTTAATGTAAGGGCTAACCTGCTGATCAAATGTGGGAAATCGTGACTTAGGTTTAGTAGTTTAATATTTTTTGTCTTTAAAAAATGAATAGGTATATTGAAGAAAATGGAATTTCGATGTTACGTTTCTTTAACTACCCGTTTGTTTTAGCTATGCTATGGCGCATCATCTCCGGCGCTCTCAGACCGTGCCCGCTTTCCCACACTGTTCCGGACGCATCCATCAGCCACGGTACACAACCCAACGAGGATCAAGCTCATGCAGAAGTTCGGCTGGTCGAGAATTGCCATTTTACAGCAAGCAGAAGAAGTCTTTATATCAGTAAGTGAAAATTTAGCCACAACCACGATTTTAAAATCAATAATCCAGATGAACCGCAGTATCCGCTTTGTTCTCGTGCAACAAGCGTTAAAAGATAGAATGAAGGTTTACATAAGAAATAGAGAAAAGTAATTGTGGCCGCAACGAACCGGGCCGAGTTTGCGTCTCCGCAGCCATGTCTCCCTTGATAAAACGTTTCCATTTTATGGGCAAACTTAAATTTATTCTCCCGTTTCGAACCATTTCAACCGCCATAATAGATTTCGATGCTTAGGGTATTGTAAAACGAGATAGATGGCACAAAGGGAAAACACATTCGTTGTTTAGTATTGTTACAAACTAACGCGCCTTCGTCTTCTACATGTGTTATCTTTACATTACATTAGCTTTCTATAATTCAACCTGTGGAGCAGTGAACACGCCGATAATACGGAGTGATATGACGCCGAGTGATTATGTAGGGGTACCATATCGTGTCGGCTGTATCCACCGCTTGCGTGACTTAAATTGTTCGATCGGCAGTTGTTCGTATCGACATCGAGTGGAGTATGACACGCTAAGCGCTTTGTTGCCGATTGACAAACGATCTTCGTGATTGGCCTTCAGTGGATCGACTACGGCTTCAACTTCGTCGTGTATTGGGAACCGCTGAGGCGACTTTCTGATCTTCACAAAGGTCTGCATTTTATTGCTGAGAGTCAAAGAACAAATGAGACAAAGCACTATGATCCAAGTATCGATAACCAGTAAGCGGAGTATTCGATATAACTTGCGGCAATAAGAAAGGCAGTATTCGCTGTAACGATGTACGAGGGCCAACAGTAGGAAATATTGGAAATATTTTTGATACGTCGCGGCCTAGCTATAAAATACTGTTGCGTTAGAGAATAAAATATGAGGGAAGTTTATTTTAAGAAACTCGCAGAAAAACAATATCATTACCAGTTCTTCGGCAACCAATTTTTAGACGTTCGCAATACTCACATAAATAAAATAACGTTTTTTTAACATTACTTAAAATGTCGCATCAGTAAAGTATGTTACAAAAACTTAAAATAAATCAACCTTTTAAAACATTGTTACTTTGCTATTTTTAAAACAGTTTTCCTACATCAGACATTATAGCCCGAGTTACGACTTAACAATCCATAGTAGTAAACAGGCGTTTAGGATTGCCGGACGTATTAAACCCTCGCAGAACGTGTAATGTAACAATGGTTATAAAAGGAAAATAATCGCCCCCGAGTGAGCTAGGACTACAATGCGTCTTGCATGATAAATGGACATAACTGGACATTTTTTACCTCTATGCGACATCCGCTAGCGACCTATCTCACTGTGCGCCAATTTTAGCCACAATATGAAATTCAAAGGGTGAAAATATATGATACGTAGTACTAGTATTTACTGAATCCGACTGTGTCGTATCTTCTCGAATACTTTCATAGATGGAACGGTATTTATTCAGGCAGCGCGGCCGTAGCAGGAATAAACGAATCCAAGTGAAGTCGACTGAAAGTGTTTTCTGTAACAGATATATTTATATTGAGAATATTTATGAGTAGCTCTCAGTTCCATGCGTGTTTATTTTTATCTGTTTATCGTGTCTCCGAGCCTTTGTTTGTGTTATAAAAATAAGATATTAATTTTGTGGCGCCATGCGGTATTATAAAAATGTTGTTGAAACTCATATTATGACCATGTGGAAACGATTTGACGATTACTTACTCTTTTCATTTTTATGTTCACTCTGAATTTTATATCGGCGTTACATTATGATGAACCGGTTTAGAACTCTCCAACTTTGTCACAATTATTAAGTGTAAAGTACTTGAAAAGCTTAATAAATGCACGAACATTCAGAGGCGTGATTAATATAGATGTAATGTCGTCGCAAACTTGAGCCTAATCTAAATAAAATTCACGAAATGTCCACCTTTTAAGAGGTACTTAGCCTTAATTCCTCTTAAGAGAAAGAGGTGGACATTTAATAAAATACATAGCTTTCGTCCTACAATAAATCTTTTTAAGTTCTTTAAGAGAATGTGAAAATGAAATATTATGATGTAGCCGTAGATTTATGCATTGAGGCTGTAGGCGTTTTTGTCAGGTGAAAGCACGTATTTATATAGCGCACGCGAGCATAACGAAGGGTGTGTATAGTGTATAGTTACCCGCAATGAATGGAGCGAGGCCTTTCACGCTGGTTTCAATGTAATTAGAGCGGCCCCGGTTTTTTCTGCATAAGTGGGTTTGAAGCGTTCTTGCGCTCCTATTTTGCTTTCACCATGGTGAAGAAATATTTTTAATAGAGTTTACGCACATAAACACAACTGACGCCCCAAATATTTGTATAATAAAGGTTTTTCATTTACGTTCGTATTGACGGAGATCGGAGCAAAAACCCTCAACGATCCAATTTACATACAAACACTTATTCCGAAGCCACTTTAGTACTCAGGATTTGAGGAGTTAAGAAAATTCAGCTCGACTCGAATTTCCTTTGGAATAAGGCTATCGAGTAAACTTGGTACATGTGATTTTTGAACTGGTGATTTATTTACTTTGGGTTTCAATTTAGGCCGAATGGAATTCAGTGACGCGTGTGGTTCCACTGAAACATTAATAGACGTGATGTCAATACTGTCGATAGAGTGCTTGTGGGAAATTGATAAACATTTCGATGTTGACGATTTTGGTATTGGTTATTTAATATGAGTTATTCGGCAGACTGTGGAAGACTTGGAGGCGCACTGCAAGAAGGCTGGTATCGAGATCGTGACGCGGCAGTCGTTCCTGTCGGACCCGGCCGATGCAGTGCGGAATCTGCGGCGGCAGGACGCGCGCGTCATCGTCGGCTTGTTCTACGTGGTCGCGGCCCGGCGCGTGCTATGCGAGGTCTACAAACATCGCCTCTATGGGAAGTCTTATGTCTGGTTTTTTATTGGTAAGTTGGTGAACTTTCATTTTTGTTTTAATTACTTGCAAAGTACTGATGGCAAATTAGGCACATCCTCCTTAAAATGTAAATTGATAAAAATTTCCAAAAAACTGGGGAAAGGGCCTCTGAGAAAACTTATGTGTGAAAACCAAAAGTTGTTTAAATTCTAAAGGAGCTATAATGCACCCACAGGAAACAATGTTATGAAAATTGTATAAAAGCTTGAAGGGATTTCAGTTATTTGGAGGTAAACCCCGTAAATAACATTATCCGAAAAATCCGGTCTCCGGGCACTGACACATAAGCGAAAGATCATCCTTTTTCACGGAAGCACCAACACGGCTCGCCATTATTATAATTTCATAAAATGCCTACACAAACAGGCTGGTTTTATTCGCTTTGTGCTCTGTTGTGTTGTGAGCCGGGGCACGTGGGAACTACGTTCAAACGTCACTAAATATTGGAACTGCCATGTCAAGTATAAGGGTGCCTTTCCACCAGAGATGCAGCTATGCTGTGAGAATTTAAAAGCTGAGCTACGAAAGTATGTGACTGTATCCAATGATGCTACGCTATGTAGCGGTGCAAGTCAGATGTGCTATGAAGCTGCGCCACCGCAAATGCTGCGCGAGGAAGATGCGCACGTATTAGTAGCACGCATGCATAGCACACATCCTTCCATTTAAAAACACATCTTAGTTGAATCCGTTTCCACCAGTGCTATGCTATGTGCACCAATGAATATGATTGGTGGATATCAAACGCATCGATATACAGCACATCTTTGGTGCAAAAGCAGCCTATATCAAATCTACCGGCATCAATTAAGTATAATTAAATTTTAAATGAACCTGCTCCTGAAACTGTCTCATTTACTGTGTTTATGAGGTTAATAAGTTTTATTAAGCCAGACGATGTAACATCATAAATATTTCAGCTATTCGAAATTTCTGTTCTTCACTAAAATGTAAACTGCACAAGGAGGTTCCCAGTTTAGAAAAGTGATAAAGTTTATGGCTCTTTTAAAATTTACCGATAAAGTATCTCGCGCGTTCAAAGCTAAAATATATTCCGCTAAGAACTGCAATTTATCAAAACACATTTTCCAACTTTGTTTTAAAATACTGATTCTCTGGAAAAAAATTGAAGAATTTCTTTAGATTCCACATTGTTAGAGGTTCTAGCACCGCTATAATTCTTATTCCCGGAAATGGCTTATGGTGGCCTTCACAAAAAAACACGTTTGCATTCGGCTAAAAATAAATACGACTCCGACGTTGCGTATCATATTTTACCTTTTCTTACTTCGTTTCTTTTACGTTTCAAAGAAATTTTGAAAGTGAATTAGGAAACTTAATTACCAACCGTTTCAGAGGATGACATAACCATCAAGAATGCGAAGACTACTAAATAGGAATATGTTTTATTGGCATCGGGTTAACATTCTTATTTTATGTCATTTGGGCGAAACATAAATGACACACTCCAGCCTAGATCCAGAAAACTGCTTAATTTTTGGCAACAATAGTCGGCCGCAATATTTGTAGCCTCTAAAAATTGCAAAACAAAAGAATAGTTTCATAATTCCGGCCATTTTATTCAAGTGACTTAATTTAGCCGGGTCTCATTCCACACGTGCTGAAAATATCGCAATAAGAAAATTTAAATAAAAGACCATGTCATTAAAACGAGCAATGGCCGCGTAAGTCATAAGCGTTATAAATTGTGAGCAATATTATGAAGGGAATAATATGAGAGTGGCAACGTTCGTTGTTGTGGCTCACGAGGTCGCGGATACAACTCATTTACACGTTGTTTATGAAGAAGGATAAAAAGAAATACGACGCTTTACCAAAAACGTAATAACGAAAATGTACTCTATGTTATTTTTTATTAAGCCCGTTTAAAAATAACACCTCGAGCTACGCCTTGGAAATAATTGCTGTGTATCTAAGGAGGCTCATCTTGTTCTAAGCGGTAACACGGTTATAATAATTGTATTAACTAAGAGGCATCATTTATTTTTGGAAATTTTGTTTGCTATTCAGATTATATTGTTTCCATAAATTGAAAATAACATTTTTTTTTAAACTGTAGGCTTTCACTTTGCGTTGTAGTTTTTTTCTACTAGGCAACCTCTTTATACCTAGCTTAGATATTTATTAATGAATTTCCCCGATGAATCCTGAGACAAACCACAGTCAGTGACATAATGGAAGTGAGACAAACCACAGTCAGTGACATAATGGAAGTGAGAAAAAAATCTTAGATAAAGTGAGGAACAGAGGAGGAACGGCCGTTAACGACACTCCAGAGACCAATAAAATAAGAAGGATATTTTTTAAGGAATGCGACTCCGAAGGTAGTTTAAAACAGTGGGTTTGTGTGAACACAGCACCAGGTCGGTGCCCAGTTAATGACACTAATAAACAAAACATGTCCCTAAGGATAAACTTCGGATTAATGTATTATTCGTTTAGGTAAACGATAAAAAAACAGCCGACAAAGAGAAACGAGAAAGTAATTACAATTTCAACAGATAATTTAGCAATGTTTTGCTGTAATACATATGTTAATAAGCACATTTTAATGAGCATGTAGGTACTCGTTTACATACAAATAAAACAAAAACAGAAAGCAGTAATTAGACATAGCTCGTTTGAAGTATAAACAACAAAATAAACTAAGCTGTCCTACCCACCTAGTAGAACTTTCACCATTGCTTTTTAATATGGCTCGTAGGATTACAAAGCGGAAAGTTCCAAATAAATTTTAGTCTCGTACAATTTGCAACAACTGCTATTTTTAAACAAAATTCTAAAAGTGGACTTAAATAGCCGAATATTCGGCGAGAGTAGTCGTTGTAATATGTCAACACGATATAAAAGTTTGTTTAACAGCTTCCCAAGTTCGTTCCCCTGTAAGGCAGTTTCTGGTCAAATTTTGTACTTATTTCATTTAAATTATTCACATTGGCCCTTCTCCTGTGGGGCGACAGGAGGTTAGCATGAGGCTGGCAGAGAGTAAATGTTTTGTTTTGACCTGGTACAAACATTTAGTCTAAAATCGTTATAATGAAAACGGAGTCGCAATAAACCCCCATTTGTGTATTCATGAGTCCGAGCCCACCGCGCGCCGCAGCACCACACCACACCACAGCCCGCCGTGACGGCTGTTTGGGATGCTGATTGTCTTTTGAATCAATTCTCATTAATGTATCCAATTTAGGTACATTTACATTCCTCTCCTGAGCTCACATTGATTTAGTATAATGAGGTATATTCACGCCTACATTGGCAGCGCTGTACTCTCAATAATGAGTAGGGCGTGCCTCGGTATTATAATTCTGCTCAGTTTGGAGTCAGCATATTTATGTACTGTCGCCGTGATCAGTGGTCCAAATTAGTTCAAGGTGGGATTCTCGAGGCTCAGTAGATAAGTGTACACACTTGTACGGCTGGGCTATTGGCGTCCTGCCAAAGGCGCGTCAGCCCAAGTTCGGCAGGTTATCAACGTCCGGTTGACCTTAATATAGGCTCCGAGAATCTTTTCTCTTCCGTAATAAAAATTTATTGCGGCATAAAATAGCCTACTAAGAGATCACTTCATATAAAAATAATCGACACGTTCCCTAGCTTGAGGGCGTGTAAGTTTCGTGCTTGCAAATTTTTATGATGGGCATATTTTCGGTAACGAATCTTCAGATTCCTTTAGTAAAATAAAACAAAATAAGCGAGTTTTATAGAAATTCTGTTCCTAAAATAAAGTCTTGTATGTTGTGAATAAATCGTAAGTTTAAACACCTATTGAGTCTATTGATATAAAAAGAACACGTAATCATAAAACCAGTCGCAGAAGAGATACGACAAAATAAATTGTTGTTTAAAACCTTATTTTTCTGAAACAAATAAAACCGCCGTCAGGTCAGAACTTTGAGCAAATATAAAAATTTAGAACCGGCCAGACTCCTTTACGACACATTTGAAATCTTAGAAAAAGTATAAAAAAGTTATATTGCCACTCAAAAACATTTATCTCGACTTTCATGAAAATACATCGCTTCAAGCAAAGTGGAGATGACACAGCAAACACACATTTGTTCGCATCAGGTTGTACCAACAAACAGGACAAAGGAAATGGATAGAGAAAGGGGATAAATAATGGTCGAGGGTGAACCTAAACGAGGGTAAACGCAAAATAAAGGGAAATAATTTCCCGCTCATTTTTGAATAAATAATTGGCATTATGATAATTTGGTCATTCGTGTTTTCACACTAAGAGTTACGGTAATAAATATAAACTTTATGTAAAATTGCATTTCAGCATGACATACCAGTTATACGATTACGCTAGCAGAATTAAAAAATATATATTTTAATGGTTTACTTATAGGGTATTTGAGAGAAAAAATACGAATAAGTCTAAATACCCGTATTTTTTGCTTTTGTGATATAAACCAAAATTGACAATGACACAACACTTATGATAATGACGCAACACAACCGTTAAAAAAAACTGTAAAAAAATTGCTTGTGACGCCTTGAGCCTTCACTCTCGAATTTTAATGCATTTTATCTTTATTTATAATATTCTTAGGCCCTTCGTACACAAGGCGACTCGGGTATCCGATACTCCAGTCGAATACCTAAGTCGCGCGACTCTAGTAGCGCATGATCCGTACACAGCGGCGACTCGAGTCGTAAGACTCAAATCGTCTATTCTATACCATTCTATATTCAACCTTAACAATACATAGTACAAAACACAAAATGTACATCTCATTGCATAAATTAAAATGCTGTTTATTTCAAAAATGGCGGGCGCATTCCAATTTCAATTTTTTGGAATTAAAAATTGGCGCGCGAGAAAAACGTATTTTCACGCAAAAATATTGAGAAAGAATATGGTTCACAATTTCGCCGCATGATTCTGCTACAAGGTAGCTCGATTTGTTTATGCTTTGACTTTCATGGTGGTGACCATGGGTTCAATCCCTAGGCAAACATACAATTTTCTTTTTTCCTGTTTATTTTTTAGAGTTTTATTCCTTTTTTTTTCTAGGTTTTTTTTTTATAGTTTATCTTTTATTTGCACTGGAACGCTGACGCGCTGACTGCTATGCTGATGACCGTGGACAATTTCAGATTTGAATAGGATTTTATTTTAATGTTTTCGTTTTCTTAACTATTTTTGTCGTATGTACAAGTACATGACGAAGCCAGGTTAAAGTAGTAATGTTTGTAACGAAACCATAATAATTTATAAAAGTGTATAAAGTTTGACACCATGCTCGATAGATGGCGTTGTCGTCGAGTTAGATCGCGCTATCGTTTGGTTACATCGATTTAGTAAAAGCAACTGTGGTTTTATTTTGAACTTCATTAGTGTTCACATAAGTTCAATATTCCAACATTACCAGTTCTCGAGCTTGGTAGTAAACAAGTAATATAAGAGTCTTAGGTATCATGCTATGTGCCAATAAACATTTTTTTAAACCTAAGTTTTAGAATAGAACCACGGTAGAACTAAGTGTAATTTATTTTTCATGTTACTTTCTTTTAACTTCTTTGTAATTCTTTAATTCCTTCATTTTTTCTATTTATTTTGTATAAAATGTACAAAAAAAGGAATTGTCTGTTAAAGTAAGTAGGTAGGTACTATTTTTTAATTTGTTATCAGTGAAGTTTACAGTTTTATTTATTTTATCTAATACCTAATCACTTTTAATTTTGTATGTATTTTTCCCGAGCTAAGCTCAATCGACCAGGGGCCTTAGTCAAAGAGCATACGACAGTAAACGACAATCGTTATCGTTCATCAGTCACCAATACATTTTCAACTTTATACCCCAGCGCGTAAAGTTGAAAATGTATTGGTGACTGATGAACGATAACGATTGTCGTTTACTGTCGTATGCTCTTTTACTAAGGCCCCAGGTACCTATTATTATGTAAATCACTAGTTATATTAATCATTACAAAAAATAAATTCCGGCCTGTTAAATCAACGGCCATTCCTATTACCGCCCAAGCATAGGTTTTCCATAGTAATGACGGGGCCCCCTCTAGAGAGCCAAAGCTTGCCGGGGTCGCGGGACTTATCCCATTACCGTGACCCCGGAACATAAAGGGCTATTGAGGGATACCGTGGATTTTGATCACTACGAGTCTGACAGTAAGGGTTGGGAGGACTCATTTGATGATTTTAAAACGAAAAAAAAAAGCTTAAGTATTCCATAATCATCATCTGCCTAGCCTATTCCCAACTATATTGGGGTCGGCTTCCAGTCGAACCAGATTCAGCTAGATATCAGTATTTTACATAGAGCCTGTCGGACCTCCACAACCCAGTAACTGGGTAATACCATACCCCATGGTAAGACTGGTTGTCAGACTTTAGAGCCTCTGACTACCAGTAACGACTGTCAAAGATCTATAAACGACAGCCGGGTCCCACGGCTTTACGTGCTTTCCGAGGCACGGAGGAAACTCGCTATGACAGATGGTCACCCATCCACAGATCAACCTAGGCAAGCGCGGTTTAACCCAGAAGATCGGCCTGTGCGGCTGTAATTATTTAGTCACGAGCTCCTCATAATATACTTAGAATATTATTTTGAATTTGACAAGCCTGTTAGTCTAGTGGTTAGTGGCCCTGACTGCTATGCCTGAGGTCGTGGGTTCGATTCCCAAGGAAATTTAATGTTTTTGTGATGAGCAGGATCATTTTTGTTCTGTGTCTGAGAGTAATTTATCTATAATATTTATGTATTTAGATAATAAAGTATGTTTTTCAGTTGTCTAGTACCCATAACACAAGCTCTGCTTAGCTTGGGACTAGGTGACGTTCTGTGATACTTATGGAATATTATTATTATTAATTGTAATGAAACAAACAAGGATATTTTTTTACTTCAGATACAAAGATGTTTAATAATAAAGTTTGAAATAATACTTTGATACAAATTTTTCGTCGGTTATAAATCGCGCAGACTTGGGTATCCGCGATCTTGATAAATGGAGTCGCGCGTGGCTAGAGTCGGCGACGCATCACCAAAATAAGCCTCTAAGGATTTGTATTGCGATAGTCTCCTGGAAACCAAATCGTAAGGCATCGGAAACTTGCGTAGCGTTGTGTACGAACCTTCGTACACAACGCGACGCAAGTTGCCGATACTATAGTTTCGTAACTACTCATGACCTGCGGAAAATTCGAGGTATTAAATTTTTATAATGCAATTTGATGTAACGACATAGACACTAGCGCCCCGTCAAAGGGTCATGATGGGTGGTCAAGATTATGAATTTATAAAATGTCTGACACATGACTGTGACGTCAAAATATATTTTTAGGGATCCGTAGGTTCGAAAGAAAAAACGGAATCTTTATTAAATACCTAAGTCGTGTGACCGTCCGCCCTTCACAGTTAATTTTCTGTGAACTTTTTTGACCGATTAAGTTGTAAATATTTATCTATTGAATACATAGAAAGAAAGAAAGAAAGAAAAAACGTTTATTGGCACACGCCACAAGTGCACACGGTACACCAAGAAAATAAAAAATACTCAACATTTAGAACAGTTAAGTAGGTAGGTATGGCATTTCCAAACATATCAGTTCCTATTGCTCAAATGTCTTTCTGTATTATCTCCGAAAATACTGAGTTTATTTGTAATTATGAAAAAGATACAAATAATAGAAGTCCTTTGTATATAGATTACAAGAAATTTTACAGTAGTCCTATGATCTTAAAACAACATAGACATCGCAGGGACAACAATGAAAAAAAATTGTAAACAGCATCATGAATGTGACATCAAATGAAAATGCTTATTTTGAGGATTGTAAAAATAATACTTTATTCGTAATCAATTTTATTCAATTAAATATATGTAAAAAAAAAACCTCTCTCTCCCAATTTTTTTATTAAACTGCATACCCAAATTAAGATGTATTACGAGGATTGAATATTGAGTGAATATTTTTTTAACATTTTAAAATACTTACTTTCCAAAAGTGATTCAAGAATATGTTACGGAACCCTTTATTGTGTGAATATAATTAATAATGGTAAATAAATTGTTCCGCCATCTTGAAAGTCGCAGAAACTCAAGTAGCGGCGATGTCAACAGATAGGTAGCGCGCGATTGGCGTCGTGCGTCGCGAGCATGTGTACGAACGTATATGGATTTCTATTGCGAGAGTCGCCTGGATACTGAAGTCGTAAGGTATCGGAAACTGGAGTCGCCTAGTGAACGAAGGGCCTAAGGCCCTTCGTTCGGTATGCAGTTTAATAAAAAAATTGGGAGAGAGAGGTTTTTTTTCTATTTCATTGAATAAAATTGATTACGAATAAAGTACTATTTTTACAATCCTCAAAATAAGCATTTTCATTTGATGTCACATTCATGATGCTGTTTACAATTTTTTTTCATTGTTGTCCCTGCGATGTCTATGTTGTTTTAAGATCATAGGACTACTGTGAAATTTCTTGTAATCTATATATAGACTAAAAAAGGACTTCTATTATTTGTATCTTTTTCATAATTACAAATATACTCAGTATTTTCGGAGATAATAGATAATACAGAAAGACATTTGAGCAATAGGAACTGATATGTTTGGAAATGCCATACCTACCTACTTAACTGTTCTAAATGTTGAGTATTTTTTATTTTCTTCGTGTACTGTGTGCACTTGTGGCGTGTGCCAATAAACGTTTTTTCTTTCTTTCTATGTATTCAATAGATAAATATTTACAACTTAATCGGTCAAAAAAGTTCACAGAAAATTAACTGTGAAGAGCGGACGGTCACACGACTTAGGTATCTAATAAAGATTCCGTTTTTTCTTTCGAACCTACGGATCCCTAAAAATATATTTTGACGTCACAGTCATGTGTCAGACATTTTATAAATTCATAATCTTGACCACCCATCATGACCCTTTGACGGGGCGCTAGTGTCTATGTCGTTACATCAAATTGCATTATAAAAATTTAATACCTCGAATTTTCCGCAGGTCATGAGTAGTTACGAAACTATAGTATCGGCAACTTGCGTCGCGTTGTGTACGAAGGTTCGTACATAACGCTACGCAAGTTTCCGATGCCTTACGATTTGGTTTCCAGGAGACTATCGCAATACAAATCCTTAGAGGCTTATTTTGGTGATGCGTCGCCGACTCTAGCCACGCGCGACTCCATTTATCAAGATCGCGGATACCCAAGTCTGCGCGATTTATAACCGACGAAAAATTTGTATCATTTCAATATAAGTTTTATTTCAAACTTCATTATTAAACATCTTTGTATCTGAAGTAGAAAAATATACTTGTTTGTATCATTACAATTAATAATAATAATATTCCACAACTATTACACAACGTCATCTAGACCCAAGCTAAGCAGAGCTTGTGTTATGGGTACTAGACAACTGAAAAACATACTTTATTTTCTAAATACATAAATATTATCGATAAATTACTCTCAGACACAGAACAAAAATGATCGTGCTCATCACACAAACATTAAATGTCCTGGGTGGGAATCGAACCCACGACCTCAGGCATAGCAGTCAGGGCCACTAGCCACTAGACTAACAAGATTGTCAAATTCAAAAGAATATTCTAAATATATTATGGAATACTTAAGCTTTTTTTTACGGGAAAAATCATCAAATGAGTCCTCCCACCCCAGTCAGGGCGGGAGGGACTGTCAGAATCGTAGTGACCAAAATCCACGGTATCCTTCAATAGCCCTTTATGTTCCGGGGTCACGGTAATGAGATAAGTCCCGCGACCCCGGCAGGCTTTGGCTCCCTAGAGGGGGGCCCCGTCATTACTATGGAATATGTACCTAAGCTTGGGCGGTAATAGGAATGGCCGGTATTTATTTTTTGTAATGATTAATATAACTAGTGATTTACATAATAGTAGGTACCTGGTCGATCGAGCTTAGCTCGGGAAAATACATAGAAAATTAAAAGTGATTAGGTATTAGATAAAAATAAATGAGACTGTAAACTTCACTGATAAGAAAGGGAAGGGGAAGAAGAGAGGAAGGGGAAGGCCAAAGAAAAGATGGATGGATTGTGTAAGTGATGATATAAATGAAAAAGGAGTAAATGATTCGGTGACGTTTAATAGGGGAGAATGGAAGAAAAAAACGTGTTGCGTCGACCACAAGTAAAATGTAATAAGGGCTGGAAGATATAGGCGGAGACCTCTCGCGCCCGGCATTGGTTTCGGCCATGCTGCGTGGCGAGACGGAGTGGGAAGCGGTTGCCACCTTCTGCGAAGCAGTAATGCTCGTGAAGGAGGTGGCGGGCCGCGAGAGAGAGGACAGCGTCCTCCCTCCGCCCCAACCGCAGTAGTACACGCCCACGGCGTCGGACGTCGGCAGATGACCTCCGGCCACCGTAGGCGCAGGCATGCGGACAGCGAGTAAAGAGCAACTCGCTGTCCGACCATGGACCATGCCCGGGTCGACGGCGCGCCGTGTTTCACGCGCACCTCAAAGAGCTGTCAGCAAAATGACAAGGCCCCCTCACAGAGGGCCAAAGCCTGCCGGGGTCTCGGGACTTATTTCCATCACCGTGACCCCGGAACATAAAGGGCTATTGAAGGACACCGTGGATTTTAGTCAGTACAAGTCTGACAGTCCCTCCCGCCCTGCCTGGGGTGGGAGGACTCATTTGATGAATTTACCACGTAAAAAAAAAGGGCAGGAAGATGATGATGAAACTTCACTGATAACAAATTAATAAATAATACCTAGTACCTACCTACTTACTTTAACAGAGAATTCTTTTTTTTTGTACATTTTATACAAAACAAATAAAAAAAAATGAAGGAATTAAAGAATTACATAGAAGTTAAAAACAAGTAACATGACTAAAAATAAATTACACTTAGTTCTACCGTGGTTCTATTCTTAAACTTGGGTTTTTTTAACCTCATGGTGAAACTGATAGAAAGAAAGAAAAAACGTTTATTGGCACATAGCATGATTACCTATACAGAATTAATGAAATCAAAATACTTAACCTACAACTCTTATATTAGTTGTTTACTACCTAGCTCGAGAACTGGTAATGTTGGAATATTGAACTAATGTGAACACTAATGAGGTTCAAAATAAAACCACAGTTGCTTTTACTAAATCGATGTAACCAAACGATAGCGCGATCTAACTCGACGACAACGCCATCTATCGAGGATGGTGTCAATTTTTTTACTTTTATAAATTATTTTGGTTTTGCTACAAACATTACTACTTTAACCCAGCTTCGTCATGTACTTGCACATACGACAAAAATAAAGTCGTTAAGAAAACGAAAACATTAAAAAAAATCCTATTCAAATCTGAAATTTTCCACGGTCATCAGCATAAAGCGCGTCAGCGTTCCGGTGCAAATAAAAGATAAACTATAAAAAAAAACCTAGAAAAAAAATGGAATAAAACTCTAAAAAACAAGTGAAACACGAAAACAGAAAAATTCTATGTTTACCTGGGGATTGAACCCATGGTCACCACCATGAAAGTCAAAGCATAAACAAATCGAGCTACCTTGTAGCAGAATCGCGCGGCGAAATTATGAACCATATTCTTTCTCGATATTTTTGCGTGAAAATACGATTTTCTCCTGTAGGTACACGCGCCAATTTTGAATTACAAAAAGTTGAAATTGGAATGCGCCCGCCATTTTAAAAATTAACAGCATTTTAATTTATGCAATGAGATGTACATTTTGTGTTTTGTACAATGTATTATTAAGGTTGAATATAGAATGGTGGCCGAATAGACGATTTGAGTCTTACGACTCGAGTCGCCGCTGTGTACGGATCATGCGCTACTAGAGTCGCGCGACTTAGGTATTCGACTGGAGTATCGGATACCCGAGTCGCCTTGTGTACGAAGGGCCTTAGTTTTACCAAAAACAAAACTACGTACTTATCCATTATTTTTAAAAACTCTGACGGACTGATTAGATTAGATGACGGATGAATTAGATGTTGTAAGCATATTGCCTATATTAGGATGTCTAACCATAGTTATTTATCTCTAATTTAAACTTCATCAACAGAATAAAACACAGAGAATTCTTCAGCATTTCCGTTTATTCGCAAAATTTTCGTGTTGGCTTCGGGGCTAAAGCAGATTAAAAACAGTGACTCGATTGCCGTACCGTGCAAGTCATAAAGGTCAACGTAGAAATTCCGAGGGACGTATTAAACCCATTTAATGTGTGAAATCAATAATACTAATTGATACGTTTTATCTATAGAGCCTTAATTGATTGAACCAACTATAAGTAATGATTTCTGTTGGGTTAAGAAAGCTTCTTGTCGCACTAAGTAATTAAAATCACTATTTAATTTTCCTAATACTACTGTGACTACTTTCTATTGACGAAGTTTTTAAGTATGCGTTTAATATTTTTCTAAAGTCCCTTTAGGTAATAAGGTTATTAAATGAGTAACTTATTTGATTTTCAGTCGGTGAACTGTATAATACCTCCTTTTTGGAATTCGAAAATGCTTAAAATAATAACGTAAATGTATTTTGTCAGGTTGGTACGAAGACAACTGGTTCGAGACGAATTTAGAGAAAGAAGGAATTGACTGCACTCCAGAACAAATGCGGGAGGCAGCTGAGGGACACTTGACTACTGAAGCTCTCATGTGGAACCAGAACTCCAATCAGACCACCATCTCCGGGATGACATCTGAAGATTTCCGGTAAGAAATGTTTATGAGTAAGAGAGAATCAGCAATATGTAGATCAGGCCCAAAAAAAGAGCTTTTGTAATATTGCTACGACAGAATAAATAAAATATTCAATTTATTTATTCAACCAGTCAGAATACCCTTAAAAGAAAGAAAAACAAATCCATTTTCATACAAAATATTCCGACAATCTTGTTATGTTTGTAGACGTTCAGCCGTCATGTGCGTGACTATAATTTCCTTTGAACTGTTGAAAATATATAAACTGGAGACACGTTTTCGCGATGCAATCCAAATAAAAGTTATATATACGGTTAAACATAATATTCTATTCTTTCATCGTCGCGGCGACACTTCAAAATGAGAATGCCTAGAGATATGCGATATCGCGAATCGCGGAATCGCGTCGGGACTTTATTGTTAGATCTGCGTAACTTTACTGTTTTTGGGATATTCTTTGTAGCCCGCAAAGATAATAAAATATGCTTCAGTGAACGTTAGCATAGTAATTGCGCGAAATGGTGGAAAAAATATAAAGTGGGGAGGCTGCGCATAATACGTTGTTCTCATATCTACGTCGGAGTGCTCTTTGTGATGGAATAGAAAAGACTTCTAATAGCAGACGGCGTGAAAGACGACCCTTACACGTAATGAGGTACCCGGTGTACCGAGAGCGACTCGTTTTGCAAAACGTAGCTACTAAACTATACGGTGTTGTAATTACTCCCACTTTATGTCTATTATCCATCTTACTGCATTTTTATGGACCTAAATCTAGATACTTTTATTAATTAAAATCAAACAAAAGTTTTAATTAAACATTACAAATTGTTAAATGTTAAATTACAATTTGTAACAACAATATTTTTATTAATAATAACAAACTGTAAGCTTTTGATAATAATTTCGTACAATTTGTATTTAGAACAATTTAATTTGTAAGAGGTTTTATATCAAAATAATATAAAACCTCGTTTAAGAAGAATTTAGTCTATGTATTTCTTTTTCATAAAACGAATCTATCGAGTCGGTGGTAAACGTCAATGGAGCTCTCTTGTTTTTTCTGGTTTTACGCGGCCGGTCGGAATTAAGCTGAAAATGTTATAATATTAATAATTAAGGAGAATAAATAAGTTTCTGATTGGTATTAAGGATTATTTATTTCATTGGAACCCTTCTGATCTATTATTATTATAGTTCAGAAGTGGGATGAATGAATATTACTTAATATTCTAATCACGCCCGCTAGCGTTGGAATATTGGATTTAAATCGATCTGTAGATCGATTGGATTGTATTGATACATAAGGACAGGTTAAGTATGAAGCCTAAACTCGGTAAGTTGTATTTCAAAATTATATGTATGTATTTTTTTTTCTTTTCTCAAAAATTAAAGGAAAATCAATTTGATGGAAATCAGTACACCTTGTTTGGTGATAATAACTAAGAAGATGTGTTGTTTAATGAAAGATTATCTAACTGATGTCGTTGATTTTAATGTTATAAGGTACCTAACCTTTTGCATACAAGAAGACGTAATTTTATGAATAGGTATTCACATTAAAAATATTAAAATGTCGGTTAAAATATGATTACAGACTTAACTAAAATGCCGAGGAATAGCGGAGCTACGCTCTCGTGCAGCCGCAGTCGCGGTCGCGAGAGGCGATTGAGCAGCAGGAGCAGTTCCAGTACGCGGCGCCCGAGTTCTGTGCGGACCAGTTCAAGGTCCTTGAGCCGCGCAGGTTCCAGAGGTCGCACGCCAAGGAGACGCGCGGGTTCTTATAAGAGCATTGAGCGTCGTATGCGACGTCGGTCCGAGTCGCGACGTGTGAGAAAAAGTACGCGGTCGCGTTCCCGATCTGCACATTCGAAGAGGGAGAGACGGCGACGGCAGCGTAGCAGAGGCAAGGTGAGACAGAGATCCCGTCATCACAGGACAAGTCGAAGACGACGTGAAGCTGTAAGTCCGTTATCATGTTCTAGCAGCGTGGATGGTAATTTGAATGATAATAAAGCTAGTATAGATAAGACCTCTATAAACAAAACTGTGAATGATCCTAGTTTTAGTATTCATGATGTCATGGAGTTAATTAAATCACTGCCCTCGTCAGCGTCCCATGCTCAAAACCATTTTAATATGTCGACAAATGCAGTACCAGAATTTGATCCTGCTAATAAGGAGCAAACTATTGATTTATGGATTACCAAAGTTGAGGAATGTGCAACCTTGTATAAATGGACTGAAACCCAACAGCTTCATTATGCGTTGCCTAAATTGACTGGCGTAGCAAAAGTGTGGTACCAAGGTTTAACTTCATTAAATTATAGTTGGTTGGAGTGGAAGGATAAATTGACAAAGACATTTCCCACAGTTCAGAATTATGCACAACTTTTGCACGAAATGTTGGATCGGAAGGTTAGAGATAATGAGACATTAGAAACTTATTTTTATCATAAAATAAGTTTACTCAACCGATGTGATATAACTGGTAAGCGGGCTGTGGATTGTCTTATATATGGGTTAGAGGACAAGGGTATGCGACTAGGAGCTCAGGCTGCGAACTATTTTCAACCTGAAGAATTATTAACTTATTTTAAATCTATTAAGTTGGAGGATATAAGAGATAGAGCATTTCGTCAACCGTTTGAAAAAAAACGCTCTGATAACAACAATGATAATTCCAAAATGACTGGTAATATAAAATGTTTTAATTGTAATGAGGTAGGTCACCCCTCTTTTAAGTGCAACAAACCCTTATTGACTTGTAATATTTGTAACAAACTTGGGCATCAGAGCGCAAATTGTAGACGGCTTACAAGAAACGGTAATGAAGGTAGTAGAAATACTGAAAACAATAAAGCAATATTAGAAGTGAAATTAATAGGTAATTTAGATAATAAGTATATTATTCCTGTTCAAGTTAATGGCAGAACAATGTCTTGCTATGTAGATTTCGGAAGTCAAAGTACTTTGATTCGAATAAGTGACTTTATATTACTAAACACCGCTTACAATAAAAATGATCTGCCAACATTAAAAGGTTTTGGCAATTCAATCATAGAACCTATAGGTAAAGCAGTGGTCCAAATACAAGTACAAGCCGTTACAACAACCATAGAAGTATTAGTGGTACCTGACGAATTACTTAAACATGCTGTACTTTTGGGACACACTTTCACCGAGCAATCAGGTATAATTATTATAAAGACAGACGAACATTTAGTATTTCAAAAAAAAACCTGATTCATTAAATAGTACTGAATTTAAAAACTGTAATAAAATTAATTTGGTTGTAGACTCTAATATAATTGTTAACTCTATCAATATGATACCAGTCAATATAAAAACTGATATCACCATAAAATTTTACGTAAAGGAATGTGTAAGGAAAATAGGTCAGAATTGTTATTTTATTATGCCTGGATTATATACAGTTTTGCAAGGTAAAGGTCACGTTTTAGTAATAAATTTAAATAGTAACGAAATCAAATTTCAAAAAGGGGAATTATTAACGAGAGTCTACACACAATGGAGTCGTTTGACAAATATGAGTGTGTTAGATTTTATGGATTAACATTATTTTATGTTTTAAACTTGTGGAATTAATGATGATTTTGATTTGATTTGAAAATACGTATGTAAAAATCTACACACAATGGAGTCGTTTGACAAATATGAGTGTGTTAGATTTTATGGATTAACATTATTTTATGTTTTAAACTTGTGGAATTAATGATGATTTTGATTTGATTTGAAAATACGTATGTAAAAATCTACACACAATGGAGTCGTTTGACAAATATGAGTGTGTTAGATTTTATGGATTAACATTATTTTATGTTTTAAACTTGTGGAATTAATGATGATTTTGATTTGATTTGAAAATCTACACACAATGGAGTCGTTTGACAAATATGAGTGTGTTAGATTTTATGGAATATGGCAAAATTGCGCAAGGAGGCTTAAGGCCAAGGATTTGAGCGCTTTCTCTGTAGATTTTGATATGGACAATTGGACATAGATATGTTGAAAATAAAGATAAATTAGATTTAATTAAAAGTATTTTTGTATTAATTGATGGAACAATTAATCTATAAGATGGCCGAACGTATAATGGTTATTAACGTAAATTAGTTAGCAAATGTAACAATTTTGTATAAAACGTTTCCCTATTCTTTATGAATAGTAAAATATGTGTTTGAGTTTTGAATTTTTATGATTGTTATTTGTTTTAAGTTTTGGTATTAGATCTGTTTGTTACTAATTTCTTTGAATATAAGTACATTTCTGGCATTATAGTGTAACGAGAGGACTCGTTATTTCAGAATGGCCGACTGTAAGCTTTTGATAATAATTTCGTACAATTTGTATTTAGAACAATTTAATTTGTAAGAGGTTTTATATCAAAATAATATAAAACCTCGTTTAAGAAGAATTTAGTCTATGTATTTCTTTTTCATAAAACGAATCTATCGAGTCGGTGGTAAACGTCAATGGAGCTCTCTTGTTTTTTCTGGTTTTACGCGGCCGGTCGGAATTAAGCTGAAAATGTTATAATATTAATAATTAAGGAGAATAAATAAGTTTCTGATTGGTATTAAGGATTATTTATTTCATTGGAACCCTTCTGATCTATTATTATTATAAAACAACCTTGTAATACAAGATTTGAAATATAATCTAACGGCGTTATTCACGGAATACAATAAGTAATTGCTAGCTGTAGACTAAGACTATAATTACATTTTCAAATTGAAGCTTATAACTATTTACTAATCACACAGTAGCTTCAACGTCTTGCTCTCTATGTAATTGTAATTTCGGGGATATAAGCGTATTTTTATAAAGTTAAATAAATTCTATATTATCGACTGTTTGACCAAACATTTTTATTCATACTCAACGTCTCTTAACTTCAGCCCGTATTTATGAATAATTCCAATAAGTTGAGCTAAAAATAAACACTTTGATCTAAAATTTCGTTTAAACAGTCGCACGACACGCAAACTATTTACAGTATTATCAGTTTCTGTTTGGCTAAGAGCTTTGAGCTCGGGGTCGCTAGCTGGTCTAGGATAAGAATAATCCCCTCAGAATTCCCCACTAAATCCTCTTATGTAGGCTTTCCTGTGCGGTAAGAATTAATGGGTTGGAACGCAAAATAATGTTCCATTGTATTCCTTAGGGATTTGTGCAATATGCTGTAACAACGTTCATTTGCAACACTTAATATTTCAAAGTTGCTGCGGTCCCAATCCTCTCATATCCTTTGCTGCACACTTCTTAGAAAAAGTAAAAGAATGCGCTGCCGTACATCTTATGAACAAAGCTAAGTACTGGCGGGCTCTCTCCGGAGGTTTCACAGTAATAAGCTTTTCATCGTAGTTGCTAAGCGAAAGAAATATATGTTGATATAAATACACTACGTCAATGCATCTGTAGTATCGTGAAACCACTCATATTCTTGCGAACTTAGAGACTTAACCGACGTTATTTATTTCCCTTATTATGAAACATGAACTGAAACATTAGTACAAATACAAAATGATTCATCTACATATTTACATGCCATTAATATTTATGTAAAAAAGCTTTCTAGCTCCGTCCACGTTATATAAAGGAGACTGGGTTATGGAGTGGAAATATTTTTGCGAGCTCAATAGATCCAAATCTTTTTGAACAAGTTGAAGCACGCTTTATTCAATTCACGACGGAGCTACCACGCTTAGTATTGCTTCATAACGTACCGTGACTTAGAGCGTGAAGAACGATGAATTCATAGAATTCCAAAGCTATTTTAGGTCAATGGAACACGACATGTTATTCAAATGCATTTTTGTGCCTTTCCAATGACATTTGTGACTGTCGGCAGCTATTTTTGTCGCCATTAACACGGCAACGCCCGAATAGCTTCGGGCGTTTATATGAAAAACACGACTGTAAATAATGAAAAGAAGCACGTTTTTGTTCAAACATGTTTTTCAATCTCTTTAGTAACACGCCAGCAATCTAATGATAACGTCGAAATAAAACACTACGTAATCAAAAAAGGATACGGAATCCTTGGTTTATATTCGTTCAGAAGTAGGCCGTCTGATTTGGTACAACGAAAACAATGTTTTATCTAAACAGATCGCGACTGAACGAGGCTTTGCGCGAAGCTGGCTACGACATCGACGGCGAGAGATATCCGGAGGGCTATCAAGAGGCACCCCTGGCCTACGACGCAGTTTGGGCCGTTGCCCTGGGTACGTACTCCTGTTTTATGGACAAATAAGTTATAAGAAAAACTTTGGCTCAGTTTTGTGGCTTTGTTTTGCTTGTGGCTTATAAAAAATGTGTATTTCTTTTTTTGTCTTTTTCTTTTTTCTGAATCTATGTGATACATAATGAGGCTCTACGAAATTATGCGGAAATAATAAGCTATGAATAATGTAACAGAAGAGCTGATTTAGATTTTCTATTAATCGCGAACACGCAAAAATACTATAAAGATAATTTTCCGACAAAATGTTAGGAGCGCTTAATTTGATGAATAATGAAATTGTAAGCGGCTTAATTACTTAATAACGACTGAGTCATCAATACTGTAATGATTATTATTTTAGTACTTCGATTAACAAAATCAGAAAAAAAACTTTGATGAAAATCATACCTTCTTGAGATATTATATCAGATGCCTTTGGGGTTCTTAGAGGCGGCTTAATTAATTCCAACACCAGAGAGTGGCCATATCCTTACCTGACAAAAAAAGAGAAACAACTAACTTGTATTCATACTTCAATTACCGAATTCGATAAACTGACATGCATTAAAGAAATAACGCGAGCATCGTGAGATAGATACATATAATTTTAGCACAAAAAAAAATTCACGCACAGCCTTCAAAAAGACCTAGCAGAGTAGCGATAGAAAAAATACCCTCGCCGCTCCACTCGCCGCAAAATTCGTGGCGGAGTCCTAATACACTCCCTTTGTATCGTCCATTCTGGATATACATACATAAACTCACGCCTTCTTCCCAGGTAGGCAGAAACTACAAAGCGCCACCTCCTATATTATGTTGTACAACAACATTAACAGATATAGCCAGGTTCAAAGAACTAAAGAGTGCACAACAATGCAACCCTAACTTACGTAGTAAAATCCAACAAATGTAGTGCTCTCGCAGCACAATAGGTGGCGCCTCGCATCACGTGCCACATTACGTGCCAACACAAGCTAGGTACGTGGGACCACGCGGGGTACCCCACCATCACTATTGACAACTCAGTACAAGCTATTTTTGCTTAAGGGCGCGTAACCAGAAAGTTGGCAACGTCGCTAACAGCTGTCAAATTTTTACAAGTTTTAATTAATTTGACAAGTAACACTGTCATTGTTGTGTATGGAAATAAGACATAAAGATCTGTAGTGCACTAGAAAAATTATATACGAATGCAATTAAAACACTGAATTTGATGTTCTAACCGTTTAAGGTGTATAAAAGGCATTTGGAAAGTTTCCAAATGCTTTTTCTACGTCTAAAACTATGTATTCAACGTACCGATATTAATTATTGCATTTCCTAATCAATTTTTTAGTACACTACAAAGCAATATTTCTTATTTTCATACAGTAAAGGCGATGGTATCAAAATTCACCCAAAGTCAAATTGTGATCGATACGGTCAAACTGTATGCCGATATATTCTCTAAAATTATCTTAATAATCGTACCAAGTTTCAATATCCTAACCCATGGGATATCGAAGTTATGGGCTGTCAAAGTTTGCAGAAAATATCCATCTTGTTACTTGAGATTTCACGTTTGTGTTGCCAAAGAAGTCATGCTGCCGATTATATCGCGTAGCAACGACGCCATAGATGTTATAAAACGTTACTACACAAAAAAAGTTATAATTAATGAAAAACTTGTTAATATTTGACAGCCATTTACGACGTTGCCAGCTTTCAGAATACGCGCTCTTAAATACAGTCAGCAAAACAGTAAGGTATTCAGGCAGTAATTTTGAAAGGGTTTTCCTGTATGCTATATGCATGCCATATGCTTTACGAATGCACTTTTTAGTCATATGCTACATGATACAAAGAGTTTGGTAAGCAGACACATTTAAACTTTTTACACATCATTGGAAAACCGTTACATAACTGCTGCCTGCATACTAACGGTTTTGCATATTATAAGAAGTAGATTGCTTGCACCAAATGCCAAGGTTTAACATAAAGTTATAGAGGATTTCGAAAAACGTTGAAACGCTTCAAATAATTCACTTTTTTGTAAAAAAAAAGTGGGGATTCTGTAAAATATGATTATGTAGTTAACAAATTTCCAAATAAAAAATTGTGATATAGTATCCAAGTAATGTGTTGAAACTTTATTCTTTCTGATTTCAAAGTTGGTCCGTACTAACACTTCATATTGAGCTTAAGAAGATTCTAGCAAAGAAAAACTATGTTGTAGAACTGAAAACACGCACAAAAACCTATCTTGATAAGCCTAGAGAAAGTCCTACACTTCGAGATTTAGCCAAAGCTAGCTAGTGTGTCTAAAAATAAATAAAAGCTTTCGTAAAGAACAAGACACTAAATTTCAGCTTTCAGCTCACATTTATCTTTCGCAACAATTTGGTTCTTTGAACATTTTCCCGGTCCATATTAATTTACCTATTCGCGGTATCCTACACTTGAACGGTTTTGTTTTTTTCATCTTCTGGTCCGTGAATCAAAATCATGACCCTGAACAAAGGGCTTTTTGAAATGGCTGGGATGTACACTAATACGGCTCCAAAAATATTTCATACGTCTGCCCGGAAACAATTTATTTTATAACTCACCGTACCGAAATTCAATCATTTCGCCCATTTTATTTATGTTCTCGTGAAACCTTTTAAGTGCCATGAAACATTATATATTGTCTTGAGAATTAGGTACAATGGCGTTCTATTATTCCTATTTTAAAAGGGTATCCAAAATTGCTCTCTTCCAAATTCTCTCAAGGTAACAAAAGTGGTAGTACACACGGTGATCAAAATGCGCGAACATGAAATGAACCGTACAAAAGAAAAAGATTTTTGCCAGTTTGAAACACTGCGAGCAATTAAAACGCGCAGATATTTCTGCCTAAAATACCAACGGGAACAGTCCCGTAGCCGCGCGCCTACGCGCTACGTGCTACGGTGCTACGGTGCTACGAGCGTAGCAGTGCCTGGTGAAGGTGAATACTATCCAAAGCCGACAATGCAAGTAGGCTATTTGAAATACCGACGTCCGCCCAAACACCGCGAAATTCACAAATACCGCGAAAGTTCATAATACCTATTGTTGAAATACCGACGTCCAAAACACCGAAGTTCAAAATACCGAAAGTTTTAAATGCGATAGTCGTTATTAGCACAAGGACATACGTAAGAAAAAAAGCGAAATAAAGATTAACCTATTGTTTTTCCCTCAGCTTTCAACAAAACCATGGAAAAACTAGAAGAAAAGCGGTCTTAGTTTGAAAAACTTACATACACGAACAAGAAGATTGCCGATGACATTTACGAGGCAATACACTCACTTCATTCCTCGGGCGTATCGGTAAGTATTGCTCAGGCACGTATATATTAAGTACCGCAATCGCTTGTTAACATTCGTATAAATCACGAAAGTGATACTGCAAAATAATAATTCCGTGGAATCTTAAAGTTTTCCATAGTTTTTCATATCTTTTTTCTGACCGAATAAAAAGCAACTGAAAGTTATTCGAGTACATAATTTTTGTCTAAAAATTATTACATTTCTCTCTTATTACATTTTTAAAATAATTATTTGTGGCCCTGAAATACAGATAGTGATAGACGACGACGTATGACGAAAGCATCATCTGCCTAGCCTTTTCCCATCTATATTGGGGTCGGCTTCCAGTCAAACCAGATTCAGCTGGATATCAGTATTTTTCATGGAGCGACTGCCTGTCGGACCTCCACTACCCAGTAACTGGGTAATACCATAAGTACCCCATGGTAAGACTGGTTGTCAGAATTTAGAGCTTCTGACTAACAGTAACGACTGTCAAAGATCAACAAGTGACAGCCGGGACCAACGGCTTTACGTGCTTTCCGAGGCACGGAGGAAACTCGCTATGACAGACGGACACCCATACACAGACCAACCTAGGCAAGCGCGGCTTAACCCGGAAGATCGGCCTGTGCGGCTGTAATTATTTAGGCACGAGCTCCTCTCGTATGACGAAATAAGAAACCAAAATATAAAATATTGTCATCCACCAACCATGACTGAGGCTGCGTGGTATTATTTATGGCCTAGTTTTGTAACACAATAACATTTTCGTTTTGTAAAAAACAATTTTTAAAAGAGTATTTTCTACCTTGGTCGTGCCTCTATAGGAGGAACTATGTAGGACTCACTGAGGTAAAATATCATGACATTGAAAAGGTTTTCACTTATAAAGAGGTTTGTTCCTGTTTCCTACTTCTTCACATAATTATATACGCTTAAGCTTGTCTATCTGTACAAGCATAACTGGTGAACGACTGCAACAAATTGGTTGATTCTTATTTTGTTGTGTTCTTTGGATAATTTTTGTTTAACTATTAGTGCCGGGAAAAGGTTTGTATGTAAGGAAATATCCAAAAAATCCCTCAGGTGAGTCGCTAGTATATTAATAAAAGCTGGTTACTTATGTCTAGCTAAACCTACATAACGGTAAGTACAGTGGCATCCATAGATAAAACTAATTACTTGCGGTAACATCAATAGCATGAAACGACTGCAATTAAAGCCATAAAATTTATTTATGACTAGTTTTTGCTCTCAGCTTTACCCGTGTAGCCTTCGGCTCAAGAGAGATGTTTATGGCTAAATGTTCATAGCTAGTGGTCAGAGATTTACGAATACAAACCACAAGTAGGTACTAACATAGAGTTTTTTTTTAAAAGATGCACAATAATCTAGTTATGTATCAATAAGCTGCAAAACTAATTATGCGTATTTTTTTTATGTGTTGTACAATCATCAAATGAGTCCTCCCCACCCCTGGCAGGGCGGCAGGGACTGTCAGACTTGTACTGACTAAAATCCACGGTGTCCTTCAATAATCCTTTATATTCCGGGGTCACGATGCGAAAAGCCCCGCGACCCCAGCAGCTTTATGCTGACGCTCTTTGAGGCGCGCGTGGATGCGACACGACGCGCCGCCGTCGACCCGGGCATGGTCCATGGTCGGACAGCGAGTTGCCCGTGATTAATCTGTCACTAATACAGTTTTATGAAATAATGGACACGTATTTTTTCTTTTAATTAAATCAGTGAATATTTACAAAAACAAATCGCTTCAAAATTCGAGATAGGTCTTGTGACGTCAGAATGCACGAAAGATGACAGCACGGTATGGCGTATTATGAATTTTAAAAGCCCCCTTGATCAAGCTTTACATAACTATAGAGAAAACACAGCAGAAAACACATTTTTTTGGTAAACAAGCCTATTATTACAAGCACTGGATCAGTGTCGCCTCATCTCAAATCAAAAAGATTATTTCTATAAAACTCCATAATGCAACAGTAGCACACACTTACCGTAATAATATTACTTTGTCTGTTACCTGGCTAGTAAAATAAATCGGAAAATTCTATTATTAGATATTTTTACCGCGTCGAAACAAAATAAATTAAATTACTTCGCCTTTGTGAGCATTTAAGCCTTAGCTAATGGAGTTATTTTCGAAGCATTAAATAGAACAATAGTTAGCAGAAATGTTATTTCCTCCACAGTTATACAGGGTGAATTTTTCAGCTGGGCGTGGATGGCTACTTTCGAAACTATAAGGAATATCGAAAAACGTTGAAAGGAGTCTCGAGGCCGATTTTGACGAAAACTAAAACTGCATCATTAGATTTTAGAAAATTCAAAAATTCTGGTCAGGAATCGAACCCGTTGATTTTGGAAAAAAAATCACACCCTGTATTATTATACCGTTCGATAGTGTTGCTAATAAGGAACAATTTCTGGCAAACTTAAGGAAAACGTATAATTACAAAAAAACTGATTTATCTTCAAGGCAAAGACTGTATTTGAAACATAAGTTACCGTTACTTCTTTAAAATAATGCTATTTTTAGTTCAACTCAATAATGTCGTATTGCTAAGTACAGTGGGATTTTTGAAACGTCAAATCCAGTGAGACATTGAAAACAATGAAATTTTATATTTCGAATAAATTATGGCTCAGTAGATGTAAAGTAACATGGAAAAATAGCAATTTCATAAAAATCAGCCATTTCCTTAAGTTTGCCGTATATGATTACTTCCCAAAATTTGATTCTTATTAGCAACACTATCGAACGGTGTAATAATACAGGGTGTGATTTTTTTTCCAAAATCTGCGAGTTCGATTCCTGGCCAGGATTTTTGATTTTTCTAAAATCCAATGATGCAGTTTTAGTTTTCGTCAAAATCGGCCTCGAGACTCCTTTTAACGTTTTTCGATATTCCTCATAGTTTCGAAAGTAGCCATCCACGCCCAGTTGAAAAATTCACCCTGTATATCCAATTGGATTTTTTATAAAAAAAGTTGTTTAAACTCTGAAACATTAATTGTAGAACTATAGCTACATAAACCATTTTTTTTTTACGTGGTAAAATCATCAAATGAGACTTCCCACCCCGGGCAGGGCGAGAGGTACTGTCAGACTTGTACTGACTAAAATCCACGGTGTCCTTCAATAGCCCTTTATGTACCGGGGTCACGGTGATGGTATAAGACCACCACGGTTGGGGCGAAGGGAGGACCTTGTCCTCTCTCTCACGCGGCCCGCCTCCTCCTTCGCGAGCATGACTGCTTCGCAGAAGGAGGCGACCGCTTCCCACTCCGTCTCGCTCCGCAGCATGGCCGCAACCAATGCCGGGCGCGAGAGGTCTCCGCCTATAGCTACATAAACCATAGTTAAAATATGAATGAGTAATAAAATCTTTTTAGAGAAACGTATACATTATACATAACAGTTATAAGTAATCAGAGAAACTGTACTAATAGTAGTCATTTTTCACTGTAATGCCTCATCCATCGACATTTTTTCGATACTGAAAGTAATTTCATCGCCGGCAGTAACGGGATATAAGCTATAACTCAGGCAGTTATCATCGATTCATCACCATAGTCGAAATGATCGTAGTGGATTTATTTATGTTATGCTGCTGAATCTACTTCCATTAGAAAATTTGTGCCGGCAGTGATAATGGCTAAGCTATTGGTTGCTGCACTGCGATTTGTGAGTTCAATTCCTGTACGAGACAAATATTTCTATGGCCTAGCTATAGCCATCTAAATCTAAATCATAAGAACTGTCTGGCCATATCTGGTCAGATACTTTTTCCGATTATGGCTGTTTGTATATGTGAGTTTATTCACGATACATGAGTATTTGGAGTGGATCAGATTTGAAAAATGTATTTAATAACTTAATCTGTCGTAGTCCACTGCTGGACAAAGAATTAGTGCTTAAGAATATTTTAGGAAGTGAAACTCTGTATAAGTAAGTTACAGTTAATAATATAAATAACTAGCGGCCCGTCCCGGCTTCGCACGGGTGGAAGTCCTCTTAAACTCGGTCCCGATGGTTACAAACACAACAAAAAAAGAATTACCCGAATCAGTCCAGCCGTTTTCGAGTTATGAGCTTAACAACACATTTTGCGATCCATTCTTATATTATAAAAGATAAATGGTTTAAAAGTAAATTCTTGAATTAGAAACTCATTTACTAACAGACAGGGGAAGACACTTTATATAGCAAATTATATTATATTATTTATTAACTCAAGAAGGGTAATTCAACTTATTTTCCAACATATATGAACCTACGTGTATTACATATTTAATAAGCTCATCTAATAGTTAAGTAGGTTTCTAATTTCCATCTCATCACTTTTAGTGAAAGTTAAATCATTTCAATTTCACTTTAAATAGTCTGAAGCTGTGTAAATAGACATGTCAATGTTAAATGAGCTACAACATTATTAATTTGTGAAACTAAGAACTTTCATAATAACTTGAATTACCTTAAAATTATTGGGTTCCTGTACATCGTAGAAGACATACGGGTGAAGACCAACTGGACCTAAGCGTTAAGGAGTTATAAGCGCGTCATAACACTCAAGTCATTCGTGGTAGCCGTTGCGACAAATTATTTGGCTTGCTGATCTCCCTCAAGAAAGAGTTTTGGCCGAAAAATATGCAGCATCAGCATTTCGACGTCTCTTAAACTGCCTTAAAAAATTGAAACACTAAATAAAGATAGTTTAAAGTTGATATCTTATATGGATGCCGTGAATAATATGACGCAACGAACTGTGTACTTTTTTTACCTGAGAAACTATCAAATGAAGTCCTCCCGCCTAAGACGAGAGCGACTAACGACTGTCAGACTCCTACTAACTTAAATCCACCTAGTGTCCTTCAATAGCCCTGTACGGTTCAGAGCCAAAGTTACCTGATAAGACACTTCCGCGACACCGGCAGGCTCTTAGGGGGCCCCGTCAGATTAACGAACTAAGAACTTAGGGTTTCAGCAGTTGGATAAACACAGCTAATCAAAAATTGCTTATTACGTACGCTTAAATTACTAATTATGAATAACTTGACTAGAGGCAACATAAAGCCAAAAAAGCGTCTAAAATTGAATAAAAAACCCTTGATTTCAACTACGTCTCTTTACCTCCTAAACTGAGCGTGAAAAACATGCAAATTGCTTTGATTTATATTGTGTTCATTTCTGTAGGGTCTGGTGGCGTTCTCATCGCAAGGCGACCGCATAGCGTTGACTCAGATCGAACAGCTGACTGACAACCACTACGTGAAGCTCGGCTACTATGACACACAGGCTGACAATTTGACGTGGCTTGAACGAGAGCGGTGGGTCGGTACGTATGACGTTTGTGTATGTTTCAACAAAACCAAGTTGGTTATATGGAGTAAATGCAACTGCCTGTGGATGGCTAAATTCGAAGTGATGAAGAATAGCAAAAAATATTGGAAGGAGTCTTGAGACCGATCTTAATAAAAATGAATATATTTTGCGCTATATCAGTACTTCAGTCAGAATTCAAACCTGAATAATGACACAGTCACAAGTTTTCATCAAAATCAGCCTCGAGAATCCTTTCAGTATTTTTCGACATTATTCATAGTTTCGGATTGAGCCATCCACACCCATTTTGAAGATACATACATAAATATAAAGAACAGAAATATGTAGCTACGTAAGTTAATGTAGGTAATAAGTTTAATTTCAGACGATTCTTGCTTCCAAGTTTTACACTGTGATAAAACATTTTTGAGCAGAAACAGATCACGGTCAGCCAGATGTTGCTAACTTTCCGTGTAAAAGTTCTATAGCTATTCATGAACGATAAAAGCTAAGTTTTTGTTTTTACACAAGTATCCATATTTTAAAGTGAACGTGTCCAAAAAACTATCTAGAAAAACATAAATATTCAGTGTAATACACACCCTGCCACGTTTATTGCCAAAACTGTACGTATCCGTATCTCGAAACGAACATTTTTTGTTAGTGTCATATAAAACCTTCACAACAATTTAACATAAAATACAGTCACATAAAAAGGAGGGCTGAAACATTTCAGTGGAAAAACCGCACACAAAACAACAAAGCAAAAAAAGAAATTGTTATTAATTCCTTTAAAGGAACATTGCCTGAAGGCACTGAAAGCGCGTAGTTCTCAGTATTTATAACAGTCGAGTTACTGTATCGTAAAGTCAAAGCAGCAAAAATTCTTTAGTTAGCAGAACGGGAGAAAATGACCAGTAAAAGGAAAGTACGATTAAATCTTGTAGGTAACGTTCCCTTCGTTTCCTGTATATTGCTAATAGTTTTATGTGTGTTTTACGAGCGTCACACGCGTTTTACTGAAGCATGAAATGGGTTTGTATTTGGGCAGGTGGGAAGGTGCCTCCCGACCGTACGGTGGTAGTTAACGAGCTACGGACGGTATCTCTGCCGCTTTTTGCGTGCATGACCGCGCTCTGCATCGCTGGGATCCTCGCCGCCATTGCACTAATTGTCTTCAACATCTTGCACAGACACCGGAGGTAAGAAACCCTATATATCTTGGTTTAAAGTGCCTTTGTCAACGTCAACCCCCACCCTCAAGTTACTGGTGAAATCGGGTAGTGCATGATATTGTCAAGGGTCTTGATAAGACATCCCACTTAATTTACTCAATGCTCGGAACGTGTTCAAACTAAATGGTTTTTTAAATAGAAACATAATTAATGCGGTCTTTCTTGGTACTTTTTAATTGTTACTGTGAGGAATCCAATTATTTTAGAGATCATGTTTAAAGCTATTTTTCCAATAAGCAATGTTCTCCGCTGTTAACTAAGAAACCAAAACTCAAATTTATCGAAAACAAGTGTAGTTAAAAGAAACCACGCTCCTCGCTGCGTCGATCGCCAATCGCTGTTTTCTCCGGCGAGCGGCGGATTTTTATATGCCAAACGAACAATTTGCGATGAGATGAATGTAAATGATCCGACGCAGTCAAAGAGGAACTCCGATAGTGTTGAGGACGCCATCTTTATTTTATTTTTGTTATGCTTTATTCCTTTCTGAATTATCCTACTCCTCTTCGATGGAAATGAAAATAGAACAAGATTTCACAAGAGTATAAAATGACACAAGGAAAAGGAACAAGAGTATCATGCTGTTTTAAAGTCAAAGTCGATATTCAGTATCCGTTGTGCGCTTACTTTGTTTTGGCTTTTATTACGTGAAACCAATGCTGCAGTCGTTAAAGTTGGTACATTGGGTCGTAATTTTGCTTTTGTTTTGTTATGCTACAGAGCGTACACTACATGTTTTATGTTCAGAGTGATACAGTGGTCGCACCCGGCGTGTAACACGGTGATGTTGTGCGGCTGCTGCATTTGCCTGAGCGCGGCCATCGCGCTGGGCGTGGACGGTCGCTGGGTGATGCCGCAGCACTTCTCGGGGCTGTGCGCCGCGCGTGCCTGGCTGCTCGCTACCGGCTTTTCTATGGCATACGGCGCCATGTTCACTAAAGTATGGAGGGTGCATCGCCACACCACTAAACCTAAAGTGGAAACAAAGGTAATTGGAATTTCCGTGCAATCCTTCGCGTAGATTTTGGGAAGAATTCTAAGTGGCTGTTTTTATGGACCGTGCAGACGTTTACGAGCAATGTAAATAGATACCAACCATATATAAACTGAGAGGGAAGAATTGTATTATATTATTTTACCGTCTTTATCCTGTCTTGTTTATGTCGCTTGTCACATAACTTATATTTGTGTATATCACATTTCTCTCCACACTTTACCCAGACCAAAAGGAAAATGTTTTTTATTTATTACAGAATTAATTTGAAACAGACACGCGTAGCGCTCATCCGGTATTAGCGTTCACATAAATTACATTAAATGTGACGTAATCGTTACCAGAACGTCACTTTAGTATTTGGCACATTCATCTAACTGGAGACAGACCTTGTTCCGATAGACATATGAATGTAAAAGCGAATCCTTTCAACCCCAATACACAATACAATGGAAATTAGATCGTCTTGTGTCACTTTACATATCGAATGTTTACGTTTTTGTTTCCGCACTTCATTGCGTCCTCTGAAGTTTTCCTATAGGACTTATTGAGATCACATCCGACGAGGTCCTTGTAAGCAAATTCGAAGCAAAAGCTTTTCGAGATATCGGGACTTTTTTATTTTCTTGAACCTGATAGGACGCCCACCCGTTGCGTCCTTTAAATATATTGTATTGTTGACTTCTGATTTGGAAAATCCGTGATATTTTCCTTTTCTGAATACAGGATTTCCATCATTTGAATATAATGATGAGGAATTAATACGTTTATAGGATTCAAAGGATCATATTATTAGACAGAAGTACCTACGTAATATTATAGATATCGGTATGAACTATGTAAACACAATTTAGTTTAACGGAATGTACTAATTATCTTAATTGCATTATTACAATGACAAGTTTACACAGTCTATAGGTATATAATTCCCAAGTAGCAAAAGCTTCTATAACCAAGGCGTTTTATCACCAAACAGTGATATAATAACCCTATAATGGTAACTATTGTGACTGCTTGTACTAAAAAGGTGTTTAACAGAGCGTTTTGATTCTATAATATCAAAGAGCAATTAAGTTCTATAAGTTAGCTCTTAAAACGCTTACAGGACCATACAAAAGAATCTTTAAAGTGTTGCACTGTAATAGATATGAAAAAAGCCATTATGGTACTATTTAGTACTATAGATGATCTTACTGACATTTATATGTATCTATTTTGCACTAATAATACGTCAAAATAACTTTTACAGTGCTAGTATCGTAGCAGTATCGAAAATACCATTACAGTATCAATCTGCACTATAAAAGTACCTTGCAAACCCATTACGTAACCTGTAAGCTTCTTAAGAGCTCCTTCAACATCGTTATGGGGCTAGTTATGTAAAAGTAATGAACACACTTCTTTAGTACTAAATAGCAGCATAGCGACTCCTGGTTCAGTTGCTAAATAATTTAAATTCTAAATAGCTCTATTGGTGAGTTTTTGTTACTGCTACGAGACTAAAGCGTGATATAAATGTTCTAAAATCAATAATTAAAGGGCTAATTAGATCTATGCTAGATTTTCAGTACCAATTATATCACTAGTATAAGATGGCTGCTGTTTTCTGCCTTGATAGCACATAAGCAGCACGGCTGGAGCCAATATGTACTATAGCAGCCATAGTCGGGACAAGTCCTTATTTTATTAATGTAAATTTAATTAAAACACAAAAATTATGAGGGCGCATTGTCAAATTTGAAATCAGCATAATGATTTTATCGATACAATTATTTTCGCAAGTGCAAGTTATGGCAGAGTTACAGTGTTTTGTAGTATGTCCTTATTACATATTACGCTAAGCAAAAATGGAAAATGATATTTGTATTTATATTTTGTGTTCTTATTATTTGTATAGTCTATGCTCACGACGACACCACAACACGAACAAAATTGTAAACAAGTGTGACAATAAAGATCACTGGAATCGGTTATGGTGCAAAATAGCACTATAAACATGTTTTGGTTACTCTCATAGTGCAAATTTGTGATATAATCGTTGCAGACAGCACTATTTTAGTACTAAAAAGCGTTTCTCGACACTTTTACATTTCAACTGTAGAGCTGATTTATCACCGTAAGAGCCTTTATGTAATGTTTTTATAATAAATCAGTGATAAAACTAGGGCCTATTTGGGGTTCTGTAAACGTTTACAACACCATTATAGTACTAATCATGAACACTAACTAGCACGTTCTAAAACGTTCTCAGGACTTTTATAGTACCAAATTTTGTTACTTGGGTTATTTAAGCATGATTTGCATTGACATGCTGAAGCATCGCACTTTGGTATAAACCAAAACTTGACGGATGATACTGTGTGACCACTTTTAATGCTCGTAAACAAACTAACAGAAGAAATGTCTTCAAAATAATGTGATATCATAATTTATTTTAATGACGCCTGTGGTGGAAAATATCCATATCAAATGAGTCCTCCCGATCTGGGAGCAGTCAATTATGGCAGGAAAAATTATAATCATTAGAAAATCATTCATTTACATACTAATCTTCTGACAGAAAAAGCGGATTCACGGCTGGAAACTCTACACAATGGTTGGAGGCCTACTGGTGGTGGATGTAGCACTCCTCACAGCCTGGCAGCTGAGGGACCCTCTTGAGCGTCGTGTGGAGATCTTCCCATTGGAGGCCCCGAGGCATCATGACGACGATGTTCACATACGACCTGAGCTTGAACACTGCGAGAGTAAACATAATACTGTATGGCTTGGTGAGTTGTCAAAAAATGTGTATTTACCTAATTATTTTAAAAGGCTCTTTTTATGACTTCAAGATTCGTATATTATAGAAATGTAGCGTTCTCTAACATCAGTCTACTTATAAAAGAAGAAAATATAACTTCAGACAAACAAAATCATAACCAGATGAACGATCTTATGAAACAAATGAAAATCTGCTGGCAGGCGCCATGTTGAGCTGGCTTTATTACTAACAGCATATACTCCAAGCTCTAGGATCTAGATTGTATGTTACTTACGTAACTTCTCGGTGCCTTCCGACGCGTACTTACTACGTCCGGTGGCGTCTCGTACTACAAAACGTGGACATACGCCAAAAACTGTTACAACTGGAAATACAATCTGTATCAGAAACGAGACAACCTATTATAAAAATATTAGAGCATACAGCTGAATTTTTCTAACACTGAGTTATATGTAAAAAAATGCGTGATATATTTTGTGAATATATTCGCTTAAAATGTGGGACACGTATAGTAATAAGGGCGAAACAAGTCACAATTTTTAAAAGTCTACGCAATGGTCAAGTGACTTTTCCAAACACAATTTAGAGTAGTCAGGTACCTAATTTGCAAGAAAAAAAGTGCCAGACTTTGTAACTTAAATAGACATAGCCCTACGTGACCTTTCACAACTTTTTAATAGTAGAGCAGTCGCCAGACTTGGGTCTGTAACTTCATCTTTACATTAAAAATATTTAACATTGTTGAGTAATTTAACTTACTTTGAAGTTGGGTACTAAAAGACGTATTTATAATACAACACGGAAATTAACACTGTTCATCTAATCTATGAATATTGAACAAGCGAAAGTAATTACCGCAGCAGGTATTACGCAATAATGCTACCAATTCTAATCAAATAACATATTGACAGCTGATTGTCTCGCTGCTAATATTGTTCACGATCAATACAACGCGCGTCATTATTGAAAAGGAATGCTGGGAACTGACACGTTAATAATCGATGGAAAATTAGTTACATTAATATGAATGTGTGTTATTACATGACTGACAGTGACCTTTTTGGCTACATGAAGGCTATTCTTACACGAAACCGCTCGCGCGCGTGGACTGGAAGCACCCACCGCCTCTCCGCGCGGTGCACTACGAGTATACAGAGTCTTTCTTTTAAAAGAAACACCTTGTATAACTAGTACATTGTTGTCCGCGTCGACGAGCGGTTAACCATCATGGCAACAGCATATATAATGAGACATGTAACCTGAGATCTGGTTCACCGCAAACCGCACAGACTGCTTGACTGTGTCGTTTGAAAATTGTAATTTCGATAGCTTGAAATGCTGCCAAAAATATCAGCAGCCGTAACTTAAACAAAGTTAAGGATTAGTGAACCTAATAGGGACCAAAAGTGTTATCCTTTTTATACAAATATGAGCAAAAATTACTTGATTCTAATAAAACAATCCGTCAAGGGATTCGTGAATCCAACAAAATGTAATCTCTAGGATTATTTTGTAACAACAATACTAATAAAAGAGGAGCTTATTAAACCACTCCAATCAAGATTTCCCTTTGATGTCAGGCTTCGAGGAAATATGATCAAATGCTTCAGTTCTTGGTATCATATTGTGCGAGCTAGAACAAAGCACTGTGATGCGGCACCGCATCGCATTATTTACTGCTAGTTTCCTGCGTTTGATGTAATGTTACTGCGTTGCGGTTGTATCACGGACTCTTGCGTTGCGGAGTTGCGGAATGGAACAACACTGTCGTGTGTTCTCGGTAATGGAGATGTATTATGCATAATGAGGATGACAGCAGTTTCCCTGTATGCACTAATATTATTAACCAAACTCCGAAACTAGCTAGGTGTCTAATCTCCTAATCGGTTTGCTAAGCTTAGTGATTATTATGCCTTGAATGCTCATGTTCAGTACAGGCATTCTATGTTAATACTATGATGACCTAATGGCGCACAAAAGCGGGTGTTTGCACAAATGCACAAGTCAATAGAAAGGAAACGGTTTTAACCCTTACGAACAACCAATTTTGTATTCACATGTAAATACAACGTTGACAAATGTTGTAAAATGTATCCAAATTCTTTTAAATGTATAAAGCGAAGCTCGCTTGTGGAACATGTTTGCATTGACGTAGAACGTATCCTGTTTGCCTTCAACAACGGATACGTTTCATTTTCACGCATCACTTACTCTAGAATATTCCGACGCGCGCTGCACAAACAAAAATATTGTTGAATCGAACTGAAACGACTTAGACGTAAAACAATCACAGTATCTAACCCATTTTTCATTTTTTTAAATAGGTACTTTGGGACAGCTGTATAATTTGATAGCAACTTTTAATTACAAAATGGACTGAAAGCTTCCCTGGCCCTTAATGCAAACAACAATAATTATAAAAGATGAGCTCTAATACAAAGTGATTTAAACTTAAAGTACCGTAAACAGTAAATTACATTATATAAATCTCCTTCCAAGTCCAGTGCGACTCATTTGCGCTCGTAACTTGGGGAAAATTTAAGTTTTTCTTAAGTTGTTAATAACAGCTGGTCTCTTTGTTATGTTGTTTATGTCACCTTTTCTTTAAAGTATGCGTGTTACTCCTTCCTTTGCACTGAAAGCCGCAAATGCAGCTTAAGAGAGAAAATAAATGTTTTTAATTCCCAGACCGGGGAAGTTAATTCGCTGTAGCAACCCGAGGATTCCAAATTGTTTTCTTCGAATTGGGTATTAACTTTTTTAATAAAGTTGACTCTATCTATATTTATTTGGGTATCAAATTAATAACTAGCCTATGAAAATGAGTAAAAAAATAATGTATACGTCTGTACATTAGGGAGGACGTTTCTTAATCAAGGAAGTTTCTTTTTTCCTCTTTAGTCGCATAAGGAAAAGCCATTTTCAACACTTTGTACTGAACTTGTTCAAACACCCAATAACTTGGCATATCGTTTCAGTCTTCATGATTTACATACAACGATTTACGTACATTAGCAGTACATACAAGTTTAATTTAACAATCTAACGCTGCCACTGCGGCTGGGAACCGCACCTCAAGCGGAGTAAATATAAACCGGAAACTATATTTTTGAGCCGTTCGTGCTTGAAACTTTAGGGCCTTGGGGTCTGACTGATCACAGCCTCTTCAAAGAGATATATCTAAACGACTTGTTGACGTCTTCTGTCACCCAAGGGCAGGCTTTTATCTTGGCCAGAGTCATTGCCATAAAACGAGGTAGCGCCGTCAGTCCATGAGCATACAATAGTTTAGTTTTACTAATTCAGATTATACAGAGTGTTTTGGTCAAGTGTGAGGTGTCCACAGGAATGAGTGAAATTGACCAAAATTTGTTTTAATGCTGTTCGACTCTGTTTCGTGTAAGGATCATTTCATTGTACCGGAAGAAAAAAATCGGGACGGCGGAAGTTGGTCAAATTTAGCAAAATATTTTTTCATACAAATTGTATGAACGAAAAAAAATACCAATTTTTTTATGATGCCATTTTATTTAGTATCTTGTAAAGACCATTTCATTGTATGGGAAGGAAAATTCCCGGACAACAGAAGTGGGTCAAATCTTATGAAATACTGACACTGCTAATACGACTTTATGCTGTTAGAAGAAACATTACTCTACTTTTGACCAACTTCTACTGCTCAGATATTTTTCTGCCCATACAATTATCTCATCCTTACATGAAAGTAAGTCAAACAGCATAATAAAAAAAAATGATATTTTTTTTCGTTCATACAATTTGTATGAAAAAATATTTTGCTAAATTTGACCAACTTCCGCCGTCCCGATTTTTTTCTTCCGATACAATGAAATGATCCTTACATGAAACAGAGTCGAAGGGCATTAAAAAAAATTTTGGTCAATTTCACGCATTTATGTGGACAGCTCACACTTGACCAAAAAAATAAAAACGCCAAAATTATCAGTATCAAAAAAGAGCTAAAGGTTCCTAAGAAAGTTTTCCCTTATCTCTTATGGATGCAGATTTCTCCCATTTGGCCCATTTAAAAGAAACACCCTGTATTAAAGGAATAATTAAATATTATTATATTATGATTATAATTTTAGGAATTTTTACATGAAGGTAATATAAAAACACGATCTGAGACGGACCTACCATGAGTTCCAGTTAAATTTGATTTCTATTTGTGTTCTTTCATTTTTCTCCGTGAAAAAAATACCTCTAGTGCGAACGAGGAACTTAATTTATCCATCAAATTAACGTCAAACTAGTGCCCGTTTATTTACAAAAACGTGAAAATTCGTAATCAGAAGCTTGATCACGAGATTTCCAATAATTCTCACGTTTACTTCTAGCAAAAACAGACGTAACTATACACCTATACATCTTTGTTCCAGGCGTAATGTACGGCTACAAAGGCCTAGTTCTAGTATTTGGCCTGTTCCTCGCGTACGAGACTCGCTCAGTGAAGGTCCGTCAGATCAACGACTCGCGCTACGTAGGCATGAGTATCTACAACGTGGTGGTGCTGTGCCTCATCACAGCTCCTGTGACCCTCGTGATCGCCAGCCAGCAGGACGCAGCCTTCGCCTTCGTCTCCTTAGCCATCGTCTTCTGCTGTTTCCTTAGCATGGCACTGATTTTTATTCCTAAGGTGAGTAAGGTGAGAAAAGAACGAATTTTTACTATTTTTGTAGGTGAGTTGTGATGTAAATGCTTTGTAGTTGTATCATGTTGTTGTTTTTGGGCAGTTGAGGAACTTGATTGTTAAGCCAGGATTGCGAAACTACGACTATTTAACATGATAATATTTTATACCGTAAAGCTGACAAGCAAAAATAACCATAGAATTCGGTCACCGTAGTCTATGGTTGCCTGCAACACACACAGAGATTACACTAGGACGTTGTTGACCTTGCAATTTTTTTAAGGCGAATTTGTGAGTTGCCCATAGTTACAAACAACTTTTTCGATAAAGTATTTTTACATCAGCTTTTTTCACAACAATCTTTCAAAAAGCAAAAATTTATTTATTCATCAAGTTCCTCAGCTACACAAATGTCATTTGTTACAGATTCATTTAATTGTACCGTACATAAAGCATAGTAAACGTAGACAGAGATATTCAGTAACCATCACTTTAATGAAACACAGAAACTAAAATGGTAAACATACAATGTCATAATACATTGTACCTACCAAATTGCAACTTTTAAGGAAGGTTCATATCTGATGTAAAATACGTCGAACATATCAACGAATGTTCTTTGCACTAACGTATCATTGGTTGACTGTGAACGGTCAAGTATTTTTATAGATTTATCTGTTCTGGCGTTACGCGACCGATAATACGCGACGCATGTTCCGTCAGATATGAACCTGCCCTAACGGTTGCATCTGAAATTTAAATGAACATACGAGTATCATAAACTTAGCCAACGTTCATTTTTTTATTTTTTTTTATTTATTTATTTATTAAATAGTAGTACACTTACAATTTACACTATACTTGGATGCAAACATAAACTCATTAGAGTTTTACCGTGCACCAAATCATCGACAACATAATGTACACAAAGAAATTTAATTGAAACACACTCAAAATCCTTACTTAAAAATATCAAGTCGACAAAGCAAACAAAAAAAATAAAAACACAATAGTGGGTATTAGCAAAAACATAGATACAATCGCATACTTACGAGTGAACATCGGTGACCAATCTGCGTATTAATACAGGTTGTTCCCAAAAAACAATGTGATTAGTGCCTAATACGTGGTTATTTTCTATGAATGAGTTTAATCAAATTGCTAATATTTGTTCATAATTTTTAAATTAATCGTTAGTATTTTGTAGAAAATGATGTTTTAGTTTGTAATTTAAAATATCATAAAGTCAATGTAATACTCAACATTTCCACTAAAATAAACGTCTGCGTATAATGTCACTACAAATATTTTCTTGCTCAGAACTTTGCTAAAGGAAATTGGTACTTAATTATTACATCCGACCTCATTTACGGTGGCCTATTTAATTATTAAGATTCCAGCTTGCACTAGCCAACTAAAGGCTGTTGATAAATCGTATCGCATATTGTATACAAATTCGAAAAACTATCCACAATAAAAAGTTAATCTCTTTTAAATAAGCCTGCACCCAGCAGATTAAAAATGAAACTTTTTCCCGACCGTATCGCGAAAAACCAAAACGACTTAAAAGACCGAAAACTAAATGAGTCTCCAGAACTTTCATGAGCGAGATAATGATTCTTACTTATTACATAATAACGAACATTTTGTCTCGGCGTTTGAAAATTGAGAGCGCAGATTACGACTATAAAGGCTGAATTGATTCTGCCGTTTAAATATAAACCTTAATGTGATTTACGGTAGAAGTTGGGCTCCCTTACTGAAATTAATGCGAGCCTACCTTTGAGATACTTTCACACGATTTAACATGATAATCGGTATTACGAAGCGGCAGTTTAAATAGAAAAATGTCTCTGTGGGTTATTAACGTTGCCTTTAACGGCACTATATTCACATTACTGTCTGATAGAGCTCGACAGAGTTTGAAAATTATTGCGTTGTAAATACAGTGGTATTTTCAATGATCAGCCAATATTTTTCGTAAATCTCAACAATACTTAGTTATGTTAATAACTAACTATATTGAATTATCCGAACGGGTAGCAGTTTAAAAATAATATGCAGCCCATGAAAAACGAAACTCGAACTCGAAAACGATAAGAGAATGAATTCCACTCCCCTCCACTCCGTCGCACAGAGAGAAGGCCTGTGTCCCAGCAGTGGGAGCACTTATAGGCTGTTGAAGAAGTGAAAGAATTTGAAAAATCAGTTACGGAAATTGTAAATCATCAAAAATTTGAAAAACGTGTATAGATAAACACAGATATAAATTTTAAAATTAAATCTTTTCGTCTTTCTCATCTACGTAAGTTTAGATTCAGAAGTAAAATTGAGTGAATTTAGTATAAGTATAAAATATTCTGAGTATAAATACAAAATGTTCTGAGTCCACTATAAAACGCAAATTCTTTTAATTCAATCGAAAATTTTCTCTTATAAATACACACGACATACCTATCAAAAAGGACATTGGCTTCACAATCAATCAACGTGCATATCCATTCAATCAGAAATAATATTCTGTATCTAACAATTATCTCAACCATCTGGCCCGATGCACAATATTCGTAGTAATAATTACTTGATATATTGATATTGTGGCGTCGGGAAAAACAATAATCTTGTTTTATCCTTTTATCACTGATTTTAGACTAGATTTGTTATTTATTTTTACCACATACGCACATGTAGACACAAGCCACGCAGACATGAATAAAAATGACGTTTCCTATCGAATAAGGTTTTACTTGTTTTTCCAGCCCGTCAATATTAAAAATGTAATGAAACAACAGTTAAACTTGACAACTATAAAATAACTAGTCGGCCCGTCCCGGGCTCGCTACTGGGTGGAGGACCCGGTCTAAAACCCGGTCCCGTTGGTTACTACAAAACAAAAAAAAAAACGACTCGGTCAAGCCTGTTTTCATGTTGTTATGTCGTGACAACGGAAACACGGGTTTCATTTTATCTAATAAGACAAGTAAAAAATAATTAACAACTCCGATTTTACGTCAGTTTACTAGCATTTCTTTTTAATAACGGGTTACAACCACCATTAGCTTCGATCAATCATGTAACCTATTTCTCATGGAACCGACAAAGCCCGGAAAGCATAGATCCGTGCCTCTAGTACCTTCCCAAATTATTCGGCAGTATCCGTCGTTTTCTATAGCCCCTTTGGTCCTTTCATTTCTATTTTCCCATCGTTTTTACCATTACCCCCCATCGTTTTCTATCGGGGATTTAAATCTGCAGATCTTGCTGGCCAGGGTATCACTACTCTATGGCTATGCCGGTGACCATTCATTCACAATACCGAAGGTGCGTGCGAGCATGTCCTGGACATAGCTGCCCTCAAGTAGTAGCTTAGCTATCAGTGGCATTACACAGTCCGGCCACTTCGTAGCTTATTGTCTTCTTAAAACAGACAGATGTGTGTTGCGTTTGCTCTTGCCGGACGGAAGAAAGAGACAGACACGAAGCTTGCCTACTCCATCGCTAACATCACCCCCATATATTGGGTGAGATCGTCCAGAAACTGACATTGGCACTACTGGTTCTCTGTCTTATTCTCGCTCTATTATATCTCCACATTAAGCCCTCCCCTGTTTGTCTTGACCTTAAAACATTTTCGTCGGTTAATATAGTGCACTCCATCGAAGTTTCAAATACGTCTGTTGTGCAACTCTTAGCGTGTTCTTTATTAAGTGTAATTAGTCACCTGGCTTTTTAGATATTATTATTAATCCTGTCGTTAATATTAATAAAGATTACATAGATAAATACGTAAACATTTTACGTTACGCAGTATGATTTAGTAGAAATATTTTGTGGTTTTCATAATCAACACCTGCCTAATTAATATTTAATCAACTGTGGTTTCACTTTGACATGATTTGTATTATAATATTTAGCTCTTGTCACGAGCAGTGACATTAACTTTGAGATTATATCTCATCATTTATCGAAAAGATGAGGATTGACGACGCAACACAATACTGTCATCCGTAACAATAAACAAATAGATAAATTCAGCATCCCGTAACAAATCATTACAAACAGATACGTATTTTCGCCCCTCCAGTTTAACGGTTTGGAAAAAAACAATAAATATTTTATATAATTTTAATGTCATTGATTTCCACACAATAACACCTGAGGCCCTAACATGACTTTTCGGTTTATACGACGGTAAACGGTTAATTTGATGTAATTAACATCAAATTAACCATAAATTATATGGGGGAAAAAAATAGTATTTGGTTCGTACACTAGAGACGGTTTTTAAATTTTCCATTCAATAAACGCTTTAAATACTTCAAGCACGCTGTAAATAACATACAAAAACACTGTGCTTAAAGCCTCTGAGGCCGTATGAATTTACAATTTTTGTGACTTAAACTGGTACTTTGGCATTAATTTCAAGGAAAAAATGAGTTCCTTCTTCGCACACAAGAGGCGCTGTTCCATTTTTCCAATAAACGCAGTAAATACAAGTACGCTGTAAATGAAATACTGAAATCTTGTGATTAGGCCTCTGATTCCATAACCTACAACGTGGATTGCGGATTCGATCCCCGCGCCAACCAAATATTTATTAAAAATATTTTTGTACAAAAACTTTCATAGTTATAAAACATTTACTAACTGTACGCAGTGACGGATTAACCCTTAATCAAATTAAGCAATTGCCTAGGGCATCACGTCTTGGGGCCCACCAGAAGAATCACAAAAAAATCTATGGACGGGTTTTTTTTTGTGCTTCTTCTTTTGGTGCCCCTCATAGGCATCACTTCTCATCACATCACCAAAAACTTACTAAAACTGCTTAAATTTTCTAGCTCGCTCCGCTCGCTAATCCAATATGCGTAGACTTCATTACTTCATTTATTGCATACAGAAGACAGGTGCAAAAAAAAATCGGGCTCGCTTCGCTCGCCTTTGCACTTCCCTATAGGGCTCTGTTTTACTTACTATACGAAGTTTGGGGGTAGGAGGAACAGAGTGGAAAGTTCCTCGCTACCCGGTGAAAAGGAAGGTACCTTCCAACCAGACGGGTGTTGTGTCTGGTGGGCTTTCTGCCCGACATTCATAGTCGAATTTTTCTTTTTATACTTAAGCTTTGATTGCGCGATGTAGACATTTTTGCATAGATAGTGGGTTGGAGTGGATTTTGGATAGTGGAAGACGGTAACAGACGTCGCGAGGCCATTTCCGGCCAGTAGGAAAAATGTGGATGAAGAATAATGGGTGACTCGCCGTCTGTTCATGGACCGTTAACGGGTCGACGGCGCGTCGTTTTCCCACGCACACCTCAAAGAGCTGTCGCAGACTGACGGTGCCCCCCTTTAGAGGTTCAAAGACTGCCGGGTTCGCCGGACTATCTCATCCAGTAACAGGGGGCCGATTCTCGGTTTTAGAGATGGTGTCGAAACTCGACAAAAATTTCTAATGACGTCAATTTTGTTACTTTTTTTACAAATTTTACTGAACTCTAAAGTTAGCCTTCGACAAATGGCGTATTTGACAAAGCAACTTTTAAAATTTGACGAAAAAATTACGTCGTACGTTAGTTATGTTAATAACTAACTATATTGAATTATCCGAACGGGTAGCAGTTTAAAAATAATATGCAGCCCATGAAAAACGAAACTCGAACTCGAAAACGATAAGAGAATGAATTCCACTCCCCTCCACTCCGTCGCACAGAGAGAAGGCCTGTGTCCCAGCAGTGGGAGCACTTATAGGCTGTTGAAGAAGTGAAAGAATTTGAAAAATCAGTTACGGAAATTGTAAATCATCAAAAATTTGAAAAACGTGTATAGATAAACACAGATATAAATTTTAAAATTAAATCTTTTCGTCTTTCTCATCTACGTAAGTTTAGATTCAGAAGTAAAATTGAGTGAATTTAGTATAAGTATAAAATATTCTGAGTATAAATACAAAATGTTCTGAGTCCACTATAAAACGCAAATTCTTTTAATTCAATCGAAAATTTTCTCTTATAAATACACACGACATACCTATCAAAAAGGACATTGGCTTCACAATCAATCAACGTGCATATCCATTCAATCAGAAATAATATTCTGTATCTAACAATTATCTCAACCATCTGGCCCGATGCACAATATTCTTAGTAATAATTACTTGATATATTGATATTGTGGCGTCGGGAAAAACAATAATCTTGTTTATCCTTTTATCACTGATTTTAGACTAGATTTGTTATTTATTTTTACCACATACGCACATGTAGACACAAGCCACGCAGACATAATTAGTTGTACATTTAGTCACCTGGCTTTTTAGATATTATTATTAATCCTTCGTTAATATTAATAAAGATTACATAGATAAATACGTAAACATTTTACGCAGTATGATTTAGTAGAAATATTTTGTGGTTTTCATAATCAACACCTGCCTAATTAATATTTAATCAACTGTGGTTTCACTTTGACATGATTTGTATTATAATATTTAGCTCTTGTCACGAGCAGTGACATTAACTTTGAGATTATATCTCATCATTTATCGAAAAGATGAGGATTGACGACGCAACACAATACTGTCATCCGTAACAATAAACAAATAGATAAATTCAGCATCCCGTAACAAATCATTACAAACAGATACGTATTTTCGCCCCTCCAGTTTAACGGTTTGGAAAAAAACAATAAATATTTTATATAATTTTAATGTCATTGATTTCCACACAATAACACCTGAGGCCCTAACATGACTTTTCGGTTTATACGACGGTAAACGGTTAATTTGATGTAATTAACATCAAATTAACCATAAATTATATGGGGAAAAAAATAGTATTTGGTTCGTACACTAGAGACGGTTTTTAAATTTTCCATTCAATAAACGCTTTAAATACTTCAAGCACGCTGTAAATAACATACAAAAACACTGTGCTTAAAGCCTCTGAGGCCGTATGAATTTACAATTTTTGTGACTTAAACTGGTACTTTGGCATTAATTTCAAGGAAAAAATGAGTTCCTTCTTCGCACACAAGAGGCGCTGTTCCATTTTTCCAATAAACGCAGTAAATACAAGTACGCTGTAAATGAAATACTGAAATCTTGTGATTAGGCCTCTGATTCCATAACCTACAACGTGGATTGCGGATTCGATCCCCGCGCCAACCAAATATTTATTAAAAATATTTTTGTACAAAAACTTTCATAGTTATAAAACATTTACTAACTGTACGCAGTGACGGATTAACCCTTAATCAAATTAAGCAATTGCCTAGGGCATCACGTCTTGGGGCCCACCAGAAGAATCACAAAAAAATCTATGGACGGGTTTTTTTTTGTGCTTCTTCTTTTGGTGCCCCTCATAGGCATCACTTCTCATCACATCACCAAAAACTTACTAAAACTGCTTAAATTTTCTAGCTCGCTCCGCTCGCTAATCCAATATGCGTAGACTTCATTACTTCATTTATTGCATACAGAAGACAGGTGCAAAAAAAAAATCGGGCTCGCTTCGCTCGCCTTTGCACTTCCCTATAGGGCTCTGTTTTACTTACTATACGAAGTTTGGGGGTAGGAGGAACAGAGTGGAAAGTTCCTCGCTACCCGGTGAAAAGGAAGGTACCTTCCAACCAGACGGGTGTTGTGTCTGGTGGGCTTTCTGCCCGACATTCATAGTCGAATTTTTCTTTTTATACTTAAGCTTTGATTGCGCGATGTAGACATTTTTGCATAGATAGTGGGTTGGAGTGGATTTTGGATAGTGGAAGACGGTAACAGACGTCGCGAGGCCATTTCCGGCCAGTAGGAAAAATGTGGATGAAGAATAATGGGTGACTCGCCGTCTGTTCATGGACCGTTAACGGGTCGACGGCGCGTCGTTTTCCCACGCACACCTCAAAGAGCTGTCGCAGACTGACGGTGCCCCCCTTTAGAGGTTCAAAGACTGCCGGGTTCGCCGGACTATCTCATCCAGTAACAGGGGGCCGATTCTCGGTTTTAGAGATGGTGTCGAAACTCGACAAAAATTTCTAATGACGTCAATTTTGTTACTTTTTTTACAAATTTTACTGAACTCTAAAGTTAGCCTTCGACAAATGGCGTATTTGACAAAGCAACTTTTAAAATTTGACGAAAAAATTACGTCATTAGAAATTTTTGTCGAGTCCGACATCATCTCTAAAACCGAGAATCGGCCCCTAGTAATCATGGAACGTAAAGGGCTATTGAAGGATCACGGTGGATTTTATTCTGTACAAGTCAGACAGTCTCTCCCGTCCCGCCCTGGGTGGCAGGACCCATTTGATATAGGTATTTAAAAAAAACCTGTGGATAGGGGGCACCAAAGGCTTCAACTGCTTAGGGCATCAAGTAGTCTTAATCCGTCACTGACTGTACGTAGTTACTCAATGTCATTTCAGATGCACTTACAACCGCTTTGCAAAGTGACGTAAGCGTAAAATAAGAGTTTATATGGTAATACAGGTGATCGAGGTGATCCGTCACCCGACGGAGCGCGCGGAGAGCGGCCGCGGCTCGGGCTCGGGCTCCGCCCCCGCAGACGAGGAGCGCTACCGGGAACTTGTAAAGGAAAACGAAGAATTGCAGAAACTCATCGCGCAGGTATAAATATTACACTACCTCTCTTGTGTTCGGATACGGGATTAAATTAGATTATAGTGAAACTTCCTTCCCGGCTATGAAGTAGGGAAGGAAGGAATATCAAGATCTAATCTAATAGGGATCAAGAAATACAAGCCGGCAATTCTTAGTAAGCAACATTCTATAGTCGTTACATGATTGTAATTCAGAAAATATCGACATCTTTGAAGTTTATTAAGAGACTTAACTTCAAAAATGTCGATATTTTCTGACTCGACTTGACCATGCATAAATTACATTTTCAGCACAACAGTGAAATGTTTGACAAGTCAACAAGGTTGCATATAAATATTTGATTTGATTTGCTAACTGAGCAACTGTTTGCCTACTTTTGAAAGCTCCTTAAATGCACAACGCACGAATAAAACCTATACTCTAAATTGGATACTTACCTTTGTATATACAGGACGTTCCATTTCTATTTTCTTATGTAAATTGAAAGAATTCGGGCTCGTATCAGATAAACATTACAAAGGTTGTAAACAGTAAATAATGTTTCAATTACTTACGCTTCAGTTGTGTTTATTAACAAACAACGTGTTTTTTGACAACAATCCTGCCTATGTAAATCTCTGTGTTGCTAACAGCGATATTACAGTAGTTTTAAAGGTAAAATACACAGGAATACAACCGTTTTGAAGGAAAATACACGGAAATATTACCCACTGATTTTCACTGGATATCATGTTTGGTTTCTAGCAGATATTAAGTCAATATGGTGGAACTGAAGCTTAACACTCCATATCTAGTTACCGTTTCAACATTTCAACTCCAGTTATGTACCAAAAATATTCATGTTTCCAAACCGTTTTGCTTAGAGTGCATTTGCAAACATACATTTATGCATAATGCAGGTATATACTAGCTACATACATACACCTGTTATGTAGGACTCGCGTGCAATCACGGAATGGAGTCTTCACAATGTCGTACATAAATAATGTGGGTCTCACCTTGACGGGTACGGGAAATAAAATCCTTTGTAAGTAGGAAACCCTGTCAATCGGCTTTACTAGAAAGGGCCGCACGTCTATTACAAACTATTGACAGAATTTTATATATTATAGCTAAAACGGTGGATGAATTTTGCCTTCGAAAGAAAATGTTAGTCTTTACATAAGTAGCTAAAAAAAAAAGTTGTTGGTCATCGAATTACCGTGACCCCGGAACGCAAAGGACTGTCGGAGGACACCGTGGATTTTAGTCTGTATGAGTCTGACAGTCCCTCCCCGCCCTGGGTTGAGGACTCATTTGATGACTTTACCACAAAAAAAAAGTGGCTAGGTGTTAATATTATTCAAAACATTTGAAAAAATCTTGGATACAGGCTTGCACATGCCCATAAACATTAATTCCATGTTCAGAGGAAGTAACAATTTATCAAGCCATGCATCCACACTTAAACGAATCTGCATCTGAATGGTCCAAGACCAAGTAAACATCTCTGGAGGATGTTCCAAGAAGAGGCGTATCGATGTTGCTTTTTTTTTGCATGTGCATATTATGTTTGTTCTTGTACCTTGCATTCGAGAACGCACCTTTTAAAAAATGCCCGATTCCATAACTTAATTACCTTTTTTCCGCGTTATTTCCTGTTCACAAAATACGTTCCGTTCCTCGTTGGACACACTGAAGATGGATTTTGGAAAATCCTATTTGCTACATACGTATTAAATATGAAGGTACCTTACCTACGTTATGATAAGTTGTGCGCCCGTGTCCATATCATGCACCCCTCCCACGTTTATCTTATCTCCACTTACATATTTCTGTCACATGCTACGCTTATTTGTGCGTCTATCTTCTATCTTTGATTTACCTTCAGCGTCTGATTACACCCGGACAGTTTAAAATTAATTGTACGTGTGTGATCAAAAATAAATGCTTTATTACGGGGATTTATGGACCTACTTTGCAATTTAAGTAACTAACGTCTTCTAGTAGTCAAGTCCCTGTTTAACACCCTCCCTATCCATAATGGATTTCGCAAACTCATTATTCAAAACGAGAGCTTCCTGTCTGAGGAAAAGGTTTAATCTTGACACTTCCAAAAAAAGTATTTACACTGCTTTATCTCTGGCACCTGAGAAGGTGTTCACTTTCATGTTTAATTCATCTCGTCTGGAGTCACTACGACACATCCTCCGTTAAATAAAGCACCCTTCACCTAACTATATAAATATTCGTATAGTTTTTATAAGCCACGAAGGTGCCTAAAGCTCAAAAGTTGTTTTCCAAGTGTTCGTGCGTCTGTGTGTGTTACGTCTATTTCACACATCACGTTTGGAAAACAGAGAACAAAAAGTGATGCTTATTCATGAATGTACGAAAGGAAAACAGGACTGATTGGCAACCACACAATGCCTCAGAAAAAATATGAATAAAAATGGATGTTTACGAATAACAGTTTTTATATAAATTGAGATTTAAATTTTAACTCCTTTGTAAACTTTTCAAAATATAAAATTCAACCTGCAGGTTATGAAATGAACCAAACAATGAGAATTATTAATTTTCATCTATTAGTACCATTATAACCAACTGAATTCGTATTTTACCCGAGTGTCAATTTATCTTTAACGTCATACGACAACTTTACAAAATAAACCCATTGAAAACTAATTAGTGAGATTATTATCAAATAAATCTTTGATAGTGCCAATTAGTTTAAATTGACTGCATACCTACATGAATTAGGTTCATTAAGCCAGTTCGAAAACCATTTGTTTTAATATCATCGATGGTCTGGGTAATTCAGTAGTTCATTTTATGAATCGTTTTTTGTTATAAGAGTGAAAAGAATTGATTCTTGGAATATCAGTGTTAAAAACCACCTTAAGTCATTTAAGTATGTATCATTTTTTTTGTTTAAGTTTTGTACTAAGGAGAACAGACTGTGTCTTTGTCCAGACAAAGACTGTCCTACTACAGTTCTACTTTCCTACTTTCGGAGTAAATAGCTACGAAGTAAGAGAGGTCACCAGTGATCTCTCTTACTTCGTAGCTGTTTACTCCGAAAGTGCTCTTAGACCTCAGACTTGAAGCAAAGAAAACTGAAAGTGGTTTCGGTATCTGATCGTCAAGTATGACAAATTGTAGTAGCTCTAAACGTAGGATAGGAATAATCCTTTATATTAGATTTCTACCCACTATTCCACCGCAGGACCCGCGACAGGGCGCCTTCCCTTTCTTACCAACAATCGACTCTATTTTGGGCTAATTCTGGCTGTAGAATTGAAATTTTAAACGGTTTAAATAATTAACTAGAGTTGTTTATTGCATAATTTACTTAAAAGCTTGTTAAACTAATAATTAAAATATGCATATTATATGTTTGACATATAATATTGCATTATTACTACATAGTAACGCTTCACACGCTTTTAGGGCGCACGTTTGCAATCGTTACTTTATCATTTTGAATTGTTGATCTTCTATAATATAAAAATGGATCGCAAAATGTGTTGCTAAGCTCATAACTCGAAAACGGCTGGACCGATTCCGATAATTCTTTTTTTGTCGTATTTGTAACCATCGGGACCGGGTTTTAGAGGACTTACACCCGTGCGAAGCCGCTAGTTACAAATAAAAATTAGACTTTTTCTGCTCCTTGTCCGTATAAACCTTAACAGTACCCATATTCCTACGACCACTTAATTTACATAAATGGGAGTCCAAATTGTGTTAGTTCCTGTATTTTTAATTAAATCAAAACACGATTTGCGTCACTATTGATTAGAATTCCAGCCATATTTATCAGTTAAAATTACAATCAATCATAGCATTATAATTGTTATTAAATTTATCTATGATGACATTCTGGTTACGTGTGTTGATAAAAGCTAAGTAATAATGAATTATTCATCAATTTTCTAATACAGGGGATAAAGGAAATATCTACCATCTTGATCAAAATGTGCTTATCGTACATTCACCTTTTAATATTAGGCGCGGATCAAGTTGTTGTGGTAATGTTAAGCTTCGGATTGAATATCTCTTTAAGAGCTTTAGTTACTTGGTAATAAATGTGTTCTGAACTGGAGCTTAAATAAAGATATTCTTATACTGGCTTTTTTTCCACCAATAGATAAATATGTTAGTTATACAACTACTTAAAAAATCTTGTGAGAAGATTTCTCGAATTAAGATTAATGGCAATCAAAATAATGATAACGATTAAGTAAGTAAATATTTTTATGCTGTTTTGTTAGTATATAGGTACGAGTTTAAAAATAAAACTTAATTTACATATGTGTTTGAGAAATAAATATAATTAACTGTTAGACATGGCATTCGAATCAAGGACCCACAACATCTGCTGCTATTTCGAAATACAAACTTGAAGTCAAAGTTGCTATAGCATTTAATTCGCTCCAATAAACTTAAACGGTTTCCAGCAGAATTGTTTACCGTGTTGCACAATTACAGCTCTTGCATAATAAGATAAGTTTTAGCGAGTCGCAGAAAATAAAAGTACAGAGAAACTGCCGTTGGCTAAGAAGTCGCAGTCACTGAAACTTTTGGCTCTAAACTTAGGGAGGACGAATTTTTCAGCACCACCCCACCTACCCTAACTCTGAATTTCTCACCGGCAAATGTCAATAAGCTTGTCCCTTATCGCGCAGGATGTGTCCTTAGCTTAGGACGAAAACGTAACAAGTTTTTTTTTAATGACATCTCACATAGGCACCTAGGAGGTAGTCGACTGCTTAACGGGGTAGTCCTGTGGGTGCCTTGAAGGTAAGGCCACCAGCCAAAGGCTTCAAAACTAACCACATGCTAAGGGCAACCCCTGTGGATACGAGCCTCGGCTTACGGCATCATTGAGGGGAGACAACGAGGGATAAGCTGGATCTGAACAAAACTTAACACGCGGATGGAAACTTAACAAGCGGAATGTAAATTCACTATTAAGTACATTAATTTTTACCTTAACGTTTAGGCATTAGCAGCGAGATTATATGTAAAAGAGATGTAATGGAGTATTTTATGTCAGAGTAAATGGTTTCATTAAGATACAGGTTTCCAGAACAGACAATTTGGAATAAAAAACACAGAAATGATGAAACTATTTATCTGTACATTGATATATTAATCCAGAGTACCTCACGATGTTTTATTTCACCGATGTCAGTGATGTCCAAGACACGCTACGAAGGTAAAAAGAAACCATCAAAAACAAACATGAATTTGCATACTTATCTATAGCATGAGGCGAGGCCACATTCATTCCAGTCTTTTAGTTTGCACCAGCAAATAGGCAAAGGGGGAATATCATGATTGTTAGGGAACTTTCCCATGACGCGATGCGACGCAATTCGACCGTATCCAACTACAAGTGAAAATCATCCGTACCACTAAAACTTATGACACAAAACGTGCTGTTGTCTACGGGTACATGAAAAACAAAACACTTTCGCCACGACGACGTCAAGTCAATCGAATTGCATCATTATATCGTAGTAGCAACGACAATTTTCATTTTTAGTTAACAGAAATTGACGAGTCGCATCAAGGGAAGATCCCTTAGTAAACATAAGTGTAATTGCAGAAGGAGGAGCGGATCCGGGTGCTGAAGCAGAAGCTGGCGGAGCGCGAGGCGGCGGCGGCGGGCGTGACGCAAGGTACGGGCGGCGGCGTGCTGGCCGACCTGGCCACCGCCACCTCCGACTACGGCACCTCCACCAACTACACGCGCTCCTCGCGCGCCTCCGTCTCTGACCTTGACTTCTCCGAGAGCTACCTCTAACACTCCCCAACAGACACCCACCTCTCTCAAAGTTCTCTCAACACAACTCTGCTCTAATAATTCCAACTTACATTTCTTTCAGCCCTCTTAATATGACAGAAAGAAAACACTATGTTAATATCAAACTTGTACCTGTACCTATTTTCTAGTGTCCTTATTTTTGATAAACTAGTACTATATTAAGGTTTACCCTGAATACTCTAAAATGAAGCACGCCCTACCTCCCCGTCCCGTAACGTTTCATACACTCATAGACCGTGATCTTCGCTAATGTACCTACTATTAGTTAATAACGGCCTATAAAGTCGGCCTATTAAACTGCACGTCTGCTGAAAGTAATAATTTGAATCGATAATTAAATTTCATTGGATACGGCTCACTTTGATGAAGGAATTACAATCGAATGGCAGTGAGATTAGTCAATCACCGGTGGAATCACAGTCGACCCTCATTACCCACGTCTGCGTTGGTCATTAGGCGAGTGGTCCCGAGCCAGTGACTGGCCTGCACCGCTCGACTCGTGTTTAATTAATATGGTCAGGTAACACGAAGTTGAGCCTCGGCTCGCACTCGACAGTTCTCCTGCAATACCTAATAATGCTCTCCTCTGAAATGACAGTCTGTGAATCCTAAAATCCCTCCTTTGATATTCACTTTACCTTTGTTATCGTTGTGTCCGATTACATGCTGATTGCTATCATGTTACGTTCCACCTGTGAGATTTAATTAAGTACTTAATTACCTATCTACGATTACATTTTTAATCCCTTATCTGACTAAAAAAACAACTGTGTCCTCAACTCTACTTAGTCTCACGCCGCTTACAATCGATTATGGATGAAGTAATTTGTAGTAAAATATTACTTTCAAGTAAATTGTGAGCGTCATTAAATCAGGACGGCTCCATTAATAACGGATGTGACGTCAGTTCGTGTCAGTTATCGAGCATTCTAACGTAATTCGCGATTATTGATGCATTGTTATTGCAATTTAATGTTTATCTTAATAAACATATTATTCCCCAAATGATTCCCAACATTATGTTCAATCACCTATTTTACAAATATGTTCGCATTTTTAAGTTTAATTCAGTAAATTGATAACTATAAAATGCTTCGCTCTTTAGTTGATCCACGTGTGCGAACATATTTGAAACGTGGAAAATTTTCTCCTAATTAGGTCGCAGTCTGCCTGAAAATAGAAAATGATTTCAAGTCAAATCGTTTCTTCGTAACGTAATGTAAAAATGATTGAACCTAAAGTTAATTTTCATCAATTTCAGTCATTTTATTTTTTCATTAATTTGAGTATGAAATTGTACAGACGCCAGCACATTAAAATTAATATATTTTCAATGTTTTCACAAAGTTGTTCGATTGGGAAAGTTATAAATTTACAATAATATTGACGTGCTGACGTGTGTAAATTTTCCCGTTGCGTTGCCCGCTGTCAGTCAGACCGCGGCCTGAGCTACTCTACCTCACACGTACTGTTACGGTTGCACGTGTCTTTACATCTAAACAACCTATCTACTATTCCTACTAGACTGATTTAGTGGTACTCTTAGCATTATGAGATCTACTCATAAATTGTTTCTACATACTCAATTGTAAGTTACGATTTGTAGATGTTACTCTCTAAATCCATTAGGCTATTAGTTACTAGTATTAATTTGTGTCTCTACAGACGAGAACCTATAGCATTAAGTATCGCTACAACGATTGTTCTTTATGCATTTTTAAAGTATTAAAAAAACATGATAAACTTACACGAATTTCTTCAAATTGACACGTTTCAATTTTATTGGCACAAATATCTAGATAGCTTTAGCCTCATATTAACGTTGACAGAATACATTTCTTTATGTAAAACATATGGTTGGTTTAATAGAGAATAAGTATAAATAATGTCCATTTTACATTTTGTTCTCGTATTCAAATTTTATTGCATAAACTTTAACGCGTAGCTTTTGGAATTCATGCAGTCAAATCTCGTTATGATGCACTTGTTAATTTTATTTAAAATGTCTGAAATAACACTGTTCGGTTGATTTGTAAAGAAGAAATAGAAGAGTAGGAGACACGATAGTCTGTAATGGGGAGAAAAAGACCATTTAAAGGAAGAGTTTGTGAGGAGCATATACACATAGGTATGTTGTGATCCACGTGTGAGCCCTGCTCCTAGTAGTTACGTAAGTAGTTTGAAGATGTTGTCCGAGCCCGTAGTTCCCCTGTTGTCACCCAGAGATGCATGTCACCCACACTCACTGCACTCCGGACCTCCGGCCCTCTATACTTGGTGCTTGTTTGTGCTTTATAAACGTCCAATTCCTCGTAGTGATATTGAGCACTGACCAATTCTAAAAAAGAATATACTTTCACGAATATTTTATACCTTCTAACCTGGAGTACACCCCTGTTGAACACATAATGATGTACACGCAGCACTCCATTGATTTACATTGCCGTATCTGAGTTCAATGTGTAACATTAGGTATTAAATATGTATATAGTAGGTACCTAAATGATGGTAGGTGTTGGTAAAGGCTGACTAACGAGATTTCCTTGCATGAATGTTTGATATGGTTGTTTTATTTTATGTAAATTGCGCTTATATTTGTGTTTATCTGAATATATTGCGGTATAAAGCGTCTGGGAAGAAGAAAGCTCAAAATGTATTCAAATGGTACCATTGAATGAGAAGAGGGATGGTTTAGTTTATCCGCGATCGTTCCCATCTTCATTTCTTTTGGTAAGATAATGAAATCTTTAGGACATTTCCACCTCACCTTGAACAATCTTTTCTTTATGCCACCAAACTTCTTGACCTTACCAAACTTGTTTCTTACTCTAACTCCTTGAACTTACTGCTACTATGAAAATATATTCTAATTTCGCTTTGATGTTTCTTTTGTTTGCTTTCTTTACAAGCTTATATGTACCTGCTAGGTAATGTGTAGATTTGAACTTATATCGGTAAATTAATATTTGTATATCATCAATCTATATGTGTGATTTCGTAAATGCAGCTTAGATCGTAGTTATTATAGAAAAAATTTTAGACAGTTGACTTTCAGCAATTGATTAAAAGCATAAAAAGTTAATGTTGTAGTTACGAAATAGTGCATATAGAGGGAAGATATATACATTGTTAACTAAATGATCTTTTTCTCTCTCGGCAGATGTACAGGACGAACACATCTGATCGCAAGGCAATCTTCGATAGAAATATTAGATTAATAGCTGAATTTCATGTTGAATAGAACTCTCATGGCGCCGTAGTGAATTTCTTTTTGTATTGATAAGAAATAAAAGTGTTCTTATATTGTTAGTTAACTGGACTAAGTACGTTCGATGGTCGGAGGAACGTTCTGCGGCAGAACTTACTAGCGAATCAATTACTACTATATATTGTACCCCACGGTACGCATTGTTTCGTTTTAAGTTATGTGTAGGAGTCTACATAGTGTGCACGAGACACAACATAGATATGAATAAACTTGTTATTAAATAGTTGAATGTAATTGATCGTTGCTCAGTGTATAATAAAATGAAGATAATGTTAAAAATGAAATTATAAGATCACAGTAATATCCTCGAAATCGAAGACTTTGATGTACCGTCTGTCTATGATTTTATATAGATGTTAAACAATGTATAAAATAAACCTTAAAATTTCACGTTTCCCTTTAAAATATACTTCTCTATACGTCTGGATCTAATACCTCTAAAATGTACCTTGTAAATTTTATAAAATACATGTTTCAGTCTACAATTCCAATAAAATGTAGCATTATGTTTTACATATCACAATAAAGCGTACTTAATGATGAAATCTGAATAGAAAACATTTTTGAAATTATTAGTAAGAACTAAGGTATTTGATCAATGTAATATAAACGAGCGGCTCAACTCCAGTGATAATGGATGCCAAAGTCATGTTAGGAACAACACATACATTATATATTTACAACATATAACATTTGAATTATCAGTTTGTTAATTTCACCGCCTTTTACTTAATAAGTAACTTGCCAAACATGACAGAAACACTCAGAAAGCTGTCTTTCATGAAATTAAGATGATAACGAAGAGCAAGTCAAACAAACACTAGAATGTAAGTAAAATATCCAAATATTATTTATCTAGTCAAATCGATAAAATTAATTCAAAAACAAGCCGTCATTTTACCATACAGACAATTAGAATTATAATACAGTTGTTACAGCACTGCCAAGTCATTTATATATGTAAGTAGATTATACGGAGACAAGTCTAGAACTCTAGGAATAGGCCCTTATTGTGACGTTTTATTTAATTTCAAATATTTGGTCCGGTAAGTGCAATAGAGGTGAATGTTAAGATAAAATGTTAAGGTATTAATAAAGATATTACAGGTTTTCAATTGGTACGTAGGTACGTTGTGCACAAAGAAAGCTGAGCTCGTGTAGAATGGCTGTACCCGAATGTCTTTTTGGCGTGTGTTCAAAAACCAGTCCAGTTTTATTTCCGCAACTTTAAAAGAAAGATCCATCCAAATAGCATTGCTGTGTCTGAAGTTCGCTATTACTGTGGAATGATGTTACATAAATGAAATGTTACTTTATTTATTAGTGACGAGATGTACCTATGTTTTATGTCTTGCATTTAACCACTATGTAGGACTTGTTTTAAAATTAAAAAGTCTCAAAATTGTATAGGTGTCATTTGTTATGTTTTAATTGTTATAATTGAATGCGTTACCTATATGTTGTTAAAAAGATGATTTATTTATCTTTCTCTATAAGCCACCTTTGTTAATTATTATAATATCTAATACTAACATCACGCATTCGGCCTTAGAAAGATTTGACTGCATAGAATTAAAGATTTTGTTACGGGTGTCACCAAATTGTTGTCTAACGTTGTACATATTGTTTCTTAAATTTTAAATACATTTAGGAAATCGTTGGTATTCTAAATTTTATTACATTTTGATGATTACGATACATTATTGTGCCGGTCAGTGCGAGAAGCTTCGCTCGGTGCGGTGCGTCGAAGTGACGGGCGGAGATCGTACAAGTTTATCTAGAATGTTAGTTATAAAGTCAAGTTTATTATAAGCTTCGTAATAATTAGTACATTACTTTCCTGTGATCTGTACGTTTGGTTGTATTAAACGTTTCACCCAAATCATCACTGTGTAAATAAAGAGTCATCGAATGATCTGAATGTAAAAAATACGTTTTATTTCCATAAAACCCTTATCTCTACACTGGACAGCTCCAAACCTAACATTTAATTTTACACTCTGCCTTTTCGATCACAGTTAAATGGAAACAGAGTGATTCTGCGAAATGCTCGAACATTTTACTATTTTAGTGGCCTTTATAAACGAAATCGATAGTGTGTCCTCGGCCGAATCTCTATTTTTTCAATAACATTTTATAACACGCGTCATTGCTTGTATAATTTACCGATATCATTGAATCCTATCGATATTATTCAATTATGCTTACGATACATAAAATCTCTTCTTTATTAAGGGAAGACAGAGACAAATACTATTGGATCTGTTTAAAAAAAAAGCAAATTACAAAAACATAAGAAACTCTATAAAAAGAAAAGAAGATCAGCCAAAAAGTTGAAACAAGTCATTACTCAAGTGAGAATAATGATAATCTTCAGTTACTAACAGCGCTCAGCTGAGGCTCAACGGGTCACTGGGCAGGGAATTAATTTTTCACAAAGGTAAGTACTCCCAAAGCCGCAAAGGAATTTAAAAGAATCTCCGTCAGAACAATAAACATTTTGTTAAACTGAACAAATTAGTTTCCCGTTTTCATTAACGGAGGCGGTTATTTCTAAGCGTAAGGGAACGGAGCCATTTTGTTCTAAGAGCTGGATTAAAATGACAAAGTCGGCATGAAGTCGACCGACTTCTGATTAAAGTTTTCGACCGTGTTATTAGATTTACGGACGGCACGAGTCAAACTAACTGAGTCTATTGTCTTCCGTAAACTATAATATTAATTTTCGGCATCATCCTTCAACGAAAACACTTTTCAACTAAACGATAAACTGTTTTAATGACAAAACTTAATACCTATATGATTAAAGGTCAGAACAAAAGTCAATAAACAGTTGAACTGAAACATTACAAGAAACCTTCCTATCCAAATATAGTTAAATCAATACTTCTAGTCATGCATTAATAATGGGTTCATACGAATGCTGCAAGGGCAAATTAGAATTGTGACGTCATTTTTTCCAATTTAGACCGAAATAATTGTTATGTTATTGCAATATCAGACTTTAAAACCATCTACTTCAAAATTGCTCGTTCTATAAACACAGATTTAGAAACTCGTTATTTTGCAATTCAATTTTCTTTTCATTCGCCTAATGGACTGTTATAACCCAATTATAATAACATTAAGTAGAATAGATTTTTTATTATATAACACTCCATTTGTCCAGTTACCATTGCTATAGAAATGGAAATCGTTTTTAAACGTATCGTAATCACTTCGCTCTTTATATCGTGCGACCAAAAAACCGCTTTGGAGTTAACCCAGCTCAGAGTAAATAACAGAGTGTGTAGGATGATTTGAATGGAGACTCTATAAAGTGGGACAAAGGAGCAATTGCTGTCTGGAGGAACACACAGAGTGTACACACACAGCACTCACATGTTTTAGCAAACAGGTATTTTATGTGAAGAAGTATTTTCGTGAAACTTTCTCCTTCGCTTCACTTGACTTGCGTACGTGTGTTCATCTACGAAGAGTTTTGTCCACCCGAGTGGTGCAATTATGTATGATGAAGTGTTTTAAGAAAAGTACGATTCTGAATGACTTTGTTATTTAAGCTATCTGTGCTGAGATTTCCAATGTATGGTTTTATTAACATAACAAAAAGTTACTTGATTATTAAATTTGGTAAGACTAGAAGCAGATATTGTTAGGAAAGGATTTGGCAGATTTTTATAGTTAGTAAATAAAATTACCAACAAACACCCTGAAACCTTTAGATTTGGTGCGGAAAAACTTGGGAACATGTGTACGGAACACATCGCAAGGTTAAATTTTCTATTGAGAAGGTGAATGAAAAGATTATTAGTGGGTTGCGCGATGTTGTGGCGGCACGCAGATGAGCCTATTCGCCTAAAACTCGACGACAGGCATACGATAGCGCGCTTTCAACTGCCGCATCTGAATTACAAATAAGGGCACTTGAGTCTGCCTCGGCACCCACCATTTCAGGGGCGACGAGCTCTTTATAATTTTTTCGTAGCTAAATGCTAAGTTTAGAGGATATTTTGAAATTGAATTACCCGACAGAGAGTGAAAACATGTCTTTATAAACTTCGTCGAAAAATCGTGTACTTTTGTCGTTCGGAATAATTAAATATGCTCAAAAGTATTTTATTAGGCCCCACGGAGTTGTTGGCTTAACTTTTCGGAAATTTTGTGAAAGAAAATTAAGAAGCTTTATATCAAGGCCTTCGCCTTGAGAGGTATGGCATTCACAATTAGGTAATTGGGTCCATTGTTAGGAAACTTTTCAACGGGTCGTATGACGATAATATGGATATTTTCGAGATATTTAAAGATACAAGTACTTGCCGAGCGGACTCAGACAGCACCCTGTCTGAGTCCTTCGGTAAGTTGAGGTGAGTTTAGGTAGTTGTATCACCATACAACTAGAAATACCATGGGATAAAGAGTCTGACCAATTCAACTTATTACCTGAATGCATACACAATACTATTTCTAAAGGAATGGGTCTATGTACTACATCACACAGGTAAAGATGTAGTGTAGACACCATAGAGTAGATAAACAATTTAAAGTATCCGCGACCAACTTTGTCCATCACCCAATACTTGAGGGGAACTGGGAACCAGGCCAATTTTGCATATTAGAAATTGCATTTAAGATTTAATGTAATGAAAAACTTTAAGGTGTTTCTGGGAGCGACAGCTTGTAATAATAATTGGGGCGATTTGCATTTAATTTGTGAATTTCGAACTGGTTCCTTCGTTCTTTGAAATTAAATGCAGCTTCCCATTTTTCTGTTGAAATAGTGCTCTAATCTTGTTAATGGAAGTCGGTTTGTTGTTTTCTGTTTCCAATAGGGGGTGCCTGCGGCGGTCGAAGCTTAGGAAATAATCTGATAAACAAATATCTACTACTTAGAACTGATTGAAGTTGCATCTGCTTTGAAGCACAGGAAATGGCTAGGTTATAATGAAATGGATTCTTTTATGAGAGATTAATACAACACTTCTTTTTTAATAAATATGTTTTAACCATTATCATTATCGTTATGATGTTATGTGAATCTAAAAAACTCGATATTTTTATCTTTTCTGGAAACACTTAGGTAGGAGAAAAAATAACAAAACACAAATAAAAAAGTAGTATAAAAACGATGTTGAACACAGTTAAAGATAGATTATTATCAAAACGACCTGATTCTCATATCATGATATCACGAATGGCGGCAAATAGATCCATTTGGATCACTATTAGTTTGAATTGAACGCTGAACAAGTAAAATAACTTTCCTTACAAAACATTACTTCACTAAATTACTGCCTACTCTGCCTATTGTGTATTTGAATGTAAATAATGAAAATAGCTTTTGATATCGATGTTTTGTGGTCGATTTTCCTACTAATGGGTACTTCAGAGCGCTTATCTTTTAAGCACGTACCTTCACGTAAAGCATATATAATATGTATGCACCGATACCAAAATACGGAACAAATTGAATTATTTATTTTCAGTAATTTAATTACGCATTCGACCACATGCCCAACACTAATTACTACGATAAATTCCACCATTTTGCGGTAGACATAACTTCAATTATTTCAAATTGTTACAATATATCATTATTTCTGCAAAATAACTACATTCCGGACACAGCCACTCATCTATTTCATATTACACAGAGTTTGTGCAACATGAATCTGAAGTTTTTTCAATTAAGAATGTTGTACACGTCTCCTTAGTTTCAGGGAAATTGAGAAGTGGGTCACACTCCAAAAAGAAATAGGTGTAACATTCTAATTTAAAGCGATTCGGTCCAAATACGTATCTGTTTGGTTTGTACAAACACTTGCAAGCTACGGTTGAAGTTGTAGGGCCCCAGAACTACAAACATCTCATAAGGGCACGTTTGCTTTACGATCCAAGAAAAACAGTAAACAGTATGTAAGGGCAGAACTGAACCCCTCATTGATAAAGAGAATAAGGAGAAGAGAATAATTCCTATTCCCCTCGAGAATCTTAACTGGAACTATCCATTATATGAAAGCGCTGAAATATCTAGAGAAATTCTCGCAACCAATAAAATAGTTCTTGAAGCGACCAAACTAACATTTCTCGGAGAATTCAGTCGTGATATTACGGTTATATAAGTTGAATGACTGTGAACTGTAGGTCAAAGAAATTGTAGCAAAGCAGTATGGACATACACCGATATTACATGTAATAAGAAAATGGGAGATATTTGGCACATGACCTCCGCTATCACCGCCAGACGATAAACAGAAGCTGAGCACGGAATTCAATTTCCAAAGTATAAGCCTACCGTGACGGACACGAATTTTTCGGTCGTGTTTATTTGGGTCAAGCGCCCAACCACGACCCACGACATATAAGTTCTTGTCGTCAATACCGCAGCCCTCCGACTATTAACGAATATCTCCCCGATGTTCTCCCCCACTTTATTAATACTTAATACTTGTAATAAATCTTTAATTAAAGCGTAAAAGGGAAGTTATAGAAATATATTTTCCGCAATGAAAGCTTAAGGTCTGGACATAAATTCCTGTCAAGGCCATACATATTTCATGTCTATTCGATTCAAAGACCAATATTTTGCAACAAAAAAAAACATTTCACAGTTCATTTCCTCTTTGTATCTATCTGCCGCCGCATTTCATTGATTCTCTTCAGTCTGAGTCTGTCCATAAATAGCGTGGGGCAGGTAGCACGTTCCCAGTCCGGTTTCTCCCAATGCGATGGTCATATACCAGCGTTTGCTAGCTCGACCCGACAGCGGTAAGTTAACTCGTCCGGTTGAGTAGCGAGCCGCATATTTTTGCACCACTCTGTATTATTACATAGGATGGAGTTTTGGGTGTTTGTGCTTGGCGGATTTAATATGAGTAGTTTTTGTTTTAGTGATATTATTGCAACGATCTAGATTTTCATACTGTGAATTTGAAATGTCTTTATACAGAGTGAATATTCAAACTGAGCTTGGATGTCCAAATCCGAAACTATGAGAAATAGCGAAAAATACTGAAAGGTGATTGGGGGTGGATTTCAAAAAACAATATTACTGACCTTACGTTGTAAAATCATCGAATGCATCCCAGCCGGGGCAGGGCAGGATTAATGTCAGACTTGAACTGACTAATAACGTTCCCGGGCCGCGTTTGCTCGTTAGACCCACGACCCCGGAATATTCCTGGCTCAAACTGATGTTTTTTTTTTTTTTAAATAACGCTCTATTTTAATATTATTAAACCATTCCATCCACATCTAGTTGGAAAATTCTTTAAGCATACGTACACTTAACGACTGCTTAGCAAGAGGTTGAGTGGGTTCGATTCATCGGTTGGGCAAAGTGCTGTAGGGCTGCAATAGCAGCTTAAGAGGCTGTATTTGAGACAATAGGCGCCCCTGCTATAACATGGAACTTTAGCATAACTACCTAAATGTAAGTTATCTATTACGTACAGATACCAGCACATCAATATAATTTAATCTGTCAAATGTCTTTAATAGATTTTCAACCTTATCAGAATAGTGCAAAGTCAATATTCGATTGGTAAAGTTTGCTATTTTCGGGTAGGTTGACCTGCTGGCGAGTACATCGAAGTTTATACACACTATGAATAACATTTCTACCCTAACCTCAGGAAATTACAGCCTCAGAATTACATGTACACAAATATTTTGACACTGAGTATTTATTTTGATATTATATAATATAATAATAATATAATATAATATTCCACAACTATCACACAACGCCATCTAGTCCCAAGCTAAGCAGAGCTTGTGTTATGGGTGCTAGACAACAGGCGCGGTTCCTTCATAGAGGCAATTAGGCAAAGCCTAGCTTGGCATAACAACGTACAAATAAAACAAAAGCATTTATTGGAACTAGGTTATAAAATAAAACAAAACATTAAAAAAGTGAAAACTCCTATTAAAAATCTCATAGCAACTTTCACAACCGCCGTTTGACGAGAATTTTACTTCCAACTACATTCGTAGTAAGATTGCCTAAAGTCCATTGATAAATCACGTGCTGTATAAGTGCGCGGCCGTGTATATGAACTGCACACATGTAAAATGAGCGCAAAATATAGGCGGGGCATAGACCTGGCCTAAAACCGTGCTATTGGCTGGCTGAAAGTATGAATGAATTCCAGGGTGGCAATTTTGTTGAAAATTTCCTTTCCTTTATTTTAATGGTAAAAAGAATCAAGAGGATATTGCCATTTTTGCACCTACCAAAAAAGTTTAAGTAACTAAAAATGGAAGTAAAAACTGTATGGTTTTTTAATTTATTGTTTATCCAAGGATTTTTAACTACTTATTTGAATTATTTGAAACTTCGCTTTTGTTTTTCGGGAATTGAGAAAATGTGTTTTGGCAACCCCAAAACGGTACTGTCAGTAACCTGGCAGATTAATATTTTGGAAGTCATAATGTTTGTTTACAATTCGTACGAAAAGATCACTAAAAAGTTATTGAAACTAGCGTAGTGTGATTAAATCAGTTACCTATTGGTTTGTTTTTGCACGAGTGTTTAAGTTTACTTTGAAAATTAGTGAGGTTAAGTGTTTTGTTTATGTGTTCTTAAACCGGTGGTGATAATGTCTGTGTTCGAAGATAAAAGCAGTAAATATTCGAATTCTTCGTTTAATTATAAGATTGAAGCTAGAATAACCCGGAAACATGATAATTCATCTTATAAAAACAAGCAGAACGTATGAAATAGGCCCAAATCATCGAATCTTTGTTGAATAAACAATGAATATTGTGATAAGCTTAGATGAGAGTTTGGTGAGTTCTTGCATTTATGTTTTTGTTTTTTATGTTTTACACTAAACTTTTACTTACTTTTCATCCTCATATATTAAACGAACACTACCTATTTGTCTAAACATAATTATTTTAATATGTAACAAACCTTAATATCGAACCACTGGCGCCATCTATTTACCAACCAGAACACTACGCGTTGTCTCCATTGATTCATAAAGAAGGTTCCACCACTCACTACTAGATGGCATTGCGCTGATGACGCGCTTTTGTGAATCGCGGTGTTAAGATTCTCAGAGGCTTAATGACCTCCGCTAGTATAATATTTTTTGAGTATCTGAAAAAGCAGTGCTTGCCTACCTTGGGTTGTATTCCACTGCACGCTTCTGCTAGACAACTGATAAACATACATATTATAGATAATTTACACCCAGACAGAGAACAAATGATCATGCTCATCACACAAACATTTGTCCTGGGTGGGAATCAATCCCACGACCCCCGGTAAAGCAGTCAGGGTCACTAACCACTAGACCAACAGGCCAGTCAATATTCTGTTGGCGACTGAGTTTTAATTGTTTACATCGACAATAATGAGAAATTTTAACATTAAAAACGCATGAATAATAACAGGCAGCTTAATTTAATTATGAACAAATTATACTTTCCCCTGTGTCCTCATGTTTAAGTATACAAACTCAGATCATTTCCCCCGCCGCAATCATTTCTTTATCCGAGAAAAATTCATGAATCTTCCTTCATATTTATTCATTGTGGTAGTCACAACTCGAAATACGGTGGGAATGTTGTCATTGTTATGCTTAATTCATTAACATACGCAATGACTTGCGTACTCAGGGATTTAGACAGATACTGGCTAATCTTAATGATGTAGTGATCTAGGATTCCGAGACGTAGGGACTTCGCTTTTCAACTAACAATAGGGTGACGCCATATTGTAAGTTATTATCAATTTATTATCTGATTTGTATACAGAGTGTCATATTCGCACTTGCGAAAATTCTCTAAAATAAAGATTTAAAAAAATATATTGTAAGTTCATACACGCTTTTCATCAAAAATTAAGTATTAACTTAAACGCTTTAATACACAAAACGCATATGAAAATAACTTTATCAAGACAATAATACTTTTTTTTACTATTTAGAAAAGAATTTTTAAAATCCCTATATTTAGTTGGCTTGCCTTTACTACTGTTGCACTAACAACGAATTATCGACAAATTCAAGCTGTATTATAGTTAACACAGAGTGTGCATAAACACAAGAAGCAAAACAGTCTTAATTAAATATATAAAATCGGGTAATAAAGCAAAAAAACGGAAAAGAATGAACGGAACAGCATTGAGCAACAATAATAATTGTGAGGTCAATGTGTTAGAGGTCTACGATTGTTAAGATGGCAAACAAAATTAAAATATCAATAGTGAAGACTTTCACTGACATACTACCCATAATTAGACATGATTACTGAAAATTGATAATAAGTCTGTCATCAGTTTATTTAAAATATAATAATCGGTAGGTATCTTTTTTATAAAAGTAAATATTACTCTAATTTTAAATTTGCAAAACGTCGCTTCTACTTTAAATAGCTCTGACGTCACGAGCCTCTATTTCTGGGTTTTGATGCATGTAGCTTTGTCTATATTCATTGAATTTGAATAACCGAAAAAACGTTTTGTTTTTCACTATTTATATTTACTAATCTAATTACATCCGTTATATAGTGATACTGACGTCATGTATATTGTTTTTGACTTGACGACTGCAAGAACACAAATTGAATTATTCGAACCGACTCAAGACGTACATAGAGGTATGCACACAGATACGTGTCTTCAACAAACTTCGTTGAATATGCAGACGTAACGAAATGCAGTGTAGCCTTAGGCAAAACCAAGAGGCTAACAGCCTACTACGTGGAACCCACTCCGAATTCGAAGGCTTGTCATAGCCTAACACGATTACTCTACGTTCGGGTAGCAAGTCGAGCAGTATTCGGTGAATCGAGCTCCGTCTCACGATGCTGACCACAGAAATTGTGAATAGATTTTATTTTATACATATAAGAAAACTGTAGAAAAGTTATTTTGTACATTAAAAAAACTCAAAAAATATAGCCAGGGGATTAAAGGATAACCAATAGAAACCATTCTGTTTGTGCTGTGTGTCTGTGTAGTTGTCAAGGTATCATATAAAATCTACGCAATTATGTGAGACCTTTGTTATACGCAACGGATTAAGCGTAAACCGGAGAGGAATTTTAGTTTTTGTTCATTGGAAGCGGTTCAGTCTATCAAAAAATATTTTGAATTAAAGTTTTCAATAAAAATTACGGGTGCACTTTGGTCTAACACATTGATTTAGTACGGCAGTCGCGCCGATCTAACGTCGAATAGAAAAACTACAGTATTCATAAAGACATATTTCAAACGCACGCGATGGCGTTAAAGAAACCTGGAATAGACCGTGTTTTATGTTGAAATAACATTAATGTATTTTGTTTCAATCGTAAATCGGGTTCACGGAATGGACTGGAATGGACTGGAATGGACTGGAATGGACGGGAAATGGACTGACTGGACTGGAAAAAAAAAAAAAGGGACTGGGAATGGACTGGAATGGACGGGAAATGGACGGGAATGGACTGGAATGGCTGGAAGGGACTGAATGGACTGGAATGGACTGGAATGGACTGGAATGGACTGGAATGGACTGGAATGGACTGGATGGCCCTGGAAATGGACTGGAAAGGAATGGACTGGAATGGACTGGAGGGGAGGGGAGTGGGGGGCGGAGGGAATGAAACGGAAGGGAGTGGAGTGCGTAGAGCGGGCATTAGGAAAATAGTTTAAAATAAACCTGGAATAGAAGTTCAAATATTCATGATAATCTTAGAAAATTCTAAATACGTTACAGGGTTTATATGAACAACGTGGGCCAGAATTAAGCGCTTCGAACCTAAAAAAATACATGTTCGATTCCGACTCGCCACGCGAACGAAGTCGCGGGCACAGCGTAGTTATAATTATTTAGATAAATAATTGAGTTTTTAACATGAAGTTCCATGACTGGATAAACGCCTCCCTTATACAGATATTTCGGGATACTTACTTTAATTTATTTGTTGTATATCTTAGGAAGACACCTCAAATTATTACTTAACTTACTTGATCAGTAACTGAATAGTATTTGTTTTTATTTCGATAAAGATATTATGCGTATCATCTCTACCACAAAACTAGTTATTTTGTTATTATTAGCATTTGAATGGCTTTTGTTCAAAAGTTTCCATGCCTTACTTACCTAGCTATTTAAAACTAAACTAACACTTAATTAAGATACCCATCAGTTCGTGTTAGTTTTCGCTCCTGGCTTGTTGTTTAAGAACAACAGTTGTTTTACGTATCTACATATTTCTTGGAAAACCTTCCTCGTACCTCGTACCTAGCTTTCACCTAACCTCGGAGAGGTAGCGAGAATACCTACTCCTGTGGGGCTTTTGTTCGCTTCTAAACGCTAACTACCTCACCTGTCCAGTTTGAAACTAGTTAGCATGTCAATAAACTGTGATATTCATAGCATAGCCAAACACTCGGCTAACCAAAGTGTAGGTTTACTTGAGAAACTAAACTTAGACGTGCTCAATACAGTCCACACTCTAGCATTGCACTTCGAGTACCTCACACAAAATATAGACCTTATTTACTTTCTCCGTATCATTACTGAAGATATTTTCACACACTCCAGCACTAAAGGTGAAAGCGTACCGGAATGTAATAAAAAATGATTCACAACCCCATCTCTTACCTTGGTTGGAAGATACTAGGTCACGCATGGCTCGTGATATACCATCGACACATATTGTAAAGAATCGTGCAAAGCTTCTTGTGGGAAATACGGTAAGTAAGTTTTATTAGCTAGAAAAGATACCAAATAAACCCGTAAAAGAACAATCTGAAACCAATCATACATCAATATTGTGTAAAGACCACGAAACATAAAATGTTTTGGTAAAAAAAAAAATTAATGGTTGCCTAATATTTGTATCCACCGATCACGCAATGTAAGACTTGAATAAATGAGATTGAGCTTATTGAAAAACTTAAGTGAGTGGCCATTATAAACTGTTTACACGATTCCTAAGTGAAACCAATCACTCTGTTTTCGTGTTCTTCAAACATCCCAAGTATCACTTAAGACTAAAAGTAAAAGTATTGAAATTCAACAAATACTTCACTGAATTTGTAGATCGTTAGATTCGGAACGAGGGGAGAGGACCTCCATTTCGGATTCGAATCAACATTCCACGAAAAATATGGCTCTCAATGACGTTTTTTCGATCATGAAAAGGCAAACAAAGTGAGCCGCGCTCTCAATCCGATTTTTGTGCGAGGATTCACCAAATACTTCATAATTAAATTATTAAAAGTGTTATTTAATTTCGTACAAACTTAAACTTTTATGAAATTCATCAGTGATAGTACTTAATTGAAATTAATTAATTCCATTAAATGTTATGAAGAGTTATGGAAGCGACGTTTGCGCCGCAGAGGGACAGTTCCAGGTAGAAAATACGCGCGAATTTATTGCAACTAATCGAACTGCAGAAATAAACGTTTTAACAGAACACTTTCAGCAAATTACTGCACTGTCACCGTGTCACAATCTGCGAACATTTCACGAACGATTACATTTGCCGCGCTATAATACAATTGAGCAATCAAACAGATTTTGTTTAACGGACTTTTGTCGATTAACTGTGTACAAAACAAATTGTAGATGAACCACGGTATGGGTAGGGTCACGAATAATGCTATTATCAAATAAAGTCGTGCGAGGAATAAAATAACGTGCTCTAAAAGTCTCTATTCCAAGTTCATTGTAGGTGCAGCTGTGATAACAGAACTTAAATAATCAGTTTTTAAAGCATCTGCTCCCAGTTTCCTCACGTACGAAAGTTTAGACACGCTTAGATTATTTCAACTGGAGTTTTCCTGACGTTGCTAGGAGAAGCAAAATAACTGTATACATACACCTGCCTCTGGCGTTATCTTGTTAAGATCATAAGCATTGCATGGTTTGAAGTAAGTTAGTCCAGTAACTTTACGGACTACTGCTAAAGAGTACGAGTATAAGAGTAAGTACATCAGGTTTATTTGTCTCTAGTCCAGTTAGCACGACGCTGCATCATGTATAACCTATTCCAGTAAATGCCACACTAATTAGAACTAAGAAATTGCAGGAGACTGCAATGTCTTATAGGAAAAGAAACGTTAATTTCAACTTTTTAAATATATTTTTTGTTCGTTCATATAATTAAGCTAATCCTTCTAACTAAGATAACTATACTTATAAGATAATCTTATAACATAATTATAACATTTTTTACTTGTTAATAAAAGTAAATACGAATCATATATATAATATTATATGCTATCAAAATATTGCATTGTTATGCCACGTATGCATGTATTGAATACATGCATATGTTACGGTAAGAGTGAATAATTGAAGATTATTAATAATTATCTATTATTATTAAAAATTACCGAAAGTCGAGGTTAAAGTGATTAATTAATCACATTTGTCGGTTATTATTAATAATTTGACCCTAGTAGTGATAAATGTAATAAGTAAACTTCCTTCACAGGAGCAAGTCGACGGAGCCCCGCTCCGCGGGGCTCCTACTTCTGCGTGGTTAAAAAAAAAATAACCACGAAGAGGATGGCGGGGTCTTTCAGACCCCGCCATCCTTTTCTAACCTAAACTGTCCGAGTCGGGGTGCCAGCAAGTCCCGAGGTTAGGCCTAGTTCTAACCGGCTAAACCTAGGTGTAACCGACCACATGCGGTTAAACCTACGTGTATCATACTTATCTTCAGTTAGCACTAGGTTTAGCCGTTTAGTTTATTAATTTTATCACTTTTACCAATATGTGTCGTGAATTATTAATAATTACTACTAAAAGTAATAAATTTCGATCGTTTATTCACATTTCCCAAAACATGTGGTTATCTATATATATAAAAATGAAACCCGTTTTCCGTTGTCACGACATAACATGAAAACGGCTTGACCGATTCGGATAATTATTTTTTTGTTGTGTTTGTAACCATCGGGACCGGGTTTTAGACCGGGTCCTCCACCCGTGCGAAGCCGGGGCGGGCCGCTAGTTATTAATAATTTTGTAAAATTATTAATAATTTTCAATTAATCACATTTACCGTAACACATACATATACGTGTACTTGAAAAAACTTTTGCTCAATCGAAAACCGGAAACTTGGCTTTTAACTTTTTTTTTTATCGTGTGAATATCATAAAATATCAAAACACTTCCTCAAGACAGACAAAGGCACAGTTGAATCTGCATAATAAAAAAAAACTTGTAAGAACAGTAGATTTAATAAGATAGAATCTTACAAAGATGGGTATGAACCACACCCAATATTTAGCACAACCTCCTCATTGTGCCGCTAAATAAACCGGTGAATGGCTAAACGAGTGAAAATAGCTTTACTTTCTCTTTATCAGCGGCCACCACCCGCCCTAAACAAATTTGTGCACAATTGGAAAATTTACTCAGCTAAATTAAAGTTGTGAATCATGTTTATACTAAGACGTAAGGTAAAATAGTATAAAGGGAAGTTATTGTTTCTTGGGAACTGATGTTTTTGGAGTTTTGATCCAAAATCCATTGCGCTTTGAAATGTTTACTGCTGATTCTTCTGGTTCTTTTGTACAACATAGACACTACTTCTGGGTATATGTAAGTCTAGTCTTTGTTAGGGATATTGCCTCTTAAAATACTGAACTTCATGCAAACTGTCACCTTCTCCTTTTAAACATTTTAATAATAAGAATTACATATCGTCAAAGTCACTTTAATCATAACATTATTTAACCAAGAAATTTAGAAATACCTGAATTATTCTCTAATTTTTTTAGAGCATATTTCTAAATACGTGTAATTATTTAGGCAAGTAAATTTTAACCTTCGAAAAAGCACACAAAGAGTAATGACATTGAGCACTGCCCGGTCACAGGTCGATGTCACTCAGCCTGACCACATCAAAGCTGATGCAATTTTAAAAAATAAAGCTGACTGACAGAAAAAAAAATCCCTTTGCTCATTCAACATACAAAAAAATGTGACATCTATTTTTTAGATGTACATTTTAAAATAATAATATTCCACAACTATCACACACAACGCCATCTAGTCAGAGCTAAAGCTAAGCTAAGCAGAGCTTGTGTTATGGGTACTAGACAACTGATAAACAATTAAACATACTTATATATTTCTAAATACATACATATTATAGATAAATTACACCCAGACACAGAACAAATGATCATGCTCATCACACAAACATTTGTCCTGACCTCCGGCATAGTAGTCAGGGTCACTAACCACTAGACCAGGGGTTTTCAACCTTTTTCATGGCACGACCCCTTTAGTATGAAGAAATATTTCGCGACCCCCCTACCCGTTGGATTTTTTTACATGTATTTTATTTTGTGATAAATAAATATTCAATCCTCCCTCCCCCCCCGGGCAGGGGGGGTGGCGACTCTCAGACTCGTACTGACTAAAATCCACGGTGTCCTACAATAGCCCTTTATGTTCCGGGGTCACGGTAATTAAATGAGTCCCGCGACCCCGGCAGGCTTTGGCCCTCTAGATTGGGGCCCCGTTATCATGCTGACGCTCTTTGAGGCGCGCGTAGAACACCATGCGCCGTCGACACGGGTATGGTCCATGGTCGGGCAGCGAATTGCCCTGTACTCGCCGCCCACGCAGAAAATCTCCAGCCAAAGTAGGCGCGGGCACGCGCGCCTACGGTGGCCGGAGATCGTCTGCCGAGTTCTGACGCCATGGGCGTCTACGACTGTGGCTGGGGTGGAGGGAGGACGCTATCCTCCCCTTCACGCGGCCCGCCTCCTCCTTCGCAAGCATGACTGCTTCGCAGAAGGAGGCGACCGCTTCCCACTCCATCTCGCCCCGCAGCATGGCCTCAACCAATTATGGGCGCGAAAGGTCTCCGCCTATCGCCGTCCTGAGGACACAGCGGTGCTCTGCCCAAGCGGGGCAGTCCTGGACAGTATGCTCCACCGTGTCCTCCGGGCGATCCTGGCATTGGTTACACCCAGGCGTTTCCTCCTTTCTCATTAGACACAGGTACCTTCAGATATTTTCGTGTCTGGTGAGGACCTGCGTCATGCGGTAGGTAAGGACGCAGTGACGCCACTCCTCAAAGAGGGGTCTTACCGCCACGATTGCGGCGCGCCCGATTCACGTACATTTAGTATAGATTTGATACAAGATGCACATTGTGATGCTCGATTGTTCTCCCTCACCAACGAAATGCTCGAATTTGTAATGTTACATTACAGGTGAATGCTCGAATTTGTAACATTACATTACAGGTGAATGCTCGCGGTGAGGGAGCGCCTTAATATATGTATTTTTAAACTCAATTGTTTTTATTAATGCAGTAGCTTTTCCAACCTTTTACAACTCCCCTATAAAAGCTTCGCGACCCCCCTGAAGAGGCTACGCGACCCCCCCAGGGGGTCGCGACCCACAGGTTGAAAAACCCTGCACTAGACCAACAGGACTGTCAAATTTCAGATTGTTGTGACGGATGAGAAAAGAAAAATTATGAAAAAAAGGAGTTTGTTAAAACTTAATATAAAATTACCCAAGTTACCGAAACATCCTTAGAAGTTCTAAACAAATTAACAAAACTGTCGTTACTTAAAGTTCTGGCCGTTGTCTGAAGTACATTAAGCCCATTTAAAAATGCCTAGGCTTAAAAACAAATTTTGAAGTTGCCTCTCGTGTGTGTAGTTAGCCAAACTTGATTTAAAAATTCGTATTAGTCTGTGGGTACCACACGATGCCAGAGTGGCCTAAATCAGTTAGTTAGTGTCGCTGTCCAGTCGAAACATTTGAAATATTCAAAGTAAAACTCGCTGAAACTGAAAACATGTCGGCGCTCGAATGCCACGAAGTTCGTTTCATAATAAATGTATCGTAGAAAATCATGTTGCATATACTAAAGTGTTTCCTTTTAACTGTCAGTATTTAATTTGTATTTTATTACATTCCGATATGCTTTTGAAACTGAGATTAATTGCGGATTGTTAATGCATCAGGTATCAGTCAAAATTCAAGCCTGCTATCGCTACTTTAAAAAAAGAAGTGAAATGAGGACATGTGGTAAATTTAAAATAACGAAATCTAGCTATGTGTCGATTTAGGTTTCAATGCACGAGATTGTGGCTTGTGATTGTGGATTGTGGCAATGTGGCTTTCCAACGACAGTTTTTAGCCAGTCTCTTCAACTTATACCTTCAATAAATTAGCACAAATATGTATACGAAACGTGTCATTGGACATAATTTAACTAATAAATCTATATCGGGGACAAATAAATCATTGGATCCTGTTTATTCGTAAACCAATATGGGATAAAAGCAATCCCGCGAGACTGTAAACACATTATAAATACATGTAAAACGGATACGATCCATCACACGGCGAACCAAAGTCCACTTTCATAAAAATCTGAAGAGATACCTCTGGCATGATATTGCAATATTACCTACGAGAGATTTTTGCCGTTGATGGGAAAGTTGAGCAAAAATGACAATAATATGAAACGCTAGTGATATTACTTATGTGAAAGGCAGGTTTATCTATAAGCATTTATTTATGACAGTTTTTGGACTGAATGATATAAGCTCGGATTCGGCAGCGAAAATCTTGCAACTGATAACGTTAAGGAATACCTAATTGTGAAAAATAAAATAACGTCACTTTTAGAGGCGAAACGTTGTAATAACAAACATACACTCATAAAATCGCGCTTTTTCTCCACGAGAGTAAGTGAAAAATATAACAACTGCTCCACTTAGATATTATAATCGCCTCATCTTTTCGCTCACCGGCTGCGAGTAATAGTCATTAATAGAAAATACCTAAGTAACGCCTCAAACGCCTCTAGCGTTACCTATTCCTAAAGATATAATTACCTTAATTACGTTTGTGATCACACACCCGAGACGAATTAAGACAATGTGTTTCGTTTCTCTGGGGAATACAGACCGAAACTGTGAAGATTGGCTGCAAAGTGAAGCACGTAGGAATAGTAAGTGCATACATTAGGCCTAAAAGAGGTCAGAACTTAGCACATTCAGACCCTCGATGGGTGGCAAAAACCTGACCTCAATTTGGCTGAAATATGTCGAAAATGGCAGCGTGTTTTGGTGACTGTACACTCTCGGCGAAAAACTTTGAGACATGGCGAGAATGTTTATACGAGAAGTTAGCGCTCGTGGTCATCTATCCTCAAGTGCTCCTTGCTAGCGCTTCGTCCCGTGGTATAGGTTTTTTTGCGAGACGTCATAAAGGGAGTCAAACAGCCATACCTCATCGTAAGGCACTTTCTATATCATTTTGGCACCTACCTCTCCACACTCGAGTGTACCAACACAATTACAATCTGATATTTTCCAATTCCTGTGAAAATAATATTAAAACCATCAATCTGATATTTTCCAATTACTATGAAAAAAATATTAACATCTATTCGTGATGAAACGCAAAACATATTTCCGCTGTATCCGCTTTCACATTTCCGAGCATCGAGTGTATTGAATAACTTCAAAACATTGGACGGAGGGATTACAGTTTTGTGTCATGAATACTACCAACAGAGACTGGCTGATTTTATATGATCATGTTCCGTTTATAGATGATTTTGTTAGCCCTCAAAATCTTTTTGAAATTGAAAGCTTTTCACTCTAAAGTCCTCCGTTAAGAAAACGGATTTGGCTTAAAACCCCATTTGCAGAGGCCAGCTGTTATCTGACAATCGCAGTGCAATTACTAGAGAATTTGATATTTTCGGAGTTGCCGGTCAATTCGTAAATAAGCTTTCGAATGTTAAACCGTATATGAACCGGGACCGAATTTACATTCTCTAAAAAACTTGCAATTTTTATACAGTTAGGTTTCAAGCTATCTTGAACTTTGTATTAATTAAGGAATATAGCTGGAAATAAGCTACCTCTTGATAGTACTATTGTACTTCATTTTCCAATTCATTTGCAACATGCTAGACACAATTATGAACATTAAAGCCAGCTCGTTATTACTTTAACAATGTGAACCCCGACTGCGGCGATTGTATCGCGTGAGCTTCTGATGTTATCTCTATATACTTAGCTAGAATGAACATCTACTTCACGTCCCTTTCTGTATAAATAATTCTATTTAAAACTACCCCACAAACCAGCTCGCGAAGTGCACTTAAAAGCTAAAAGCACAATGTAAAAACACTGCACAAAATAATTCGATACACAGTGATGAAGCGAACCTAACTTGTAATGAGACTTGTGTTAGAAGAAAAAACATTGCTCTACTTGAAAAATACACAACTAAAAGTTAAAAAGCCAATTAAAAGTTGGTTCTATTGTAGAACCAAGTTTGGACCTCTCTATGTTTTTTTTATTCGAGAAATAGAACTAAAATAATAGACTTATATTTAATTGAATTACGTTTTGGTCGCTTTACCTAACTTAATTTTATTGTATGTTGTATTATTATTAGAGTATATTTAACCGACATCAAAAAAAGAGGAGGTTATCAATTCAATTGTATTTTTTTACATTATCCGTAGCACAGCTGTGCATTTCATTTTCTTTGAAGAGAGTTGGGCTCCAACAATCAACTATGATCTAACGTCATTTGTTTATCTTTAATCCTGGACATTTCTCCGTGACAGCACTAAAGATAAAAGAACTTGGAACCTCTTTTGTCCTTATAAAAGGGTTTAATCATTGTACAGCGTGCGGTTGAAAGGGGCACACGCAATTTTAATAACGTAGGCCATGTTATGTGGACTGCCGAGATAATTTAACCAAGAGAATTAGTTCTGTAATAGCAAAACTAGGACAAGAACAGACCTCTGACCTTATAAAGTAATATTTCTATAAGTAGGTAGTAAATTATCTTTGCTAGCTTTAACAATTTCACCTTCAAATGTTCCTTGCTTTATTTACCAATTATTATTTCATTTCAAGAGAGAAATAAGTCCGGAGCAGTAATAAAATAACGTCAACAACTTGTCTTAAGCCATAGGGAATAACCGCAAAGGCTTGGAAAATTAAATTTAGAACACAACGTTTGTTTCACCAGCCGTGTAATTGAAAAAAAAACCCAAACCAGACGCAGGTGAAATTACTTTCCAATACAACGTTAGTGTATTCCCCTATGGAAACTGCCTGAAAATGCCTTGCAATGCTTTTCATGAAATAAATTCCGCGTTCATGAATAAACTAATAACACTCTGTGATTTCAAAATACATATATAAATATATTATTAGTTTTTAAAAGCAAACATTGATTTTTTTAAAATGTAACAGAGTATGTAACTATTTTTGCATTGATGAAACTATTTTAATTCTGTTTGTCGACTGACTGTGTTTTCGAATTAAATATTTATAGACCCGCATTTTAAGTAACTGCTGGTTTTAAAATATTTTGTGTTTGATACTTTTGTTAGTACAGTTTCAAACAAGCGAAAATAAATATCAAATCTCAACAGTATATTTTCAAATGAAGTTTCAAGATTGAGTAGATGAGTAGACATATCACCTCCAAAACGAGCGTGGAAAACGAAAACTTTTATCCACAACTCAATTTACCCACTAAGAAAGCTTAGGTATAGTATAAAAAAACGTATATTAGCGGAGGAAGCAAAACAAAAGCTAACATGTTTTATTGGCACACTAAAGCACAATTCAATTTTATTCTTGTTACGAGAACAGCGTGTAAAAGCTATCAAGGAAAAGAGAAAATTTCATTTGACGATAGTCTACGTGGACAAAGCCGCGGGCCGTCTCTAACGTGAAAAAGCGTGGGTACATCGTATAAAAGCTAAGACACGAATCTGGGGAGCTCGTCGTTTTTGCATACGCCAAAGGAGAAACACTACATTATTTTTCTACAAAACTGTCTCCACGGTTCTCGGAAGCAAATGCATTCTTGGGCGTAATTCTTCGGAATAAGAATTTACAAGTTGTTTCTGAAAAATCTTCAAGTTAAGTAGTTGAATGTAGCTGCTTTAAATTTAACATCTGTCACTTCAAATAAGCCATAACGAGGAGATGTTATGAGTCATGAGCCTCACTATAAAACTAAAGAATTTCATCTCAGTTCAAGACTAAGTAAACTATTTTTTATGAGTTTCGTAAATTCGAATCCGTATTCTAGGCTTTTTGCGATTTTGTGATAAGCTTCTCAAACGATGGCAATATTGTTGGTTTTTCTTCTGTCTAGTGCTCTTCGCAAGTTTTAGTTTCTACCAGATAAGTTTGCAATAAAATTTGTTAACCGTGGACACCCGTGTCCAATGTATTCCAATATTACAAAAACATTCGGGAAAATGTAAAGAAAGATACGTAGCACGATCAAATAAACCGTGGTAAGAAGCAACCTTGATCTCTTATATTTCATTTTTGAAATTCGAACGATGCATTTTTAGGATCAATGACCTTTATTGGCGGTGACTTTTTGTACTAAAGTGAAAATAAATATAATTTCTGCTGATCTGCTGAGTAAAGACATTCTTAAAACTTGAAAATTGAGGTTGAGGGTTTTACGGTGTAAACTGGCTAAGATAACTTGACTAGATAGGTAATTTGACTCCACTGACCTTAGCTCCACGTTTGGGCTGGTTCTCGTGGTGATTCTAGAATATCTTTCGGCATCCAAATAGTTTGCACACACAAATTAATGTCACACGATTGTCCTAACACGATCAGAGGGCTGCATTACAAAATAAGACGATAAGTCCGGTTATAATTGCCACAACGCGATCACGATCATGCGTCCCTTTCGGTAATCGACCGTAGACTCAATCCAACTCCATGATGGCTGCTCATCATTGCCGTCACTTTACAAGAAGAGGCTTAAATAATTAATAAAAATCAAAATTCAATGTTTTGTATTTAATTTTAATGTAGCATTTTTTCTAGATAATTTATGTTTTATTTTTTAAATAATTTTGATTTTTGTTTATTTAATTTTTACAATTAATAGTATGTTTATTGACTATGTCTTGTTTTTTCTTCATTCATCTTTTAATTTATCCGTTACATTTTTATTTTGTTTGACAAAAAAAGAAGGAAATAGAAATCATTTAAAAATATCTATCTTTGTCTTATTACTATTATTGTTGTATAATTATTATTAAACTAGATATCGATCGAATAAGTGTAGTTGGTACGTAGTGTTTTTATTATGTAGATTCTATTCAAGAATATTTTTTGATTTACATTTGTGGTTTTTTTTTTATCGTGGTAAAATCATCAAATGATTTTTGTCCTCCCACCCCGGGCAGGGCGGGGGGGACTGTCAGACTTGTACTGACTAAAATCCACGGTGTCCTTCAATAGCCCTTTATGTTTAAGAGGTCACGGTGATGGAAATGAGTCCCGCTACCCCGGCAGGCTTTGGCTCTCTGTGAGCCGCCCCGTCATTTTATATTTGTGGTTATAAATTAATTCACAATTAATTTGCATTCCAAATACTCTTCAGTTTTTAGATTTTCATAAAATACTAGGTTTATTATTTTAGTATTTTTATTGTTTCCTTAGTTTCCTATACCTTATCCTTCTACATCTCTCCCGGAAGTTAGATCATCAAGTACCGACATCGCTACAGCAGAGACAAGCCCGGATGCAGACAGATGAGTATTGAGCCCTGTTCGGTGCAGTTTCCGACAGCAATGCTTACGGGTAATAGACGTAAAGGCACGGGGGGTCTAATCTCTAAGCACAAAACCGTTTTTTCGGCCTTAGTGACAGATGTTTTGACAACAAGCCCGAACTAAGAATAAATGTTGTTTTTTTTTTTAAATCCATTTTCCATTTTGTGAAGGCAAAGGGATCTAGCCCATGCAGCCTGTATGATTTTTTTTTCCTTCGTCCGTTAGGACAGGCAAAGGGTCAAGCCCATACAGCCAGGTCTGTAATATTGAATAAATGATAATACGATGTGACAGATGACAACTCCTTAGAGTCCGCGACACCAATCATGCGGATATTTGTCAATTTACCCGAATCTGTCAAATTTTACCAATCGAACATATTTACCTTCCACGATTGTGTTAAGGATTAAAATCTATTGAAGAAATTTGACAGATTGTGGTAGGTTGATGTGCTGGAGTCTGTACTACATTTTTATTACTATTCGCTGTAATGTCATAGACACTGCGCTGTGTCAAAATGACTTCAATCGTGGCGGTATTACCCGTTCGCAATTTTATTTTGACGTTCGTTACGTTCGTACATCTGTAGGTAACCGTTCCCGTGTTTTCGTTGACGGACTTAGAAAGTAGACACCGAAATGTACTGCCTAAAGCATTCCTTCAGCTATTGTCATAAACTCAGAAATCCGTAATATTGATGAATAGAAAGCTATCTGCATTCAATCGGAAGACCTGAAAGTTCTTCAGCCGTGGCGTTTTCAATTTCACTAGGAGTTCTACCTATATGGTGTCTTCAGTTCTATGAAAACCATGTGGCGAGAATCAATGCTATAATAGTGTAGAAATTTAAATATAATTTAATATAACTTATTTTTTTACATATATAATTTAATTATGTAATATTCGTTTGTAGATTATACGTCAAGATAAGTAAATCAAGGTACGCTGGGAAACCCTTTTTGTGTGGTTATATCATCAAATAGGTAAGCCCTGAGTGGAGTAGAAGATCAGAAGGTCTAGGTTGCCCTTTGCATTTCGGTTTCTTTGCATAGAGGAGCTCGTGGCTAAATAATGACTACAGCCGCACTGGCCGATCTTTCCGAGTTAAGCCGCGCTTGCCGGAGTTGTTCTGTGGATGGGTGACCATCTGTCATAGCGGGTTTCCTCCGTGCCTCGGAAAGCACGTAAAGCCGTTGGTCCCGGCTGTCATTTGTAGATCTTTGACAGTTGTTTAAATTCTGACAACCAGTCCTACCATGAGGTATCGTATTACCCAGTTACTGGGCTGTGGAGGTCCGAAAGGCAGTCGCTCCATGTAAAGTACTGATATCCAACTGCATCTGGTTCGACTGGAAGCCGACCCCAATGTGTAGTTGGGAAAAGGCTAGGCAGCTGATGATGGTTTCTTTGCCTAGACAGTCCCGCGGCGCATCTGAAATCCCCGATGAAAGTCAAATATTTGTATTGTGTATACTACAAACCAATTAATGTCCCACTATTGGGCTTAAAATTCTTCTCATACAGGTCAGGTACAAGCATTAATCATCACGTTTGCTCAAAATTATTTTAGTAACCAATGATTAGTAACTGACAGAAAAAGGACGAATATCCTTAATATGAATAGTTTTAATGCAATTTGCTTGATGTAGGTAATCTAATAATTGAACAGATGTTGTTAAAAACAAATTTTACCATTATCATCATCATATCAGCCGTAAGACGTCCACTGCTGTACATAGAACTTTTCTATAGACTTTCAATAAGGCCTGTCGGAAGCGGCTTGCATCCAGCATGGTCCGGTGGTTTTCATAAGCTCGTCGCTTGCCAGTGCGTGGTCTCCATTCGACAACCTTACGGCTAATATTAACCTTCCACTATTATGATAACGTTGAAAATCTATAAGAAAAATTTGACAGATTGAGGTAGATTCGTAGATTCTGTACCGTACCGTGACGTAACTCCTTTTTTTTGAAGTCGGTTAAAAACTATGTCACAAATCCATGTTTCCTTCTTCTACATAAACTCATGCCTTTTTTCCCAGAAGCAGAAACTACAAAACGCCTGCTGCTACGATCCACACATACCCCTTACATAAAGTAAAAAAAAATTGTCTTTGATCCAAGAATTTGACTCTCGTTGATCCAAGCAGTCATTAATTTGCTCCAAAATCTATCAAGACATGTCATTATCGCTGTACTTCCGTGATAATTATCAGACTTGTATAATGATAAGTAAACTATGACGCAATGCCGTAAACCTACCTCCACGCAAGTTTGACAGCTAGCTACCTGTTACCACCCTGTTGCCAACAATACAACCCGTTCATGACCTCGGGTCTTGCGACTAGCGTAGGTTCGTAGATTGGGAATTTCTTTTGAGGAAAAGTAAGTATTGTTCTTAGGATTTTTTTTTGGGGGGGAAAGTCCCTTTCTACAGACGGTAAAACTTAAGAAATGAAGAGGTAGGAGAAGTGAAGAAGTGATAAACCAAGAGATAGAAAAATAGGTGAATTGCCATTTATTTAATTTTATATTGAAAAATAGAATGAGGAAAAGTTATCTACCCTACCCTTGATCTACCCTCCAGCCGAACGTACATTTTCGTTAAGGTTAGGTCCTTCCACTCTGAGATGAAGGGAAAAGACTGTCAAACTTGATTGACCCCTTTTCTTCATCGGGATCTAAAATTGTCACTACAGATAAAAAAAAACAATTTTCGAAACATAATGATATTTTAGCAATAAAACGTTGCCAAAACGGGCTCTTTAGACCCGCTGACCATTACAATTTGTACCACAAGATTTTTTTGGCAGTACGTGAATGTTTTAGGGCTTACCGTGTAGATCGTGGACAAGCCTTTCCACCCCAGTAAGTGCGTGCAACATGACTTCCTTCTCAGAAGTGGACCCGACAGTGACAAGAGCGTCGCATGCCAACGTATTAAGGCCTTTACTCACAGAGCGCGATTCGATCCCTGTAACCTATTGATGTCCATATTTCAGAGACTGTCTCATCATCACGGAACTGTCTCATCAGGGCCAGCAATCGTGACTTTGGAACGTAAAAAGCTATTGATGGACACCGTTAATTTTAAGCTATGAAGCAAACCGTGATAGTTTAAAAAAGTGTTTACCGTTAATTTTAGTCAGTACAAGTCTGAGACCCTAACGTCCTGCCCTGGGTCGGAGGACTTATTTGATGACTTTACCACGTAAAAAAAATGAATGGCCATAATATGTGCTTTCTCACTGCCGGCGTCAAATCGCATCGCGTTCTGCCTTTGCAACAATCGCACGGGTTGGGATTGTATCGCCAGATCGGATAGGGCGCTCTGTGGGTAAAGGCCTTTAAACATTACCTTGTTTATAAATAATCCACCTACGGTTACCTCTAGGTGATTCACATCTGCTTTCTCATGTATTTTTCATATTAATGCAGGGTTTAAAGTTATTTACACATGTCAGGGTAGAAAACTTAATGTGTATAATAATTATTTAATGTTCTTTTTTTGATTTTGTAGTGCAGTTGCTTATAATTTGTCACGTCAAGTTTGCCATTATGCGTTTCAAATTAGCATAGGAAAAATGACCTTCAACTGACAGCTGTCGCTCAAAAATCAAGGTAGAAGAAAATTCACCAATTATTTTTTAATAATATTTATTAGGGTAATCTAATCTAAGGGGATAAAATAGGGGATGAAAGTTTGTATAAATCTTCTTAGATTTTCGACTGATTACGCGAGCGAAGCCGCGGGTAAAAGCTAGTTCGTTCATATAATAAGAAAGAAATGAAAATATTTGAACATGACTAAACTATTCCTGAAACTACTTTTAAATTAATGGCGATAGCCACTGTAGTGAGAAGCCAACCAGGATCCTCCAGTCTTTTTTTTTTTTTTTTTTTTTTTGAATGGCATCTCGCAGGTCAACCTAGAGGAGGTTGTGTGCTGCTTAACCGGACTTTTCTGTGGATGCCATAGATTTTACTCTAAGGCCTCCAGCCAGAGCTTACAAGCTAGGCAAAAAACTATAAACTAAGTGACCGTTCGCTAAGGGCACCCCCTGTGGGGTACGGACCTCGGCTTAGGACGTCACTGACAGAGGACAGCAAGGGACAGGCTGGATCACAATAATATCTTATTTAGGGACTAATTTAAAACTACTGGCTCAGCATCGCGGGCTGGCTCTTGCAAGGGTCGGGGGGGGCATTGACTTGGGCGTCGCGACGGGCGGCCTCGGCGGCGAGGGCGGAATGACGGAGTCGGTCTGTGTCTGTGTTTCCTAAGAGTACTGGTTTCCCTACTGCTCTCCTGGAGGAGAGTGATGGGGTCGTCGGGCTCTACGAGGGTGTGCTTAGGGCGTCGGGTGGTACTGATACGCGATGGTTCGTATCGGGCGGCCGATGCGATCAAGGGATTGGGGTGCCTAATAGCGGAATCGAAGAAGCGCTTGGAAAGGCGCTTCATGAACTGAGCTACGGTGGGAATTCTAAGGTCGAGGTGGAGGGCGTCGTTACGGACATAGTACGGGGCTCCCGTGACTTTCCTGAGAAACCGGTTTTGGAGGACCTGCATTTTATAGAGGACGCGAGGGTTCGAATGAGCGAAAATGACACACGCGTATGTCATGATGGGACGGATAACCGCGGTATATAGGCGCATTTTGCACTTAAGTGACAATGAGCTTCTCGCAGTGAGCAAGAAGTGAAGCCTACCCATAACAAAGGACGCGCGGTCGCGGGCCTTTTTGATATGTTCGCGGAAGGAAAGGTGACTATCGAGCGTCACACCTAAGTACTTGGCTTGCTTCGCCCAGGGGATCGGCTTGCCGTACATAGAGATCGGAGAGAGGGAAGGGAGATCACGTTTGCGCGGTTTGGTGAAAAGAACCGCCTGACTCTTATCGGGATTAACCTCAATTCTCCATTTCCTAAACCAAGCGCCTAGGACGTTGGCAGAGGTCTGGAGGGTTTGGGCTATAGCGGTTGAACTGCGGCCTGTGTAATACAGGGCCGTGTCGTCCGCGAAGAGAGCTAACCGAGCCTTATTGCTCTTGGGAATGTCGCTAGTAAACAGCGTGAACAGGAGGGGAGAGAGGACGGCGCCTTGCGGGACGCCAGCACGTATCGGGTGCGGGGAGGAGAGGGCGTCCCCTATGCGGTAACGGAAAGTGCGGTTCGACAAGAAGTCTCGTATGATGAGCACGAGACGGTCTGGCACACCCATGTGGTAGAGCTTGTATAATAAGCCGTTGTGCCAGACTTTGTCGAAGGCCTTCGCGATGTCGAAAAAGAGAGCACCAGTCATCGCACCGCGCTGAAAGCCCGCGCTAATGTGCTCGACTATACGGTGGACTTGTTGGACGCACGAGTGTCCGGACCTGAAGCCGTACTGCTCGTCAGGAATGAGGCGCTTTGATTCGGCGTAATCATAGAGTCGCTTATAAATAAGTCTCTCATAGATCTTGCCGAGAACGTTCAGGAGACTGATAGGTCGGTAACTCGTGGGCTCAGACTTGGGCTTGCCTGGCTTGGGGAAACCGATAACAGTGGCCTCTTTCCATGCCTCGGGAAAGATATTATTGCTCAGAGCGCCATTGAAGATGGCGGTCAACAACATAATGAGCTGGGCGGGGAGGAGTTTAAAAACCCTATTATTGATACCGTCCGTCCCGGGGGCTTTCCGGGGGCGGAGCCCTTTTATGATGTCGTGCACTTCGTCCGGCGTGGCCGGTGGCAGAGGATCATCAGGGTCTTCTACAGGTGGGAGAGAGGACCTACGTTCGACTTCCGAGTCTACCTTGAGGAGGTGACTGCTATCTACCGGTTGGGTGCTAGGAGTGCACTGAGATTCCAGGCTGTCGGCCAGGCACTCGGCCTTCTCAGAGTCGTCAAAAGCGACGCTCTTGTCGGGACGGGTGAGGGGAGGGACGGTAGCCTCCTCGGTAGCACGCAACTTTCGTTGCAGCTGCCAGTAGGCTAGGTGGGTGGGCTCGAGTTCGCTCAGCATGTCGTTCCAGCGATTCGAACGAAACTCAGCGATGCGTTTCTTTACAGCACGCTGTAAATTGCGCATGTGAGCTTTGTTCGAATCGCATGGAAAGTTGCTGTAGGCACGGATGGCCGCGTTCTTCTCGGTTATCAGTTCACGTACGTCAGCGGGGAGTTTCCATTTACGATCGCTCGTATCTGGGACTTCCCGTGAGCAATCCGTCAATACGGATTGCATGTGTTCTGTAAACGAGTTGATGGCGGCCGTCGTGTCAGCGACGGAGACAATGTGGTCGGGGATGGAGTCCAAGTGAGGTGACGAGGTCGATTTCAGCAATTCGCTTACTTTCTTCCAGTCAGTCAACACTTTGGTAGGAGGAGGCTGGCTAGGGTCAGAAGGACCCGTGCGCGGAGTCAGGTGCAAGAGCACTGGACGGTGATCGGAATTAAGCTCGTGTAGCGTCTCAATGGCGTTCAACTTAAGGTTGACATTTTTGAGCAGCGCTATATCGAGGACATCGGAACGACAGTTGGGATCGTGGGGATAGTGCGTATGCTCATAAGGAGCAACGGGGTCAAAGTTGAGGGTGGAGCTAAGGTTGAACACTACTCTTCCCCTAGGGGTCGTAATAGTGCTATTCCAAGCTGGATGTTTGGCGTTGAGGTCTCCCGCTAAGATAACGGAATCGCTCATGCCGAAGATAGAGGTGAGATCTCTAACGAGAAGGGACTGATCCTCTGCACCGGTAGCAGGAGGAAAATAGGCGGAGACTATGGTGATGGGCTGATGACCGGTCATGCCTAGCCGACAGACTGAAACCTCGAGGAGCGACTCGAGGGGAGGAGAGACTAGCGGGATACAATGCAGGGACTTTTTATAATAAATGAGAGTACCACCCTTGTGGCAACGCGACCTATCATTACGAACTAACTGAAAGTTGGCAATTTTGGGATCGCGATGGTGTGGCTTTAGGAACGTCTCCTGGAGAAGGAGAATATCTAACTGGTTATCGCGCAAGAAGGTAGCGAGTTCGTCCCGCTGACCTTGCATGCCGTTAACGTTAAAGAAACCTAACCTGAGGGACCGCGGTTTGAGAACGTTCCTATTCCTAGTAGCCATTGGAGATTAAACTAGGTGGAGGGCTTTAAGAGCTTCCCCTACGTGGGGGTGAGAGGCGAAAATAGCCTTATAAGCGTCGGGACTACCGTTGGACGCCCTGAGTTGGGCGGCCAATTGTCGTGCCGACGCCTTAAGGATATTTTCGTAGTTCTCTACGGACTTATACGCGGAGATGATGACCCGCATGTCTTCATCGTCTACAAGGGCCACGGGGCCGGAGCCTAACGGGGGGGACACCAAAACCGGGGCTGCAAGAGCGGTCTTGCGAGCGGCTGCGGGAGCAGTCACGGGAGCCACGGGCTGGGGAGTGGGGACGTCTGGGAGAGGAGGAGCGGGTTTGGAGGGCGCTGGGCCAAGGGCTGGGAAAGCCCTTTGGTGGTTCAGCGCGTTCCAGGGAGATGGGCGTTGGGGACCTAATCTATTGGGTATCTGTGAAGAGGGAATCTTCACAGATGGGGATTCCCTCTGCTGGCGGGCGGCAGCGCGCTTCGCCAGTTTGGGAGAAGTGGATTTAGGGGCTTTAGGGCAGCCGCGGTAGTTGGCCGGGTGGCCAACTTGGCCGCAAAGGACGCAACTAGGAGGATCTTGGCAGAGGGCCTTATCCTTAGGACGGGGGCAGTTGACCGTGCTATGGTCACCTAAGCACTTAACGCACCTGGGAGGTGCGAAGCAGTGAGACTGGCTATGGCCATACTGTTGGCAGTTGTGACACTGGCCAACAGTATGTGCTTTGTAGGGCTTCTCAATTGAGATGCCCGACACGGATCTGACTTTAAAAATGGGATGGGGGCCTGATTCGACTGGGTCGCATATTACCAAGACCATGTCGTACAGGTCTCCGCCCCTTGCCTTGTGAAGGCGGTGGACGGCGGAGACGGGGATACCTTGGGCTTTTAAGTCCTCTAAGACGTCTTGGGTGGGAATCTCCTTGGGGATCCGCCTGATCACCACACGGGTGGGCTTCTCCTCAGGGAGAGAAAAAGAGTGGTGGGGGATGTTCCTCGAGCGAAGAACACGGGAGAGCTCCCTATAGTCCGAAGACGTAGGGGTCGACACCTTGATACCGGTGTTGGTACTGGTGGCCTTTATGAAATTGATTTTTAGGTCCACGCAGACCCTTGAAACATCAGTCCATTTGGACTTTTCGTGAATGAAGATCGGAGGGGGAAGTTTGGGCTTCTTAGAGGGAGCCGCGGTGGGGGTAGCCCTAGGGCTGGAGGGGCGGCTGGCGGGGGCCGGCGGAGGGGTGGGGGTGTTGACCCGAGTGGTCGGAGGAGAGGGGGTAGGCAAAGCCGCGAGGGACTTTTTGGCCTTGGAGGCTAGGGAATGTTTCCCCTTGCGCTTACCCAGGACAACGGTAAAGTCCTCGTCAGAGGAACCGGCTGAGTCGCTGATCTCACAATCAGACTCGACTGGGCCGGACGTGTCCATGCGTTCAGGCAAGGAGATCTGAAGGACTGAGGGTCCGGGGGTGGCAGCGGGTTGGGTCGGGACACGGATCGCGGGTTCGCGGGACTTGGCAGACTTCGGAACCGAAGGAAGAATGCCTTGTTCGGCTAGCGGGGGAGAAAGTGGGGATTCGCGCCTATCATTGCGAAGCTGTTCGATATCAGCTATCGCGTCTTTGTAGTCACCGCCAAGACGTTTGTCTTCGGCGATGTTTTTGAGAACCGCCCAAATGCGGTCCTCAATGGAAGGCTCCATCCTAGGTGGATGGCATGAGAGTGAGGCTCTCTTAAAGGAAAAATGGGGGAAAGCCTAACCAGACTAACTCCCCGGGTGGGTGTGCCCGGGGATGAGTAGCCTCCCCTGCCTAGGGATTGTGTACGGCAGGGAGGTGAGTACCTATGGTGTGCCCTAAGCTTGTAAACCTGTTGCCAATCTTAATGTGCAACAGGGCCCTATTTGGGTCTGGTGCGAAGGGGTAGACACACCCAACCGACACCAGGTGTGTTGCTGTGAACGAAACCAGAGACTGGGTTTGACTAGGAGATCCCCCAAGGCCAAGGTCCCAGCTCCCGACTCCAATAAATTAACCTCGCCCTGAAGGGGTTTGGCGGGATGGATTGGGGCACCACCCTCTTGGTTTCGTTGACACAGTGAGGTTTCCACCAAGAACCACGAAACTGTGGATTTTCCCTGAAGGGGCAAAAACACGTTTTTGACGATTGTCCTGAAAAGGACAGTTTTGTTTGGTAGTCGAAAGACTACCGAGACGTTGTGCGAGCACAACGAGACGCAGCGGCGAACACAGCACAGGCACGGAGCACACACGGGGAGACGTCCGTACGCGGCGGCGGTCAGGCGGCGAGGATCCTCCAGTCCAGTACCTCCCTGGTTTTATTTCATATAAGTCGCGGGGTACATACAGGGTGTATAACACGGCATCGCTCACACAAAATTGAATCATGCTCGTAACGTGCCAGTCCTTTATTTGCTCCTTATATTATTATAAACACCGCCCAAATTGATTTTGTTTCGCAAATTGTTCTATTCCACGCGATCTTTGTTGATATTATGTTTTACCTGGATATTTGTATTACACAATGGTGTATGATAATTTTGATGAAGTATGAAACATATATTCATAACGGTTAATTATTTTAACTTTATTGCATAACTAGTTGTTGCCCAAGCTTTCAGCCCTCGAGCTCTCTATAGATGCTATGCCTTAAAGATGAAGGTTTCATCTGTCTCTTACCGAAATTCATAAAAATCGGGAGAGCCGTTTAAACGGGAAAAAAGAACATACGTACAAAACAAACGAACATAATTTCGCATTAGAATATTAGTAGGGAAATGGGGATTGAAGATCCACCACGGCCCTGGAAACCAAGAGCAACTGAATTAACAGGTTTGGTTTTAGAGCCACTTTGTCCCTTCCACTCAACCAATTGTGCAAGGACAGGTTTGATGCATATAAAAAGCTATTAATGGTTATAAACTGGCATCGAGCCATAGAAAAATTCCACATTAAGTACTTAAAGAATACCTATCGATATGTAACTTGAAACGACATTATATAATCAAAGCTTGAAACAATATATAATATACTTAATCATTCAAACTTTCCCAAAATAGATTCGTGGGTAGAGATCTATTTTGATTCCAATTAGGTCCCTTTTATTCTTCTCCCAAACACTAACGTCCAAAAATCAAATTGGGATATAATTACTCAGATATATTAATACACACTAGTCCTGTATTGTGGGTGCATTCACAAAATTAGAAACTCATTTACACAAACACCCGGAACAATTACTTGTTCAAACAAATATTTGCACCGCGTGGGTATTGAACCCACAACATGCTGCATAGTATTGGATCGCTCATCCATTGCGCCAATCGACTGTGACGTCAAAAGAGTCTGATCTTAAGAAATATGCCTGTATAAATAAGAATGAATAAAATACAGGTCGAACTGAGAACCTACTTTTTTTTTGAAGTCGGTTAATAAATAAGAATAAATAAATAAGAATGTATAAATGTCGTCAATTTCAGGATGGAATGTTTAGAAAACATCAATTAATATCACCTGTCAGAAACATGAGGTCCCAACGCAACGTGCTACGAAATAAGTAGATACCGTAACCATTACCACGACAAATGATAACTGGCAGTCGATAAGGCAGGAGGTATCCACTTTATTTTCACCGTTGAGAAGTGGGAAGCATGTGGGAATTATATCCTAACATGTAAACGAACCGACTTATGTAAGGAAGGGTATATCTCCTGAGATACAGGCTAACTACCTAGTTCGGGACAAACCCACCACACTATTTCCAAACCACTGCAACTCCTGGAAGCCAGAATCAACAGTAGCAACCACCAGAAAAGCGCCGAGACAATGAAGCTAGACGTGTCCCGGAGAATGAATTTACCTAGTTCGGGAGGCAGAGCTTTTATGTAACTGAGTCACTTTACTGTTCAAATAAATTATTATTATTATATCTAACTAGCTTTCGCCAGCGGCTGCGCCTGCTCAACCCTTCCCTGTCATTTTTGCCTATTTAATTCAGGACCAAAGCAGCTTTCAAACACTGGTGATAATTTTGATTCTTTTGCATATATTTTAAAGTTTAAGTACAAGAATTGCCGTTTGTGGCTGTTTGCATCTGTAGAAATTTATTTATTTTCAATTTAATAGTAATATAATATATTTGAATATATCACCACCAGTAGATCGTTATTTGTGAAGAATTACACCAATCAAATAACTATTGTTTTTTTTTATAAAAAAACTGTTGCTTGTAGTAATAGTTCCCAGAAAGGGAGGTACCTAGCCTAGCTTTACTGGCCAATGGAGCACCTGCATTTGTACCGTTGTGTACCCTTCAACGACCAAGTCAAATAAGATTAATTAAGTATAATAATAAAGAAATCGCAGTAAGGAACCGTATACTTGGGACTTTTTCTAGATTTCATTACTTTTTAGAGATAAATAAACAGCTCTTCGAGATTTTGGCTAGTTTTTTTTACAGAATGTTTTTGGTGGGGTACCTTTTTCAGCCAACCGTAACGAAACTAGATTTCTAAATATACGTTCTCATGTGAAATAAGATCTATAGAAGGTAGTTAGCGGATAGGCTGGCAAGTTTTATTTTTGGCCTGTGTGACGTCATACCTAGACGGCCGCGATATTTCGACGGACTCCACGTTCCATATAATAATGGAGTTTATTTTTACTAATATATCAAGTCAAATTGTTTTTTTTTTGTGGAAATTCGTCAAAAAGAGTCTTTTGACCCTCTCTACATTGCTCTCTACGAAATCCAAGATGATAGAGATAGAAGACCTTTTTTTATCGTGGTAAATCACCAAATGAGTCCGTACCCAGGGCAAAACGAGAGGGACTGTCAGTCTCGTACTGATGAAAATTCACGGTGTCCTTCAATAGCTTTTTCCAGGGTTCCAGAGTCAAGGTAATTCGGTAAGTCTCGAAACCCTGGCAGGCTTTGGCCTCCTCCTCCTTCGCGAGCATGACTCCTTCGCAGAAGGAGGCGACCGCTTCCAACAATACGAACAATACCGGGCGCGAGAGATATCCGCCTGCCGCCGTCGTGAGGACACAGCAGTGCTCTGCCCATCGGAGCATACCTGCACCGTATGCTCCACCATGACCTCCAGGTGATGCTCGCAGTGGTGACATCCAGGACATTTTGATACACTTGAATAATCTGACTCTATGAAAACATCTGGTGATCTGGCAGCCAATCATCATCACCCTGGAACAGCCGCTAATACCGAAACTCTGCTGCTATAAAAAAGTCAACCTGTATAAATAAGAGCTGTCTTGAAGTTTCCAAATGTCATGGGAATGAAGTATCGTCCCCACCCCACCCCACGTTCCACAGTTTTACGATGCGACTGCAGATATAATTAATTTACCTATTTTAATCCGAGTTATATGCGCCTTAATGTCCCTAGCTGCTCAGTTAGTCTTGGGGAGTTAGGGGCAAATTGACTGCAAGTATATCTCCGAAAATAATATAATATTCTGCCGTGTTCCCCGCTTTAACCGTGTTACCGGAGCGGGGCCGGGCCGCTCCGATTGCAATTAGTACCGATTCAATTAGTTATCCACTGTTTCTCATTTTACTTTAGCTTGGATAATGAGGGTTTTTGGTAAAGGCCCTCCGGTAAATCCTGTGGGCTGTGACTGACTCCTGTTTTCCTGATCCGCCTTTTCATTTTCCCCGTCCGTATTTATTCCGCGTCATAAATTTTACTACCTATTGTTGAACACTCGTGGAACTGAGTTTGCTCGAGTTGTTGGCTAAAGAAAATAAATAATGAATGTGATACATGTTGTCTTAAGTTATCGCTATAACTAGGGAACAGGATATCTCAAGAAAAACCGGTTTGAATAGCTTCAATTATACAGGATACTTAACAACTAAATCAGTAAGTCGATCAAGTCAATGACTTGGTCTATGTAAATCATTATTATATTACGGAGAAAGGAATCAGAACCTTGAGCCCAATCCCCAAACTGGTACCTACTTTTAAAGGCTTTTGGCATGGATTCGCGACCATTGCCTGATAATACAACTGTTTATGCCCAGTTAGAATAAACATGTGAATCTCCGGCCAAATGCACTCTTCGTGAATCTGTTTTTACTGAAAAACTTTTACAGAGACTAGTCTAGATCTCTTTGTGGTTTAAGTCGAAGCCATTTGCAAAATTTGTTTTTACTTATCAATTCCGTGATGCAAATGCTGTGAAACAAACTTAGTGATGGCACTACGAAGTTTGTTGTCACGACCGAGATAACTCCGTGCCAACTTATTTATCTGCACCAACGTTTGATAAAGATATCTTTTAACAAACAGATTTGTTGCTCCCTTTAACTTAGATACCATCAGACCTATGATTACTCAGATTCTTAGTTTATTTTAATTCCGGCAGTTTATTTATCTTGATTCTAAATATTATGAACTTTAAAATTGGCATAATTAGAATAGGCAAATAGTTTTTTAAGACGTAAACATGTCTAAATTATCTCAGAGACTTTTAAAGACGTCATGTATTCACTTTTTACATAAATTTTCTTATTATTGTGTTTTTAGGTAGGTAGTAATATAAATTATCTCTTGATCTACATAACAATTGTCAGAAAACTAATGAGTGTTAATTTTTTGTGTATTAGCAATAAACAAACTGCGCAGAAAAAAATAAAGTTAGTAACCTACCTTAAGGTCAATTCACACCGAGACGTGACGCTGCGCGCTGCACGCACATACACTACATAAATAATATATAGGTACTTTAAGTATATACTACACGACAAGAAACACATTTCCATCATCGTCACGTCATGACGCGTCTTAGTGGGAACTGACCCTTATTGATAGCGGCCCGTCACAGCTTCGCACGCGTTTAATTAAAATTGGCAGCATTACAGAAATCGCCAATAAAAATTATAGTACCTATCTCATATTTTCCACAACTTCCCGATTCTTCCTCATCCGAAGATGAGTAGACAGAATCTCTCTAGGCGCAAATGAGTTATAATAATATTAATAGATGCCCACTTTCAACAAGAAATCCCTTGAAAGCGTTCTCGTTTAAAAAGCAGATGTGGCGAATACCATCTGGAGACAAGAACGCTTTTAACCTAAGTGACGGGGATCTACTTATTCATGTGTTTACTCAAGACGGGCAGAAGATTTTTTAATTTTTGATTTTGTAATCAGTACACATAGCGTTCATTTTTCATTCCAAGTTTTAATTAGATAGAGACAATGAAAAACCCTCACGTACTGACCGCGCCCCTCGAGATCACTTTGCATATAATTTAGGAAGAAATTCTTTTGAAACCTTTTTTTTACAGTGGCTTACGTGGAAGCTGAAACATTTGTTTTTTATGATTTTAAATAATGTAAATTGTGATGTGTGATGTTCGAGTTGCGATTCCCAATGATACTGTCTATTTTTATCCAAAACATAACAATATGTGAACATTGAGCTATTATTACTACGTATTATAGAGACGACACCACGCATCACCACTGTGTCCCATCCAGGATGAGTGCGCGCGCCTAGAGCACGCCACAGAGCTGTCAAACAACTGAATGAACTTGTGCGCGCGCACTCATCCTGGTTGGGACACAGTGATGATACGTGGTGTTGTCTCTATACGTAGTAATAATAGCTCAATGTATGTGAACGTCAATTTTAAAATTGCATTTTGGTGTCTGGTCGATTTTCCTTGACGCTAGTACACTATCTCGTTGTATTATTTCCTTATTATTTGATGCATAATTTACTATGCAGACGGCAGCAGACGCTTTTTATTGCCGGCAACGATCAGAAGAATTTTGGCAAATTTTGGCGAATTCGCACATACAAACCACATTACTTACTAATACATGTTTATTAATTTAATAATCAAGTACCTGGTTAACGAAGAAAAAATAGGTGTAAAGGGGTGTGAACCCGTAGTTGTTATCATGAAAAAACAGTACCCCTAGCACGAGTTTTCACTATTTCACTTTACAGAGTCCTTGCAGTATTTATAGCGTTTTTTGTATGAAAAAATGGAACAGCGCCTCTTGAATGCGAAAAAGGCACTAATTTTTTCCTTGAAAATTGTCAATTTGAAATTGTCAAAGTTCCAGTTTACTTTACGTCTCAAATACTGAAAACTCGTACTAAGGGGACTGGGCTGGGTCGCGGGTCTTATACCATCACCGTGACCCCGGAACATAAAGGGCAATATTGAAGGACACCGTGGATTTTAGTCAGTACAAGTCTGACAGTACCTCTCGCCCTGCCCGGGGTGGGAGGTCTCATTTGATGATTTTACCACGTAAAAAAAAAAAAAGGGTACTGGGCTATTTGGACGCCGCGCGGCGGTTGGAACTACGAAATTATGAAATATATTCTTCTTCTAAATCTTTACGTGTGGACCTATCTAAATTGGTTTTTTTCGCTCCTGTAAAATCCTGTATTCGAAATTTCATCAAAATCGTTAGAGCCGTTTTCGAGAACCGGAAAACGTATATATGCACATATATGTATACAAATATTGCTCCTTTAATATAATAGTCGGATATTCAAGGAGATCGAGATTAAACTTCTAGTTTCTTCAAAACTGTATTAGGTATGCATATTAAAGACCGGAACCAAATTGCATTCCGGTTCCGAAAATCCAACCCGTTTGAGACTTAATTAGCATTTTTTATAAACATAACATTTAATTCAATACATAAATAAACATACGATTGTTGAATTCCATACACATACCTACACGAGGAATGAATTAATTAGTTATTTGAAACAGTGAATGCACTGGAATCCATCATTAATATCGTATTTTCGGGAATTGAATGCATTTTTTAAATACGCAGTCAGATTTCACTGTTAATAATAATTAATTTAAAACAAATAAAATATCTTGACTTGGCGTGCGAGGCTGTCAACATGTGGAATGTGAGCTCGGCTATCATTGTGCCGATTGTTGTAACGGCCAATGGCCTGATGGCCAAAAACCACGACGAACATCTGTCGAGGCTCTCGTTGGGTAGTTGGATCAAGAGCTAAATTCAGAAGGCAGTAATCCTTGATACGGCTCGTATTGTGAGGAGGCTCCTGTCTCTGGAACCCTAACCACCGGTAGCTTGGACCCTGTTCCACACCGGCGGACAACTATTTTTATATTAATTAATTAATTTAATTTCTTAGTTTTATAAAATATTTAAAAATGTAAATATATGTAAAAAGATGTATAAACGAATTAATTTAAAGTGTTATTGACAAAATAATAGCGCTGCTTGCACAGCTTAAATAAATGTGACTATGTGCGCAGTTTACGATGTCAATGGGCGGACTTCCATTTGGCTAGGCTGCGCCCCGCTTCAATACTCGTAAATTCTTCGCAATTAAGCTGACTCTAAGGTCAGCGGGTTAATACAATAGGCGACTAATGTACACAGATGTAATGAAAGCCTATTTTACATACGTTTAAATTGCGTATAATGAGTACACAAAGAGGTTAAATTAACTCTATAGTGTAAGGGTGACGTTTATGGGCCGTACCTAGGCTTTAAAGTGTCACTTGCGGAATCAATTGCTCTTTAAAATTACTTGAAAGTACATTGCAAATTGTCTTTGAAAATTAATCATTTTAAACAAGTGGCTCTCTCAATACAGTGAATTAAAATATTGTGAGGAAAAACCGTAATATACTAGAACCAAAAATTAGAAAACATATGACATTTACCAATCCGCCGAGGGACCCAGGTGGTGGATCATGGCCTACTCCCTCTCACAGAGAAGAAGCCTGTGTCTTAGCAGTGAACATTATAAAGTGGCTCAAGTTAGTGAACCGGAATACGATGCATTTGCAGGCCTCACAGTACAATATGAAATGACGACTTTGTGAGAGTTTGTCGTTTGGGTTGGCAGTCTAAGAGGGAGTGGACATGGGCATGCGGACGGCGAGTTATGGATGACTCGCCGTCTTATCATAGACCATGCCTCAAAGAGCTTTCTGCAATCATAAAGGACCAAACGCCTATGCACCATTAGTATTATAATATTTACATTTCAACATCATCATCATCATATCAACCGTAAGACGTTCACTGTTGTAACATAGGCCTTCCCTAAAACCCTAAAGCTGGGTACTCACTTAGCAGTGTTGCATGTAAAGTATCAGATACGGTATCAAGTGAGTACGTAGGCACGAGCCCGCTGCGAACCGCTCTCTGTAAGTTCGCAGGGATACCGCCACTCGGCTGGTCATACAAACACAAAGGCGGCTCGCAGTGTGCTCGGACGAGCCGTACCCACATGCAGGTAGATACAGTATCTGATACGTTACATGCAACACTGCTAAGTGAGTTTACCCAGCTTAAAAGGGGAGGTTGCCAATAATCGCCACCCTGGGCACGCGTGGCGGCAAACACAGAGACGTAGCTTCGCGACGAGGATGCTGCTGCCTATCCTGCCTACCCTGTGCCATTTTTCCTACGACAGTTGGAATGGTGTTAACCCGCCATTAATCAGTTCCGGTATCTTAGTTGGCTCTTACGACACCTGGTACAAAGGGGGATACTATTCTACTCTGCCCGTACCCCACGGACAAAAAAGAAATTCACATTTAGTTGTCAAGAATTGACTAATCTTAAGTCTTGAAAGAATGTGATCACTAATAAGAGTTATAAGAAGTCCTATTTGTATACACTGTATGTATGAGTATGCGCAATCAACCCTAATATCAACGTTGATTACTTAAACGTAATACGGATATTATTTGTTATGTTTACGACGTGATAACCTCCTTCCAAATGGTTCATATCGATACAATGTATTATGATTATTATGTCATGTACTTAAATTTTAATCTTTTGTAACATACCTACTTAAAACATGTAAATTACTTAAAGGTCTCCTGAGCGGGGTGCTAAGACAGGAAACCTCCACGTGCGCTCGTGGACCGGAGTTCCCTCTCGGATACGTCCGGGGGGAAGACCAGTTTTTTGGGCCGGTGCACCTTGGGATGCGGGCAAAAACTCTTCCTTAGGCACTGTGTGCCTAAGGGGTCTCTTTGCCCGTTTGCAAATAGCCTGTCGTGTGGACGCTCCAACGCGTGTCCCTCTGATCAGCAGAGAGCACGGCGGCGGAGCGGGCTTGCGGACGGTGAGTAATGGGTAGCTCGCCGAGGACCACGCCCGGGTCGGTGGCGCGTCGTGTTTCGCGCCAAATGCCTGCTGGGGTCGCGGGTTTTCCGAGCCCCGGAACGTAAAAAAAAATGTCTCATGAGCAAATATGCACATTTTATATTAAAAATAATGTAATGGCAGAAAACTAAAAATTCAATTCAAGCAACGTTATTATATTTTGAATTAAACGAGACGTGAGGGAAGCGTTATGCGCTCTACAGATTTCAGCTGAAACCTAAAGCCGGATTCACAGGATGAATGTACTGGTTTGCGGTTTATGCTTACGTACTTTTCATGTTACACGTTGACATTTCAGTGGTGTTACAAACGGTACACACCACTTTATGGTTTTGCCTGAAAAGTGTTTTCTAAAAGCTTTTCTAACCACACGGCACGGCATGAAAAGTATTGAACGTCAACGGTTTGTGGCCGGTTCCGAGTTCGAGCGCCATTCGTTGCAGCTTTGGAGAGGACAAAGGATTATATCATATCCCAATGGCATCATTATCAACACAAAAAACAAAACACTATCATTCTGTTTTTAATCAATAACAGTACCCTTAGCACGAGTTTTCAGTAAATCAGACATAAAGTAAACTGGAACTTTGACACTTTCAAATTGTCAATTTTCAAGAAAAAAATTAGTTCCTTCTTCGCACACCAGAGGCGCTGTTTCATTTTTTCATACAAGTAACGCTGTAAATACCTACTGGAAAGCCGCTGTAAAGTAAAAGAGTGAAAAATCGTGCTAAGGGTACAGAATAAAAAATCTTCATTATGGTTGCCTTGATGGCGGTTTGTTCCTTTTTTACTGAAAATAAAAAATATTGTTTGAAATGTTCTACCTAGGTTGATTTAATTTTCATAAGGAATTAAGAATCTGTTAAGAACATCTGTATAGCTGCACTTTGAACTTTTATCATTAATACGTAATGTTGACGCAAATGACAACAATAAATCTTATTTTTTCACACACATAAAATAACAAAGGCGATCTTATCTCATAATCCAGTTTTCTAACGTGAGCATACTTAGTCGAATAACAAAAAATGTGAATATTTTTCTTGCTTTTAGACTCAAACCACAAGTCCCAAATTGCTACATGTTTTTTTTAGGTGGTAAAATCATCAAATGAGTCCTCCCGCCCTGGGTGGGGCGGAAGGGACTGTCAGACTCTTACTGACTAAAATCCACCCGTGTTCCTTCCGATGCCCTTTACGTTCCAGGGCCGCGGTATCCTGGGTTAAGAAAAAACCCGCGACCCCAGCAGGCATTTGGCGCGAAACACGACGCGCCACCGACCCGGGCTTGGTCCTCGGTCGGACGGCGAGCTACCCATTACTCACCGTCCGCAAGCCCGCTCCGCCGAAAGAGACCCCTTAGGCACACAGTGCCTAAGGAAGAGTTTTTGCCCGCAACCCAGGGTGCACCGGCCCGAAAAACTGGTCTTCCCCCCGGACATATCCGAGAGGGAACTCCAGTCCACGGGCGCACGTGGAGGTTTCCTGTCTTAGCACCCCTACATGTTTCTAGTTAAAGGGATAACTGGGTAATACGCCGTAGTTGACAAAACGTCCTATCATGGTCAAGGCCAAAGCCATATTATACGTACGCCAACAGGGGCCACAATCGCGTATGGTTCCGAGCAGAGTACTAAAATCATGGGGCGTTTTGTCAACTAGAGTGTCATCATCATCATCAGCCTATAATTTTCCCACTGCTGGGACACAGGCCTCCGTTCTGAGAGAGGAAGTGGGCCATAATCCACCACGCGGGCCCAGTGCGGATTGGTAGATGTCACATATCTTCGAATTTTTGGTTCTAGGACATGCCGGTTTCCTCACGATGTTTTCCTTCACCGTTTTGAGAGCAGTGGTGATGAAATAAATTACACAAAGTAATGCGCCTGGCGGGGTTCGAACCCACGACCTACAACTCGTAAGTCGGGACCGATACCACTGGGCCACCACTGCTCTCTTAACTAGAGTGTACTCTAGTAAGATTGTCAGCACAATGACGGAGCCCTCTTTAGAAAAAGAAAGCCTGGGTCACGGGGCTAATGATCTACCGAGCCGAGACCCCGTAACGTCAAGGGTTATTGGATTTTAGTCAGTACAAGTCTGACAGTCCCTCCTGCCCTACCCTGGGTGGGAGGACTTATATGATGACCACACTAAAAAAATAATGTGCCTAGTTTCACCCTATCAGAAAAGATAAGAAAAGACCCCGTAGATATGCTTCTAACCTTCTCTTAAATGTATCAAATCTCTATAGTCTTTGAAAGCATCCTTTGAATTTGGGCTAATTGTAGCTAAGAATACGGTTTGGATTCCCTTGTCATGACGACTGAGTAATTGACTTAAGACGTGTCTTAGAATATCAGCGTTAGATTATAGGCATACTTACACTGTGTATAACTTTTACCGCTAGATTTATTTTTTCTAATATCATAAATAGCCTTCATATACTTACATAAATAGAGCAAGCTACCACTAACCATTAATTTGAGATGTAGGTACAGCTGTTTACCATCTGCGCTCAATGATTCGAGGGCATTAACTTATATAATATATTCGGGAACCGACTTAGTAATACTTACATGGGGAACAGGTATATCGGTAACAGGTACATGAGTAACAGGTACACAGGTTACAATATTGTTGTACTAAACGGCTTTGGAGTCGTTCACGTTATTGCTTTACGACGCGACGTTAGTAAGGAATTAATGTAACCGAGCCAAATTAACGTTCAGTTAATTTACGCCAATCTTAAACTAGGGTTTCGCGTCAAATTGTAGAATTTGGCACTCGTGGCTTTTGTCTACAAAGCATATTTGTTTTTTTTTTTTTATAACCGGGTTATATACAGGATGTCCAGTATTGAATGGAAAACCTTGGAATGGGTCATAGTAGAACTAAAGGCCATTCAGAAAAAAAAACATAAGGTATTGAAAATTATTAATAATCTTAAAAGTGACATAATATCTTGGCACTACATGGTATTAATTTCTTTTGTATTTTTTTCTGAATGGCCCAGTCCATGGATATCCATTCAATACTGGACACCCTGTATACCGACCTACACAATTTCATTGCTGTCATATTTTTATAGAAATAGAATAATCTATGGATTTAATTTTTAAACTTGAACTTAGACCAGAAACTAATAACATTTTTTAAAATCAAACTCCGTATCGCTTTTACCGGCGATATGAAAAAACAAGGAAAAGTGTACCGGTCGACCCGTTACTGATCCAGTCATAAATTGGAAAAGTGCTGCACATGTTGTTTCGAACGATACGCAGGCTTTCCTGCAAAGTTACAACGAAAATAAACATCAAGCCTCTTGTATGCTAATACTTGGAGACCGTCAATCGCTCTTGTTTGCTACCAGAAGCGAACATTTTTTGTTGACTTCTTTTTACAAAGGTTAAAAACGTAACTACCCAAACGTGCCTTCCCCTTCAGAAAGGGCTTTTCTATAGCTATGTTTATGAAAAACAGAATATCTGTATAACTGTACAGTCAGCACGAGTTTTCAGTATTTGAGACGTAAAGTAAACTGGAACTTTGACGACTTCAAATTGTCAATTTTCAAGGAAAAAATTGGTTCCTTCTACGCACACCAGAGGCGCTGTTCCTTATTTTCATACAATAAACGCTGTAAATACTGGAAAAACTCTGTAAAGTAAAATAGTGAAAACTCGTGCTAGGGGTACTGGTGTAAATGTAAATCAATATTTTGTTTATTCGTATGTATTACTCACACTTCTTTAATATATTATTGATCAACTACGACATAAATTAAACAAACACGCCACGCCCTCGCCCGCTATCGCCACGTTACGTCACAATATAAATGTTCTTAACATTGTACTTTGGTCCAGATAAGTGTCATGAACTAGGAAACCAAAAGGGAGATCTTATCTCCGAGTTTATATTTAATGTTGACCTTATCATTGACCCCTAACCAATATGTAGATAGTCTAGACCGCGAGCCAGCACTTTCAGTAGTCCACCCTCGAATATAATTCATTACTAAGTTAGAATACACCAAAATGTACTCTGTTGCTGTCTCGTCATTTATATAAAACTCACATATTTCATAACTTCAGCGGTCGCGCGTTACCCTCAAAGCGTGAAATTAGCATTTGTTTGGGGTGCCTCGGTTTTTGCGCACCTTTAAACTTTTGCAATGTCTAGACAAATTCCCCGCTACAGTGCTGTCAACATTAATTACCGGTACTTCAAATTCCAAAGGTTGAAATATTAGTAATTCCTGTCTAGTAGTAACCCACGTCCGTTGGAAAATGTTGTATGGACTTCTAATGGCTAGATAGGAGTAGGCCAATAAAATGTCTTCTATTTGTCTTCTTCTAAAACGTAATTTGTGCCGATAACTTAATTTCACTTGGCCTTTTGTTGGATAACAGTTTCCTATTACAGCATTTGTTAGGGTTCGAGTGAGGGTCGCGCGTGACCAAAATTTAGGCGCGAGCGAAAAATATAGCAGTGTCGTGCTCATCACAACAGTACCATAAATATCATCCATTGGTTGTTTACATCGGCTGCGAATGTTTCACAGTCCTACTGTTATGCTTCTTTACTTAGTAGTATTGAGTTTCTGAACATTATTCTTTTTATTGTTTTGCCATCGTGTTGCTTGTGTATTTTTTTTTTGGTGTAAGCTCTGATGTGTTCTCTATTTCCTTACATTAAAATATTGTACAAAGTATTTTTTTGTAATTTATCTATGAATAAACAATTATCGTCTTACCACAAAAAAGATAAACATCTGTTGAACGCTTGTTTAAAACTAGTGTAATTTATATATTTATGTTAAATATATAAATAATGTATTTTTTTACAATAAATTAATTGACAATATGAAAGCGCTCACCTTGACTGCGATACATACAAACAAAGGTAACAAACATTAAATTCTAAGGAAGAAACCTTTAGATAATCACAGCCTATGAATAAAATACGAGAAGTTCGAAGATGTTATATTTATTTTCGGAGTTACATCTCTGATAATCAAATTCGAAAGGATCTCTATAATTCAGTCAAGATGTTGAATAGGTTGTGGATACTTGGTGCTGTACTCAACAAAGGGATACATCTCGAAGTCCTTGTAGCAGCAAACAAAATCACGAAAATAACATAAACGTGAAATATATAACATTTTCTTTTCTATACAATTTCCCCTCTTGATACAATAACCCCTTTTCGCGGCGCACGATGGATCTAAAAAATTAAGAGTGTATGAGAGAAAAAATATTTAGTTCTTGATTGATATCTCAATACTCAATATTCAATTCTCAATTATTATTTGCATTCCATATGTAACAAAGATGGTAAAAAACAAGTTAAAAGATACAATATGGACCTTGTCGGGCACGTAAAAGTTAGGAGAGAGATTTCTATCCATCATGAAAATTTCTCAGTTTTCCAATGACTGCTGAAGAGATCTAGTGTTAGAGAAGTAGATAATAAATTAATGGAAAAAAAATGTTGAATTTTCGTTAAGTTAAGCACATTGTGGATGTATTAACATACCTACATGTTTATTTATTAAACAAAACTGATACATACGTATACCTACGGGGTAAAATAATTTCTGACCATTTTCAGTTAAAGAGGTGTAGATATGGTCCTTAAACAATATAGGATATTGATAGTCAGGATCCAATCGTTTGGGCACCACTAACGCACCACCACACATGCACGCTGAAGCTACCACACACCATAACAGTACAGTTTTTGGAGACATTGCAAATTATGGCGGTCACAGAAACTCAGTGGAATGTAGATTACATTCACGTGCTTACCTAAGTGTAATTAGATTTTTATGTGTTTTCCCATCAAATGTTAATCAGTCGACAATAAAATTTCGTAATTAACAAGAGTGACTGCTGAAGACAAAAATTCTTACGTTCATAAAAAATAACAAAATAGATACTTATTGTGAACCCCGAAATGTGTGCGTTTCGCGCCTCGAAAGTAGGTTAGTTTCCCGTAACGTCTAGTTTACGACTAGGCGACGCGATACATAAAACTTTTATGCCCACACTTTGTGACATTAGCCGCGCTTAGAACTAAACTTTATGTTATTTACTATCAAATTGTAGGTCACGCTAACCTTCAGTTTAAATATTACAGATTATGTCATAATTCATGTTTGTATAATAGACTTACTACTTTGCAAATTATGTAACCAAAGATGTAACATTGAATCTTCTAATAAATGTTTTGCATGTTCTAGAGACTTCCTTACTTGCCTCTCATTCATATTAGAAACCTTCAACTAAAACCCTGCATTGTGAGATTGTAACTCACTAACCAATAAATCCATTTTCGTACCACTTGCTCAAAAAAGTGACATTCTATGCCACAAAAAGCGAACATAACAATAGTCATTTTTAATCTGTGAAAAACAGGGAAAGAATGTTGTACTGAATTTCATTCTCTCTCTAGGGAGAGAATGTGATTTAAATTTGGAATACTTAGATTACGGTAGACTCGATCGAAAGCTAACCAGAATAATAAAACATTAAAAATTATAGATTTCGAGTCGACAACATATATCCGCAAAATTCGGATTGTCGAGTATTTTGTAAATTTCTAATGATTTTCTGACCAGACAGATCGCAGCCGCCATTATTGACATCGGTTATCATGTTGAGTTTTTTTTTCTTTCTTTATTATCGGCCTATGACTTACCGTGACACCTACATTTAGTACCTTGATGTGTAGTATTTGGGACACACGTTTCACCCGAGCGAAGCCGGATTTTCATCTAGTTAAATAAAATTACGAAATCCGACGAGGCCGTATGAGCTTGATGCCTTTGCTTTTTTAATTTGCCGCGTTTTTGTATTCTTCAAATACATAAACGTTGAGTTTATTTTTACTTATTTTTATAAATAAGTTAATGTTAAATATTAATGTTTAAAATGCGTATCTCATATTATTACTGTGTAATTTTTTCGCAAATGGTACGAAAAGTAGAGTATTTCCCTCGGTGATAAAGCTGTCTTAGTCTTGGGTGAACTTAAATCCCTCGCTACACTCAGGACTCGTCTTAAATCCCTCGCTTCGCTCGTGATTTAAGTTTTTAACACCCTCGCTACGCTCGGGAGTAAACCTCGAGTCCTTCGTTACGCTCGCGATTTAATTCGCCACCCGCGACAGAAGACCCTGCTTTATCCCCTTGGTTAATAATCTACTATTTAGCGTGACCTTATTCAGTGATTGAAGGCCAAAGATGGTGCGAGTGTTTCAGTAAGCTTACGCTGTTATTACTGCCTACCCTACTGTTTTTCACATAGCTTAAAGACTTACTTAGAGAATACATAAGCTTCGTAGCGGAAAACTAGGGCTCTTGCCTACGTAAGGCTATCGTAGCAGCAGCCTAGAAACTAATCGGCATGTATTCGAGACATAGGACCGTGGAACCTAGCCTAGCGTAGGCCTCCGTAGCACTGGCGTATATTGGTGTAGCAGAACCGGTAACATGTGTGGTTCTCTTAGCATCGGCTCAATGCTGCGTAGCGCATGTTTAAGAACTGTGAAGCATATTAATGCTAAAGGCCTGTAAATGTTCAAGGTCTTCAACTAAGGACTAGCTTTACTATTAGTTTTTTTTTTCTCTAGCCTGTACTGTCCCACTACTGAGCAAAGGCCGCTAAATTTTTTATACACCATATAATAATAATCCTCCGGACCGATTTCGGCTACGGTGGGCAATCTCAAAGGAAATTAGACAACTGCACGGGAGGTAGTGTACAAGTGCGTGCGCAGGCACAGGTGCACTCTCTGTTCCTTTACTCCAAAGGTTTCAATGGGACGGCAATCCGACACGACCGGAGAGAGATCAGGCGCAGGACCAATGGCTTAAGGTTCTTTCCGAGGCAATACCCACCAACATACTTCAAAAAGAAAACTTTTACCATTAAATATCCCGTAGTGCAGAAAACAAAACACAAAATACTTATAAACAATATCAACGATCAAAATAAAACCTATTACACCACCTCCGAAAACGTACCTAATCCCATAATTAATAAAACTCATTATCAAAAAGCAGGTAGTTAAACTGTCGTCAACAAAGGTTGCTATCTGTAATCAACATCGTACAGCCGTAGGTAAGGGGGCATGATAACGTAGATAACGCACTTATCTAGCGATGAGGATGTAACGTTGTAAACCTGATTTGGTGTAAGGCCGGGGTACATACCGCAATTTGACGTTTACTTTTGTTTTTTTCTGGGTTCTGCACATAGTTTTGTTTGTAAGGCTTATAATAGATAAAGCAAATACCGCGTAACCACAAAAAGATATACATGTCTGTTGAACTATTGTCTAAAAAATGTAACAGCAAAAGACCCATAAATCAACGTCAAATTTCCATTTAAAACGTTGAAATTTGATTTTTGGCTCAAAGATTATGTCTTACGAGTATAAGTACTGCTTGCTACAGACTTACAGTAGGTATATGTCAATCTGTACAATTTTAAATACACAGTCATTAAACAACAACAAACTTGGATGATCCTCGCATGTCAAGACTACTGTTCCTACTCAGAGTAATCAGGTATACGAAACACCCGCCTCACCTTATTATAAAAAAGTGGTTTGACTTGTAACAAACAAATTGAAAATGATATTTCCATTTTATTTCATCTCAGTTGTCTTCATAGATTTGCAGATGCAAGGCTCTATTGGCCTACTAGTAAAAGTTATGGTGAGATGTGTGTACAACAAGCCTTACGTGACGTCAGAGCCTTGGTATCGAGCCGGGCCCGGGGGCGCGATCCGCATCAATCCTTCAACTGTTCCGTACATTTCCGTTGCAAATATTTTCGGCACTTTTCCTGGAAAATGGAAGCTACGTAAATTGACAGTTCAATTTAAAAATTTCAAAAATATAGAACTGTATTTATTATCTTGAAAACCTTTCACGTACTTGTGACAACTCCTCCTCTGTCAGTTATATGTATCGTTCGTGTCTCACAATAGGCAAGATCACTGATCAAATCTAGATACTTAGTTTGTCGATTAGATGATAAAAAAATATTAGGCCAGTATTTTTTCTTTTCTTACATAAGGTCAATCGTCTACTAGATACAATTTTCAATTAAGACGTGTTCGAAGAGACCGAGCTACTACTCTCGAGTTTTGATGCGTGATAATTTGTTGAGTTAATCATTCATTAAAAAAATACGTGTTCATTGTTTTTTTAAACGTATCTTATTTCTACTAATTCGATTTGAATTTTATTGACCACATCTATGATGAAAAAAAAACATCTTCCAAATAAAAGAGTTAGTATACTTAATAATATTAGATTACAACGTTTCTGTAGATACCTACTACTGCGATTCGATCCTGATATTTATTGGTCCGATGCAGAAATGCATAGTTTAAATTTTCGGACTAGCAAACAAGAGCATAAGTTTAACAAAGTTTCCTGCACTAAATTGATAAGTTTTCGCATAACATAAGTTCTAGTTCAGCTAAGGAATAAAAAAAAAGACATATTTTATAACAGGAGGACATCTTTAGATGAGGTATTCCATGAAGGCCACCTGGCACCTGCGAAAAGTTTTGACAAGAGCCTTATGTCGAATAGATAAGGTGCATGTAGGTCGGGTAACATTGCCAGCGGGTGCCCTTCGTGGAATACCTCCTTTAGATTTACTAACCCAGAAATCACAGGATATTTCTCACGACAGTTATGTGATTTGTTTGTAGGATAAGCGTTATTCATCCTTCTTCGCTCACTCACTTCACTTTACTCAGTTTTGACACTCGCAACCAGCAACCAGAGGTATTTCACATAGGGAACCTCGCACCTGCGAAAAATTATGAACCTTATGTGGAATAGATAAGGTGCAAATAGGTCAGGTGCCATTGTCAGTGGGTATGTGGGACAAAATTCAACTTATAGTAACCAACCAAAATCCTTGCCTAATGCCATTAACTTATAGTAAGCTCTTATTTACTGGCGAACTACATGAATTTGACTTGACCTGGTGTGTTAGGTATTCTCCAACTCGTAGACGAACTAGAGCATGTTTTGACGCTGGGTCTGGGGACAAGGCTGTATTCTTAGAAACTAGAAATTCAGAGGCCTTAGAAAATTTTCCCATGTTTCATTTAAAGGCGTAATTGAACTAATATTAGTAGTTTACTTATAGTGTAGGAAATGAAAACTTGCTAGTGTAGGTACAATTGAGGAACTTTTTTTAAATCAAAGTAAAGTCTTAGTTCCCGTTTACTTCATAAACACATGGGAACTCATGCTAGGACCTCTGGTCAAGGATCAGTAAGTTTAGTTAAGAGTATGAAAAATCGATACTTCAAGATTTGGTTAGTTTTTTTCTTTGAACATGTCGAATGGAGTGGTACAATCATAGAATCGTCCGGTATCGTATAACTTCGTACCATCGCGGGACTTCACCACCTTTCACATAAATGATAACAATCTATTGCATGTGAATGTCTATGCATTTCTTATAGCTGTAGCTAGACAAAAAACGATCATAATAGGATATGTCTAGGCTATTTTTTTAATTCGCAAACCACAGAACATACGTAACTGGTCTTTTTAGACACCCAAGTGCATTAAAATTCCATGCACCAGAAATACTTATTAGAAAACGTAATCATTGCATATAGTATACACATACTTGTATTTATTGATTCTATACATATCAGAAGTAAGTACGTCTAAAATATCGTTGACACCTAATCTATAAATGATACATAGTGGTTACCTAACCGTATGTTGACACCTGATGAACCGGTTGATCTTTGTAAGGTCTCGGCTACCTTGCGCATTGACAATCCCATTCATCAAATATGTTGCGGTTTTTTATTAATTCCGCAGAATCCTAGAGATATTAAACATATATAGCAAGATAAAATAATTAATTCAGTATGGACACAAACAGTTTGCGTATCGAATGTGTGTGCGGTGCCGTTAGGGACGAGCAAAATGTGGTACAAAATATTTATATTCACCGTAGTATGTGTGTTGACGTATATTCTCAAAAAGTTACACGACACGGGTCCAAATAAAATTAAGTTCTATTTTAATTTCGTTATATTCTATTTTCTAACTTCGGTATTAGCTATTGTGATTTGGCCCTTCTTTCTTCTGAGTCCCAAAAATGTGAGGAATTCCAAGTAAGTACAATTATGAAATAAATTTGATTTATACTAAACTAGCGACCCGCCCCGGCTTCGCACGGTTGCAATGCTGATACTAAATACACTACAGAAAAACTGTGAACGTTGTATATAAAAACATAGCGGCCCGCTCCGGTTTCGGGCGGGTATAAAATATATAGCCTATGTGATTAAAATCGATCCAGTCGTCATCATCATCATCAGCCTATAATGTTCCCACTGCTGGGACTTTGGTATTGGTCAAAATCGCTTCGAAAATTAGCCATTATTTTTAGTAAAAGTAAATGACAAAAAAAAGTTATTGTGGGTCATCCATAAGAGATAGACATATACCATCACGGACTTTTCTGTAGACCTTTTCAATGTGTATAATACTTAGTACATTATTTTGATAAAACTCGTAGGGTTCAGCCTGCGTTTGCAATGTAAGCGGAAAAAATGTAATTATTTACGACATCACATTAGAAACCTCAAAAATAACAGTACTTTTCCACTATCTAATGGATGTTATTATACATATAAACCTTCCTCTTGAATCACTCTATCTGTTAAAAAAAACTGCATCAAAATCCGTTGCGTAGTTTCAAAGATTTAAGCATACAAAGGGACATAGGGACAGACAAAGCGACTTTGTTTTATACTATGTAGTGATAATTATTAGTACTTGAGCAAGTAGTTTAAGCTTAAGTTTAACCCTGTAACAATTACAATAAATTAAAAGGTTTATTTATTGTTTAGTTGACAAATGCTATCCAAATGCGTTATTTATTTTAGAAATCATATTCAGAGCTAAGTAATCAACTGAATGACTAAATATTTAAAAGCTATGAATCCACAATTTTTATTGATTTTTATTGTACAGTGTTTTTGTTTATTTGTGAATAAAAATGCAAATATCATTTATTCATTATATGACCAAGTTCTTCCAAAGAAGTTGAGAAAAAGTTTAATAAATAAGATTAAACCTTGGAAGGCCCTTGATTTCGATGAAAACGTTTATTTTTTCTTCATTTTTAGGTAGATACACAGACCTGTAACGTTGAAAATGATTATCAAAGGCTAATGAAAAAGAAAATTGTAAGGAAAGAAAAAAAAAGGCAAAGTAAATACATTATTGCTTTTTTTCTTATTGAAAGATTATTCCTAAAGTTTGAGATTGGCTGACTAGGTAATTCTTTGGCTGACTATTCAGTCAAGCCGATCATAAATATCGATCAAATTCTGGAGCCATCATCAATGTCAATGCCAGTACAATTGATTTGATCGTAGTAACATAATTTCTCTCTATTTTTCCTACTAGAAGAATAGTTGTCTTGAATTAAGTAAATTTTTTCACTTAAAGATGAGGCCGATTTTTATCTTAAATTATGTTGTAGAAATTATGACTATTCTTAGTGAAAGAATTAAGTTTAAAATTCCAAATCAATCATCTCATCAAACAAGTCAGCACTTTTTGCTAACAAGGTATATTCGTCGAATATAGCCCAACTGCAAACATCCCAAGATTAGGCACATCACTACTAAAAATACTTTCATAACTATCTACGGATATGAACGTACCAAGTTACGATTATCAAACATATTACAACAAAAAATAATATACATATTATACGATGTATTTTAATCAAGCATTGATGCAATCACGATAAAATATTTAGCAACATCAGTCTTTTACGATAAAAATAATGTATACTATCAATAAAACGCCCTTCGAACGAGTGCGGGGCAGTCCAACTGCTCCGTCCAACTAGTTGGACCACGGGCCTTCACTAGGGGCAGTTGTCCAACTTTAAAAATAGTTGGACCACTGCCCCTAGTGAAGGCCCGTGGTCCAATTCATTTAATAATAAGTTGCCACCCTAAAAGTCTCAACTGTATCATTGTATGTGAACGGTAACTACTGGTTTACGGTTATATTGAACCCCTTTGCAGTAGAAAAATCAAATTAAAGGTGGGTGAATAATTAAAAAAAAATATATATATATATGTATATCATATTTACAACTAAACAATCAACGAATTTTTTTTAAAGCATGGCCTACAGCTTATAGCTTAGGGGTCATGGTGATGGAATAAGTCCCGCGACCCTGTAGGCCATGCTTTAGAAAAATTTCGTTGATTGCTTAGTTGTAAATATTATTATTATATTTTTTTTTAATTATTCACCCAACTTTAATTTGATTTTTCTACTGCAAAGGGGTTCAATATAACCGTAAACCAGTAGTTACCGTTCACATACAATGATACAGTTGAGACTTTTAGGGTGGCAACTTATTATTAAATGAATTGGACCACGGGCCTTCACTAGGGGCAGTGGTCCAACTATTTTTAAAGTTGGACAACTGCCCCTAGTGAAGGCCCGTGGTCCAACTAGTTGGACGGAGCAGTTGGACCACTGCCCCGCACTCCTTCGAACCAACCTATTTCGGCATAAATATATAAGATTATATTTTGCATTAATTAAATATCAATAAATACAATCAGCTGACTAGTTCAGGGTCAGTTATTCGACATTGAATCTCTAAATCATGCATACCATAATACGTCATCTTTATCTAGCTATAGAATAATTTCGATAAGTAAAAGGAAAAAATAAAATGAAAATGTTTTCCTTCATAATCGAACTGGAATCTCTGCAATGAAGTGACTCAGCTTAAATATTTATCAAACGTTTTATATTTTATCCTCTATAGATAACTAAGTACACGTAAACCTTCAAGTACTTCGATACAAAAATATGACGTAATAAATAGATAAAAGAAGTTTTAAATTGTCTTTTTTTTCGTGTGGGAATAATTAAGTAGTTATTTCCTTGTGAGACAATTAAGAATAGATAAAAAATTTAAATCCATTTTCAATGCATAGATAAATTTAGACCCGGAAGGACAAAAAAAACATTATTTAAATGCTTAGTTTTATTTTGTCGCATTACTTATTTAAAAGTTACAATAAGTTTATGTCAGGATTATTTTCCGTAGTTTCAAAAACATCTTCCGCAATATCTTTTGCAGAACAAACAAGGACGACTAGAAACAAAAAGAAGGTTACAATTACTAACTACCTTAAAGTTCGTATCTAAGAAAAATATCCCGAATAAAGGTCCATTCCACAGGGAAGTGTACTCAAACTTGCTTTTAAACACACAAATGAACTTTTCTAAAGAACTTTAGTTCGATAAATAAACCAAAGTTAAATGTGTCTCCACATAAACGAGGCTAAAGTTTGGGAGTAAAAGTCACTTAGGGAAAGTGAGAGTAGTTTAGAGAGCACCCTCATCAGTCCGAACCAATCAATTCCTGAGATCACTGCGTAGAAACTAGGTATGGATCGCAAACACTGGACTGATGCTAAACGTAATCGTTTTAAATGGTAAATAAACTCAAACAGCTCGAGGCACAGTGTTCTACCAATATTATCAATAACTTCACATGACCTTTCACTTTAATCGTCAATAACAATACAACAATAACAATATTTACTTCCGTCAAGGATAGAACAGAGAAAACAGAACTTCACTACGTTTATAACAAAACATTGAAAGCACAACAGACATAAAGATAAAATGCAACGTAATTGGATGGCTTGATACGAAAACGGTAAAAAAACATTGTGTGTTACACTTTGTTGATCTTCTCTTTAACTGCGGGGCCATTAGTAAATTAAAAATACATACGGCTGCATGTAGGTAGTGTGTTCGTGGTTATGTGAAAGCGCCAGGCGATTATGCATCATACGAGGGAAAATTCAGGTTTGAATTAGGGATAGTGGAAAACTAATGTTTGAAGATAACTCCTGTTCGGGTCTTTCAAGTTTTTTTTTTAAATAATAAAATTTTGATTCTGCAATCTCTATCAATTTGTCTAGACATTGAAAAGTAAAAGTGGATCAATTAATTAAGAATTAGTCATAACTTTCTCAACGGTACAAAAAAGTAGACATACTCGTATCTATAGCCGGTTCTTATCCAAGGCATCTGGATATTAGGACGCCGTCTAACAAACCGCTATATGCAAAGCCTTAGGACTATTTCACACCGTGACGCGACGCTGCGCGCACATTTCAGTAGAGCGATACAAACACATAGAGGTTCGGATACAGGCACGCGTCAATGGATCCCAAAGTCGCAAGGTGTTAGAGATTTACGTCGCGTTTTGTACGAAGGGGCTATCTTTATACTACACGAACAGATTTCAGTATCGTCGCGTCGCGTCCTCTGTACAGTCTCTTTGTGTGTACCCTTAATTTGGTTTATAGTGAGACATCTCGTTTATCTCCGACATGGTGTGAAACGGCAGCTGTTGATCATACCCGTTTCACTGTCACAGGGAGCTCCCTTCATCAGACTATCGGATGGATACGCACCACCGCTCTCGCACAAAAAGACCCAATAAAAACAATGTCATCCGATATTATATTAGAAGGATGACATATAACTAAATTGAATTTTATGCCCGACATTTTTTTTCTGGATAGAGTAGGTACGTTCAATGGCTTCAATTAGGTGTTAGTGTTGATTATTAAAACGAATTAATTCGGTCTATAATTTTGACCGTATTTCCTAGTTGTTTTATCAGCATTGACATAGTTTTATAATCTCTTTTAATTTTAATGATATCCTTCTGTTATTATCAAATGTCGGGGATTTATTTGGAAAACGATTAATTTTAATCCTCATGTTTCCGTCAATGGCTAGACTTTGTTTATCACCTACAACGACCAAAACCCGAAATCAAAAAATGCGTCCAAAGGCGGAGTGGCATAGAATAGGATAGGAGACTTCGATGCGCAAACATTCAAAGTAGAAGGCAGTGTGTCTAGAATCGACTCATTTGCAGACGAAACCAACACGTCAACATATTCCAAACTATCAATTTTCATTTCTAATCGATCATGAAACTTCTGCTTTGTGCATGAAGTTGAAAATCGATTAAAAAAATAAGATTGGTGTAAATTTATGGGATTGCGTCTGAACCTATGTCAATACCGAAGCTACTGATTTACTAACAGTTTGAAATTCGATGCCTCCTGCTGCACAGTTACTTATTCAATTGAAAAACGGAAATGCATGACATTAAATGTTATGAAAAATATCTAGCTTTCGTTCCGCTACAAAATCTTGTCGCAGAATTAAAACTTCCCATAACACCTTCCAATGAGTCAAATTAAAAATGGAATACTTTTAATTTCAGAATAGCCGCTCGAATACTGAAACATGTAACTAAATTATATGACTTGGAATGGCATCTGCGAGACGGGAGCATCCTCAGCGAGGATCGAGGAGCCGTCATCATCTCGAATCATCAGAGCTCTCTCGACATTTTAGGTAAATATTTACGTCTTGGCGGGGGCACTGCCGTACTCCCAGACATGATAACTACATAGCTATTGCCAGCGGCTTCGCAAGTTCTGACTCGAATATTATCTCAGCATATAAAATTATCCAAACCCGTTTAGTAATACATCTATCCTCGCAAACTTTCGCGTTTATAATATTAGTACTAAACAAAAAAAAAAACGGAAGAAAATATAAAATACCCTATTTTTATAACTTTTCGGTCATATTCGAAACGCATTTTCTAACACAATAATGTATTTATTTACAATAAGTAATATTACCCATTATTTATATTATTTGGAATAGTCAAACTAATCTATAGAAGTTCTGCGTTTAATTACAGGCATGTCGTCCGATTTTATATGGATTAACTATAAATACCTACCTATATTAAATAATAAGTAATTATAATTTGACCTTATTACTAAAGTCAAGTTGTAAAATGAAATAAACAATGATAAAGACCTATTATATTCAGTAAAAATATAAAGGTTAAATAATAATATAAAGGTTGTACAAACAAAACATAAATATTTATTAAAAGTTGAAATGAAATAAATATTATTTCTTTTAATCCCAATGCAAACCAATTCTGAAAAGCAATTTTATCATTCAATTTCACGTAACATACAAATACATTATGTACTCGTAGGTACACACGGCTACACATCAAGCTATACAAAACCAGTATTAGCTGACCGTTTATTGTGTGTAAAAATCGTACAAAGCGAGACCAAGACAAACTGGTAATGTATAGCTTGATGTGTAGCCGTGTGTACCACAAGTTCGTTCACCTTTGAAGTTATTGATTGCCAATACGTTAAAGTATTGATATTATCTGCAACAGTTGTTTACTGTATCTGTTTATTCATACATGATCGTTTATAATTCCAGGAATGTTCAATATATGGGAGGTTGTGGATAAAATGGCTGCGATCGCCAAGAAAGAGTTGTTCTACATCTGGCCTTTTGGCCTATCCGCCTACCTAGCTGGAGTTGTGTTCATAGACAGAAGTAACGCGAAGAATGCTTACAAACAGCTGGAGCAGACCTCTGACGTCATGGTGAAAAGTAAGGTTGGTGTCACAACAAATTGGTCACTTTTATATTACACGGTAACGACACGACAGTGACGTTCGTCGATCGTTCTCTCTGGCTCATTTTCCCTAGATATGTATGAAACTACCAATCCCGTCGCTGTAATGTTGTTACTGTTATCGTCTAATGTGAAAGCTCTCAATATCTGTAGTTAAGTATAGTTAAGTATACAGGCAGCAAGTTTTAAGCGATTTTCTAATTTTAGCTTATAAGCTGCATCTGGAAACCAAACTATTTGACTGCATGTAGCATACAGCCCAAAAGTGCATACATACAGAATTTAGCATGCATGCATATGGTATATCCAGGAAAACTATTTAAAAATTGCTGCCTGGATACTTAATTATATTGCTGACTGTACTTCCCTGTAGCCACGGTAACGTAGATTCGGGGATTGGGCAATAAAATTTATCGTCCGGCCCCTTAAGCATAACACGATAAAATATAGCATTTTCGGTACCCAAAGAAAAACAACTGTGGAATTCCCATTAAAATCTGTCGTTTCACACGCATTAAGAAACCATTAAAATAAAAATCTTGTTTACTACCTACATTTGGTTACATCTATTTTTATCATTTAGGGCTGTTTTTACAAACATCAGATAACTTTTATCTGAGGAATAAAAATGGCGGTTTGACAACATATCTGCAGGAAATAATTATGTCAAACCACTATTTTATTCCTCAGATAAAAGTATCTGACTATTGAATAATAAGACCTTAGAAAATAAAACGTAGAAGTATCTGAGGTATGATAACTCGTTATCTATCGCATACCTAGCTATCACTTATATGCATAGTTTGGTAAACGATGTGTTAAATCGGTTGGTTAAAAAGGTTTTGAAACTGCTCGTATCAATAGACAACATGCAAATCAGAATCCAACACAATGTGTTAGTATTGTCACACTAAAATCATCGAAATAATTTAATGAATCATAAATTAATCAGATGATGAGTTTAACTTAGGTACATGTTAGCTGTCAAAGTGACAGTGACATTAATTTTTTTATTAATCTTGTTTCAATGTAAACATTAAGACACGTCCTAGGAGTTAAGCTTACAAAATATTTACCTCAACTAAACTAAAGTGGAAAATATCCTACTAATATTATAAATGTAAAAGTTAGGTTGGTTGGATGGAGGGATGTTTTCTTACTCTTTCACGCAAAAACACTAAACGATTTGTATTGTTATTCCAGGTTATAAACGATATGTAACCTGGAATAACACATAGGATACTTTTTCTACCGATTTTATGTACACATGTGAAATTTTTAGAGTTGTAGCGGGTGAAACCGCTGGATACAGCTAGTACCTATATAATATAAAATGCAACACTAGTAGACCTTCGTTATTATCTGGCACCAAATGGAAAATTTAACTCATGTCATGGGTACGCCACCGCTCTGGAATTAGAATTCCAACTGAAAAAAGGGAGGATTAATAGTACATTATCTCCCTCCCTTTATCCCGGCATAGTGGCGTGAACATTATAACCTCGTACATCGTACTTACTGCTCTCATTTATTAAATAGAGGAAGCTTCCAGGCTTGGATAATATTAAACTTATAAATTCAGCTTAATACGCCAGTACCTAACGAACTAGGATAAAACGCAGATATAAAATTGCCTCGTTGCAAGATATATTCTTTTGTTTGCATTGTTATTTTCTCTTTTGTTGTTTTTTATTTTTTTTTGGAATGTATTTTGCTATCTTCGTCTCGTGTACCTAATTTCTGCCTCCACATTAGTTACTACTTAAGTAGTTTTTGTTTTGTTGTATTCTCAATACTTATGTAGTTAGGTATAGTAAAGTACTAATATTATGTAGATTCTGATATAAATTAAAAACATTATACATAGTCAGTAAGTACTAACCACAATCATATTATTAAAAAATGACATCTCATCTCTTAAAAAACATAGGTACCATTGATCAAATTCAAAGAACCTTGAATTCCAAAAACATTAAAATACATTGCTCTTTGATCAAAACGAGCACAAAGATCTTAACTGTCAAAATTATCCTAGGGGAAAATAGCAGACATTTAACAGAAAAAAAAATGTTGAAAGCAGCGTTTATAAAAATTGTTTGTAAAGCGAATAATTTAATTTTTCAGACGAAGATTTGGTTGTTCCCTGAAGGTACAAGAAATAAAGATTACACGAAGATACAGCCCTTCAAGAAGGGCGCGTTCAACATCGCCGTGGCCGCGCAAGTGCCCATCATACCCGTTGTGTTCTCACCCTACTATTTCATAAATAAGGAGAAATATATTTTCAATAAAGGTAAGCACCTCCGCCCACTATTTATTTCCACTGATCTGGAAATATTTATGTTGGCAGTATATGAATATTTCCCAATGGTTTATTTACTATTATTGACGCTTTATTTAACTACGAACCAAATGTGGATACGTATTTTTTCCCGGAGTAAGTACTGCGAGGCCCTCGCTCAAAATTCCAACCGTTTCGTTCTTATTATAGTCACTTATCGTACACATTCTATTGAACATTTTGTCCACGTACAACATATCTAAGGTCTAATAATAAAAAGGATTTTACAGCCTATAATCTTGCTTTGCAACTTCAATCTGAAAGGTTGAAATTTCCGTGACCCTTCCGCTCCGGACAAAAAGTAGCCCATCTATATTCTAATTTGGACTTTAATCTTCTCAGCAGTGGAAACTCCGTCACAATCCACACAAAACTTCCACTGTATTACTGGAAATATTCACAGAATGAATTTACGGGAATATTTTTTCAACTTACGGGAATATTAATTTTTCAATTCGCCTTATAAAGGATTCTTGTTGACCACAGCTAGCAACCTAATCTAACAACATTTCCTTATCTCAGTACGGACTGCTACATTAATGGTTACCCCTTTTTCTTCTTTCTTTTGCACCTAGTTTATCGTATTCGAAGAAACCAATAAATAAAACCGTTTCAGTAGTTGTTCCCATAAGTAACAATATAATGTCAGGTTGATGTTCGGTTTTATTAAACAAATTTCTTATCTCATTGGAGTCTTAAAGCTTTAAATCGTCATACAAAAAACCAAAGTAAGTACTGCAATAGTGGTTTAAGAAACTTTCAATAACAAAATAATAGCTTCTGATTCACTTTCATACTCTGTTTTAACTAAAATACCATTAACATAGTTAATTTTATTAGATAAACTAGCTTTAAAAAAGCGAAAGAATTTTAAAAAATCTGTTTAGTTTCTAAGTTTGTCCATTACAATTCGTAGATTACAAAAAAAAATGCAATTTATTTGCAAAAATAACACAAACTTCCTGGAAAGTCAGCAATAAATGTCAAAAATACAGCTATGGAAGTCAGTGACATATAAAATTAATCAAACAAAGAATGGACTTCCGAAGGTCAAGCTATTTGACACATTTGAATCTTAAAAAATATGAAATATGTTCTCTTTTCAAATTAATTTAAAAAACCGTTATTCTTTTCAGGACACATAATAATCCAGTGCCTGGAGCCAGTGCCCACAAAAGGACTGACAATGGACGATGTGCCAGAACTGATCAACAAGATCCACCAACAAATGACTGCGACATATAAAGAGTTGTCCAAAGAGGTTGTCAACTCATTACCAGCTGACTACCCCTTCACTCTATTAGGATAAGAACCATGACTGTATATTATTAGTTTTAGGATTATTTTAAACTAGCTGTTCCCCGTGGTTACACTCCGCTGATTCTGTCACGTTTGACCAACATTCGTTTGGTTCATGAACTGTTGGTCAACATTTTTTTTGACCCATGAACTTTTAATCCAAAGAACTTTTGATCCACGAACGTTTCGCCAACAGAACTTTCCGTCAGTGAATGCTAAACCATCAAAATGTTTTGACCAATAACTTTTCACCCAAAGAACGATTGGCCAACAGACACCGGGACCGCTGAAATCGCATTTATAATATAAATGGATTTGTTAACTTTGTCGGTAATATTATTAAAAACCACTATATTAGTTGGTTTTCATATAGGTTTTATTAGCTTTCAGCAGTCCCGGTGTCTGTTGGCCAATTATTCTTTGGGTAAAAAGTTATTGGACAAAACATTATGTTGGTTAAGCATTCACTGACGTAAAGTTCTGTTGGCGGAACGTTCGTGACTCAAAAGTTCTTTGGATGAAAATTTCATGGATCAAAAAAGTTGTTGGCCAACAGTTCATGGACCAAACGAATGTTGGTCAAACGTGACAGACTCCACTCCGCTACAAGGCTCCTATAATTATGATATTTACCATGTTTATTATTTATTTTGAGTTTCCGATATTTCGGCACTGTTGCAAGCGCCATGACTCCTATTGGTCGTAGCGTGATGTTGTTAAGCCTATAGCCTTCCTCGATAAATTATTCAATTTGAGTAAGTAGTTCCTGAGATTAGCGCGTTCAAACAAACAAACTCTTCAGCTTTATAATATTATTAGTTTAAGTCGATTATAAGTAGGTAATAAGTTTAGCATTACAGTGTAGGTAGCTATTTTTGGTTATGAGTACTGTTATCATAATTATGTTTTATTTTTTTTAATAAATACGTAACTAAGTTAAGTTTAAGTAATAATTAAATGATTTTTACGCTAGGTTTGTTTTTTTATGTTACTAGCAAAGAGGTAATGTAGTAATCGCTCATAGAACTGACAACCGATGGGGAAGAAAGGTTCTCGAGTGGCGACCACGGCCCGGAAGACACAGCGTAGGTAGGCCTTCCACTAGGTCACAACTAGGTGGACCGACGACACTGTGAGAGTCGCGGGATGGATGCAAGTGGCGAATTGTCGTTCGGCGTGGCTGTCTAAGGGTGAGGCCTATGTTCAGCAGTGGACGTCTTGCGGCTGATGATGAAACAAGTAATGTATGGGTCGAAGTCTTAAACTGCTTTATAAGCTCTGGAAGTGGAAAGCAGAAACAGCCGCTTTTTCGACCGCTAGAACAATGAGGCAAATATCTTTATCATTTATAACTAAATATTACTAATAGGAGCATGAATTAAAACCGACACACTTATCCGATGACTAAACTCTTCACCTAAATAACTAGTACGTTAAAAGATTACAATGTGCACTGGAATACTTATACGAGTAGAGTGGTTTGCAAACTCTATGTACTTACTACCTAACATACCTCCTTCATTATGTGCTTCTATTTTTGTAAAACAGCGGTTCCCAATCTTCGCGCCAAGGGGGTGTTTGGCGACCTCCGGCCACCGTTGGTGAGGGCATGCGGACATGACCGTGGACCATGCCCGGGTCGACGGCGGCGTGTTGTGTTCCATCACGCGCGCCTCAAAGAGTGTCGATATGATGACCGTGCCCCCCTCTAGACCGCCAAAGCCTGCCGGGGTCTCGGGATATATCGAATTACCATATCCCCGGAACGTGAAGGGTTATTGAAGGACACCGTGGATTTTAGTCAATACGAGTCTGACAGTCCCTCCCGCTCTGCCCTGGGTGGGATGACACATTTCATGATTTTACCACGTAAAAAAATCATATATAATCGTATCGTGGAATTCGTGGAACAGCAACCGTGGGACTAGGAACGCTAGGAACGCACGACTAAGCAATAAAATAGATTATGGTATGGTACTTTTTAAATGGCCGTTTTAGAACCGATATGTGCTTTAGAGAGAACCTACAGCAGTACTATAAGACGGCCCTGATCACTATTCTCCAGAGATCCAGAGAAAGAAGAAGACAGTTTTTAGAGTTTTACTTAAAAAAAAACATTGTCACACAATGAATTTCTCCTGTTTCGTGGGTGCGTTTATAAACATAGTAACCCACATAATAGACAAACACCCAGACCATCTAGTATCGACTAGCTGGCGCGCCGCGCACCAAGGTAAAGTCTAACCCTGTAAATACTCCGCAAACTGAAAAAGTTTGGGAACCCTTAAGAGATTAAACCGTATTTTCAACTAAACAAGACGGAACTTTGAACAATTAGAACTTCAGCGTTTGATAAAATAATTTTGAATTTCTCAGTAACGACGATGGATTTGTTGACCAATACAATAAATGTTCACCCTTCTACAGCTAAAGCCCTGCAAGCTAACCTCCCCTTGGACAACAACCTATGAATCTGCTATTATTGGGCCACGAGCTTCTATTGAATATTAAGAAATAAATCAGAGGTCAACGTTTCTGACGAAACGTACAGAAAAAACAAAGAAAAATGTTTCTTTTATGAACGTATTTAGTTATGTTAAGATAACGACTTTACAGATAGAAGATGATGGACGTCATTATATTTTTGTGTATTTTTTTTACGTCCTTTGTTTAATTCATCTAAATAACCCAGTTTACAAAAGCTTCGGCTACCATAGTGATGACCAAGCGTTCGAACCATATACGATATTCTTTTTTGTGATGTTTTCTTTGTCTGTTGGGTTTTCAGGCTTTATTCCATTTCTTTGTTTATTTTTCTTTAGGTTTATAAGGTACCGGGCACGTCGGAATCGCGGCGGAAAGAAGCCTCTTTGAGGCACTCCTCAAAAGGGGTCTTACCACCGCGCCACTGAAGGATAGGCGTCACGGCGTCCTAGCCTTCCGCCTGGCGTAGGTCCTCACCGGACACTGATGTCCCGGAAGGTACCTGTGTCTGATGAGGAAGGAAGAAACGTCTGGGTGTCACCAATGCGAGGATCGTTCGGAGCATACGGTGAAGGAATGCCTCGCTTGGGCAGAGCACGCCGTGTTCTCAAGTCTCGATAGGCGGGAACCTCTCACGCCCAGCATTGGTCGAAGCCATGCTCCGGGGCGAGACGGAGTTGGAAGCGGTTGCTTCCTTCGGCAAAACAGTCATGCTCGCGAAGGAGGAGGCGGGCCACGTAAGGGAGAGGAGAGCGTCCTTATTCTCCACCGCAGTGGTAGAAGCCCACGGCAACGTACTTCAGCAGACGATTTTCGGCCACCGTAGGCGCGGGCATGCGGGCGGCGAGTAATTGGCGACTCGCTATCCGACCATGGACCATGCCGGGTAGACGGCGCGTTGTGTTCCACGCGCGCGTCAAAGAGTGTCACATAATAATGGGGCCAAAGCCTGCCGGGATCGCGGGTCTTATCAAATTACCGTGACCCTGGAACGTAAAGAGCTATTGAAGGACACCGTGGATTTTAGTCAGTACGAGTCTGACAGTCCTTCCCACCCTGCCCTGGCTGGGAAGACTCATTTAATGATTTTAGAGATACTTAGCTTAGTTTAGAATATCATACAGGATATTGTTAATCCCGGTTCCTATTTCCAGTAGGATAACTTTTCAAATGCAAAACCAGCGACAACTGCTAGCTTTTAAATTAAACTATCTCATGTTTTCAAGGACTTTGATCTATTTTAGTGATCATAACAGAATGTCAAAGTGTTGGGGTGTGACGTTATCAACGCAAAAGTTCAAACTTAGGTGTCATGCACAATAAATAACTAGCAAAACTTACGACGAACATTTCAACTTGTTCTAGCTTATTTTGTTCGAGAACTTTTGGAAAAAACTTTTTATAATATTTTTCCCAGTTTATTGGCACCTATGGGCGATATTTAACTGTGCAATTAAAGCGGAATTTATAGGTATTAACTGTCTATTCGTTATCACGCAAAACTTTTTGATAGTTCGTGTAGCGTATGGTTGTGAGTATCTTACAGGGATATAAAGTTTTGTTACTACGGCAATTAATATTAAATCTATTGGATTATTAAACATTTAAGCTGCGTTCACGCTGTCTACGCACTGCAGTTGCTATAAAGACAGCTTTATACGCCACACTGGGACTAGAATTTGCTATTCAACAAGCTAAGTACTGACAGCAACACTATAGCGCTCGCCGCTCGTGCTACACAGTCGGACGATCTAAAAACAGCCTCTTCGAAGAGCACATAGTAGAGTCGAGAGACTAGCGATCAAATTTCATCTAAAAGTAGCATAGATGTTCGTGCACGCATATAAACAGTGTGGTTCGCATGCATGTTATGTAAAAAGTATTCTATTCTATTCCACACCATTTTCTTTAAGCGCGTAGCATGCAAGATTAACGTTCGTAAATGTGGCCCTAGCTTTACAATTTATAGATAAAACAAAGCATCTTTATTTCACTGAAAAACTGTAGGCTTCATAAAATGTAAACAACCCCTATGTACTATTGATATCTATCCAGTTATCAAACACTGAATAAAATCCATTACTAAAAGTACTAGCACTATCCAATATCAGGCAGTGTGTAACAACTAAAAATGCGAGCGCACAGCTTTGTTAATAAAACAACGAACATCAATATTAGAGAACATAGTTTTATTTTTAATTAACGGATTCTTTTATGAACAGTTAGCTGCTCTTATTACAGTACTTAATAACATTTTATTACTCCCCTGGTATTCGAAGTGATCCCAAGCTTCATTATAAGCCGTCTTGGCTGTATTTTAATATAATTAAATATTCTTTGCTCGTAGAACGTACCTTTTAAAAAGAAACAATGCCTTTTATTTCACAAAAAGGCATTTCCTGATATTTTCCTGTAGGCCTTGGCTATAACTTGTAGGTACTGTACTCATACTTTAGTGTTTCTTTGGGACATTTGAATTAAGTCTAACTTTAAAACACTTTTTTTGAATCAATCTAGAAAAAAGTTCTAGAAAGAAGGCACTAATACTAATAAAATAAGTATATTATGCTCGTAAACATAGAATTAAAGAACTAACCGGGGGCATTGACCGTAATGAAATGCTGAAATTCTAAGAGTTAAATGCTACAAATGAGGAAGAGCAATGACAGTGAGTCTTATAAAGATGAACTTGAAACACCTACCGAAGAAGAGCAATGACAGTGAGTCTTATAAAGATGAACTTGAAACACCTAACCTGAATATTATCTGGGAGCACGGCAGTGCCCCCACCAAGTCTAGCAAAACAGCCGGGCACGGCCGTACCATTCCTTTTACCGATTCAAAAAAAAAAATGTTCAGGTTCTCAGTTTCGCCCTGTATGTATGTATGTATTGTATGTATTTATGTATGTATGATGTTTGTCCGCGATTATCCGCGTTTGGCTGGACGGATTTGATGGCGGTTTTCAGGAAAGTGTTTATTATATTCCGGAGAAGGTTTTAGTACATAACACTTATAGATATCCCGTGACGTTGCCTAAGTGGATCCGTTTTTGCTTACTTGGGTTGTACATTTTCAGAGACGATTGCATGTTTGTCCGCGATTATCTCGCGTTTGGCTGAACCTTGATGCGGTTTTTAGAAAAGTGTTCGTTACATTCTGGAGAAGGTTTGAGTATATAAAAATAATATATACCTCGTGAAGTTGCCCACATAGATTCGATTTTGTTGCTTACTAGGATTGTAGATTTTTAAAGGCACCGATTATCTTATGAAGATTTTTGTTGAATATTTAAACTAAAAAGGGAATAATAAAAACTTTTTAAAATAAAAAAAGGGAACCGACTTCAAAACCAAACACAAAAAAACTGTAAAATAACTTTTCTTTCGGAAGTCGGTGGCCATAGTCAATGAAATAAAAAAAACAAAGCCACAGACTTCCGAAAGAAAAGTTATTTTACAGTTTTTTTGTGTTGGTTTTGAAGTCGGTTCCCTTTTTTTATCTCGAAGCAAGTCAGGCCATTTTTCGACCCCCTGTAACTTCGTTGTGGATAAAACTAGAAGACTGAATTTTCAGTAACCATGCAGGCATTGTAAAGGACACCGGAATTTAAATTTCATTCAATTGGAACCAGTAGTTTAAGAATTTAAACGGCCAAAGTTCTTAATTTTGAAAACACTAAATATAATATTTAATTAACACGTGTTTCATCGATGGCCGGTCAATATATTAGAATAAATTTAATTTTAAAGATTTTAAGATTGAGATGCGTCACTATAAGATGCTGTCAATTATTACGTAACAATTAATGCTTCGAGTAGAGGATTCAGGACACATTGATTTCAATTGTTATGACCACGATCATGATCTTAGGGAGGGACGTCTTAAGACAGGAAGTCGCTTAAGTATACATGGATAAGATAAGACTTGGCTATTAAATGATCTCACAACTTTTTACCTTTGAACAACTGAGTTGCGAGACTTGGTTTTTTTTTTTTTTTTTTTGACAAGTTATTGTTTGTGGATGGGGTCCTTCTACATTGAATGATTTAGCTCTGTCTGTGACCCGATTTACGCATTTGGTGTAACCATTTAAAACAATGGGTCTTTTAAACTTATAAGCTTTTTTAAATCTTTGTTGAAAGAATTGTTTTGATTTATGTGTAAAGATTCATGTTTTATGATGACTCCTCTAAGATTGCACAATAGCATCAGAAGAATCACATGTTCAACTGATGTAGATAAATCTTTTCTCATGTTTTCATTGAAATTATTTCCTCAAAATTACTGAAATAAATATTATCATGCAACTTTTTTTTTTATCGTGGTAAAATCATCAAATGAGTCCTCCCACCCCGGGCAGGGCGGGAGGGACTGTCAGACTTGTACTGACTAAAGTGTCCTTCAATAGCCCTTTATGTTCCGGGGTCACGGTGATGGAAATAAGTCCCGCGACCAAATTGTCATGCAACTTGGCATAATCCGCGGGAATCAAAACGAATGGCCACAGCAGTCGTGGCGTAGTACCTTCAAACCTTGCCTGCATACAAAGCTTGAGCACCAAAGGATGTTAATGAAAAAATGCTGCTACATAACTTTAATTTCATTTTTTTTTTATCAGCCCATTGTGTCCCACTGCTGGGCAAAGGCCTCCCTTCACTCTTTCCACTTCTCGCGGCTTTCTGCGAGTAAGAATTAATTATTCAGAAATTATTACATAAATATTATCGGAAAGAAGAATGGACAAAACGCCCCATCCCTTGTAACACTTCCATCTATATATCAAATGAAAGCACTTGAAAAGTGTATCATTTCATTGTATGACAACAAACCTGTAAACCATGGGAGAAAAAAGTTATTGAGATTTGGAAGTCAATATACCAACGATACTTAAATTATATTAATGCATACTCAATGCTGTCCTTGTGCTCGTATCGTTGACGTTTCTCTATTTAAAAAATGCCAGGAGGGGGGGCGCTTCTTGTTTTAACCAATGAGCTGAATGGTAGAGTTTGCCGTCAAATAAAGAAGAAAAGAAAGAAAAACGTTTATTTGAGTGTCGGTACACACAACAATAAAGTAAAGAAAAAAATATATAAAAAAGAACATGATAACAAATCATGATGATGTCAGCATTCTTTAACCGATTTTCGGACTACCTTCATCTCGTCCACGGTTCTGTGCCTTAACGATTGGATTTGTCGACTATGGAAGTAGAAGAAAGGCGTTAACTAGGTGTTACGTGTTCACGATCTTTGTTGTAGTTGTATGTATGTATGTGTGTATTATGATTTTCTTTTAAAGAGTCAGAAGTGGGTGCCGGTTGAAGTCTCGTTATGTCAACAATGTTACTCTTTCTCATGATGTGTCCACATATTAGATTGAGGAAAAGCTAAGAGTAATGTTTTCTTTTAAAAATCGAAATTCATCTTTTGACATGAAATTCTCAATACCTTTTTTCTCCTATAGTTTACAGGTTTGCTGTCATACAATGAAATGATACACTTTTCACGTACTTTCATTTGATATATAGATGGGAGTGTTACATGGAATGGGACGGGGTCCATACATTTATTCCCATTCTTCTTTAATTACAGAATAACTTTTTTTCAGATGTCGGTGGGTTTGTTTTTTAAGTTATTTTTGCCACTGAATTCTGAAAGAAACATATTTTACATTTCTTGTGACTCTTTTTGAGGGCGGTTATTTTTTTTTTAAGTTTTTATTTTACCTATTTAACTTCAAATATTCAACCCAAAAACCTAATTTTTTTACACGTGGTCAAGAATTCTATAAAATTTGTCTATTTGGACGATGTTATTACCGGTCGTCATGGTAACATCAACATCATAAGAACAGAACTAAGTGAATAAAATTGAAGCATCTAACAACTGGGCCTGCCTAACATAACTATTTGTTATCAAATATACTAAGGCAGGTATATGCGACTAATCGGTATCACCTAACCTAAATATTTTTATCCACTTATGTAGGTACCACTCATTTCTGCAATACCTGTCTATCAATTAACATCCAGTTTTATTAAGTGGGTAGTATATCTATGTGTCTAGTGTATACAGGGGCTCTAACACTTCATACGAATTGCGATAAAATCATACAACCAAGACATCTGTCATTTAAGTGTAGGCTATTCTATTGCTTGAGAAATATAAATCTATCATTATATTCTATTGCTTGAGCAATATCATATTATTTGAGCAATAAAATCTTTTATAAATTCTATTACTTGAGCAACAAATTAAAAGATTTTCGCTATAATTGAGTTTCATCGCAATTAATATTATGATTCAGTTTAAGTCGCCCTATTAGATCCCAGATAAGTTTTGTGCGCAACTGGCCCTCAACCAGTTTTCGTTGTACATAAATTCTGTTTTATAAGTTTATTTAAGGATTGACGAATCTGAGGAATTAACAGTAGGTACTCAGCCACCTTCAAATGCAGACTCGTTAATTGAATCTGTGTACAATTTTAAACTTGACCATAAATCTACGCTCTCCTTTATTATTTAAATTAAAACAAGTTTAATTTACTCAATATCCTTTAACAGGCGAAATGTGGACAAAGATTATAATGTCGATACCAGTGCTGTTTTTGTTACTTCGATATAAAAGTGAATTTATTAAAGTAAAATTCTATCTCAAATTATCACTATACTATGTGTTTCTGACATTAACTTCGATGATAGTGCTGCCACTTATGTTGTTTAGACCGAAACACCACAGCAATGGATTGTAAGTTAATTAATACAAAAATCGGCTTGTAAAAGTATGTATGAATTAGCCAAAAGTTTTGTTTTTTTTAATTTTGATTATTTTAGTTTCGCCCCATTACTTTTTTTCCGCACGGATCATCATCTGCCTAGCCTTTTCCCAACTATATTGGGGTCGGCTTCCAGTCGAACCAGATGCAGCTGAATATCAGTATTTTACATGGAGCGACTGTCTGTCGGACCTCCCCAACTTTAAATTAATTAATAATAAAATCCAGCACAAAACTACCGAAAACGAGAACACATTGTGAAACCTGAACAGAAAGTAGGTACTAGGAGAACAGGATTAATACTTTTATTCGTGGGAAATTAATTTTGTAGCGAATTTACAACAACCCTTAAAATACCTACCTAGATAAACATTGTCAAAAATCATCAATTTATAGGTACTCAATATTATACGGCTGAAGAATTTGTTTGTTGAACGCGCTAATCAGGAAGACTATAGGCTAAATAAAATCACGCTACTACCAATAGGAGCAGTGAAGCAATAAAAATTGTTGCAAAAGCGGGAAACAATATTCCTTACAAAAAAAAATGTCAAACGCCCCAACCACCACGCCGAAGAAGCCCAGGCTGTCGGGCATTGCGGGAAAAATTCCATCCACCGTATGCACTGGCTTGCGGACGATGAGCAATAAGTAGCTCGCTGTCCGACAAAGGACGAGGCGTGATGATTCAGAACCGTTACACGCCCTCTCGAATGGAATAGACGGGGCCTCGCCTCCCTAGGTCCAAACGCCTAACAAAACCCAGCAGAATGCTAGTTCAATATAAATCCAAGCCCATATCAAAGGTCTGTAAGGTTCTAGCTAGTCCATTTTATTAACACTTAAGGAGGACAGCTTTACATTTTCATTGCAGGTTGGCATCGAGCCTGATGAAACATATAACAAAGATATATGGAATGGAATGGGATATTCGCAATGGTGAAATACTGGCGGAAGACCGAGGTGCTGTCATCATAAGCAACCACCAATCAGTTCTAGATATAGCAGGTGAGTAACTAGCCAATAAGTTCTTAAAAATGGATTTAGCAGGGTATTTCGTGTGGGTGTCAATTTAGACTCTAAACTGACAGACTCTAGACTAAAGACAAAGTAACTATTTCAATGTAGAGTTTAAACTATTACACCCTTATTAATAAACGCGAACTAGTGTTACGCCAAAGTTATTCCTTAAAAATGTATGGTTAATCTGAAGATTATCCTGGTTGTAACTTTCTTCTTCTTCTTTTTCTTCAGCCTTTAGTCACCCAATGCTGGGTGTAGGTCTCTTCCAAATCTTTCCACTTCTGGCGGTTTTGTGTTATGGCTATCCAGTTTCTTCCAGCCACTTTAACAAGATCGTCTGCCCACCTAGTTGTAACTTTAGTTCACATTTATTAATAAAGAAAGGTGTTAAAGATTAATTTCTTTTCTTGGTTTTTCGTGCTTTCCATGTCACGTAATATACTCGCACTGATAGTCACCCATCCATAAACCAACTTCAGCAAGCGCGGCTTAGCCTTGCACATTGACCTACACAGCTGCTATAATTAATTCAGGTACTGCTATACCTGCTGCTATACCAATGGGGCCTTCTATAAGGTTCTCGAATGAAGACGACGCATCAGCAAGCGCAACGTGTGACGTCCACCAGCAAGGTGGACAGACGATCTGATAAAAATCACAGGATCGCACAGGATGCAAGCCGCTTCCAACCGGTCCTATAGGAAATCTATGGGGCCTATAATTCTCCAATGCCTTCAACACCCTGCCCTGGAGTTGCATCAGGGAGGCACTCCGGTATCACCGGGTGCCGACCTACCTCCGTCGTGTGGTCGAGGATTACCTGACGGACAGAGCCGTCATCTACCCCGGTCACCGGGGAGAGTGGAACCGGCGAGAGATGTCGTGCGGTGTCCCACAGGGCTCGGTCTTGGGGCCGTCCCTGTGGAACATCGGCTACGACTACGTGCTGCGAGGCGACCTCCCGGACGGCGTCAGCGTAATTTGTTACGCTGACGACACGCTCGTCCTGGCACAGGGAGTGTCGCACCAGGCGGCGGCCGACAAGGCGACACAAGCGGTTGCGACAGTAGTCCAAAGGATCCGGCAGCTGGGACTCGAGGTGGCGCTTCACAAAACGGTGGCCATGTGCTTTCATGGCCGCCTGAACGCGCCGCGGACCGAGTCCCACATAACGGTGGAGGGGGTTCGCATCGGCGTCGGGAGGACGATGAAGTACCTAGGACTCGTCCTCGACAGCCGGTGGAACTTCAGGGAGCATTTCCTGAGTTTGGCCCCAAGGCTGAACCGAACAGCAGCCGCCCTCAAGCGACTGCTGCCTAATCTCAGCGGGCCAAACGCCTCCTGCCGTAGGCTGTACGCCGGCATCGTGCGGTCCATGGCCCTCTACGGGGCCCCCGTGTGGGCCCTGAGCATCCGGACGCGACCACTGAAGTTGGTCGCATGCCAGAGGGTCATGGCTATCCGGATGATCCGGGGATACCGCACGATCGCCGGCGAAGCGGCGAACCTGCTTGCCGGATTACTACCCTGGGATCTGGAGGCGACTGCCCTCCAGCACGTCTATGAGTGGCGTGTGGAGGCGCAGCGCCGGGGCGAGACCCCGCTGCCTCGAGAAGTCGAGGCGTGGCGGGAAGAGCTCCGGCGCGAGCTCAGGGTAGTATGGATTGGACGACTGTCGCAACCGACGGCCGGGCACGCCGCAATCGCGGCGGTAAGACCCCTCTTTGAGGAGTGGCTGGAGAGACGTCACGGCGTCCTGACCTATCGCATGACGCAGGTCCTCACCGGACACGGAAGTTTCGGGAGGTACCTGTGGCTGATGGGAAAGGAGGAAACGCCGGGGTGTCACCACTGCGAAGATCGCCCGGAGGACACAGTAGAGCATACGGTGCAAGACTGCCCAGCTTGGGCAGAGCACCGACGTGTCCTCACGGCGGCGATAGGCGGAGACCTCTCGCGCCCGGCATTGGTTTCGGCCATGCTGCGGAGCGAGACGGAGTGGGAAGCGGTCGCCGCCTTCTGCGAGGCAGTAATGCTCGTGAAGGAGGCGGCGGGCCGCGAGAGAGAGAGGACAGCGTCCTCCCTCCGCCCCAACCGCAGTGGTGTACGCCCACGGCGCCGTACGTCGCAAGACGATCTCCGGCCACCGTAGGCGCGGGCATGCGGACAGCGAGTAAAGGGCAACTCGCTGTCCGACCATGGACCATGCCCGGGTCGACGGCGCGTCGTGTTCCACGCGCGCCTCAAAGAGCTGTCAGCAAAATGACGGGGCCCCCTCCCAGAGGGCCAAAGCCTGCCGGGGTCGCGGGACTTATTTCTATTACCGCGACCCCGGAACATAAAGGGCTACTGAAGGACACCGTGGATTTTAGTCAGTACAAGTCTGACAGTACCTCCTGCCCTGCCCGGGGTTGGAGGTCTCATTTGATGATTTTACCACGATAAAAAAAAAAAAAAAAAAAAAATGGGGCCTATAATAATAATAATATTCCACAACGCCCTTTAGTCCCAAGCTAAGCAGACCTTGTGTTATGGGTACTAGACAACTGATAAACATACCTACTTATATATTTCTAAATAAATACATCTTATAGATAAATTACATCCAGAAACAGAACCATTTGTTCTGTGTCTGTTCATGTTCTGTATCATGCTCATCATACAAACGTTTGTCCTGGGTGGGACTCGAACCCATGACCCCCGCGGCATAGCAGTCAGGGCCACTAACCACTACACCATTAGGCCTGCTGATCATAAACATTTTATGATCAGCAGTGGACGTCCTACGGCTGATATGATGACGATACCTATATTATCTTATTCCAGGCCTGAACAATGCATGGTATTTCGTACGAAAACTGTATCTAATTGCGAAGAAAGAAGTAATTTACACTGGGCCTCTAGGCATAGCCTGTTATCTTAGTGGAACAGTATTCATCGATAGAAAGAAACCGAAAGAAGCTTACAAAATTCTGGAAAATGTGAAAAAAACGCATGATTCAAGACAAGGTTGGTGGACAAGGATATATTTTTTTTAATAATTTAAAGGCATTATCGATTGTGCTGCGATTTATAAAGCTTTTTTGCAATTAAAAGCTTGCAAAAATTTTATCACAAAAAAGTTAAAAGGACATTTTTTATAATGCAACAAATATCTCCGTATGAAATTACTTAAGTTTTTTGATTACGTACATACATAAATCTATTTTTTTTATCTAAAATTAGAATTGATGTAGAATAGAGATAGGTCCCTCTTTTGAGTTGTTTTTTAATTAATACCTATTTAATAATAACCCAATGACGTCTTCAGTGTTTGTTTATTTATCAAAAATCTCGGTTCCCACGATATCTGACGAAACAGCTATTTCTTTCCTACCTACTTGTTTTTTAATCGAAAAAATACACAGGCCGTTTTTGCCATTGGGCATGCACCCAAGGCCAAACAATAAGTAGTAGTAGTAGCATGAATTCTTTTTCACTTTGGGAGCCGGCTGTACCCGTCAAAAACAGTAACATTACATAGTATTCACATAATCGTATCTACAGTGAAGTGATTAAAACCCGGCCAAGTAAGAGTCGTACAGAGGGTTCCGTATGAATATTGCTAAGGTGGCCGTCTTAAGGTCATGGCACACTAATATACCGGCACGGCAACGGCACTACTCCCACCCAGACGGCCGGGCACGCTGCAATCGCGGCGGTAAGACCCCTCTTTGAGGAGTGGCTGGAGAGACGTCACGGCGTCCTGACCTATCGCATGACGCAGGTCCTCACCGGACACGGAAGTTTCGGGAGGTACCTGTGGCTGATGGGAAAGGAGGAAACGCCTGGGTGTCACCACTGCGAAGATCGCCCGGAGGACACAGTAGAGCATTCGGTGCAAGACTGCCCAGCTTGGGCAGAGCACCGACGTGTCCTCACGGCGGCGATAGGCGGAGACCTCTCGCGCCCGGCATTGGTTTCGGCCATGCTGCGGAGCGAGACGGAGTGGGAAGCGGTCGCCGCCTTCTGCGAGGCAGTAATGCTCGTGAAGGAGGCGGCGGGCCGCGAGAGAGAGAGGACAGCGTCCTCCCTCCGCCCCAACCGCAGTGGTGTACGCCCACGGCGCCGTACGTCGCAAGACGATCTCCGGCCACCGTAGGCGCGGGCATGCGGACAGCGAGTAAAGGGCAACTCGCTGTCCGACCATGGACCATGCCCGGGTCGACGGCGCGTCGTGTTCCACGCGCGCCTCAAAGAGCTGTCAGCAAAATGACGGGGCCCCCTCTTAGAGGGCCAAAGCCTGCCGGGGTCGCGGGACTTATTTCTATTACCGTGACCCCGGAACATAAAGGGCTACTGAAGGACACCGTGGATTTTAGTCAGTACAAGTCTGACAGTACCTCCCGCCCTGCCCGGGGTTGGAGGTCTCATTTGATGATTTTACCACGCTAAAAAAAAAAAAAAAGCACTTAATTGTCATTCAAATTAGAGCCCTAACACATGTGTCGCACATTATACTTCATAATATCAATATGAAAAAGCCTACGGCGGGGAGTCGGCGCGCTTACCTTTATGCTTTAGACCCACAGGCTCAAAACACACAGGTTCTGCAAAAAATGAGACTTAAAAAACAATACATATTGGCCGGGCGTATTACCTACGCCTGTTTTAGCAGACACCGAACGTCTTCAATAGGTAATTCAATTTTCTGTTTAGATGAAGATATGGATATTTCCCGAAGGCACAAGGAACACAACGGGCAACGGGAAGTTATTGCCATTCAAGAAAGGTGCATTCCACATAGCAGTGTCCGCTCAATTGCCGATCATACCCGTTGTGTATTCGCCCTACTATTTCATAGACAACAACAAATATGTTTTCAAGAAAGGTAAGCTATAATGTTAATATAGTCAGAGAGAATTTAAAGGGATTGGGACAAACCCACCACACTATTCCCAAACCACTGCAACTCCTGAGAGCCAGAATCAACAGTGGCAACCACCAGAAAAGCGCCGAGACAATGAAGCTAGACGTGTCCCGGAGAGTGAATTTACCTGTCTTGGATCCTGCAACGAAATTAATCAGAAAAGAATAGTGAAGGAGTAGGAAAAAAAAACAAAAAAAAAATAAATTTAAAGGGATTGTCAAACTTGAACCGACAAAAATCCACGACTATCCTCCAATAGCCTTTTACGTTCCAGGGTTACGGTTACCTAATGAGACAGTCCCGAACCCGTTGCAGTCTGTTCGTCTGCCTGACACCGTTAATAGCGCAATTAAGTTACTGAATGGTCATAAATAAAATATCTGTGTTAGGGTAGCTATCGGAGTTCCCAAACCAGAGGACACGGTTGAGCTTACGGTGCAGGACTGCGCCGATTGGGCAGAGCACCGCTGTCCTAAGTAAAACATGTACCTAAACTTTGCCCAGAAGGAAAAAAGGTATGACGTGTATAAAAGGTACCTACCATGCCTACCTAGGCTTAGGAATACTAATGATTTGTGTGCTGGGGAACCCAGTAGACCAACAAGAAATATAGGTCAGCAAAACAGTACGCAAGCAGCCATTTTAAAACGGCTTTCCAGCATACTACCATTTGTGTGTTATGTTTGGTGTGCAGACATATTGGACAACATTGGAAAATTGTTTGAAGCTGCCTGCATCATCCTTAATTATTTTGCTGACTGTACAAGTGTACATCCTTCTTAGTCTACTAGGTTTCCCAACACAACAGTAACCATTAGCATTTCTAAGCTTATCTACTTACCGTACACGTCATACCTTCCTTCCTTATGTGTAAAGTTTAGTACTTACATGTTTTTCTAAAACCGACACAATAATATTACAGGCCACGTAATTATGCAGTGTCTGGAACCCGTGCCAACAACAGGACTTACCCTGGACGACGTGCCCGCCCTCACTGAACGTCTGCACCTGGTCATCTCGCGTACTTACGAGCAGCTGTCCATGGAAGTTCAGTCTCTAGAGCCAAGTGATGGCGGAAACATCCAAAGCTTTGTTAAGAACACGGTTGATAAATGATTACTGTATCTACTATGTGCTGTGCTGCGTAGGTATCTACTGTTGCTAAGTGCACTGCACTTAGCACTAAAGTATCTTGGTAGATTCGTTTAAAACTAAAAGGAATGAAAGCCTGTTTTCCTTTTTTATAGTCTTGTATCAAAGTTATTTGGTGTTTAGTACCTAAGTTTATTTGTATGTCTAGCAGCTAGTTAATTTTCTAAGCTTTTTATTTATCTATAATAACAATTTACGAACTAACACATGTTTTACTCATTGTACCTAAGCCATAAGCATACCCGTTGTACATATCTATACTATGTCTCGTCTAAGCATTAAATGTATGCACATTCAATGACATTGCATATAATCTGAGGTTTTAGATTGGTAAAACCTCAATTCACACAAGTTTATAAGTCGCCTAAGCCGCCCGAGCCCTATATAGGTGCATCAAATGAGTCCTCCCGCCCTGATTGGAAGAGGAAGGGACGTCAGACACGTAGTGGCTAAAATCCACCGTGTTCCTTTGTTTGCCATAAGCCTTTTATGTTCCTGGGTCCTAGGCCATAGGCCACGCTACCACGCTACCTTGCTTAGACAGTCCCGTGACCCCAGCAAGTAGGTAGTCTGTTTCCCTATCTTGCGCTTAGCACATTGCACAACGATCAAAGGTATTAATTATTTTACGACGGTGATAATGACATAAAAACTATTTGAATGTAACCAAGAGCAAATTTTAAAAAGCCAATATGTTTTTCTCGAAATAGGAATTTTGCTATTCATGATTAGAAAATTATTTCAATGAAAATCTTTTTCACTGTCTCTTTTTAATAATCAATACTGCAACGTTCCAGATCTTGTTAACGTCAAACTGACGCTCGGACAACAACAGAATTGACTGAAGTCGCTGGAACGCTCTCTCGTAAAACAGCATTTTCGTTTCTCATGATTGGTTGCGCGCTCTAGGATTTCTTTCAGTTTTGTGTTTATTTTTGTTTATAGAAGCTTGACGATCTTATTGTTCAGTGAAATTATTTATGTTGTATTGAAAATGTGGGACAAAATCATTTATATGATAGTGATTATCATAGTAACGTACATTTTGAAGCAATTGTTTTCGGAAACACCGAACTTCGTGAAATTTAAATCGAAATTTCTTGTGTTTTACATCTGGACTTCTGTGACCGCAGTGATATTGATGCCGTTTTTTGTGTTCAACCCAAAAAATGTAAAGAATTCCCTGTAAGTAAACATTAATTTTCTATTTTAAAACCGATTTAGGACTTATGTCACCGCTTAAGCTTGATAACCTGTATTCGTTTAGGTTTTTCTGAATGGGGATTTCACTAGACATTACCACACATGAAAAACTCGAGTCTTGATTAAGCTTCATCATGAAGTTAACAAGAAACAGAAACCGACATTTCTAATCATTACAAATTCATCTCCCATTGTTTACAGATTTGGATCTCAAATAGTAAAGCATGTAACCAAAGTCATTGAAGTGAAATGGCTATTGAGAAATGGAAGAGTATTAGCTGAAGACCGTGGAGCTGTGGTGGTTTCAAACCATCAGTCTTCTATTGACATTTTAGGTAAAACATTTTTTTTTTTTATTCCCCGATATACTCTCCACTGAAGTCCTGTTATCCAATTAAATAAAGTATGTTAAGGTAGTTAATACAGTATGATTTTGTTTTAAGCCAATTTTGCTCAGTTGTGTGTGGGTTTCGGTAACACAGTCTAAACCAGATAGATACTAAATAATGATATGAAAACTGATAAATGTTGACTAAAGATACACTTGAATCTTCCTAGAGTTATGCTAGCTTCAATACAGTGTTTATAAACAATGTATTATTGCTATGTTATCCCTGTTTAATGATGCCTATCCTATAATTTATTAGAGCAACATGATGACAATGATGTCACCTAATACTCTAGGGGTCAATTGGCAATTGTCTTGCTTAAAATATCCAAGAAGGCTATTCTTATGACATGTCCACACTACTTTTAACTGAAGTGTTTTTTTTTTACTGGGAGTTATTTATTTACAGGAGGAAAAACATTCAGAGATCTTTTCTATGCAAATCCTGGCCTTATTTTTGAATGGATTTAACCAAGACAATATTGAATTCTACAGCAGTACATGTTCACTCTTAAAAAACAGAGGATAATGCACTTTTTAATGAACTTTGAGACTACCTGATTGACTAATGCTACATATGCTAAGAGGATTTACCCGAGGGTTTACTCCAGAATAGAACTATTAGATGCAATTTTTTCTCAAATCTATTGGTCATTTCAAAGACTACATACTCAATTAAATACTTCAGTTATTGAATCACTTCTATATGTACTAGTTGCATTTATCGCATATAGCAATATCAATTTTCTGATAAGGGCATGTGTATGGATTTTACAAAATTTATGAATCACAGAATGACTTCAGCAATATCAAATCTCTGTAAACAACATGACTGGTTCATTTTCAAACCTATGTATTAAAGAGATTCACAATCAGAATTGTTGTTCTTCACAACAGCCAGCTTGTATCCAGTTTTGTTATAAAATGTGATATGGAGATGGATGTGATTATCCTGCGTTTCTTACTTCATTCTATGAAGAATTAAAATTTCTTTCCATGCACTATGAAAATGTTTACACTTACATCCCAATAAATGAATGCTACTCATATTGCTCTCAATGAATCTGTAGGTATACCAAATTCGGAAATGTTATAAGCTGATTATATTATATTCATAATGTCACACATATTCTTAATTTGGGCTTCCCCTATTTAAAAGCGATTAACACACCAGGAAGAAGAATATTTTAATTTATTGCACTAATTGTTTTCTTAAATGACAATGGTTAATGTAACATTAATTCTAATTTGCATGCAGGTGTAATAATACTAATAGCACTGTTACACCCATTATCCTGTATAATTATTTACTATTGTTTTAGTTGTATACACCATTGTAGTAACTAACTAAGCTATTTTATCAGTAGTAGTGGTCGCAAAGTGTTAAAAATTTGGCAATCATAATTATTAATTTAATTATGAAAATATGATAGATTAGTAAGATAAAATTACTAATATATAATATTAATTGTGAATTTTTAGTTCTTTCATTGTGTTTATTCCAGGAATGTTCAATATCTGGCATGTAGCAGACAAGGTAGCTGCTATTGCAAGAAAAGAAATATTCTATGTATGGCCATTTGGACTGGCTGCATATCTGGCTGGGGTTGTTTTCATTGACAGAAATAACTCAAAAGATGCTTATAAGCAACTGAAAATTACTTCAGAAATCATGATTAAAAATAAGGTAGGTGATTAATAGATAAGAATTACTATCACAAACTCTTGAGATAATTACAACAACCATAATAGAAGTATTGTGATGGGTCACAACCTAAGTTTTATTTGTAGCTCAGAAATAGCAATGTTATCAATATTCCCTATTAAAAAACTTTATCAGAGAAATGAAGTCAATATCGTTTCTAGAGCCTGATAAATATATCAGTGCAATCGACCTGGTGACATATATCGTGTTGTTTGTATACTGATAAGGACATTCCTTTATTTACAGACGAAGATCTGGCTGTTCCCCGAGGGAACAAGAAACAAAGATTTCACAAAACTGCTGCCATTCAAAAAGGGCGCGTTCAACATTGCGGTTGCTGCCCAAGTGCCAATCATTCCTGTTGTGTTCTCGCCCTATTATTTTATTAATCGGAAGAAATATATTTTTAATAAAGGTATGTATATCTTTTATCAATTGCCTCATTGAGATCTTATATTGATCCCAGTTTAATTTATAAAAGTTATTCTATGTAAGTATAACATGTTCGATACTCTATAACGCAAAAACGACTGTTCAGATTTTGATTAAAATTTACAAAAGTACTGTGTAGTGTAGTGTAGTTAAATCTACTGAGCAAAAAATATCCTTTTCTAGTTTAAATGTCTCTGAAAACATTTATTTTTCTGAAAACATCAATATTCAAGTGTCATTGAGATGAATACCAAAAGTATTGTCTCGGTTTTAAAAAAGTGTTGCACAAGTATACATGTATTGTTCGTAAATACATAATTAACAATAGCTTCCAATTGTAAAGACAAACATGGTGAGGAAAGGAAACTCACGCTCCAATAATACAGTCAAGAGTGAAGTAATAGTAGCACCGCTAAGTGCAAGTGCACTCGTGCCCTAGAGTCACGAAGTGTCGACACTTTGAGCTAACGTTCATCAACACTGGGTAGATAAATATCAATAAGCAAGATCAAGATTATGAAAATAAAATAAATTGCCAAATTATTACTTTCATAAAATTATATAATCTTATATTTATAAATAAAGGCGTGTCCAGTTTGAAATACATATAGTTATCACTTCTGCTTTCACTTTCCAGGCCATGCAATTATCCAGTGTTTAGAGCCAGTCCCAACAGTGGGTTTGACTATGGAAGATGTTCCAGCGTTAATAAACAAAGTGCGCAACACTATGGATGCGGCATACAAGGAACTGTCGAAAGAGGTGCTAAGCGCCCTGCCGCCGAACTACCCACTGGCGACCGATTGAGCTGCCCAGTGCCACCGACAGACGGTACCACCTATTATGTATTAAACTTATAATCACTCTATTATTAAGCTTTTAGGTCAGCATAATTATGCTGGTTCATGAAATGTTTGTACTATAAACCTATAGCGAGCATTCCAATCACATGAAATATTAATATTTCTGTGATTTTTATTAATAAGAATTTATATCTTGTCTAATAATCTATACTAGTTACTAATTAAGTCACACTTTTGTGTTTTCATGATCGTCTTATAGACAGCCACATCGACTAGTTAAGTGACTTTCCTTACTTTCATTTTATGACTCTAGTGAAATTGAAATGACTGGAAAAAAAAATAACTAGTATTGATTGCTGCACGTTATGGCAAACATTTAATTTAAGTAAAAGTATGAAGTATTATTTTTATAAACTTTATATTAGTTTTATCTTTTCTTATGTAGACTGGCGGAGATCAACACTTATAAAGCGTTGAATCGAGTCCAAAAACATGTCATAATACGTCTTTACAGTAAAATTGACTCGAGGCTAGGAGAGATTGAACATAATAAGTATCAAGTAGAAAGTTAAGAAACAATCTTGATTATGTGAAGTTTAATTAGCAATCAACTGATGATTTAGTTGCGACAGTGCGCCGCGGCAATGATTTGTACTTTGTTGACCTTTTTTTTGTATTCAAATCACAGCTGTTGCAGTATAGCTGTTTGTTTCTGCATCAGTGCTGTACGGAATTTTAATCACTCGTTAAGCAACAGCGCACATTAAGTTAACTGAAACTATTACCATTTCAGTATTTGAACAATGTTCTACTAAATAACTACTTTTTCTAGTGTTTTGTTATTATTTGTTATACTGACCGTGGAATTGTTGAGTTGAGAAATTCTTTTTTTTTATTGAACATTCGACCTAAATATTTAAAGCGCACAATTTGTATCTTGGAGATTTTCTATGTTTTTAATAAACATAGAAGTTCTTTATGGTGCCAAAACGAAGATAGAAAATAACAACAACATAAAATAATCAAATTACCCTCTTTGTGACGTGCAGTAGGGTAAAAATTATTAAAAAAATATTATTTTTGTGCAATATATTTTTATGATAAAGATAATGAAAAGTTTTTCTCAATTATAATGGCGACAGAAGCGATAGGTATTCAAAATACATCTTCTTTCGATCAGTAGTAACTACTTATGATATTCCAATGGTTCATGCTATTCATATTAGTTGTTTAGCATAAATAGCTAAGCTTTGTAACATGTCGATTTTTTCCGCGCTACATTTTACGTGTTAGATCAATGTGTTGTGCACTCAATAATTAATAGCTTCATAGTGTAATAAACCAGTATTATTTATTGTAATATTTACATTTTTAACGCTTTTTTAGAACATGATAAACTTTGGTCACTTTTATTTGAACGCTACTCAATATTTAGTTAAGATATATTTTAGGAAATGTTCCTCTATAGTACGATACTTTAATTTTACTCTCTAGTCATGTAAACGACTAACTGTGGAGTCCATTAGATGTGCTTCACATATGTACCTTAACGACATCGCAATCAGTACTTCACTTGTAATAAATTACTCAAGCACGATTTTAGCTTAATCTAAATTCTGTGTTCGTCGTAATCATTCTGTAATATACATCGTGAGAAAATTCCCAAAAAAAAACAACTTTGTAGGGAAACTTTCACGCTTCGAAGCAATTCATTGCATAATAACATCATCATGTAACCAAATTCGATGCCTAATTTATAAAATTTGCAATTCTTATTGTTTCATGTTGTTGTTCGTAAAGTATTAAAGTTAAAATCAAAGTGTTTCGTTATCCTCAATTAATCTTTTAGATTGAAATAAAAGTGAGTTATAATACGAAAAGTTACCAAAATTTGTTGCCGATGTTTGATCGAATACATTTGAATTTTATTATGTAGATGACTAACTTTAGAAAATTAGGTAATGTTTATTATAATATGGTGCCATTTTAAATTTAACACTAACCCAACCTATTCTATGATATCAACATTATAATGGGACCACTTTTGTACCCATTGTATTATCGATTATTTTTTACTTTCTTAGTAAGTACCTATCTACACGAAAAAGATATCTATGTTATTTTGACATTTCAAAATCTATCATAATAATAATTTTGTGATAATTTAATTTATGAAAACTGAATGATATTTTTTAAATTAAATTGATTGTGATAAAATGAATTGGTTATAGCAATAATAGATATCCACCAAAGATATAAAATTTTTAGACACCTAAAAAGTATTGCATTTTTAATATTCCTCTTGCAATGCAACAAAGTAGTATTTGTTAGAATTTCCAAAGAAATTGTCAAAACTGATGCTTTTGACAATTTTATTGGCATTCATTCTTTGGCATAGCATTAGGTAAGCGAAGTAAAGAATAATGAGCCAGAATCAAAGTATTTTTCACATGGGAGGGCAAAACGTGTAAAAACCGTGGGTCGACTTCACTTCAACTGCTTCATCGCGATTCCAAGTATTTTGCTTTTAATTTTTCAATTTTAGAACATTATTTTACAAATTATATAGCACTCGTGAATTTTATGTAATATGTCACTATTTCATATTATGTTATTTAGCTTTTTATGTCAAAATACGTTACATGAAATAATTATTACCGTGTACTATGTTTCATGTCATTAATTACTATGAAAATTGTTTCGGGATGGCACTTACCGTGTTTTCAATATCTGTTTCTGAAATATAAAATGTTTTAAACCTCTTTAGTGCCATCACTAAATATTATACAAACAAGTATAAAAGTAAATATTTAATCATGTAAATAAACGCTTCTATCATGCCATTCGATATTAATGTTGGCCATTATACTATTCATATGTAGATATTATTAAAGAAAATAATACGATTCTTTTTCTATTGAAATGTAATTTTTGAATATTCATAAGGGTATAAAATAACCCGAAAATTGTAAATAAAATAATGTCGTGAATCAAATAGGTAATCATTTTAAAACTATATCTGACTATCACGAGATAACCAGTGATTATATTTTTATCCTTTTGACTAAAATTTTAATGTTCTGAATAGACAAAAAATAGAAACAAGTGAATTAATGCTCTAATAGAAACAGAATACAAGTATTTTTGAACACCCGTAATTAAGAATTAGTTTTTAAGTTGAATGTATGTAATAATAATCACAAGTATTCAATCAGTTTAAATCTTAATACAATCCAGCAATTTTCCTGCCTTTTTTCACTGAATGCACTTAAATTTAATTTACATCTTATTAATTTTAAGTTTTATAAGGCTTTTCTTAGTGATCGATGCTAATCATTAGTGTATATTCACTTAATTTAGTGATTTAAGTTAAAATTACATGTTCACCAACACTGTCATTAGAAATTAAAACGGGATATTTACCATGTTGTTTGTATGTTTCCGATATTTAGATACTGAGACTGTTGCAAGCACTTTGATCACGGATGAACTGAAGTTATTGGGTATTTGACACTATCAACCAATATTTCCAAAACACTATTTTTATTAACGGTATAATTCAATTTTTAGTAGTTCTGACATCAATAAATAGTAAGATCATTGAGCTAACTAGTTTTGAGAGCTCATATAAAGTAAAACAATGAATTGGTGGCTCAAATACCATACTGCGGGTAGATGAATTTTTATGATTGATTGATTATTCAAACAAAACGGTCTACCCTCTTTCTTTTTCGCTTTTTTTTTCAATTATAAACAAAAAGAAAAACATAGTAAATTTCGAGTTTTAAGTTCTAATGATAATTTAGTGCTGTTATATAAACTGATAAAAATTGTATATCTGCATGGCAACAGTTGTAAACGAATTTTCCGTTATCTTTTTTAAGTTAATCAAAGATTAGGGTGTTACTATGTTCTAATTCTAATCAAAATCATTAAAGCTGGCTTTACTGTTAATCTTAAGAGCGCGTATTCTGAAAGTTGGCAGCGTCGCAAATGGCTGTCAAATATTTACAAGTTTTAATTAATTTATAAGAAATATGGCTCTGTAGTGCACTAAAAATTGATTCGAGAATGCAATAATGAATATCGTTACTCGGATTAATATAGTTTTAGACGTAAAAATAGCATTTGGAACGCCTGAAACGGTGACTACATCAAATTCAGTGTTTTAATTGCGTTCCTATATCAATTTTCTAGTGCACTACAGAGCCATATTTCTTATTTCCGTACAGTGACGTTGCCAACTTTCTGGTTACGCGGCCTTAAATATAAATAAAAGTTTACTTAATACTTTCTTACATCACTATTTTCCATTATGAATTACTATTAATTCTACACATTACAGAAGTGCGATTTTATCTACATCGTAAATACTCGGTAATAATATTATTGTCCTTGACTCTTGAACTGTAATTTTCCGTAACACCACTATCTGCATCCTACTAATTGCTATGATGTTGTGAATTATCCGACTTCCGTACTTTGGTACTTCTGAAGCCATACTCAGGAGTTTTTACATTATTTTCCCGAATCGAATGAATTGTTTGATTTCTAACGCTTGGCTCAGCGTCGACAGTTTAAATTCCATCAGTGCATTCAAAATAAGGCATAAGTTTAGGTGCCACTTAGGCCGGCCATACACGGATTGCTTGAAGCAGTCAATATAATCGGGATAAGAATTTTTATAGAGGCTGAGTCCGATGTCCTACACATACATGTTGCTTGAAATACTCGTACAATTGAAGAGCACCCCATGCTTGAAGTTTTTTAAAGCTGAACTTTTCGTATTTTTCTCACAAACCTCACATAAACGATTTGACTATAGAGCTACCTACCACAAAACTTAGAACATAATATGACGGAACTAGCACGGTTTACAACTGTGTCTATGGTCCAACAAAATGTTGCTGTAATAAACAGCAATTGAAATATTGTTGTCTCTTGTATCAAATACGATTACTGCAGTAGAAAGGAAGAGGCAATCGATATTTCATATTCTGTCCCTTAATTGTGCAAGCAAAATATAATAAGACATCGGGGCGCCTCTATGTATATTTTCATATCAATTATATTGACTGCTTCAAGCATTCTATGTTTAGCCGGCCATAAAGACAATGAGGTACTTTTGACTACGCTGGCGTAGTCGAGTACATCTTGGTCGTCTTACTTAATTGTAACATAAAGTATTTTACGTTGTTTATACATTTAATTTCTCTAAACAAATACAATATTTGTCTTTTTATACATGTTTTATATTCAAATAACTGACATTATTAATTTTAGTATTAATTAGTGCTCGCCGAGTACTTACACTGCTTTGAATGATTATGATTAGTTTTTCAGCTTATGTGCTTATGAAATTATATGGCCAAGTGCGTTTGTCTTGTAGAAAAAACTAAACTCTATTGAAAAAGTTTATGAACAACCAGTCTTACGCTGTTTTTACCTTATAAGAAAACGTTATCAGGTCAAATCGTATAAAAGGTACTTGCTAATTGCCTGCTTTGACCTCATAAGCTTCTCAAAAATCAGATGTAGTATGCAAATGTACCTATCCACTTTAATTAATCAGGGTTTCTAGTCAGAATGCCAGATTATAAAAGATCTGGCTTGCACCTTTTTTATTTCAAGTTTTTGCACAGTCATCAATTTTAAAGCAAAAATGCTTATTGTAGGTATAATACGACGAACATATCACACAAAAAACTCGGTTCGTGCCATTTTACTACCTGTAATGTGTACCTAGTACCTGGGTACCTCATTCTTAAAACTGAGTAGATTTTTGCTTTTGTTTGGATGACTTGAATATAATTTTTGGAAATATACAATGAGTGAATAATCCTTTAAGGTATATTTTAACATCATGAACTTAAAATGTTCCTAAAATACCAAAATTTTACTTAAAACTTTTAAATGATATTTTCCAATGTTTATTAACTATTAAGGCCATTTATCACATTTGTATCTAATTGTATATCAATGTACTCGTATCTGTGCAAATATTGTGATGTATCTAAAATACCTACTAGTAGTTATTAAATTGTATTCGTGTGACAATTCTGTAGAACAAAAAAGTAACTACGATGAAATGTATATTTTTACATATTTTCGTATGTGAAATCTTTTAATAAAAAGAAATCACAAGGTAAATAATGCAGTTTTAATGAAACATTCCTTATTTAATTAGTTAACTTTATTATATAAATTATACACATTTCTATAGAGAACAACATTGTAAACACCAACAAATAACTGTCAAATTATAATTTTAGTAACTATTTTTTTAAACGTTTGTTTATCACAGCTCTTTTTACACGTCGATATGAAACTAACTTTACCTGTAAAAATAATATAAGAGAAAAAATATGACTTCAATGCCACTCGTGACTACTTCAGTGTCAGTACGGAGTGGTTAACATGTGACATGACTGACTACCCACAAGGATAGTACCACTTAATAATAAACTTGTAATATACCTTAATATACTTGATCTAATCAGCCTTAGTGCGTAAGTTACGCCGCTCTAACGTCTCCAACGAGATCTTTGTGAATTCTTCTTGCATGCTTGTTTGTACTTTTTCTATCAACTCCGTGATGTCCTCTTTCGTCATTCCTTCCGTCTCGATCATTGGCAGAATCGATACGATGAACTCGCCTGGAATGAAATAAAATAATATTATTGTTAAATGTTCCGGAATTTCCGTATTTTGTTGAGAGACCTTTGTTTTTCCCAGTGAGGAAGGAAAACAATTTCTTTAATTTGTTTTTCACTTACTAAATTTCATTTCGTTACATTCATTAATCGTAATAAGAGATCAGAGAAAATGTAAGAGATTCAAAAAAGGTTTTTGATTTCAAGACATGCCGTAAGTACTTAATTTTTTTCGTTTAGAAACGTGGAAAATAACTAACCATAATTATCTAAATCACTCAATCAAAACATAAATCTTGCTTCACAGAAACCAACTTAGGCTGGTAAAACCGGTTCTAAACGAATCGGTCCCGTCACTCACCTGATCCGAATTTATGTCGCTCCCCATCCAAGTGATGGTACTTGGAGATGACGACGGGTTGTATGGGCGCGGCGGCGTCCATAGCCACGTGGAACGCTCCCTTGCGGAGCGGGAGTAGCTTGTCGCCAGAATGCCGCGTGCCTTCAGGAAATAGCAGCAGTTTTCGCTGGGGATAAAGAAACGCAGATATGATATTGTTATCGCCCATTTATTTATCCTTTCTTTTAGCCTGGTAGTCATCAAATGAGTCCTCTCACTCATACTGTCAGACTTGTAGAGCCAGTACAGTACAAGTAATACAATTAGGACTCTGACTGACAGTCCATCCCGCAAGTCCCGGCCTGGGTGTGAGGACTTATTGGAAGATTTTAACACGAAAAAAAAATGGTATACAAGGCGAATACAATAGATGTGTAACGCCTACTGATAATTTGATTGAATGTACGAAAACACATATTTTTAGTACCTAAACATTATCCTATATCTATGCGATATTACCTTGAAAAGTTCGCAAGATAGTACGAATTGACGATCAAGGTTGCGATTACATACCACACCTATTACGACTTTTAGTGTTAACGTAGGTAATCGAAAAATAATGCCTATACAAATATCATTAATTTTGTGTGGAACGTTAACGACCGGTGAAACTCATTTGCAAACAATATTTTGTTTGTTGGTAGGTACCTACATTAAACTCTTTTGGTAATTTTCTTTAGGTATCATCAACAACCATTTGCATTGGTACTAGGTACCTACCTCGGTTTTATAAATTAAGTAAGTACCTAGTTCAAATGAAAAATTACCAGGCAATTTTCTACCTTTTTTTAGGGTGTAAAGTTATAAAATTAGTCGTTGTGCACTAGTTACACATCATAAATTCATAACACTGGTATCTACCTATCAATAGCGGAAGGGATAAGCAGAATACAAAAAAGGGCGGGAAAATCAATACCTAGTTTTATTTTTTGAATTTTCCGAAACTTCAATCGTTCTTTTCTTTTCATGATGTTACATCATCAGCATTTTTTTTCCAACAAATTGAAAATGCTCACAATAACAGATTAACTATCTTGCCTATTTTGATGAATGGATTAAACCGATTAAACTAATATCATTTATCTAAGGATTAAGTTTAATCCATGTAGGTTTTCTTAATATCTCTAAAATCAATTTTGTTTTGTTATTGTATGATTACAAAATTTAAATATTCTCTTCGCGACTCGAAGTTTTAGTAGTTAAATTTATTTGATATTATATTACCCATCTAGAGTATTAATAAACTTCTAAACCATACTGCAAAGTGGACTTTACACTATTATATTAGTTTATGACGAAACTGTATATAGCTGACTTTTGGACGTTGTGCCATACGATTATCATAGTACCTACTCATGTATGTACCTACGTATTATGACTTATTACGACCTACTACGTAACTGAGAAAATAATTATGTAAAACAAATATTTTGCGTCCGTACGTAGGGAAGCATTCGTAAAGCTATTTATTTATGCTTATGTAAGTAGGTATGTACTTTACATTCGATTAAGATTACACGGAGTAGTACAATGAACTCTTGTTTTGAATACAACATCAATAAAACTGGGTCTGCTTTAACATCGGTATCGAGAAACATATACTTATTTATGTATGTAGTGTAAGCAGGAATTTATTATATACCTACCTATACAATTGTTTCGCGATTACAACAACGATCATAGAAATAGAAACTAGGAAAGCTAGTCAAATGCTGTTTTATTTCAGTTCAAAAAGTGAGCAATGTTTATTATTCCGTGAATTTGTTTGTTTCTAAGGAGAACGAATATGATTCAGCTGTTCTGTGATACGTAGCAATACCTACCTTGCGGTAGCATCTACTTTCCATGAAAATCAATATGCTTTACATATCTAATGCATTTAACAATACCTAATTTTTAGCTTTCACGTAACGACATAATTACTTCTAGTAGAGACAGAGGATCAAAGTTATCCTTTACGCAGACCCTTATGTACCTCTACTAATGTAGAAAATAGGTGAAGCAACAATTCATAGGATGCCTTTGTAGCTGTGCCAAATTCTTTGATGTCGTCCAGTACCGACCAACCCAGGATATTTACTTAGCCAAATCAAACATTAGCTTAGAAAAGTACACGCTCGTAAAATATTGCAGGAAGGTAGATAAGTACCGTGACATCCCATTTCTAGCGATTAGATCATACAGTATGACGAAATGCGACGTAAAACAAGGCAAGCACAAGGTCTCATTGTTTGCAGGACTAATATACGTACCTATCCGTATATTTACTAGCTGGAAAACGCGTACACTGAATACAATCATAATATGTACTGACCGACTGACTCTCGACTTTGACATTAATTCGGAAGGTGACCGGATGTCTTAATCAATCAATCAATGAAAGGAGGGCTTAGTTACAGGTAAATACCTATAAATAGTACAATTATAATTATTCTGATAATTAATTCAGTAGTTCAATTACATATCTTTATTAATTTAACTACTATTTCCTTATGTAAAATATCCCTGAGTAAGGTACTTATATTTTTGAGACGATATTAATCTTTACACTACAGTGCACATATGGATCACTAATCGACAAAAACGATCGGCTTTGATCTTTATCTCGTGCATTGTAAAAGTCATTGTGTCAGTGGGTGGGACTGCCGTTTTAAATCTGCCGATAGATAGTTACGACTGAAATAACAAGCATACAAATAAGTTGTGTCAAATGTTTTAGAACATTTTTATGCAACTTTACCTTTTGATTCTTAATAGCATCGACTTGCTTGTTGAGGGCATCGCGTGCACTTTGCGCGCCTCTGTCTATGAACACGGTGCCCCACAGCCATGTCGCAGTGCCGAAAGGTACAAGGTACTGCAGCGATCGCTTGGAAACCACCGTACTCCGAGACATGAGCGGCCAGATTATTGCCAGCGCTAAAAACAAAAATATTTTAGTCAGTAACGACCTTATTGGAAGTGAAAATTTGACCCTACCTAAATAATAACTCGAAAAATCTAACAGTAGGACATGAGGAGGAACCACGAAGGCATCTATCCCAAAAGCTATATAGGTACTTTCTTTTTAAACTAAAGTTAGGCACCTGCGAGAATGAATTTTTTTTTTCTTATGAAATTACTCATTTCGTGTGCAATGTTTACTCGTTCGATCTAGGAATTTGCTGTAACCCACTCAAATACGTCATTATTTTGTTTCACGTTAAACATGCTTTAACGTTTGTACCTAGTATATATATCATTCAGTGTTAGTCACGCCAATATCTTGCAGCTGATTGCCGTCTTCGTAGAAATGATAACATTCTAATATAGATTTACACGATTATTTAGAACGAAACGATATAGGAAGGCCGTTAACTTGAAAAAATATAGTACCTTGACAACGTGGTTTCATTAAATTGGTATTACTTCAGTATACAAGCCATTTAGTGCTTTTGCGACATAGTATGACATTTTATCGATCTACTCCACAGTAAGGCTGCCTATGAGGTTTTTCTTGTATGTCGATTTTCAATACGCAAAAAGTACAGTAAGTTTTTTTTTTAAGGAAAATGCAACCGAGAGAGTCATCAAATAATCGTAGGCATCGTAGCCATATTATCGAAATGTAGTAGAATTAAATTAAATTGCAAGTCAACAGACAGCCCCTTAACTGGCTTTTATTTTCAGATTTTTATAAATATGCACTTATCTTAAGTAAGAAAATTAAAACGCTTGTATTTTAAGCCATCATAATAAGGATTCATTATGTATAGTAACAACCTTTATGATAAAAGTCATTAACACGAAAAACAATTCATTATGATAAAAAATAATGAAGGAGACGGGTGCAATAATAAAATCGATGTTTTTATCTTTCTAATATCGAACTTCCACTTGCTTTCTCTTATCAGGGATCAAATAACGGAAGTGATTACCCAGCTCATAAAAAAAAGATAATACTAACTAAGCAACAGAGGGATTAGGTGTCATGATGGAAATTGATATCATTTTGTAATTAGCCTTGTACCCAGCTCAAAACAGCATGATTTACGTGAGTGTTATTTATGGCCGGAAAATTAAGAAAATGTATTTAAAAAAATTATCTTAGGTTCAGGCTATTTCTTTCATCTGAGGTTCTAGGTATAGATACCTTAGTTATAAATGCGAAACATTGTGTGGACTTTAATGGAAGTGAGCACACGGATGAACTGCGTTTACACAAAAAACGATCCCGTGGGCTATTCTTAAAGAATACCACGCTAACCGAATGGGGCATTTAAATTTAACGAATAGGTACTACGCTAACTGAACGCATTAAATAATTATTTCATTCAGTTTTCATGTAGTATTTAAGGTTGATCTTGTAGGTATATCATTTTTATATCGTTCACTTTTGAACACGTTTGATTTTAAAGGTTATCTTTTACAACGTTAAAATCAGATAGACTTCACCATTTTAACTTATCTAGATAGGCGGTTTTGTGATATTATTGCTTACGTATTATATCTGTGAAGCCAAGGCCTATGTTGCATAATATAGGTAGTATACTTAAAACCCTTTCATAACATCCGCTAAAGCTCCGTTATAGAATTTTAAAAAATCTCTCCCGGTACCCTAATTACATTTTCACCGATTCACAAAAGTAAGTTAGCTATAGCCTAACTACCTACCTACCTGCTTACTTAACAAACTATTAACATGGCAATAAGGCTGAATTTACATTGCCGTAGAATTTAGATTTCGATACAAAATTTCACCTCTATTCCATTCCACAGCAATATAAATTGAGCTTAATAGCTTTTCGATCCAGAGCGGTCTACAAGACATACGGTCATTTTAATTAACTAATTTAATGGCTGAAAATCAATTGAGTTTTGAGGAAAAACTCGCGGACATCTTCAGAAAGACATATACAGGTTTTTCTTTTAAATTGGCGAAAAGGGAGAAATCTGTATCCATATGAGATACGGGAAAACTTTCTTAGGAACCTTTAGCTCTTTTTTGATGTTGACAATATTGGCGTTTTTATTTTTTTGGTCAATAGTTGTCCATAAAAAAGTGTGAAATTAACCAATTTATTTTAATGCCATTCGACTCTGTTTCATATAAGGATCATTTCATTGTATCGAAAGAAAAAAATGGGACGGTGGAAATTAATCAACTTTAGCAAAATATTTTTTCATGCAAATTGTATGAACGAAATAAAAAAAGTGCCCCACGAAAAGCCTATAAAACCGCCTTTATTGTGGAAGCCCACGATAAAAGCTATAAAATCGCAGCAAGATAAGTTTTGATGTCCGATCAATCAATGAAGCGCTGTTCTTATTCAATGTCAATCATATTATTTATTTCATGAACGTAAGTACCTACCTATAACATATTCTTTATATCAACTTGTTTAACGTATTTTGTAAACATACGGAGCGTCAGCCATCACGTGTAGTTTTAGCACTTGTTTATGCAAGAGGACGATATCGGTGCATATTGTAATAATTTATTGACTTAATCGTAAAACTGTCAATATAAGTTAAATTAAACAGCCTCGGAAACAACTATTAGGTCAGATAGTTACTATGCACTGATTGTAAGTAGGAAAATACTAAAAATTTGTTAACCGTTGTTTATGGCATCAGTAACGTAATACAATAGATATAGTTATGTGTTTATAGTTACAATAAGCTGAATTCAAAAGGTAAGGTTCTTCTACTGGCTACCATATTACCTAACTACTTTTTTTAGAGTTTTCATAAACCTTCTATTTTGGAAGTCAACGAACTCTTAGTGCTCAAACACACTGCGAGCCTAGCGCAGTGGCGGCGGCGGTCGCGATAATAATGAATGTATGAAATCGCCGCTTATGGCCACATTGAAGTGACTAGGCGGGGAGCCTAGCGCGGTGGTTACGAGCTACTTTGCGAGCCTAGGCGTTGCTAGGCAACAACCGATACAACGGGCTGGCGGCAGGTGTATCAAACCTTTTCGGTCTTTTAGTAGCGCCATATAGTTACCAGAACATGTACTAAAATACTACCGTTGGATGTTTTTATTCATATTTAAACTATTTGTACCGTACTTGAGTAGAAAAATGTAGAATGATTTATAATTTAGTTGTATTCAAACCTAAATAACCTGTAAAAAATAATAATATTAATTCCTTAAAACCAGTTTTATAGAGTTTACTAGGTACCACCGGTTTGCAACACCTGAAGTCGCCGCAACAAAAACAAACGCTTGATCGGCAGTGTGGACACGTATCGCGCCCGCCGCAGCGCCCGCCACCGCGCCTGCCACCGCCGACGCGCTAGGCTTCCAGTGTGGACGTACCCTTATGTAAAAGTAGAAAAGAATTTCACGAGAAAAACGCGTTTGTTTTTTTTTAAGTAAACCTATGAATGTTATATCTCGTGACGGACATAGTAACTATTAAGTAATCTGTGATACCTACAAGAAACATTACCATGATAGTTTTTGATAACGTGATTGTGATGATCACAATCATGTAAATGACTATACTTATGAACCTTATTTTTCATTGTTCAAGCAATTTTCCAAATAACTAGTGGGTAAATATACAATATACTTAAGTATAGATAGATAACCACCGGAAAATTGTCATATTTATGTAGAATTGTAGATACATTTGATACACCATAATTGCCAAAACAACACCACAATAGCTTAAACACTCAATGCAAATTAAAAACTTTTCAAATAAATTCTACGTAAGAGTAGCATAAATTGAAACGAAGAAAATACGAACTTATTCTTAAAATATTGTTTTACAATGTCAATCAGAAGGCGTATCATAGACAATGGATTTGATTTATTTTTATTGGCACAACAGGCAAGCGAAATTCAAATATCCAAGTGCCATTCTGTTCTGAGTAGCATTGTAATATTGCTGTAGCAAAACACTGATTGATTTGTATTCACAAACATACAGATGTATCATAACTTGTCATTAATAAATGTTACGTACGTATGTAAGTACGAACTTTTGCACTCAAGGAAAAATAAATCAACTCTTGTAAGTCGCTAGGAATGTGAAAAAATGCAATACCTATAATATCATGTTGATCATATCCTGGCTCTAACGAGCATTAATAAGTTGAGAATCACCCAGAAATAAAAATCTTTTCCTAAGAATTTTTTATGAACATTTTCCCTCGGAATCTAATCGGACTGAGTTCTATGACGTCAGGAATTCTGCGTGATTATGTTTATAGTCATACCACATAATTATCCTCTAAGAACTCATCATCTGCCTAGCCTTTTCCCAATTATATTAGGGTCGGCTTCCAGTCGAACCAGATTCAGGCTGGATATTAGTATTTTACATGGAGCGACTGCCTGTCGGACCTCCACAACCCAGTAACTGGGTAATACCATACCCCATGGTAAGACTGGTTGTCAGACTTTAGAGCTTCTGACTAACAGTAACGACTGTCAAAGATCTTCAAATGACAGCTAGGACCAACGGCTTTACGTGCTTTCCGAGGCACACAGGAAACTCGCTATGAAAGATGGTAACGATCCACAAACCAACCTAGGCAAGCGCGGCATAACCCAGAAGATCGGCCTGTGCGGCTGATATTATTTAGCCACGAGCTCCTCAATTATCCTCTAGGAACTGCCACATATAAATATGTATAACAATTTAGGAACATAAGTTTTAAGTACAAAGTTTACGATGTGTTTTACGCTTATGCTTTAATATTGACAAGTCTAGGTGAAATAGTTTTTGAGTTATAATATGAGGGGCTCAAAAGTGGCTCCAAATGTTTCGTGTAATACACACTGTGAGCTTCACGCTCATTTAAGCTATGACTCTTTTTTAAAGGATTAGCGAAGTGTGACCAAATAAGTGTCGGTATAAGAGACACAATGGACCTTTCCATTGTCTTACAGTGTCTCTCCTTGAACAATAATGAGACAAAAAATATTATATACAAACCATATAAATCCAGGCAACTTTGGTGGTTCAATAGTACGACCGCCCCTCGGCTGTTGTCTACATTTTCTAGACCTTTTACTTTCCACCGAAGACCAAGTATCCTCGCGAAACACCTTAGGAAAAATGCTGGTATTCTGAAAAGAAGAAAAAATAACAATTTTAATTGTGTAAAATATTTTTGAATGCCTTTGGAAGCCTATATTGCCATTGGAAGTTTATTACCTCTTAAGAATGAGGAATACTTAGTTTGTCTACTGCATCAATTTTAGTTTACTCAATAGACTGAACTATTAACCGATAAAATAAAGAAGTGTTAAAAGTTCCTTAACATTTGAAAACCCAATACACATATAGATTTGGGTCGCGTGCCTTTAAAAACAAAACAGGTAGGTAACGTACCCAAGTAATTGAAAATAAAGAAAGAATTTTATTTTTCGTTCGAGACCAGACGCAGGGTTAAAACATCACCCAAAGGCGAACTATGTTAAATTAATTATGGCATGCGCTCTTATCTAATTACCATTTTGTAGGCACGCCTTCAACTTTGTTAATTTCTCTAATTGACATGAGAATGTTTGCTACAATTTGCATATCAGTTTCCGTTTTAAGACAATATAACCCTCGTTTATAAGCATTGCGATACGGCCACAACATATCTACATGTTTTCCACGAGCATTATTTAGTTCAAATGCAAATTATAAATGTACTTCGCCTTCTTACTGTTAGGTAAAAGAGAATTCCGTCCATTAAAACCACCTCCAAGCTATTATTATCGGAACTTACATATTTTTTTTATAGGAAAATTTCCTAATTGTATTGTTAAATGTATATTATTCCTTTATTTGTCTTTTTACATTATTACATTATATATCACAAAAGTTATAAGAATTTCTTATTTCTATCTTTTTATTATCATATATTTCCATCCATTACAATACAAAGTTGGGTCTACCAACAATGTTTATGTAAAAAAAAACAACAAAATCACTGCACAGAGTAATTTTTTTAATTTAAACAATATTGTTTTCGCCTTCCAACTGAAATGATTGCATAGAAAGACTTTTTTGCAAGCGTAATTAATAAATGGTCAGTTCCAAGTAATAATTTGAACAAGGAAAAAGAAACAAAGTCTTGACCTACATATTATGCCAGTTGAGCCTAATTACCCAATCGTAATCCAAATAGAATTATACTCTTTTTTACTTATACATGTCACGTCAAAGTAGGTGTGCATTGTTTCAAAATGTCTACCCGGATACTTTGGACAGTAACGCAATCGGAACAAATAAATATATTACGAAATAGTCAAACAAATAGTTAGCTATTGCTATCATAGCAAAATAATGCATATTACATAATGCATTTTTGTGTACCTTCTTAATAATATACTTATACCGATGTTTAGAAGCGAGTACCTACATATTTAGATAGTCATAACACAAAACCGCCAGAAGTGGAAAGATTTGGAAGAGACCTACACTCAGCATTGGGTGACTAAAGGTTGAAGAAGACCTACATACTTGTTTTTTTTTGTTATACAATTTAAATCCCACCACCTTTTTTTCAATTCTCGAAACTATGCAAATTGTGCTTCCAGTCATTTTTGACATCAGTTAAAAACATATTTTGTAAGACTTTTCCATAATTATGTAGTAGTAGTATTCTGAGTAAATATTTTCGAAAACCTTCGACACTAATTCGGTTATTTTGACAACTTCATTTATCTCATTGCGTTATCATATCATAAACAAATATTTTTATCTTATTACGAGAACACAAAAACTAAGAGAAACCTCCACATTGCATAGTGATAAGCGATGAATCATACATACATACATACATAGATAGATGGTAGACATCGTGTAGCAAGGACATTTTACAGTTGACTGAGGCGGCCACCATTAAGAATGGAATTATTTGAACTAGGGACATTATTGGAAAAAAAAAAAGATTTGGTTGACAGGTTCTATTTTGGATTCCGAAATGAATTTTATAATGTTAACGATTATAATTTAATTAAAATATGTTAATTATTTGAATAAAACAGATTACATTGGGTATGACTATAGTCTGCGCCAAATAAGAAAGAATTAAAAGTCATTGACCCGACTTGTACCAAAAAGTCCACAAAACTTAATTTTGAGATCGCTCGTCATTCAAAACTGTCGCTAATACTGCATCGTTCGAGTTTCATAATACCAATCACTTATCCCAACGGAAATAAGTAAGAAATACGTAAATTTGAAGAATAATTGTGGTATTTTTTTAAGTTTCAAAAATACACATTCAAACAATGAAATATGTAATTGCTATGGTTTATGGATTTCAAAAATAATTTTCTTGGTGTATATTTATTTTTCAAAATTCCTTATGTATTCCTTATATATTATATTTTAACTTATATTTCAATAACAGAACATGCAATAATTGGATTTATTTATCTATCTTTAACTCATATTCTTACAAGTATACAATGAATTTAAATAATCGAATTTTAAAGTTCATACCAAAAAAATCGATTTTTTGGGTTATGCCCTCATACTCGGCGCTGAGTGCGACGTCAGAGCGGGTCAGGGGCGCATTACCTGGGGCCTAAGTCTACTAATTTATAAACGTTACAATGGTCTCTCAATGGTGTGTTTTTGACAGTTTTTGTATGGCAAATCTGTCAAAAACTTACCATTGAGAGACCATTGTGACGCATATAAATTAGTAGACTTAGGCCCCTGTTCGCCATTTTGTAATTATGTACCTATCGCGTCCTTCGTCTCGAGTGTCATTTCAAATAAGGTTTGCGCATTGGATTGACTGAGCGTATTCCATACTCGGAAAGTTTTCAACCATTTTTTGTGATTATCTAACTGTTTAAAGGGTTTCATTAAGTACTACATTATTAGGTACCTTTCAAAATAAATACGATTGAATATGGTTTTGGCCAAAAGGTTTGTAACTCATGCCCAGTGAATACGTCAAGGATGCCCCGTATCGCGATTCGTTTGTTTTGATCGTGTTAGCGACACTTCCTTTACATTATTTGAATCGTTTTGAAATATTGGAATACATTACAGTACACGGGGGTCAACGAATTTTATTCCACACTTAAATGGCGAGGACTATACTACACTTCTGGACACATCTATTGGCCCACTTTAGAGTTTAATGTTGGCAGCCGTGGTCCTGTAACAACCTCAAGTTGAGTTTTGCCGCTCGCGGATATACCGCCCCAGACAGTCCATGAGCCACCGCCATAAGCAGTCCTCTCTTCAAAGCAGCATTGTGCGAAACGCTCTCCCTTACGTCGGTAGACCTACTTCCTTCCATCATTGCCATGTAACACAATTTTAGACTCATCAGAAAAGAGTACACGGCTCCAATCTTGCTGTGTCCAATTTAAATGACTGCGTGCGAAATGAAGGCGCGCTGTTCGGTGGGCTCGCGTTAGTTTGGGCCCATTAGCAGGCTTGTGTGGTACCATATCGCGTTCTTTTAACCTTCTCCGAACAGTTCGAGCGCTCACAGATACTCCGTGGAAGTCGCGAAGTTGGTTTTGTATCTCAATGGAGGTAAGGTGACGATTTCTCAAGCTGGTCGTCACGATGAATCGATCCTGCCTTTCAGTTGTGACCCGAGATCGTGGCCTTCCTTGGCGACGAACAAAGCCGCCAGTCTCTAGGTACCTCCGATAAACATTTCGGACCGCAGATCGACTTAAATTAAGTTGAGCACTCACGTTTCTTTGGCTGTGTCCGGCCTGAATAAGTGCCACAGCTTGGGCGGCGACTTCAGGTGAAGTATCCATAGATTATTCATAGAATCTCACCTTAATGTTAAGAATAAGTAATGTTTGTTGCAAAACCAAAGATATCAATCACTTTTTCAAGAATGAAATCCAAGTAAACCAATAAAACCAAGTTTTCTTAGTATTCGATTGTTTGATATCAACAAACAGGCTCCAAATTGTCTTTTGTTTCTTTAAATTCTGTGTTCGAAATTCAAAAAAAGACTATTGAATGAAATTGTGAATGTGCCAGGTTCAAAACTGTATAAAAACTTTTTGCTCGACCTAATATAAAATTTTAGCTAGGACCAAACGAAACTGAAAATACCAGGTGGGCCAATAGATGTGTCCAGAAGTGTATGTTTTCGAATACCTACACCGTTTGTTTTCAATGAGCATTGAAGGCTACAAATCGTAGCGGCTACGCAAGTCCTACGCCGCGCAAACGCTACGGCTACGGAGGTCTACGAAGCGTCTACGAAACCTCTACGAAGTAGCAATGCCTACGGAGATCAAAATACACTTTTATTTAAAACTAGCGGCCCGTCCCGGCTTCGCACGGGTGGAGGACCCGGTCTAAAACCCGGTCCCGATGGTTACAAACACAACAAAAAAAGAATTATCCGAATCGGTCAAGCCGTTTTCATGTTATGTCGTGACAACGGAAAACGGGTTTCATTTTTATATATATAGAAGATACTATTGCTGTCTATGCCCCGAATTATACACATGTACTGGATTGTAATACGAATTTGCTCGGTTGTTATGAATAATAACCAATATCTATAGTTATCTTAGGCAACTATAAAATTTCATTGGCGAGTTTTTTCCATAGTCAAAATCGGAAAATATAACTTAAATACATAACATGCAATTACTATTACTATCGGTTACAATATTTCTTATACATAGGTACATCTAACATATAAAATTCTCGTGTCACAATATTAGTTACTAACTATACTCCACTGAAACGACTTGACCGATTTTTATGAAATTTTATATGCATATTCAGTAGGTTTGTGAATCGGCTACTATCTATTTTTCATACCGCTAAGTGATAAGGGTTGACCAGTTTGACCACCCCTAACATTTTTTTAATTTTTTTTCGAACAATTTTTATGTTTTATAATATATAAAGCTCGATTTTTTTTTATAATATTATAAAATAAATATAAAAGCAGAAATATATATATATATAGCAAAACAGCGTTTGCCGGGTCAGCTAGTAATAATATAAAATTATAAAACATTTACATGTTTATCATTACGTATGTACACAAGATGTTATTTGTTTTCGAACGTAATAAATCAACTAACCTATTAGATCTTCTTATAACTTGTAAAGAGTTTATAGGTCAACATAATAGGAGAAAACATCCTCGTTTTAATCTTCATCTCTATGCAGACATTTATATCTTTGTTTAGTGGACATTTATTTAATGAGGCATTAAAAAAATTAAAACTATTCGAATGCAAAATTTAAGATATTTCGTTGAATAGTAATTAGATTAAAATAAAATATTCTTTACTATCGAAATTCTGATCTACTTTAAATATGGAATGACTTGACGAAATTACATAATACAAGTCCATCTAATCATAATAGGTATTAATCTAATAATAATCTAAGCGTAGCGGTCGGCAACCTTTTGGCAGGCAAGGGGCACAACATGGCAAAATCAAGTTACGGCTTACGGTAGACCGCAATTTTTTATCAAAAACGTAAATGACATCTCCTTATTTATAAAGGAAAATCTGGAAAATCGTCCGTTTACAATACAATCACGGGCCGTAGGGAGCTTGATGGCCGCGAGTTGGCGACCGCTGATCAACAAGTAGGTAGAGGTACTATTTAACGATGGTGGGTGATGATGATCATTTAAATTGTCGTAAAGGCCATATCTTACGTTACAACTGTATAGTTGAGGTGTTTATTTCTTGGAGACTGAATTACTGATAAACACACTTTTTGATGAGTTATAAAATTATAATATTAGAAACACCCGTATTTAACATAAATGTTTAAAAAATTAAAATATTTTTAACTTTGAACACCTCAATTGTCAAGTTGTTTACTTACAGAAATAATTTTGCAACGTCTTTTGGCGGGTTGTTTGAATATCAACTAAAACATTGCAAGTCACTCCCAATATAATAAATATCTACTTTAAAAAAAATCTTATCAAGATCTATCTGCAATAAGTACATAAGATTTCAATGGTGTAGATACCTACTGTATTGTATAAAATATAAATAATAATTATTCTAAAGGTCATTTATTTTTTAAACCAAGCGGACAAAGGACGCTTAAAAATTCACGTGTATCCTCAAAAAATCTAATGGTTTTTGAGCGTTATAAATAGGAGACGCTCTTGGTAAAAAAATTCGACTAAGTATAATTTAAAAATTTAAAATTCGGATTTTACAGAAACCAGGGTCATTACATATTTCTTACAGTGAGTAGTAAGGACACGTAGCGATACAAGGCAGTCAGTGCCGAAATTCGAAAATAGGGGTGTGGCAACGGTGCCCAAACACAGGGTGCAAACCCTGGAGGAGTGCAGAAATGGTCAGACTAGGATCGCAATAGGGTAGTTTACTATATATGTACATAAATTGAAATTTGTCTGGACCGTCATCGCGTCAGTTAGATATTGATAAAATAATGAGAACACGTATATTTATTATTTCTTTTATTAAATAAAGAATATTGACAAAGATAATATTCTTTATTTAATAAAAGAAAAAAATAATTCGCTTCGTAATTCGGGAAGCCTTGTGACGTCAAAACGCCTGTGAAATTATACCGATGGTTAAATTTTTAAAAGCGTTGTATCTTCATCAATTTTGGTTTACGCAACAAAAGAAAAAATACGGGTCTAATCTTTTTTGATAGTCTTACTTTGGATAAATTACATTTTTTTAGTACAATAGGCTACTGGTCATACCAAGGGACAGTTTTTTAAACAAGCTCGCACGGGCGCGGGCGCATGAAACGCAAACTGCCAATCCGGCAGTGCTTATTGCAGTAATGCTGGCTTCTACTAGTGACGGATCGCCTAATGACTAGATTTATCTCTAAAATAACAGAGGGGAAGCTATATACTTATTGTTGTTTAAAACTTTCACTGACCAGTTAGGTAATTACCTACCTACATAATTATAATACACGGTGATTGTTAACAATATTGTCCACTTCACGGACAGTGAAAGTCAGTTTGACGTACGAACCTACATACTATTTCTTTTTTCTGTAAATACTTACAGCGCATTTCTTGGGTCAAATGGTTTGATCAACATAAGTGGTACTGGAGCTGTGGCGAATATTAATGACATTACAACGAACAGTGTGAACTGGAAAGAAAAAAAAAACTTATTGTAGATAGCTTTCTAATGAGGAAAGCGACGCAAGAAGTAAATATTATGTATATCTATTGAGGCTGCGGTTTATTTCTGTCGAACCTATTCATACTTATAATATACCTAAATGAGAGAGGCACCATTTTCAATGGTTTTTCAGCCTGTTTTTAGATATTTCTGTCATAAATATACTGGGAATCAGAATATGAGGCATAGAACATTTTCATTTCACACAACTGTAACTGTTCAAAGTTCGTGGTCATCTACACTCCAAAGTCCACAGATATAACATTTCATCAGATAATATCGGTGATTTCATTTGATTATCTCCAGGCAGATAAAACTATCATAATCCTTTTTTTTCACATTTCTAAGTTATTATTAGTCACTGACTATTTCAATTTTTAGAATGACTTGGTAGGACCCTATCTAGACCATCATCATCCCCAAATGTTGCGGTTGGCCTCCAGTGTCACCGGATGCAGTTGAATCTAACGTCGGTATATACTTAGTCATAGGATTTTGACAGAAAAAGTACAAAAATAAATAGTTACCTTAATATAATATCTGGCAATGGAACTGATTGTGAAGAGTATGACAAGGAGTGCCATCACGCACCCCAGAATCACGTTGGCCGTCATCGTTGCAGCTGGATATCCCGGGTATGGCTAAAAACACACACTATTTGTAGATTATTTCCCGCCACTGATTAAACACAACAAAATATTATGCGGATTATATCGACAGCACTGTTCCACCACGCTGCGATAAAGACTCTGGGACAACTGAGCACTTAATTGATAACGACGCAGATATGGTCATAGCCCACTCTGTAATGTAATGACGCAAAAATTGTCCTTATTTTGCATGTAGGACAACTACGAGGAGTGGTAGCCACTCATGATCCTTCATAGTACTACAAATATATTATCAGCTTATTGCCGTCCACTGCTGAGCGTAAGCCTCCCAAAGTTCTACAAATGCAGTTGGCTAAAAATATTTTTACTAGATTAAACTACATATAACTTCTGTGACCTCTTCTTTCTTTTTTTGTTGGCCGAGGGATTCAGTGAAAACACTCGCAACTGGTCCAAGCACTGGGTCCTTTTAAGAGGACAGCTCCAGAGACCCACAGTGGAATGGCCCTTAGAGCACATTCTTATGGAGGTTAGAGTTTTCCCTTTATATTCGTTGAGTACAACAACACTTGACCCCAGTGCCACCGTCACTTCCCTGGGATCAGTAAGTAGGCGAACAGACAACCCATTCAGAACGCCCGTGGCACAGAAGGCCTTTCTGCATCTTAAATACGAGTTTCGGCATTTTAAGCGCCTCGGCAGTTATCACCTCCGCGGCGCTAGCTTCTATGAGTGAGATTGGCCTCCTTACGATCACCATTAATATAATTGCTATGCTTTTTTCATTTTTTTTTATTTGTCACCATTTTATGTCACATCTACATATCTATGTTTGAAATATTAAATTATAGCCAAGGCTGCGTATTTTATTTGGCTTTTCATACAATTAATTATGTTTTGCAGGTCACAAAACACAAACACACACACAAACCCTTGCCAGAAATGGAACAACCTCGCAATTTCCATATAGGTTCAACGGTCGCAAACGCAGCTGTCTAGTATGGGTAGCGCGTTTGATTCACATTGAGAATGGCAAGGTACTCGTAGTGAAGGTTGATGTTTCGAAACTGTTGTCAGTTTAACTTTTCAGGGTTAGAAATAGCGTTTACGCACTTATGCACTGACAAAAAAGGAGTGACATACTTTTGAATGGAGGATAGTACCATTATTGACTGAACCACAGTTTTAAAAGGCGTGGTTGAATGAGAAACCGTGCCTTATTTTTTTATTTAAATGGCAAAATCATCAAATGAATCCTTCCTCCCTGCAAGGAGTTGAAAGGAGAGTCACCCTCTGACCTAAAACCCAACCAGTTCCTTCAATAACCCTGCGTTCTTGAATCGGTTTCTCCCGCAACGTTTGATTTAATGCATTGTGGCATTTAGTCTGCCTTTAACTGCGCCACTAGGCACATGGAATAAATAATTCTTTCTATAGAGCAAACCAAACGACAGTCTTACATAAAACGAAGTCACATGTGAGTCATCTAATCATGTTTACACAATTAACTAAGTAATTAACAACAGTGCAAATTCTTATTCTAATAAACACGTTCTAACTCACGTGGCTCAGATTGCAGTTCCGGATTTGCTTGATAATTAATTAATCTCTTTTTCTTAATCACTTCAATAACTAATTAATGCGACAATCAAAGATTTGTGCAAATAGTACACAAGTCGTGTAAATAATACACACGATAAACAATATTTTGTACATTATTTTTAGACTGATTTTCCATTACAGTATCTTTGACAGTTCTTACAGTTGGATTCGATCATTGAAATTTGAATTTTAATGATTATTTGCTACTTTTCTTGTAAGTAGTCCGATAGTTATCAATTTCATAAAAATGACTTGATTGGAAATAATTATTGACAGTTTCGTTATCATTGCACGTGAGATTCGATAACCCTGGTGACCACCTAACACGCGGCGACCATACAGCACCACTGATTAACTGACCACTATTTCTGCCGGATTACTGTAATCTTTCCGATAAATTGTTATCGTAAGACATGGCCAAAAGAAAGGCTTATGTTCCATACAGGGCCTAAACTACTGTTTTGATTTTAAAGGTAGAGATTTGTATTGATTTGTTACTACATTAATAAATTGATTTACCATGTACGATCCGAATTACATAGACTATCGTTTATGTGAACGAGATCAATATGGCAGATGGTAATTCCAAAAAAAAAAGGCAACTCTAATATTTTACTTATAGAACGGTCATGGCGCAAAGCCCGTTCTCATTTTTTCAAGAAATGGATCGAGCATACACCTTTAGTTATTTTGTGGATACAAAATACTGTAGGTACCTGCTGCAATGCATATTTGATATAATCCTAGCTGCTAGATGATCCCTGTGGAAGTGCTCCTCTTGGTCTCTGGATGGTAGAAACTTTTAATCATAGAAGTTTTAGGAACCTTTGCCCAACAGTGGAATACATTAAGCTACCAGTGGGAACTGGTAGTAAAAGAAATAATGAAAAAAAAAGAAAAACGGAAAAAAAACAAGTTGAAAATTAAAATTCAACGACGGAAAAACCGTCGTTTTTCATGCAGTAGGTAAGTACCTACATACAATCAAGTATGTTCCTACATAATGATGTGTAAGTAAATATTTCTATGTCCAAAGTCCTTTCATAGATCAACGTTGAAAATTATCGGTGTGATACCGGTATTTGTTTGTTCATTGATTAGTTTGCTCATAGTGCGACGAGGACATTTATTCGTTTAATGAGAGTGGGCAGCAGTAACATCATGGTATTCGAAAAACGTAGAGGATAGATAAATTAATTTTATGCTCGATAGTCTATTTATCGAGAAAGGCTGTAGGCTATATAACATCACGCTGTAACCAATAGCAGCTGAGCAGCGGAGGTGAAACCACGGACGGGGAACAGCGAGTCTTTCTAGTGTGAATACTGAATATTTATTAAATAACATTACTCAATACTAGGATTATTTCTTGAAATCGTGGGCGCATTAACAAATATTCACCTAAACTCATATAAACAAAAACTCAGCCGACGCCAGACGACGATATGTAGATGACATCAATGATTTTTGAATAGAGAAAAACAAACAGGATCCTCTAATTTATCAGTATGAGTATGCATGCAGAGAGATCGAAGTCCGGAAACCTAATTCAGTACCTAAGGGATTTTCGCAAAAAAAAATCATACTTCACCCTGCATTTTTATGTTTTTTATTATATGTAAGAGGACCTAGTTATGCAGTTTCAATAACAAAATTAATGTGTTATGCTCCAACTGGTTGCAGATAGCCTACAGCTGGTTGCAGTCTGCAGATATCCTACTAGCCAGACTACGGAATATTCAAAAAGTTTGTAAAATAAACAGTTTACAAAATATGTATTGATCCAGATTTGACTGAGGCGAGCTACTGATTGTTTCTATCTACTTTACGTTTGTTTACTTATGTACTTTTATATTCGGTTTATTTATTATTATTTTGAGGGTGGCTGGATTAAGGTTTTCTTAACCACCTACTTCTATAAACCCAAAACTAACAGCGCAACAGCTTTAGGAGCATGTTTATGTGTTGAAGCTTCGTTTAATACCTATATGCAGCAGCAAAATACGCACTTGCCATCTTTTGCTTACACATAAAAACAACTTAATTCATAACTTAGATATTATTCTACTTACTTTATAATCTCACTCGTTCTAACTCACAATATCGCTTAAAAATCATTTATTAAACCCGATAGATACAAGAAATAATTTTCTAAATCGTATGTTTGATATCGCGATGTATTTATTTGGAGACGCTAAATTAGTCGCGCGACCTCCCCGCGGCAGCACTACGACAACACTGACTTATGTTACTGAACTTCAACCATACTTCAACTAATCTAATGCAATAGAGACGCGTCAGCGTCGTGATACGCGGACGTGAACATTGAACAATCGTGGATAACAAAAACAAAGCAAATTAAACTCTTCTGATCTAGCCCTTTATCGAATATTTTATAGATACACTTCGGTTCACAGTCCGTGTCGGTATAAGTACAGTTGTACACAGACTGTTTTATGAATCGCGGACTACCTTTGACCATTGCGGTCAGCGTTCAAAGGTCGTCTTACTTTGGTATTCAATGTGGACTTTGCCTTACAATAAGGCAAAAGACCTAGTTTGCTGGGTTAGCTTTAGATTTAAAACCTTTATACGTTTGAGCTATGGCGGAGATTAGTTCAATACTCCAGTAGCCCATTACGGCATTTAAAAGAACTACCAACGTTATTATATCGTTGGTAGATCTTTCGAATCGAATTCGACCTTTCATGTCGAATATAATTTTGTTTAGAATTACATGGTACAGACGGAGAATGTTCATTTGCGAGCCGCAACTTAAAAAGTAGGACGGCAATAATACGCACGGTTGGTGCTGAGCGATTGGACTGTTGTGCTGCGTGTCGCGGGTTCGAATCCCTCACGGAGTAAATATTTGTATGATCTTCAAGTACTAGATGCGGGTCTGGATCTTTGTGTAGGTATGTGAGTTTATATATGTTTGTTAATCCAACCACGACACAGGAAAAATTCCTAGTGTCGGCCTGTGGGGAAACGTTTTTATAAAAATTAAAAAAAACGCTACCTAATGGTGTATTGGTATTACGTTATGGTTTTTTTTGTCAGTCCAAAGCGCAAAATTCAAACAGGGTAGGTAGGTAGAGGTTTCAGCTGAAACTAGGACCAGTTCTGGTTACGGTTTTGATCCATCCAATCCACTGTTGGTCAGACAGGAGAAGGTATTCATATTATTATAATTATCTTAAAAATACCAGATGTTAAAATTAAACAAAAAAAGGTATGATATTTTTATAATATATTAATATTCATCATAATCTATAATCACATAACAAGTAGAAGTATTAATATACACTAATTGTAAATATAAACTAGATTTGGTGTAGATACAGAATTTAATAAAAGAATACTGTGTCCTTATAAGCATAACTTGAGTTTGACATGACAGTACTGTACTTAGAATTTGTTTTAATAATTACAAAAAATGACATAAAGCTGTTAAAACATTTTTTTCTTCATTGCAGTATACCTCTCTGTATACTCGTTGTATCCTTCCACAGACATCAACTGTTTTGGATCAAATAAATTACCATCCAAATTAATGGTGTGCATTTTTGAGTCCCTGAGTAAACTTGGTCTTATTGAGTCCAAACTTAAACAATTTTCTTCCAATCTCAAAATCTTTAGTCTAGGCGCCTGATGCATGTCTTCACTAATCGTTGATATCTCATTTTGGCTTAAATTTAGCTCAGCTGCATAAAGCTCCGACATTCCGTCAGGTACCTCTATAATCTTATTGTGTGAAAGCTCTACAACTTCCAAGCAATGCAGTCCCAACAATTGTTTTGGAAATTCTTTTAGTTTGTTATTGTTCAGATATACTTGTTTCAAATTACCCAGTTTAGCAAAAGATTCTGGCAGGAATGTAAGCAAATTATTAGATATGTTGAACATTTCAAGTTTCTTCAAATTACCTATGAATTCTGGAATGGTTTCTATTTTGTTTGTGTCTAAGTTTAACTGTTTCAGTAGCTTAAATTTACACATATCATCCGGCAACGACGCCAGTTTGTTCTTAGACAGGTCTAAGTTTCTTAAAACATCACTTAGATTCAGAGCTTCAACTGGTATTTCTTTCAGCTTGTAATCAGATAATTGTAGAACACCTGTTTTCGACGCAGTTTCGTAATGTTGTTTGATACTAGAATTGCCCATTTTTATTAATTCACTGCAATTTACTGTTAAACTTGGGACATAAAATAACTAAATAATAACAAATTCATGAGAAACAGAAAATAATGCAGTGATTTGGATTTAATTTTAGTTTTTTTGTATTGTTTGGTATTATTTCAGTTTTTTTCGACACAATGAAAGGTGACATTTCATTTAAAAACTGACAGTGACAAACAACCACGTCACGTTTGAAGTTGACGTTTCGACATTATGAGTAGAACAAACTCAAACTCAAACTCAAACTCAAACATTTATTGCATTCATGTGGTGTTACAAGATGTTATACAATTTTGCCAGAACCTGACATGAACCCTGCAAGGGCACAGCACAATTTCGAAATGAAAATAAAAGATAAAACAAAATACAATTATTGAAAACATACTTATGAAGTCAAATAAAAACATTTGTACTTTTTAATACAATCAATTGGTGCATAATATAGGAATACAGATACAATGTTGTGGCTTATTTAATTTTATCTTCGAAAAACTCTTTCAGTGTGTAGTAGCACTTTTTTATTAAAAATCGAGAAAGTTTGTTTTTAAATATGTTAAAATTATTGGTTTCTTTAATAGAATAAATAATTTAAATTTATTTCACTGTTACAAAAATAACCTTAAATCTAAACATTGTTTCCATTGTAACAAATTTTAAAGAACATTGGTTTCATTGATCGGTGGTTCCCAAACTAGGTTTTACCTGTATCTTGGGAACCTGAGTTGCGAAAGTCTTAGTATTACTCGGTATGGTGGACATAGTTTCGTTTTGATAGAACATTTCCAGTTGTGAGCAAATAAGGTTAACAATGAAATAATAATTCCAAAGAGGCATAAAATAATAGAAATTTTAACAAAAAAATTAACAAATAATAATAATTCTAAAGAAATACAATAAGGGCTGCGTATGTGTACTTGTGTTGTGTTTAAGCCGATTGTGATGCGTGTGTTGAGCGTAAGAACACTGTGTGAGTGTGTGTGTGAGTGTGTGTGTGTGTGAGTGAGTGTATGTGTGAGTGAGTGTATGTGTGAGTGTGTGTGTTTATTTGTTTGCAGATTTTTGGTCTATAAGTCCAGTTAACTTAAGATTTCTTCTGTCTCCTCATATGACAGTTTGGCAAACCATTTAATTAAAGTTTTTTTACATGAGTAATTATTCAGATCTTTAATGTCGCATCTTTTGTTGATTCTATTATAAGTGTGTATATGTGAGTAGTACGGGCAACGTCTGGCTAAGAGGCTCTTTGCTTCGGGAAGTGGAATGCTGAAAACGCGTTTAGAGGCAATTTGTTCATAATCCGACCTTTTCTTGAGGGTTTATGTACATGTAATGTGGCGTTTAAAATAAACAGTTGCCGTACTCTCAAGACTGCGAACTCATTATAAATGAGATCTGTTGCGTATCTGAAAGGCTTCCTCAATGCCACTTTTATCACTGCCCTTTGAGCTCTTTCTACTTCTATGAGAGTGCTTTTCCCAGATGCACCCCAAACAGAAATCCCATATTGAAGAACTGACTGACATAGACCGAGGTAAATTGTACGCATAATTTCTATAGGAGTGCAGTCACGTAGTTTCTTCATGACATATATCAGCTTCCTAACGCGACCAGATAGCAGATGAATATGTGATTTAAAAGAAAGGTTTTCATCAAGGGTTATGCCAAGGTATTTTATTGAGGGAATATGATCTATTGCTGTACAGGTACAGTGTGTGGGGAGCGACGTCTGGTAAGTACAGCAAGTGTGATATTTTAGTATAAGATGTTGTGGTGGTCGACTAGCTATTGTTTTGGAAAAGGTTATATATTTTGTCTTTTTTATGTTGAGAGTCAGGAGATTTTCATCAAGAGCCTTGGAAACAGTTACTAGTCCAGTTTCTGCAAGGCGGTACACTTGTTCCCAAGATTTATCATGGAAGATTATAGCAGTGTCATCAGCATATGATATTATTTCTGCGTTTTTTAGTTGTAGATTTAAAATGTCATTCATGTAGAAACTGAAAAGGGTTGGTCCAAGTGTACTGCCCTGTGGAATTCCAAAGTCAATGGGAAGTACGTCACTTGAGTATTCACCTACTTTGACTAATTGTCTGCGGTTGGATAAGTAACTACTAATACTTTTTGGTAATTTATTATATATTTTAATACACATGGCATGGGGCCCAGAATGAAACAGGGTTAAAGTAGAGGTGGGTAGTGCCAGTTTATTTTTGTACCGTAAATTACGAGGTTGTGTATGGTGGTCTTGAGAAAGGGAGAAAAGGTAGTAGTGCTTTTTGACGAATATACTGATTTCAAGAATATATAGAGAGGTGAGAGTTAAAATATTGTAATTAATGAAATGTGGTCTGCAACTTTCCATGCCATCTATATTTGCGAGGATTCTTATACATTTTTTTTGAAGTTTAAAAAGTATATTTGCATCGGTACTATTACCCCATAGTGTAATACCATAACGAAGCCAGGAGTGAGCGTAAGCGTAGTAGGCATTGATAGCTGATTTAACATCGGTAGACTTTTTTAGTTCGTTTAATGCGTATGTGAATCTGGATAGTTTTCCGCTAATTATTTGAATGTGTGACTTCCAGTTCAGATTGGTATCTATATTTAGTCCCAGTAATTTAAAAGAATCGACACATTCCAGGTGTGTATTATTAAAAGAGAAATTAATATTAAGTGCTTGTTTTTGGTATGGTCTAAATATGGTCTAAACACACGGATACATTCTTCGTTTCTTCTCTTTGAGTCCATTCGCACGAGCGCTTCGATTATTATTACCACGAGCACATTTTTATGGGCGGAAAAAAGCGCCGGAAATAGAACAAATGCATTCCCATGTATATGTTCACACGTCAGCGCTTTTGTGTGTCAATAAAAAACAACAAAAATACAAACTTCAAAAACGATTTTGAAGTCGATACCTATTCTTTTTAGGGTTTCGTACCCCAAATAAAACGGAAACGTATTGCTAAAGCGCCGTATTCACGTTCCATCTGCTGTACGTCCCGCCAAGGCCATGCACGATGCACGACGCAAAAACACCGTGAATAGGCTTGACGTACGTCAATATATTTTTTTAATTGTTTGCTGAATGTGCACGACCCATTTTTCATCCAGCGAGCACCCCCACCACCGCGAACGTCGTGCAGATGGACAGTGAATAACGCGGACGTACGTCAAAGCAGTCCAGCATCGTGCATGCTGGACCGTGTATAGGCTTGCTGTACAGCAGATGTAACATTTAGAGCTTGTCTCGAGAGAAGACTGCACGTGAAAATGGATAGTGAAACACTTTTAAGATTTATTGAAAAATATAAGTTCCGCATTTGAGTATATTCTGTACGTTTATGATGAAAAAAATTAATCCAAAATCTTTTCCTTTTTGTTTTCCTCTTTTCTGTTGCTGCTGACAACATAAGAAGAAGTCCCATTTATTGGTTTTTTGTTAAAACTGCTATCATTTTCTAAAACACGTCTTTATTAGTTCTATTGATTCTGCTCGCTGGATGCGTGCACGATAGTGTGTATGCTACATCCATCACAGCGACCTTGAGCCAAGGAGTTAAAGATATAGGGAGCGCGTTCTTCCTACTAGAAAAACGAGCCCAAATCGGTGACCTTGGAATGAATGAAAGGCACACAGCTCTGCATTCTGTTTCTTTCTAATAGAGTGTCCATGATACAATACTTTGAGGATAATATTAATAATATAGTGTTACAGAAAGTACTTATAATATTACGACTGAGTGAACGTTTTTGATGATTTTCTTTTTGTTCGATGAAATATAACTGTCATTTGGTATCATTTCAATTAATATTGAAACAAACGTTCAATAGTTTTTGTTGACTGAGCATTTCTTATTGTGTACTTGGATCATGTTTTACCGGTATTATGGATAACGTATTTGACAAGAATTGGGGTTGAATATTTGAACTAAATATGGTAAAATAAAAGTTAAAAAAAAACGAAAAAAACCGCCTTCGAAAACCACCACAAAAAAGTTTTAAGGGGAATGCTCCAACCAGCTAAGGGGAATGCTCCAACCAGCCCACAAAATTTCAAAATTTAAAAGAACATTTTTTTCTTAATAATTATAACCAACAAAATCAACAATACAACGCTCTAAGTTCATTTTTTTTTGTTCCTGCGCTGAGCCGAGTTCATAAAGAACTCGGAGGGTTGTATTAGTGATTTTGATGATTATAATTCCGTAACTAGATACGTCTTACAGCCGCGAATAATATTTTACGTAACACACAACCTAGCACTGGCCTGCAAATTGCAAAAAATGCTAGAAAATTTAAACGCGGGTTGATTGAAGCTTTCACCTTAAACAACTTATCTTAAGAAAGTCAGTGGCCAAAACTGGCTAAGTGCGAGTCGAACACGCGCACGACTGGTTCCTTAGTATTATCTATGTAAACGGCAAATAAATATGTATAATTTTCTTTTTTTTTTCTATTGCTGTTCATTGAATGAAAGGTAAATTGCAGTTTACGATTTATGACGTATTAAAAACTACTTACTAGGTCTCATCACCTCGCTCAAACTAATTTTCTGAAGAAGTTTACATGTTATATTGATAACAAAGTTTACATGACAGATTCGAGTAGGTTCACTTGCTGTACGTACTACAGCAAGTAAACCTACTCAAATCTGTCAAATTTTACCAATAGAATATTACTCTACCGCTATTGTAATAAGGTTGAAAGGTTGATGTGCTGGCGTTTGTACATAATATATTTTTTTTAGTTTTATCATTCTATAATTTTAGAAAATGCAGGAGCCACTCTTCGTCGAATTACCATGCTATTTATTTTATAACTGAGACCAATTTAAAAATTAATCAAAGTTAGAAACTCGTAAAGTAGATATTATATATATATATATACATTAAAAATAATTAAAATCAACTGTCACATTATCTAAACGTAAAACGGAACAACCTAGCACACCTAACTTAGATTATATACCTAAAATTACTTTTTCTTCAAAGAGGATTAATCTCGGAAACCAGTTTATATTGGTCACCCTACAAACGACACCAATGATTTGAATTTGACAACATCATAATGTTGCCATCTTAAACGTTAAATACACCTCCTAGTTTTTTGGGAAACATTATTGGATTTTTGTGTTCTTTTTTTTGGTTTTCTTAAAAATATGAGTAATTAAAATACATTACAGAATACAAAAACTATCATAAGCTGTAAAAAATGTAATATGATTGTACCAATATGCATCTAAAAAAAACTTTAACTCAAAAAGTTTCAAAATATTGGTAAAGTTTTTTATTTTGTGTAAACATTTATCAATGCCAGAAAGAGAAAAAACTCCTAGGTGTGTGCCTCTCTTGCTTAAAAACTAAGGCACGGTTTTAATGTTAGAAGTACTCACTCCTAAACTCCTTGCCTTGAGCTGACGTACAGCCGTGACAGATGGTGAATACGGCGCTTAAGACTCTGTAGCACAGACTTAGTATACACTCTCTCAGGGTTGGGCAGTATTTGAATTACTTGTAATTAAAATACGTAATTGAAATACAAATACGTATTTTGTATTTGTATTTCAATTACTTCCTTAAAATGTAATTTGTAATTCGTATTTCAAATACCTGACGACGAAGTATTTTGTAATTAGTATTTCAAATACTTGAGGCTCCAAAATACATTTTAACAAAATACATTTAAACTTTATTTACCGTCATTGCACTCTCTGCAGTCATGGTAAAGCAGCTAATTAAAGTTGGCATCATTGCACCTGTTATGTACTGACGTCAGCACATCAAGCTATCTACCAAAATCCGTCAAACTTTAATATATTTTGAACCTTATTCCCATAGCAGAAGGTTATTTTTTTATTGGTAAAATTTGACAGATTCGGGCTGGTTGACCTACTGGCGTCCTTACACTGTACGTCAAACTTGCCTAAAAAAAACGCAAAAAAAAAACGACGTGAACAACGTTCATTTTTTTTGCGTTTTTCTACTTTTCAGCCATTCAGCCTATGCTGGTCTAGATTACTTATTTTGTAATATGTAATTTGTATTTTGTATTTCAATTACAAGTAGCTAAAATACTGTATTTTGTATTTTATATTTCAAATACCTTGCTTAAAGATATTTTGTATTTTATATTTTAATTACTTGCGATAATGTATTTTGTAATTTGTATTTCAATTAAAGCTAAGCATGTATTTTGCCCAGCCCTGCACTCTCTGTAGTCCATCCGTTTGTTGCTGTATATATCAAGAATTGTAATAGATTGGTTTTTATAGTAAATATTTTGCGAGAATATACATTTTCACAGATGATGTGTTTCTATTGCCGCTCTTACAAAAACTACTATAAAACAATAGTATAAATATTTAAGGGGTTACCAACAAAACCATTCTTTTTGGTCGTTTATTTAGAGATACAAAACCCTTCGTATCCGACTCGTAATTGCCCAATTTTTAGTTCAAACATTCGACCTTCAATTCAAAAATATTTTGTCAATTCGAACTAGTGCATAAGCTGGGGCTACATTAGCAAGCAAAGACGGAAACATCGAGTTCAGGCATACGCGATGTTCTTGTTTACCTAAGCGGGCGAAGATTCGTGTCACGCTGCCGCGATGCATCGTTAACCAGTTTGTTGTGCGGCCGAATATCGCAGGTGTGGTAGGCGACCGAGTTAATAATGTCGCGACAAATCCCTTTGATCCAGATTCAGTTTACTGCAGCCATAGCTAACAGCAGCATCTATGTAGTCTGTGCTGAGACCACCTCGATAGTACGATCGACTTCGCCCTATTATTAGGTAAGATTCAGACCAACCGGGGCCGGGCCAGGCGGCATTTTACAATGCAGTAAAGAACATTGAAATGTATCAACAGTAACAGTTCATATTCGCCCGGCCGGGCCCTATTTCTGAATCATACCTTACCTATGTAGTATCTCTAATAGTCTGTGTACCTTACGCGTTGCTAAAATCTACCCGTCCACATACATCGCGTAAACACGAATATTCGAATGTAGCCCCAGGATGACTGAGATTAAATAACGCGTTCAACAAAACAAACTATTCAGCTCAAAAGATTTAGATGTTGGTATTTGAAACCATATAAAAGACTTTGCCTTCTCCAGCCATTTCTATTCACATGCCAATTCATAGATATAGAGAATGGACTGATCACATCATCATTATCATGTTTTTTTGTGATTTTTTTAACCTTTTAACCACCAGGCAGCGCCAAGCACAGTAAAGAAGATCGAAAAACAAATTCCTACAAAACATGGGTCCAAAGTTAACCTCTCATTCTCCTCAATCTAGAGTATGGTGAATTTTATCTGTCAGTTGGCCCTAGCCAACTTAGAATGGACTGCGCCTTCCATAAAAAGGCCAGTCCTTTCCTAAGTCAATGGTGTGGACGCGGCTATAAAGTAATAAGCCTAGATGCACGTTTGGCGTAGCCACATGAGATAGAGAATGTTGACGTCACGAATGGGGAGTGTGGTCATACTGCAAACTTTTACCCGACTAGCGGGTAAATAAATATTACGTGTGATCGTTAATAGTCAATGTGGTCAAAATAATAATTGTGTCAAAAGAATAACCAGATCAGATCAATGGCCTTTCGGTGAAGGAAAACATCATTGCATTTAACTTTTTCCCTTAAATCTGCCTAACTACGACTACTTAGTGCCATAAACGTCAACGTCGTGCACGTTTTGTCAATTTGTTTTTCTTCCTTGAGGGCAAGAGAGAAAGCTATAAAGCCATCTCGTAGATAAAAAAAAACTTACATTGCTTGATAACTTTCTTCTCTTAGTTTTATTTTTTACACAAACTCCAATTCGATATGCATATAAATCCTGATGTTAAGTAAAAGTACAGTTTCCGTAATACTAAAATTTTGTTATTATACATTTTATGAGCTTACCTAACAATAACAAAAAGAGATAATCATTAATGAAATTAAAATCCTAGAACTTTAGATTTTTTGCGGACTTCTCACACTTGACCAAAAACTAAATACACAAAAAAAAATACATCAAGTCCCCTAATAAGTTGTTTTAATATCTCGAATTTAAAGGACATTGCCCATTTTTGTATGGGAGTTGGTCCAAATGCTGCCCAGGAATGGGAGTACGTGCGCTGGGTTCCTGGCACTAATGTCTGTCTATGTACGAAATATTTTAAAAATCTACCCAGGGGTTCCTGATTTATTTTGATTTTTATTTGGATGACTTCATTTTTGTCTCCATTATTATTTTTATTATTCTGTACATCTGCCCAAATGCTCCCCAGGAATGGAAGTACTTGCACTGGGTTTCTGCCACTAATGTCTGTCTACATGCGAAATATTTTAAAAATCTTCCCAGGGGTTCCTTATTTATTTAGATTTTTATGTGAATGACTTCAGTTTTGTCTCTATGATTTTTTATCGTACTTTACACCTGTCCAAATGCTGCCCTGGCACTATGTCGATCACGGGCACGCCGCAATAGCGGCGGTAAGACCCGTCTGTGAGGAGTGGCTGGATAGGCGTCACGGCGACCTAACCTTCAGCGTGACGCAGGTCCTTACCGGACACGGATGTTTCGGGAGGTACCTGTGTCTAATGGAAGGGAAGGAGGAACGCCTGGGTGTCACCACTGCGAAGATCGCCCGGAGGACACAGTCGAGCATACGGTGCAGGACTGCCCCGCTTGGGCGGTGCACCGACGTGTCTTCACGGCGGCGGTAGGCGGAGACCTCTCGCGCCCGGCATTGATCGTGGCCATGCTGCGGGGCGAGACGGAATGGGAAGCGGTCGCCTTCTTCTGCGAAGCAGTCATGCTCGCGAAGGAGGAGGCGCGCCGCGCGAGTGAGAGAAAAATGTCCCCCCTCCGCCCTACCCGCGGTGGTGGACGCCCACGGCGTCGGACGTCCCTAGACGATCTCCGGTCACCGTAGGCGCGGGCATGCGGGCGGCGAGTAAAGGGCAACTCGCCGTCCAACCATGGACCATGCCCGAGTCGACGGCGTGTCGTGTTCCACGCGCGCCTAAAGAGCGTTAGCATAATGACGGGGCCCCGTCTCAGAAGCAAAAGCCTGCCGGGGTCGCGAGACTCATTCCTTCACCGTGACCCCGGAACGTAAAGGGCTATTGAAGGACACCGTGGATCTTAGTCAGTACAAGTCTGACAGTCTCTCCCGCCCTGCCCGAGGTCAGAGGACTCATTTGATGATTTTAACTCGATAAAAAAAAATGTCTGTCGATCAGGAACCCCTGAGTACATTTTAAAAATATTTCGTACATAGCCAGACATTAGTGCCAGGAACACAGCACACGTAATACTATTCCTGGGCAGTATTTGGACAGGTGTTAAATACGATAACAAAAATCATGGAGACGAAAATGAAGTCATCCACATAAAAATCTAAATAAATCAGGAACCCCTGAGTACATTTTAAAAATATTTCGTACATAGACAGACATTAGTGCCAGGAACACAGCACACATACTCCCATTCCTGGGCAGCATATGGACAGGTGTAAAATACGATAAAAAATATCATGCAGACAAAAATTAAGTCATCCAAATAGAAATCTAAATAAATCAGAAACCCCTGAGTAGATTTTTAAAATATTTCGCATGTAGACAGGGCAGAAACCCAGTGCAAGTACTCCCATTCCTGGGCAGCAATTGGACAGATGTACAGAATAATAAAAATAAAGATGGAGACAAAAATTAAGTCATCCGAATAAACATCTAAATAAATCAGGAACCCCTGGGTAGATTTTTAAAATATTTCATACATAGACAGACATTAGTGCCAGGAACACAGCACACGTACTCCCATTCCTGGACAGCATTTGGACAGGTGTAAAATACGATAAAAAAATCATGCAGACAAAAATCAAGTCATCCACATAAAAATCTAAATAAATCAGGAACCCGTGGGTAGATTTTTAAAATATTTCGCATGTAGACAGACATTAGTGACAAGAACCCAGTGCAAGTACTCCCATTCCTGGGCAGCATTTTTACAGGTGTAAAATACGATTTAAAAAATCATGGAGACAAAAATGAAGTCATCCACATAAAAATCTAAATAAATCAGGAACCCCTAGGTAGATTTTTAAAATATTACGCGTATAGACAGACATTAGTGGCAGGAATCCAGTGCAATTACTCTCATTCCTGGGCAGCATTTAGACAGGTGTAAAATACGACATAAAAATCATGGGAACAAAAATGAGGTCATCCATATAAAAATCTAAATAAATCAGAAACCCCAGGGTAGATTTTTAAAATATTTCGCATGTAGAGAGACATAAGTAGCAGCAACCCAGCGCACGTACTACCATTCCTGGGCAGCATTTGGACCGCAGTTGGGCAATCTCCTTTCCTGTACATTAGTATAACATGTAGAAAGTTTGCTAAAAATAATCATAAATATTAAAAATAATTATCAATTTTAATAAATTATCGTACAGAGTTACAGACTTCATTGCCCGGGAAATGTAATGCCTGAATCTGGTATCCCTAAATATACTTGACCAACTTGTTTCGCAAATAGGATTTGCGGGCTTTAAAAAAACCGGCTACGCGCTGAGAGATGGAGATAGCTATGCACTGTCCTTTTTCTTCTTATGCGATTTGTCGATTTTATTTTCTTGCTTGAGGGAAAAAGAAGGAAGTATCAAGCGTTCTATACCCTTCTCTTTCTACTGGACGCGGACGGTCAGCGAAGACGTATGTTGGCGTTCGTTGATCCGGTGTGTACGCGGCATTATAATATGCATAAACTTGACCACAACATAAAAAACGAGAGATAAACAATTTTGACTAACAGCCGCGCCGCCACCGGGTTCACGCCGCCTTGATTTTACCATACCACTAGACATTTGTTGGAATTGTTGGATAAACGTAGCTAGCTGGTTCAGAAACGACGGAGTTATCCGCGAACAAACATAAAAAAAAGATATATGCGGTCGAATTGAGAAACCTCCTTTTTTAGAAGTCTGTTACATAAAAATAATCTCAAACTAGCGAATGGCGTCGAGGCAAAAGCGCGGCGGGCGGCGGCGCGGTCGCGACAACCGTATCACAGCCTAGAGGCGCGGAGGCGCGCGGCGGCGTTGTTTACATGAGCGCTATGAATTATTTGATAGAATGATTTTTTATTATTATTATAGCAGAAAGAGATAGCATTATGGTCATACACAATTAATTATCTATTTTTAGAGGGTATGGCAATTTTTTTGTTTGACATGGTAGGGAAAGCTGAGTCCATGCTCTATGTATATGATTTCAGTATTCCAGTTAAAAAATTAAATCTTGTGATATTAAAATAGTTTACACCCATAGAAATAAATTCTGATTATTCTAATCAAAATAAAATGCTTCTTTTATATCGCTGATTATGAGAAAATATCAAGAAATATCGTGAATTACAAAAAAAAAATCTACATTCAATTCATTCAAAACCATTCAACAATAGTGACGTACATTGCACAGAGGGATTGATATCCGATAGAAGAAATAAGAAATTGGAAAGGTTATTTTGTTTAATTTATAATGGTTAATTAGTATGAATTTAGCAAAACAAGTGTTGTTTTAAAAGAAACAAAAGTGTAGTCAATTAACAGTATCGTTATCATACAAGTTTACCCATGATTTTTATATTAGATATTGTTACCGCGGGAAAACTGTGAAACGTTTGACTAGTATAATGGCCGCAGAAGCGCCAATGCTTTACGTGTTTGCTCTTATAGTATGAAATTTGAGTCCGAATTATGCTTCTCCAATACTTTGTATGAGTTAAAAAAATCATAATTGAGATGGACATCAACGCTGGTAAGTAATAATTATTTGTTACAAGAAGATTTCAGCATATTTTTTCAAATGCTTTGATAAATTGTGATGATAGCTGTACTCGTAACTTTTCTAAGCGTGCATCTTCATCTATAGTCCCAAATTATATATTAGCTATTAGAAATACATCAAAATTAGGGTTCGAACAATATGTGCATCGCTCTAAGAAAAAGTAACTGGTACATAACTAATACAAACGGTAAATCTAATTGTCAGTAACACAGAAACCTAAACTCACCATATTCTGAATCTGTAATTCCGGATTCTTGTAAAATTCTAATATTATTTTTATCAGTGCCGTTAACCATTGTTGTCATTTTGAATGACTTACGTCCGTAAATACAAACAAAGCATGAAGTTTTTAATTGTCAACTTGTTGGTTCTGATTTGTTGAAAGAAAAGTTTGCAACTTGCATTTTGTATGTTAGGCATTCACTATGGACAATGTTCTGTGTTATAGACCTGTTTCAGAACCATTGAAAGTTTAAAAAAAGATTAAAGTAAATTGATGTGTAACTAGGATTTTTGCTTAATTAATGATTTATGTAGTACTTTTGCACTCAAATTTTGGTTGGTAGTGCCTCTTCTAATGTTTTGTATTCATATCACATATTTTATTTAAACTGGTAAACCAATTTCCACTCTGGTAAGCTCCAACATATCTTTAAAATATATTTTCCTTGTAGTTGTATAGGGAAAATATGTTGAAGCAACAAAATAGAATGACCCAAATAAATCTGGTTTTAACTCCATTTGGCAAAGATCAGTGCTTAATAGTGAAACAATTCATGTTGTCTTGAAATAATTGTTTTTTAACCAAAAAGTTAATGTTTCCGTGGTAGTAAGAACTGCAACATAACTATTTCAACACCATAATAGTTATAAAAACATTTGTGATATCAACATTGGTTCTGGGAGAATGTTTTACTGAAACTTTAGTGTGTGCACAACTATATGAGTTTTATAACAAGCCTTAAAACATTTTTTTTACACCATGCTTTCTCCTTGCTATAGTTGAAAAATATCTTCTAAATTATTATGACATTTGTAACCAAAATCATTCACTTTTTCTGTTATGTTTGCTTACCATGCTGGACCTGAAATATAATTAAGTGTAAGTATTTCCCTGTTAATGTAGAACCTACATAAATCTAGAAAATCATTAGTTATTTAATAAATATTGAGTTTATTTTCACAATTTAGTATTTTTGACTAACCTACAAAGAATAGAAAATCGAAATTTTTACCGGAATATACATCATATGCCTCTAGTTGTGTTATGTAGACATTAAATAATTCTTGTTTGTAAAAAAAAAGGAAATAATTTTACAAACCATTGGTTACTTTTGCTTAATATAGTCATGTTCATAAACAAAAATAAATATAATCAGCCTATCAAAATTCCCAATGTTGTGGGCTATAATCCACCAGATAAATTCAGTTCATTTTACTAGAGATGATATCCATATTTCCATAAAAGTTTGTATTTAAGATAATTAAATAACAAGCAAAAAGACATACATGTTTTTATACTTTATTCATTTGAATAATTTTTCAGACTCAATATTTACTACAAAAGAAGAACTTAAATTGTTACAGGAATTGAGTAAGATTATGATTATCTTATTATTAAAATAGATCAGTACTGTAGCTATTTTATTACTGAAATAAGGGTAAATACATTGCAATAGCAATAAATGTTAGTGTTATGTATTTTTAAGGCCTATTCCGGAGCCACCTGGGTGGTATTTCCTATGCTATGGGTAGAAGTGGATACCACTCAAATGACAAGGATAACGGAATCCACTTTAGTGACAGACAGACATAGACAGTAGCTAATATTGCTTAGATTTGAATAAACATTTAAACAATATTGGTTGTTTACTATTATGTTATTCCGTCTTATCTGAAAAATTAAAATGAGCAGAAAAAGTATTTATTATACTTAATTACTTTTTTATTGCTATGATGCAGTAAAGATTGTAATTAATTTATAATTTGTTTTGTTTCAAAGAGGTCTCAACGCAATTGTCACTAATCGATGCCCTCCTGAGCGACCTTGACAAGACGATCACACCATGTGCTAGCAAAAAGAATGAAAAAAAAGAAGAAGAAACACAGGATGCCATGCCAGACTCTACAACCAACACGGAAAAAACTAATTATAATCCATTCCATTGTGGGGATGATGTTCTTGTACCAAACAAAGATGGACGATATTATTTAGGTGTGTATTTTATTTTATTTTATATGTCTAGTTGCTTATATCCCGATTTTGACAATAATAATTCAAATCTCTAATTGTTTTTATCAATAATCTATTTGAAATGATTTATTTTTGCACATAGCAATCACTTAAAATCATGCAATAGATTTATTCATGCAGCGTTTCCTTCAACTCAGGAACAATAGTAGAGTTAAGTACCAGCAATGACAACGATTCATGTGAGGTGGGCACGGGGACGGCGCGGTGCCTCGTCAAGTTCGGCGATGGTACGCAGGCGTGGGCGCCGGTGGCGTCGCTGAAGCTGTTGAGCGCCCCGCCTGCGGACGATGGCCGCATCATGTGTGTTGTGTGCAAGAGGCGTGAGGGGCCCGCCGCCAGTCCCGCTACCAACGCCATCATCGCTTGCGACATGTGCGGAAGAGGCTATCACGCCAAGTGTCACTCGCCGCCCGTCGACGCATGGATTAACGGTACGTTGTTTAATACAAAAGTGGGGGCTTAGTACTCGACCACTTATTAACCAACTACTTCAAGGGTTCTTGAAATTATCAGTGCATGAAAGCAGATTAGGCGCACGTAACGGGGGTAGTCTGCAGATGTACCATCAAAATTCGTAATGAAAAATTCTTGATTCGTCACTAGCCCGGATTGCACATGCTATGATAAAACCTTAATTGCCATAGATGTTAGGGTACTTGATCTTTTTTATACATCACCATTATTGATCGTACTAAAGTACAGAGATTGTTGCAACTGAACCATATACCTAGATAATTACAAGTATTCAAACCCCAAGCTATTAAGAGAAGCCGTTACTTGACCAACTATAGCAGTTATAAGGAATAAAGTGGACTGTAGAAAGAAAGAAAGATTAGAGAAAATTGTATTTATTGGCACAAACTTAAAACTAAACAATACAAAAAAAAAGTTATAAAGAGAGAGTAGGTAGTAAAAATAGAGGAAATAAAAAACCTTTTTCCACCCATCCCATCTTATTTAAGTTACCTATGATTGAAGTTGTGCACGAATAATTTATCTCGTTCTCTTTAACTCATTGATAAGAACTTAATACGCCATAACAGGCGATATTTTTTTGTTATTTCCTTAAATTACGACGTATTATTTACTCTAATATTATTGAATTACAAAAACAACTAACATAACCACGCCTCCTCAAATGGTTTGACTCAACTACATTCTCGTCATAATTATTTTCTAAATTCCAAAATTTGTAACAGGTGCATCATGGCACTGCAAAAGATGCGTGGACCAAAGGTATAGAGTGGCCGCGGCGGAGAACAGGGCGCTCAAGCGATCAGACATGTTTAGATTTAAGGGCGGACAGCAACGGCGGCAACAACAGGAACTCACCCCACCTTGCGATGTAGGTTTATTAACTACCGACTTACCTAAATGAACAGAAAACTTCGGCTGCGAGCACGACTCGAACCTGCGTCCGTAGGATTATCCCAGAACGGCGTACCAATTATGCTATCGCCGATCTACTCGTCAAGGCCGTAACTTTCATAGATTTGTTTGAATGTTTTTGGTAACGTGACGCCATCTATTATCTAGAAGTGTCAAGCTAATGCTAGTAGTAGAGTCCTGCTCGTTGCCGAATTTTGTTCTTCCTTAAAAAAACTTAGGCACACGCCACGCCATGCGTTAATGTGTATAACATAATTATTTGAACTTTATCTAACTGGTGTTCAATAGAAAGATATTATTAAATGACGTATATTTTCAGACTGCTTCAACAACATCATCGGCTTCAGTGTCTGATGGTGGTAAAGATCAAAATGAAACACATTGTTACTGTGGCGATAAAAGTGATTGGCTTGCACAGGTATGTATGATTAAGGAGCCCCATTTATAATAATTGTTGTAAAGAAATGTGTGGTTTCTTTAAAAAATTCGCGCCAAATTCAGAATTTCCTGCAAATGTTACCTCTACCAGCGGGTTCTTGGTAATAAATAAAAAAATATCCTGATTATTTATGTCATTCGTCCCAGATTAGCAGCAGCAGTAACATGCGTATTCTGATTTTCAGTTAGTGATTGTGATGTTTATAGCATCATAGTTTAAATTATAATTTTGTATATATTTACAGATGTTACTATGCTGTCGGTGTTCTCGTTGGTTTCACCAAAGATGCGTATCAAGTTTACAATATCCGTTATATGCTGGCGATAAGTGAGTATAGGTGGAAATTACATTTCATCGGTTTAAATACCTAGCGCATTATGCAATCAAAACCCTTGGCTTGTAGCGTGGGATGTGTTTTGTTGACTATATTTGACTTGGTCTCCTAAAGGTGCCGTTACTAGACTTTATCATCACTTTGTGATTGAACAGTGACTCCCATCGTAGACTTTGTCACCTTTAGAAGAGTCTCGACTAAACATACGACAATATTTATTTATTGCCTAATTCTCACAAGTGTTTCGCCTGGAAATATAATAACCGACCTAAAATCAAATAAAAAAAGATAGGTACACAGAATGCTGCAGATTAGATTCCTGCAGGTAGCGACTATTTAAATAGACTGGCAATGGTTACTGATTCGATGTGCTTGTACAGAGTACTGCCCCAAAGTATGAGATACAATTGTAGGCTTGTATATGTATGAAATAAGAGCCAAAACCTTGCAGAAGCAGTCACAGGCATTTTACCTATATTTTGACCTAGGTTTAACATATTAAAAATATATTTTTAAACTTCAATTTTAGGTTGTACATATTTGCATGCGCACACTGTAACGGAGGAGCGGAATATCTGCGGCGACTGGAACTTTGTTGGCTAGACTTGGCACATCTCGCTCTGTATAATCTCACTGCATACAATGCGCCGAATTATTTCGACTTAGATAGTGTTATTATGCCATACATCATGGACAACTGGCACGCACTGCAATTACCTGAAAAGGTAAGTTTCATAATGAAAATAGAAAATAATAAGACAGGTTTTATTTGAAAAAATATTGTTTTGTACTATTTACTTTCTCTTTTTGCATAGATGTGGCGAACCCCAGTAAAAGAGCGTCGTGAAAAAATCTTGACAGCGTTGACGTCTTCTCGTAAGCGATTCAAATGTGGTCGAGAAATGAAAAAGCGTGCGACTATCTGGGGACTGCGATTGCGCCGGCCGCCACCGCCGCCACTGCAGCTCAGCGCTTTGGAGCAGGTACAAATACTCTTCTTAGATAATACTACATTGTTTTACCAGATTACTATATTTTTAATTTTTATCCAACAGATCAGGAAAGGGACGCCATTGTCCGATGAGCTAGTGAGAGAATATGCACCGCGACTTAGGTTTTTACCGCGAGTGCCGTCACCACAGTCAGTTCCTGCTGTAGATGACAGGTATTTTAGAAGTTTCATTCATATTAAATAATATTTCCGTAAAATTATTTAAAATGTATTAACTCAATCAATTGTTTGTTTCAGTTCTCAACCTTCTAGTAGTAACAATGACAAAAGTTCCTATAAAAATCACAGTCAACGTATGATTGTGCCAGTTGATGGTCATTGGTTAAACTTAATGATGGGCAAACGGTTTCATGAAAATCTCAACTCGAACTCAAACTCAGAAAACGATTCTACTAGTTCATACGAGTCTGTTAAACCTTCTGAAAACGAAGAACAGCCTTCACCCTCCATTTGCACCTCTACTGCTAGAAATTCTGATGCCAAAGCTGATAATATAGAAAAAATATCTGAACTAATCGAAAACACGACTAACGAAGCTAAATCTATATGTGAAGAAAGTCCTCCAGTGCCATCTCTCAATACTTCTTTAGTTCCATGTTCTGTAAAGTTAGATAAAATATCCAAAGAGAATATAGTTGATACGAACGTGAGCAAGACTGACGTCACTAACGTCAGCATTAACACGCACACGACAAGAATAGCTACAATGAACTTAGAAGTATCTAAGTTATCTACTAAAAACATAATCGAACATTCCAAAATAATGTCTCTGCAGCACATGGATAGCATACCCCCATACACTAGCAACTTGTACCATGACATGGAGTCGTCCGGCGATGAGACCTCCAGCAGGGGCACCCTAGACGTTATTATACCACCGCTAAAAGACTTCCAGGGAAAGAACAACCCTTTTTTGATGTCTAATACTTACCCATCTAAGAAACCATTCTCATCAACGAACATATACAGTAAACAAAATGGAAAGCACCACTCGCGCTTCTCGTTACCGGTGAACTTGAATCCTGTGATGGGACCTCTAGTGAGACCACTGAAAAGAAAGCTTAGCGAAAAGGACATCGTGATCGGACCCAATGGGGAGGTGAAAAGAAGGAAATTCAGGAGGCCGCGAAAATATTTACAGGCGCAGGTATTTACGTCAGAAAATAATTTAAATTCTATTTGTAATACTGAAAAATGTACCAAAGAACAGCACTGTACTTTATTATTCCCTAATTCATACTTCCATTTTTTTCCAGTTGAACAAATCATGTCCCCTGCCTGATGACAACAATAAACCTGCTCAAATCCCTAACGAAAACGGTGAAGTCACTCCTCAAAGCGGAGTGCACATCAATAACGTGAAATTTCACGGTAGAAGACTGAGACAGAGACAAGAGAAGAATTATTACGAGAATGCAAGAAGAAATACGAATAATAACTCTAGTAATAATAACAGCGTAAAGAGTTTACAACTGAGTCCTCACAAAGCTAATAGCACTGCCGCGGATGTGAACGCGGAGCAGCTGTCTGCGCTCAAGTCGAGCGTGCAGTCGTACTTCCGCGCCGGGCAGACGTTCCACGTGCACGCGCGCCGCCTGGAGCCCGGCGCGCCGCCTGCCTACCTCATAGAGTGGGACACTACCGCCTCCTCATGAGTACTGTCAAATAACGTTAAAAAGGGTAAATCTCAAAATGAAAGTAACAATATTGACTGTTGGTATTGGCCAATGTTCTGGTGTTCCAATACTAACGTCTTAGCATAAAAATCGATAGTTGTATCTTGTTTATGAGAGTCCAAAATTATGTGTCTATCAATGTGTTATGTGACATACTATCTGTAGTACCTACTGTTTTTCCCTTTACTTTTAATCTATTCAAAATCTGTCTTTTTAAAATCGCTACAAAATTAGTTAAACTATCACTTTTGCACAACATATTATTATTTCAATTAAAACATGTGTATGAATTAAAGAAAATTCTATCTTAACTTTTTTCAAGAAAGTTCAGTGCAAAAGAACAGCTTTCTGTCTTTCATTTGGAGGTTTAACACTTATTTGACTGAACTTAATGACTGGCTAACATGAATTTATTTAAAATATCTATACATATTATTATTGTAATAATATATAAGTGCTTGTCTGTAGTCTAGTTGTACAGTAAGATCAAGGAATGTGATATATTATTATTCCAATTGGATTTCGATGTTTTATTCATTGTCCTTTATTACACACATACGTAAACCATCGCCTTTTATTCTTGGAGGCAAATGTAGAATGCCACCTACTAACTGTCCTTACAAAAGTTACAAATATAGAATCGATTCATTGTTGCGACATATTATCTAGCCATCCTGCATCTCGGATGGGCGGCCCAAGATTTTCTATCGTGGTAAAATCATCAAATGAGTCATCGGGAGGGACTGAATGACAAAAATCCAGGGAGAACCATCAAATCAAAGGGCACGGCGAGGCGGTCAGTTGTACTTGTGTACGCGGAATATTACGGAAACATACATGTTGTCGACACTAAAATTGAAATGCATTGCATTGCTGGAAGAACTGAACTAATAATAATATTCCACAACTATCACACAGCGCCCTCTAGTCCCAAGCTAAGCAGAGCTTGTATTTTGGTTACTAGACAACTGATAAACATACTTTCGGACGTTGATGTTTCTGAGGATGTAATAATTATGTATAGTTTGTTTGGCGTTTGATTGTGTCCCTATTTGTTCGAGCAATATGTATTGTTTCCTAATGTACGTAAAATAATGTTAATTGTGGTCACTAATGACCTGTGATGTTTAAAACTGACCTTAAATAATTTAAAAAAAAACACTCCATTTCTAAATACCTACATATACAACGTGTAACGTTAAAAGCGCAAAACCTCTCGTGAGGTAACTCCGCCAATGCTACTGAACAATGTAAAAATATAAAACATTAGGAAATTCGCGAAAAAAAAATTAGTTTTTCATACTGATGGGCTCGATCAATTTCTCATTATGTATGAAAAATCATTTTTTTTTTTGCGAATTTCCAAAAGTTTTATAACAAACATTGTTCAGTAACATGTGCTGAGTTACCCCACGAGAGGTTTTGCGCTTTTAACGTTACACGTTGTATATTACAGATAAATTACACCCAGACACAGAACAATGATTATGCTCATCACACTAACATTTGTCCTGGGTGGGAATCGAACCCAAGACCTCCGGCATAGCAGTCAGGGTCACTAACCACTAGACCAACAGCAGGGCTATTGGGTAATCAATGGACAACTGTGGCCTATGGATAGTTACTGGACGGACACCTCTAATTTTATGGTCTGTTATGCGGCTAAATTGAGGAGTGCCTCTAGAACGTTAGAATAGTTGCGTATAGGGAATATTTAAATTTATCACTTTTATTGAAAATTTCCCTTTGACAGCTATTTGATGCGTTCATTTGGTTGCGTGCCGATTGTCTAACATCAAAATAACCAACACTGCTCATGAGCAGTGTACAAACATACTACCTAAAATAACTATGAGAAAGCCTATAGTCATCACTGTCACCCCGCTCGTCGCCTCGCTCCGCAAGCACGCGCCACGACCAAAAATGTATGAATACTAAAAACTAGCTCGCAAACCCATGTGGATTTTATGCAATAATATTTTGGTTAATATTTCCTCGTTTCACCGCTCCGCCAGTTCGCTCCACATCAATTGCCTTACGTCTGGGACCTCGGTTCCCTAGGTTTTCCAGAAAACGCATTTTGACAGAATCGCAACTAGTCACAGATTTCTAGCTCGTCAAAGACGCAGCTCGACAAACAATTTTTTAATGAATAAATAGGATTTATTCCATGAATGAGAACGCAGACTTGGCCGCACCGCAGTCATCGTTTTCTAACCGCTTCCGCGGCTATTGCGATGCGGGTGAGTGTGCGAGGTTGCATAGAACTTCATACAAAGAATTCGTAATGCGAAGACTGCGGCGTGTGCGGTGCAGCCAAGTCTGCGTTAATTATATACACGTTTAAAAAAAATCTGACGAGTTGCATTTCTGACCAAGTGCGTGTCTGTCGAGCACAGACTTAGTAGAGAGTATAGAGATACGTTTCTGACAAGTTGCGAGGCCATCAGAGATAATGACGAGTTACGTTTCTGTTGACATGAGAATGATCATTGAAATTAGCCCAATGCTCACATTGCCCTTTATGACCGAGTGCGGGGCAGTGGTCCAACTGCTTCGTCCAACTAGTTGGACCACGGGCCTTCACTAGGGGCAGTTGTCCAACTTTAAAAATAGTTGGACCACTGCCCCTAATGAAGGCCCGTGGTCCAATTCATTTAATAATAAGTTGCCTCCCTAAAAGTCTCAACTGTATCATTGTATGTGTACGGTAACTACTGGTTTACGGTCATATTGAACCCCTTTGCAGTAGAAAAATCAAATTAAAGTTTCAATATAACCGTAAACCAGTAGTTACCGCACACATACAATGATACAGTTGAGACTTTTAGGGTGGCAACTTATTATTAAATGAATTGGACCACGGGCCTTCACTAGGGGCAGTGGTCCAACTATTTTTAAAGTTGGACAACTGCCCCTAGTGAAGGCCCGTGGTCCAACTAGTTGGACGAAGCAGTTGGACCACTGCCCCGCACTCATGCTTTCTAACAATACGGGTTCATACTGCGTAACAGCGTAATTTCGAAATGGCGTACATCGCACTCGTATGCTTTCTGAGTAACGATACGTCGGCCTTGCATACTTCGCTCCAGTGAAGTTTCGAACTAGCGTTTATAGAGATCCTGTACTTTAGAACTAGCAAACGTCGGGCGGAGTCAAATATTTTCGCCTCGCTTGAAACATAAAACCTCAACAGTAATTGGTTTGTGTTGCCAGTTTATAATGGTAAAAAAATCCTTGAATTAAATGGGCATGGTGTCTAGAAAAATCGATTGCTATATTCATTCGTGTAAGGAAATATTTTTTGTTTAGCTCCAATTCTATGGAGTTGAAGTTATGATTGCACTAAATGTAAAGAAAAGTTAGAAACGAATATTTACAGCAATGAATACGTTAAAATCGTTTCTTATTCAATTATAATTATGATAATAGACAAACCACAAAGTGTATTTCTATTATATTTCACTTTAAATCTAACATTATTATTCAGAATACTTCTTTAGTAACTTTAAAGCTTAGCACGTTCCCTAGTTGAAATATCAGGTAGTCAAATAACTGTGAACAATTTAATGAACAAAAATATGGGAGTATTTCTCAATGTCTGGCAACTTTAAACACACATTACAGGCGACGCTAATAGTGATAGGGCGACGCCTATAATGAGAAGTGCGACGCCTCTAATGAGTAGGCCGACGCCTATTATAGTGAGGCGGCGCCTTTAATGAGAAAGGCGCCTATGAGTAGGGCAACGCCTACTATAAGTAGGGCGACGCAAATTGTGAGTAGGGCAACGCAAATAATAATAAGGGCGACGCTCTTAACCTCTTAACCGCCGCCGGCCGTGCCCGCCGGCAGCCCTCATTTTGACGATTTTGCATTGTTCAATCAGGCTTCGGTTCGCTATAAAGGCTTCGCAATGCTGATGTCACCGACGATCACATTTAAGTCAAGCGCTTCTTCTGCTCGCGCGAGGCCCCATGTTGCAATATAACTCGGTAAAGTTTTGTTTGTTACTGGAAAGTGAAAGAGTCCAAGAGATATCCCAAAGTTGATCTCGCTGTCAATTTATGGCAATCACATTTGAGACACGTTCATCTTCAGTCCAACCTCACAAGGGCTCAGGCGCAAAATGTCTCTTTCGCAAAATGTCCCCTGGTCGCAAAACGTCTCTTTCGCATAATGTCTCTTTCGTAAAATGTCTCTTTCGCAGAATGTCTCTTTCGCAAAATGTCGCGCTAGGGACTTTATAATAAAATTTCGATTTTCAAAACAAAAAATAATTTATTAAAATTATAGTGCAATTATGATGTTAAAATTTTGGTACTTTTTACTTAAGTATGTATTCCACGGGCACGCTGCAATCGCGGCGGTAAGACCCCTCTTTGAGGAGTGGCTGGAGAGACGTCACGGCGTCCTTACCTACCGCATGACGCAGGTCCTCACCGGACACGGTAGTTTCGGGAGGTACCTGTGTCGGATAGGGAGGGAAGATACGCCTGGGTGTCACCACGGTGAAGATCGCCCGGAAGACACAGTAGAGCATACGGTGCAAGACTGCCCAACTTGGGCAGAGCACCGACGTGTCCTCAGGGAGGTGATAGGCGGAGACCTCTCGCGCCCGGCATTGGTAGAGGTCATGCTGCGGGGCGAGACGGAGTGGGAAATGGTCGCCTCTGTGTAGCAGTAATGCTCGTGAAGGAGGAGGCGGGCCGCGAGAGGGAGAGGACAGCGTCCTAACTCCACCCCACCCGCGGTGGTGGACGCCCACAGCGTCGGACGTCGCAAGACGATCTCCGGCCACCGTAGGCGCGGGCATTCCTTCCTCCGAGCACGTTTGCTCTTGCGAATCTCCACTCTAGCCAGCCGATTAAGGCAGGAAAGAGGTAGGAGGTCTGTTCCTCGTCAGTGTTCACTCTGACCGGCCAATAAAGGCAAGCCAGAGATGAGGAACGAGATACCTCCCGGGAGATCAAGTCCGTGTGGGTCGCAACTGATTATTACTAATAGTAACTCAACATTAACTAAGTATTGCAAATGAAAATTTTTTTTATACCATTTTTAAAATGATTAAAAAATATATATTTAATATTAAAATGTCAACTAAATAAATTTTGGCATTATAATTTACTTGAGTTATTATCAAGTATTGCATAAAAAAAAAACATTTTTATAAATGATTAACGTAACATTATTGATTAGATATAAATATATGACATATCTTATACTTAAGTAAAAAGTACCAAAATTTTAACATCATAATTGCATTATAATTTTAATAAATTATTTTTTGTTTTGAAATTTGAAATTTTATTATTAAGTCCCTAGCGCGACATTTTGCGAAAGAGACATTCTGCGAAAGAGGCATTCTGCGAAAGAGACATTTTACGAAAGAGACATTATGCGAAAGAGACGTTTTGCGACCAGGGGACATTTTGCGAAAGAGACATTTTGCGCCTGAGCCCTCACAAGTTTCCATACTTGTGTCTTTAAATAATTATTTAAACAACAACTATTAAGCACAAAAGAGGTTTCAATAGAACGAAATATAAAAGAACTGATTTTATTGCTTCCAAAATGTTTAAGTAGGTAGAATTATATTCCTCCAATTAAAACTATACTGATTTTAGAAAATAATGTGTACATTTAAACAGTTTAATTTTGTACATCACTTAGCTCCGAGCTTATAAATTATAAGCACTATTTACTTAGTTCAACCTCTCATCAAATTCTGAGACATTTTAATATGCCTCGCTAAAAATGTCCCAAGCTGACAAATTGGCAAAAATAAAATATAAATAACAATTTAAACAACATATGTACAATATGGAATGTCAATATATTTTACTTCATATCTACATTTTGATTTCGAGTTTGAGAGTAAATGACTGAAATTAAAAAGTTACTTAACAATATACAATGTTTGTGTGGAGATTTGTATTATTGGTAGTATCATTTATATCCTCATCAATAAAATAATGAGTATATGCAGAATTTGTTTAAAATTTACTACATTTGCACTGGAGTTATCTATCTACAAACACAAAAAGACATTTCCCAATGTAAAATAAATATATTTCAAATCAAATGTATGACATTTGATCTGTTTTTCATGACAGACTGATAAAAAATCTACTAACATTAAGCAATATTTATCGAAAATCGAATACGTAACAGAAATTCCATTTACTAATAAATACAAACCCACGCAGTTACCCATTGCACGTTGAATTAAAAGCGACATTCTTATATTATGGCATTATATACTTTTTAATTTCTAAGCATCATCAATTTACTGTTGCTTCCAAAACATACAAATAATACAGCGATGCAATGAGTAATGGCGCAAGTCGTGTAACAGATTTCATAGTTTATTTGATTGTTTATTCACCAATTACATAAAACATGTTGATTTTCCAATTTCAATCTACCATTCTATCGTCATTAGTAGACACTATAAAACAATTATGGAAGGAAGGAGACGACTCTAAAACGAAATATAAATATAGACTTACGAATGTAAAGAGAGTTGTTTACCTTTAAGACCTTACATAAAAACTTATAATACAAGTTAATTTTAATTAAAATGCAACCCTCTAGTAAAGGCCCATAATACGTGACCATGAAATCAATAATGACGTTACAACAGTTTAAGTATAACTATTCACAGCACTTAACCACATGTTAGTCAACTGTTTCACGCACTAAACGATCACAAACTCACTTCGGTGTCAAACTATCACCATAATTATCGATTGCATTGACGTAAAATTAATATTTATATACTCATATGTACAATTTATTTGTGTCCTCTTTAAAGCACTTTACAGTGATTCTTCAAATGCGGCCATCAAATCACTTTGCATGTTCATGTCAATCTGACCCGCCATCTGAAATAATTTAAAACATATTTTTTGATATTTCTAGTAATTGAACCTTTGAAATTCTGCAAAGGAGATTAAATATTTTTCTATAGAGAGGCCATCCGCCATTTTGATTAAATAAAATGACTGCCACACATATCTATCTCTAGGTAAGTTACATTAGCATATATACTCGTCAAAACAAAATAGGGGCCACTTATTAATTTCGCGACTGTGAGCAGTAAAGTCACTGGAACGCTGCGGTCCCTTTATCGGTTGAAGAATATTCTCCCATCTCACGTAAAGGCTATGCTTGTTCAATCCCTTATCTTCCCCATAATTGATTATGGTGATGTGTGTTACTATGACCTGAATGCAGATTTACTCAATAAACTTGACCGACTTCTGAATAACTGCATTCGATTCGTTTTCAATCTCCGTAAATATGATCACGTCTCCGAACACCGGTCACTTTTAAAGTGGTTGCCCGTTCGCCAGCGCAGAGCGTTAAGGGCCTTAACTACCTTGTTTTCTCTTCTTCACAAACCCACTTCTCCCTCCTATCTGACTACTCACTTCCAATATTTATGTTCTGCGCATAGCAAAAATCTTCGATCTTGTAACAATCGTCTTCTACGATGTCCCTCTCACCGTTCTGGCTTTCTTAAATTTTCTTTCCCAATCCAGGCAGTTTTCCTTTGGAATGCGCTTCCTCAGAATATCAGGACGGTATCCAATCGGCTCACTTTCAAGTTGAAAGCTCGTGAGCATATCACTAAGAATCTGGCAGATTCATCTCAAAGTTAATTGGTTGTTAGTTTCCACTTTATTTCTCTTTCTGTGTATGTATTTATATTTTTGTATGTATGTATTGTATATATGTAGTAATTTATTATTATATTCATTTTATTATTAAATAATTGTCTATTATGTTGCACCTACTTTGTCTTTGTCTCTGCATCACCCTAAGGTAGACTGGTAGATAATGCCCAAGGCATTAAGTCCGCCTTTGTACATGTTTTTAACTTGTGCATAAAGATTTAATAAATAATAAATAAATAAATAAATTACACTTTAATCAAGTATCCCTCTTATTCTGTGTACATAATAGATGATAAATACCTTGTTATGGTTTCTTTCAAGTGTTAATATTGTTTCTACTGCATAATTGGAAATTCATTACTTTGTTTTAATTAGATATTTGAGATTTCTTCGAATGTACGGTTTTGTGTTTTTTATTTTTCAACCTTCTAACGGAGTTTTCTTCGACTTATACAGCAAGTTGGCTAAAACGATTGTTTAATCTGATAATGCCATTTATTTGGAGACATATGGATGCAAAAATAGCCACTTGGGGTGTTACCTTAATCCAGGGGGGGCATAGCCAGAACAGGTAGGTCTTATGGTGGAATATTCTGAACCAGTGGTTCAGAAAGTTTGAAACTGGTCTCAAAAGACAGGTAATATCACCAGACGCCGTGATCCAGGAAGAAAGTAAGTAAGTAAAGCCTAAGAAGACCAATAAGTTTGATTAACCGCGCAAATAGAGCGAAAATCTACCGCGCGGACCGTACAAACTCCATTGCGTTGAGCTACAGGCACCCCTATAATTGACTAGACTATTCCGAATCGACTCCATGAAGACTAACAATACTCAACAAGATGCTTGGTTCTCCTGCAGTTAACTGGAGCGTATGGTGCAAATCGTGAAACATTTCCAAAGAGAAAAATTATTTAACTGTTTTGAATGGGCTTCATTGCTTTTTATTTAAGACTGCAGGCTTATTTTTTTTTAATAAAGACTGATTCTTTAGAGTGTAGAGAAGATCTAAGCAACAGGTTTCAGATCCTTGCACTCTTGAAACAGACTTCCAATGAGATCTGAATTATGCTCTGGGGCGGTTGTCTCTATCACGCAAAACTGAGGTCGCACTTCGTAATAACGTTGCTGTAACTGCTCAAAATTGCGTATCGAATGTGGTGCAACTCCACATTATCCCATTCGCACGGCAACGAGTACCTGAGTTCATCTTCAAGCAGGATAATGTTCGGGCGGACACGCTGCGACTAACAGTGCATACATTCGCTGACGTTCGAATTAAAATGTTACAGTACTCAGGATTTTTACCTAAGTTTTATTCAGCATTTAAGAGATGAGTTATAGAGGAGTGCAATAGAAAGTAAAATTCCCATCAACACCCAGCTGGATCTCATAAATTGTCTGAAAACTTGCTGGTAGAGAATCCCAAAGAAAATGTTTGGTATTTAATCCTGAACATTCCACCTCCATTAAAATGAGTAGCACAGAGAGAACAGAGTTAAAAGAGAAGCTTTAAAGAACACTTTGGAACATTAAATACGTTATTTTTTCGAGTTTTTTGATGTTTTGTGTAAGTTGATACATTCCTGCAATTCCCCACTTTTCATTCAATTTCGTTTATTTTAAGGATTGATTGGAATACAAACTTAATTTTTGTGTATTTCCAAGTAAAATCGTTAATATTAATCATATTCAGTCACTATAATCAGTAATATTTAAATATTATTTAATAAATCGACAAAAATCAGTTGGCCCTTATTTTCTTTTGAGTAGTATATATCTATAATCTCTAATAAAAATACCACTTCCATACTCATTATTTTTGATCCTAGTAGTATTTGTTTTTGATTGAATTATCAGTAACTTAGTTGAAATTCTTTATTCATACAAAATGTATAGCTTCAGGTGGCTGATCTATAAGAGCCCGCAGTATTAGTTGCCGCGTTAGCTTGCTGTAATTATGATGATAGTCCAATACTCACGGCCTCGCGGCGGCGACGCTCCTGCTCGCGTTGGCGCAGGCGCTCGCGTTCGGACGCGGCCGGCTTGTCGGGTGCGGCGGCAGCGGCAGCGGCGGCCGCAGCGGGTGGGGAGGCGCGCGCCACGGGCGACACACGAGGCGACGCTACCTCCGCGCTTTCCACCTTACGCACGCCCGCTCCCACTCTGTGAATCCACACCGCATTACATCTATAAGCATTTCAGGGAGCTAGCGGCACCAGCAACGTATGGATGTCCATAGATTTTACATGAGGGGTTCTCAAACTGTGCGTCGCAGACAGTACAGAAGGGCGCTGTGAGATGCGAGGGTCGACCTATCTCCGGATTGATATTGCGTGGAACCTAGATTCTCCAGTATAAAATATCCACCAGAAAGAAGAGGATAGTCTCATTGATCTCTTTTGCAGCAACAAAACCAGATACACGTGTTCTGATTTCGTGGAGTTCGGGACCAGGTATTTTTTTTTATTATTCACCTGGTATCAACTAGCCAAAGCGTCGTGAAAAGATTCTAAACCTCTATGTGCGCCGCGAGCTGAAATAGTTTGGGAGCCCCTGCTTTACAAAATAAATTGACAGCACAGTTGGCGCAGTGGTTGAGCGATCGACGGCTGCGCAGTGTGTCGCGGCTTCGATCCCCGCACGGAACAAACTAATATTTTTATGACCTACAAGTAGTCGTTCCGGGTCTGGGTGTTTGAGTATGTGAGTGTCTATGTTAGTTAACGTATGCGTCGCGAATTTCAAAGATTTTCTACGGAAAGAAAAACTCAAACCGCGAGGAGAATTTGAACCTCCGGAAAACTGAAGAAAGAATTCGGAGATGTCAAATTCATATCCTGCTCGCGTTAGATTTTTTTCTTCCATAGAAAGTCCATAGACAAAGTACGCCAATCGACAAATCAAATCGCGCCGGATCAGTGACATGAACTACTTCTGTCTGCAGGTGCAGCATGCACCCGAATCCCCTAATAGCCATCACCGATTAGGATGCCTTCAGAGCGAAGCAAAAATTTGGTCTGCCTGCTTAATTTAAGCCACTCTCCACCAATTGCTACATTATGAGACTGGAATTGTCTCTGTTTACCTGTATACCCAATAGTACCCAAGATACCTTTTAAAGTTAAATTTTTTTTATTGCTTTCTTTTATTCTGTAGTTGAATCCATTTTGGAAAGAATTGGGTCTGCAGACACAATTCATGTGTTTTTCGATTTTCGACAAAGTTTCGCTTCGCAGTTGGGGTCACAAACTTGGGGTTCTATTATTGGGCTAATTTATACATGAGAAACAGGGGCCTTAGTCAAACAGCAGACGACAATCGTTATCGTTCATCAGTCACCAATACATTTTCAACTTTATATCCCAGGGCGTAAAGTTGAAAATCTATTGAAGTTCACAGATCGTTTTCGTTTGTTTCGTTCGTTATCGATCAACAGTTTTTAATAGATTTTCAACTTTACGCGCTGGGGTATAAAGTTGAAAATGTATTGGTGACTGATGAACGATAACGATTGTCGTCTACTATCGTCTGCTGTTTGACTAAGGCCCCTGGCAATTAATCTCGTGAGGCTCGAAAGAGAGGTTAAAAAAAACAATAAATATCACAAAGAATGGGGCGTGCATGCGGATGGCGAGTAATGGGCGACTCAATGTCAGATGAGGAACTATGCCCTGGTTGACGGCGCGTTGTGTTCCGCGGGGATGGGGATAGCCTTAAATCTCACCAAAGGGGAGGGAAGGGGCTTAAAAATGTCGAAAACATTGATTAATAGACAGCCCCATAACGAGTGTGCAAGAAATCAGATATAAAATACCCGATTAACGCAACTCTGATGTGTAAATTTACGGACTAACTCTATAATTTGATAGGTAAATCACAAGGATTGAAGCTGGGTACATTTTGGATATTTTGTTACAAGTAACAGTGAATTACCTCAATTTTTCTTCGTCTGGTTGCCGCCTTTCAGTTTCTTGCCGCTGTCTTTCTCTTTCAGCCTGTTCTTTTTTTCGTAACTCCTGCTGTTCTATGAGAGCTCTTTGGCGGTCAATTTTCTCTTTAGCTTGCTTTTTAAAAGCCTGGAAAAAATTACAACAATACACATTACAGAGCTTATACCTTTTGTCAACATTTACTAGTAGTTAAAGAAAAAAACTTACTTGAAAACTATCCATAACCGGTTTTTGTTTTATTTGATGATTGGTTCCTATGTTTGGTATACTTTGTGGACTTCCTGCCTGCGCAAGGGACGACCAAGAACTCGCATTTTTTAAATTTTGATCTTGTTTCAGTTTGAAAGCTTGTGCAAAGTTAGTATTTTTAGAGTCCTCCATCTTTTTTTCCATTTCATATTTAGCACGTTCAGACATATTATTAGAAACCATATTTGGTACTCCCATAAGGTCTTCTATTGGCTTTGGTGTGAGTAGAGGTTTAACATCTTCTTTTTTCGCAGCAGGTGTAACTAAACATGGTGTATTAGGTATGTTGTGATGAGTCTGGGAAATTACGCTGTGTGGTGCTGAAGGTATGGGGTCAAATATAGACGTCACTGATGGCACACCTGTCATGCTAGGAATTAAAGGATTCATATCGGGTCGTAACATCTCGCGTTCATGTGGCATTTTATCTACAAACCCATTGTGAGATGGAAGATACATTTCGGTTTTAATCTGGTCAGGCACTCGTGTAACCTCTGTCAGACCCCCTAGTTGTGCCATCAAGTTCTGATGGGCAGCATCTGGCATCATTTGAGGTTTTAGGTAGTGAAAACTCTTCCTCGAGGCGCATCGACGACTCCGACACACCAACACTAACATCCATAGGCACATCGGCCTTGAGACTTCGCTCGAGACTAGCCAAAGACCGTTCTATGGGATCGATGTATTGAGACGGATCAACCTTATCCAGACCGTTACGAGGTTCAATTTTAGGAATAGGCTTCTGGTCCTCCGTGTCACGAACGACGGGTGCGATGGAAGAATCAGGAATAATATTGGCAGGTATCGCCGGCTGCGGCGCGGGCGCGGCCAGCACCTGCGCCGGCGCGGCGGGCTCCTTGAGGTCCGGCGGCAGCGCCGGCGCCGGCTCCGGCGCGGCCGGCACGTCCGGCGGCGCGGCCGGCGCCAGCTCCGGCGCGGCGGGCGCGGCCGCGGGCGCTGCTACGGTAGTAGCTACTGTCACCGGAGGTACGGGCTTCTGTTACAAACGATTAACGTTTTATACCACAAACAATTCATTTTTTTTTGTTTTACACTAATTTAATAATAAAAAGTAATACTTACGATTTGCGGTGGGTGCTGATGCTGCTTCTTGGGTTTCTTTTTTGGCGTCCTACTAGGCCCTGTACCTGAAATTAAATAAAGATGCAGAAAATGGATTGGGAGATACGAAATTGTCCTACTACAGTGCACTAATGTATACTTAACTTGAGATACAGCATCACGATCCGGTAACCACTAAATCTTCAAAACGAAAATAATGAGGAGAAGCCATAGTGTTGTACACATAGTTAATGTTCACTGATAATATGTAAACACTATTTATAATCAAATCACTAATTTTATTAACATGAAACTTAGATTACTATTGTGTTGTTCAGATCTCAGGGCAGCCAAATGAAATTCAATGTAAATTACTTAAGAGATTTACTTAAATTGTTATATATTGAAATATATACAAAGTTTATTTCCACTCACTCTTATATCTATAATTTTTTAAGTCATGAGTTGATTAAATCAATCTTACATAAAATTTTACACACATGGTGTTTCTGTTTACATGTCAACTCTCTACATTAACATTATAACGAAATGTTGCCTTCAAAAAACTAATTGCACCAAGCGTACATACTATTTGCTTAAAATGAAAATGGAATATTTGCTACATTTCAGAACCCGCTAGATTTGTCAAAACATTCTGATTTGGAACTAGATGTTGTGTGTAGTTTTATTTAAAAATTCTAACATTTAAGTGTTTTTTATATAATATTGATGACTATTAAAAAAAACTAATGAGTTTTATCGTATCGTATCTAACGGGCCCCAAATATAGGCAAATATTGATTACCAAGTCTCATTAGATAATCTCGATATTAATAAAAAAAAAATCATAATGTATACAGTAAAGTTTTTGATCTTTTTCCTTCTTGTCTCTTTGCGGACAACATAAGGGGCTCCTAGATAAAATATTATGTTTACTACATACTAACTTATACTATAGATTTTATGAAGCAACCTGCAAATTGTACTTGATAAAAATATATACTATGTAAGTTATGGACTATTGTTTATAGTGATTTCATTGGGAAGTTATTCCACTTATACTCTTGTATTATCCAACAAAATTTTAAATACTAATTGTTCTAGTCTGATTCAATTGAGCTACTCAATGTGAATATGAATATATTATCTAAAATAAAACATAGGTACATAAGCATAGTGTAAAAACTTTCTAAATAAGAGGACAATATATAACATAAGTAAACAAGCAAAATGATCAACATTTTACCTAGCAAGTCAACCATAAAACGTGATGTTTTGACAAATCATAATTTATTTACATTTCAAAATCGGTTTAACAGGCCTGCTACCAGTGTAATGTTATCAGTACAAATTTTATTTTAGGCCTCTTTCAACCTAATAAATTACAATATTTGAAAAATACCAGGTTTCTTAATTTTTGTTTTTATTTCAATTATACAAACTAATTGAATGAAAAAAATGTTTTATTCCTGAATATGGAACTAAACATATTTGAATTAAACCTTGATTAGTGACCTAAACCTTTGTCATAAAAAATAACTAAAATTACAAACATAATGTAATCCAATGTTCAAGACACTGGGTTACAAGTGTATTGCGTTACAGAAAATAACTATATACAAAGGACGAATAGAAACAGTTTTTGTTCAGTTTTTTGGATTAAATATCCACATTTCTTCACATTACTTTTTCTTTACATGACTCACAACTTTGTTTTGTTTCCAATATTTAGTTCCTTTTTTTTTAGTTCCTTTTTTTAATATAACAGGTAACCAAAACTGAAATTGCAACCATTTACATTTTTACTCATTCTGTTTCATACACTAAAACTGGCTCATGAGACATAAAATCCAAAATGATGTGTCATAAAAAAATAATAATATATCCAAATGAGTGCCAAATAGTCAGATACTTATTTTTCAGTTTACGGTAAAAAAAAATCGGAATGAGAAACGAAAAAACAATAATGATATATGTTTGTCAAATATAATTACATAATTATGCTGATATTGTTAAGAAAAAAATCCTTGTGCCCATTATATTTTTCTTACTACATATTATAAAAGTATCCTCGACAATCAATAACAAAGTTTGCAAACAATTTGTGAAGGAAGGAGGCCAGCTTTAGGTATTTTTATGTTTATATAGACAATTTTGATTCACACGTCACATAAAATTTTTGAGAGCAAGCATCAAAGTGTATCATCAAGCATTAAACCAATAAAACATACCTTTTCAATCAAATAATTTTTTAACTACAACATGTCACAAAATACATCCTCCATTGTAACAAAATGAGAACTGATTTCATCTTGGGGCTAATTTTGCTTGCTAAGTTGGTATCCGTCCTTACACAATTGTTTGCAATAGTCCCTATGGCTGCGCTCGACTCGCCAGCTGCTCTCGGAGATCCTCTTCGCTTCGCAACACTGGACGTACCGACACTACTATCTATCCTTGTTCTTATTATAATTTTCAAGCCTCAATCAATATTAAGTGGGTTTAAATTTCACACTCAAAAGCAATTAGTAACCGTGAGATCTGAAGAACTTTCCAATAATAATAATCCATAACAAGAGATCGAAACTTCAAGGATGCAAATGAAATAACATCGCGTTTGAGGACATGATATAGTTAAAAAATATTAATGTGAAAAGGTATTTCCTATTGGTTCATGAAAGCAAACCAAGTAACATGTTAATCTTACCGGCACCAATATCATAGTATCAGTGAACACCAAAGCTGGCTTCTCCTCCTCACTAACAACTGTTTTGTGCCTTTACCAACATTTCTTATATTTCGCAGCAGACTATAGACTCGAATTATAAATTATTTGAATCAAACTTCAGGTGGTATCCCTCTCCAATATCACAGTAACGAAAATAATATTTACTCAAAACTACTACCACAGTAATCACAATCATACTTTCAACACAAACTAGTTACACCATACCGGGGATAGCATTTTATTTTGCTTCTATTTATGGTGCCAAATGAACCTTTTCTGTTGTATAGTTGTAGTTGCCTTTTAGCACCTGATATCCCCATTCAAAAATTCAATTAGCTAACACAATCACACTATGGCTAAAAAATTCCCGCTTCATGCATTTTGGCTAATTTAATTAAACAAATCAAAACAAATTATTCACATCATCCACTCATTATGTTACCTATGAGCGTGTTTAAATGACGCGAAAACATTCTCTCGACTGCGTGCCCTTGAGTAAATATATAAAGACTGCAGATTAGAGGAATTTGAATGTTGTTACCTTTAGTTCACAATCACCATAAATAATTACTCAAGGGTGCAGCAGACCAGAAATCATCTCCGTACCAGACATAACCTAATTCAATACTTGGTGGAGGCAAACTCCACCCTCATTTATAAAAAAAAATGAGGAAAAATAAAAAAAAACTGCTAATAAAATAAAAATATGTTAAATCCTCAACAATGAGATTTTAATAAATAAATACTATGATATAAATATTTTGTGGGTCTCCATTGGCCCAAAATGTTATGTAGAAAATTATTTTTTAAGGTGCAATCCTTGCTTACAACACATCTTTCTCTCAGCTGAATGATGTCAACTCACTCAAGCAACTTTTCCTTGGTCATTCCAATCATTCATTCTGTCACTAACATCAATTTCAGACTAGAAACACATTTAATAATTAAAATTGCATTTCATATTTTAAATTAAAAAAGGTTATAATCGGTCATATCTTTAAAAAATACTGGCAAAGGTAAAAACTTATATATCCGTCTTTGAAATCTTTATGAAAAATTGCTAGTAACCTAAATCTATTTATATATCTCAAGCATTTGAACATATTCATACAAAGAGAAATATCCATCTTAATTTAAATGCAAGTATCATTAAAATCTATTACTAATAACTGTAATTTACATCATATGGTACAAATAGGGTACCACTCAGTGCTATACTTTGTGTCTGTCTGTGAACGAAATGATAGTATTGATTACGTAAGTCGTCGGCAATGTGGGCTAACCTGCTTCACTATCACTGCTGTCGGACGAACTGGTGTCCGTGCTCGACGACGAGTTGGACGAGTCGGACGAGCTCGACGACGATGACATACCGCCGCCCAGCGCCTCCTTGCAACCCTCTGCCGACAATTAAATATGGTAACACTCACTTGATATCCGATACAACATTGGTATCAAATTATTATCTTATAAATCCCTGTATTTTAATATTTTTTTCATTAAATTACAACGGAATCCATTTAAAAAATAACTAATTTACATTACACATTTTAAAGAGGACAGAGATAATTACTGACCTTTTTTCTGTTGCTGCTTCTTATTTGTTCCTAGTTGCCCAGACACATCTTGCAGCCTTTTTTCTAATTCTTGTTTCTTTTCTGCTATTTGTTCATCCTTTGATTTACCAGACACTTTTCGATCTGAAAGTGTAGTTAATTAACAATATATTTCTGATTTATTTTGAATAGACAATTAATAGATAATTTTGATGCCACCAACATTATTCGCCAAAAGGTAAGGAAGGAAGGGAAGTTGGAAACAGTAGAGTTCAGTAGACCATCAAATGATTACACATAATTAAACTACTTATTGTCATAATGTGAAAACTAGCCTACAGGTTTATCAATCGAATTTTACTCACTCAGTTCCTGGTTATTACACAAATTCCGAGGTAAATATATAACAGTGAAATATTAGTAAGGTAATGGATAACAGGAGAAAGGAAAGGTAAATAATGTTGGTTCAACTCACAACGAGGCTTACGTGTCTTTTTCCGAAGACATGATGCAACATAGTTTTCCAGTTCCCGAAGAGTCGACGGCTTCAGAGTTTCAAAATCTATTTCTATTTCGTCCGGATTAGAGTCTCGTAAAGAGGGTTCTCTACTTTGTATGATGTGAACTACTTTACCCAGTTTATCACCTGTTGAATAAAATAATTTAATCTTAATATTGTTCAAAAACTTTTGTTCACTGCTAATAGTGAAACGAGAGCCGTCGTAAAGTAGGCAGAACATGGAAATACTATAAAAAAAAAGAGATTTAATTACGTACCAGGTAGTTTATTAATATCGAGCGAGAGCTGTCGCTTCTCATCGTACGACATGGGCTTTGCCTGGTCCTCGTCGTCCGTGTCTGGGTGCGGCGGCACGTGCGGCGGCGGCGCGGCCGTGGGCGTGGAGCTCTTCTTCTTGGGCGCGGCGGCGCGCGCGCCCGCCTTGCCGCCCGCGCCGCCGCCGCCGCCGCGCTTGCTGCCAGTCTTCCCTCGAACAGTGCTGGGCGCTACGATCAAACAACACCTTTGACATTTTGCGCCACTATTGATGAAGTACTATGAATGAAACATACTATGGCAATCGGTTTGAGTTTTCCAACAGCTAAAGATCTTTGGATTCTATTATAGTAAAAAAAAAAACAGTACATTCTGGATTCTATAAAAGCATCTGAGCCTGAGAACATACAGATTCAAATAGTAATTTCTCCAGTACAGCACTTTCAGAAAGACTTGTATTAGAAATTAGTGTTATTTAATTCTATAAAAATCTGTGAAATAGATTTTTATAGAATTGTAAATAACAAAAGCCAAAACAATTTTTTTTGGATTTTTAGCCTGTCTGTATGTTTGTATCATCTATCTATTTGTATCATCACGCAAAAACGACTATATTTTAATTGAATGCAGTTTTCACCACTGTATTGCTAGAGGTCTAAATTAAATTAAAACATAGTTTCCATGTTTTTAGATTCTGGCTTATCAATCCCAGGCGTACGAATTCGCGGACAGAAGCTATTAGATACTTACCTAAATTTTCACCAATATTATTCGCCTTCGCTGTGTATGCGGCTGCTGCATTGGTTTTAGGTACAGCATTGTTAGGTACTTGTTTTTTCGTCTTATCCTTCATTTTTTTCTTGGCTTTCTTTTTGTTATTAGATTCTTCTACTAATTTTCTCATTTTTTCTTGCAGCGCAAGTAATTCTTTTTCTAGAAGCTTAACTTTGTTATTTCTTTCTTCTTCTGAATCATCAGACTCTGAGTCGGATTCCGAGCCCGATTCCGAACTTGACGCTGAACTTCCCTTATCCATGTGTGGCACGCCTACATGGATGGGTTCATCAGGAATCTTGGCGTATCTGTAAGACACAAAGGCAGCATTATCTATTATAGTTCTTCATTATAACCAAAATAATTTTAACTTATAACAGAATATTATTTTTACCTCATTTCAAAGACATCTTGTAGTTTCCGAGCCATTGCGACGACATCATGGTCCGGCGGATTATACTTATAGCAATTTGTGAATATTAGACGTACGTCGGCGGCAAATTCGGCAGCAGTTTTATATGCTCTATTGTCCATCTTTTGTTTCACGGTGCCAAGGTCCATGGGTTTCTTAATAATATCAAAATAATCATGAAGTCCAAGCAATTCAGCATCTACAGGTTTATAAAACGGCCAGGCATAACCCTGTCGAAAAAAATAAGTGTAGCAGAAGATTCAAAGGAATCAGAAAAAGTCATTAATACAAGTGTGATTTGCAAAGTAACTTACTGAATGTTTTTTGGAGAACAGTTCCTTTAAAATTTCATTACAGCTTTTGAGAGCATCAGAAAGTTTCTCTTTGCCCTTTGCAAGCTGAGGAGTCATGGCGGAGTGGTGCGACGCGCCCGCCCCACTTGGAGATAATCCACCCATTTTGAAGCTATCATCTCCTGTTCTACTCGCCTGTTGAAAGTAGTTATTTATAAATACCAAAATATTACGATGTTTCGAAGGTTACATCTAAAATAATAAATAATATTTTTTGCAATAATAAAATCTTCCAACACACCTTTTTCTGGCGTCCACTTTCTCTTCTTGTAGAAATTTTAGCAGGTTTGGGACCACTCTGTTGATCAATGGTAGGTGTGGTATATCCTCCTTCGAAAGAACTCCCCATTGGTGTTGTAGTATCGGCTTTTCTTTTCACACCCTTTTTAACCTGTTAAATAAAATTAAATTGCTATAACAAGTGTTTCACTAGCTATAGCATAGCATCTTTCATTGGGCGTTTGTGTATGTGAGTTTATATGTTTGTAAACACACCCACGACACAGGAAATTTTTCTAGTGTGGGGCAACGTTTGTTTTTTAAAAAAAGAAAAAAACTTAATGTAATATTAACCTTCGCCGGCTGTGTTTGAGATAATGCTACCGCCGGTATCGTAGAGACAGGCGGGGCCGCCGGCTGGGCCACATGGAAATTCGAAGGCTGCGTCGCCACCTGAGGAGTTGACATTTAAATTGTTAGTTAATTCTATTTGTAACGCTCGTATCATCTCAACGATCGATAGTGACCTGTTGCGGCAGGCCGGCGTGCGTGGCGGGCGGCGTGGCGGGCGGCGCGCACAGCGCGGGCGTGGTGGTGGTGTTGGTGGAGCCCACGAGCGCGGGCGGCGGCGCGGGCGCGGGCTTGGCGGCGCGCGCGGGCGCGGGCGCAGGCGCGGCTGTCGGCGTGGAGGGCAGCGCCGCCGCTGTCGGCGTCGATGTATTGCGCTTCTTCACTCCACCCTTTCCTCCCTTAGAGGGCGCCTCTATCTCCTTTTCCTCTTTGTCCATCTGTGCTATCTGTGAACGGCGGGATTTCGTTCGAATTTAGATATCTCCAAGTTCTAAATTGGCAATTCTTTTCCCATGAGAAAATGTAAAATTCATCCAATTCTGAATTCTGATGAAGCTCATGCAATACACAACACTTTGTATAAGACAGTCATATTCAAACAAACCTAAAATAGTAAAATTAAACAAAATTGTTAATCTTCAATAACTTACCCGATTCAAGAATAATTTCTCCAAGGTTTGTGCCATGACCACCACATCTTCGCCTGGCTTATTGTAGACGTAACAGTTAGTGAACATGGTGTTAAAATCTTGAATACATTCCTGAGCTGAATAGTAATAGTTGGATTCAAGGCGCTTCTTTATTGTTCCTAAATCCATCGGTTTTTTAATTATTTTATGGTAGTCCTAAAATATGAATAGTGTGATTAATTACTTGTAAAAATCGTTACTCATGTAATTTTCTTTTTTTTTTATTGTATTAGTATTGGCGCATTTTCATTAGTCAATAGCCCGCATGCGGGGTGTTGAAAACCTCTATGTTTGTCTGCTGTCCGCATGCTGTATATCAACCGATGAATTTCACGATCGGTATAAAGCAAGCGGGGAATAGCCGCAGACAGCGTAACGAACACGTATCGACTTGTGACTTTCATTGGTTGTTATTTCGCATGCAAGGACTCCCGTATGCTGTATACCGAACGAGTTAACCACCAATGAAACTGCGCCATTTTACAAATAAATAATGTACAATTACTTACTGGCAGGTTTAATTTTTTTGCATCTACAGGTTGGTGAAAAGGCCAAGCAAATTGATGCTTCCATACTGCCTTCATTACATTCTTTTGAAGAAACTGTAGCTGATTTGTCATCCGGCCCTGCCTCCGCGCCGGTTCGTCAGGGGGCGCGCCATTGACCGGCTCCGCCGTAGGCTATAATACGTACATTTGGTTTATAGTAAGAATAGTGAATAAAATTGGTGAAATTATCATAGATTGTCAATTTATAATATTAACTGTGTCCACGATCAATTCACGCATTTTATCGCAATTCATATTTTTATGATTCTGTTAAAAAATCCGACAAAGGAGATGAGGACTACAGATATATGACATAAAACTACGAATCAATATTCGAAATAATTCATCCCAACTACAGAACCAGCTACACTGTATGTGGCCCAACACTCACTGAGCAGGATTTTTTAAGAAATTATTGTTTAAAATATTAATTCTATTATTGGTATTGATGATTTGTCTGTAGATAGTCACGAAACAAAGTAAATTTTACACAAAATACATTTAATGAACCTTACCGTGCTGGTGGTGGCGAGAGGATCGACTGCCTGCTGCATTGTGCTGGAGTCAGCAATCTACCTGCCAAAGTGACACCACAACTGTAGTAGATATTAAAACCTAATGTGAAAAAACTAGGAGTATTCAATAAAGAACTCTCACCTCAATTGTAACAAGAGGCTCATCCAATTTCTGACTAAGAGGCATCAGCTATATCCTCTTATAACACTAAACCATTCTATCATAATAAAATATTTTGGTGCCTTTGCACCTAGAAGCAGGTCATCTCATTCATAGACAAATAAAAATCCTACCTGAAAGAAATATAGTGAAAGTTATAAAACTCCCTTCTATCATAATATTTCTTTGAGTGAAGAATTACTATAAATGTATAACAGTGCATTCCTTTTTTTAAGTAGCTTATTTGTTTAACATTACTTTAACTCTTATTTACCATGGATTAAACAAAATAAATGCCTTACCTTGCATCGGAATGCAGGGTAGGTAAATATATGAATATTGAAGCACCAAAGCTTATTGACAGCAATGTCTTCAGATCTGTAACAAAGGAAACAGAATATTATGAATAAAAATTGCAACACAGGTAAGACATTACAGATTCTACAAATACAATGATAAAACTTTTTTTTAATGTTGTAAAGTCTAATAACGAGACTAGGCAGCACAAGCGCCAGAGGCAATGTCACCTCAGTTGATGTTTGTACAATGTACAGCTTTAAATTTAGATTTTTTCTATAGACAGTCATCACGAAATGATTTGGTCCACTCAGGTCTGCACATAGCATTACTAATTAACTGTATTTATTTTATTAGTACTATCCCATCAAAAAATCAAGTACAAAAGTAAAAAAAAAACATTATTTATACAGGGTCTTTCTTTTAAATTGGCCAAAAGGGAGATATCCCCATCCATAAGGGATACTGAAAAACTTTCTTAGGAACCTCGTAACACTTTTTTGATGTTGACTATAGGAATTTTATTTTTTAGGTCAAGTGTGAGTTGTCCACAAAAATGAGTGAAACAGGCCATTTTTTTACATTGATGAATGCAGTTGATACTTTTTAGACAAGTTTTATGTTTTACTTTTTGGTAGTAAAATGGTAATGTTTATTTTCATTGTAAAGATTAAAGTCTGACATTCAAGTTTCATTTTCAAAATCATATCATTAAGAAACAATGTAATAATAGAGAACTATGAGGTGGTGGACAGTTTGGCATAGTATTTAACTGTCATTATTATTCAATCCCACTAAAAAAAGCTGTTCATTTTTTAAATATATCTACTGATGTTTAGAGCTGCTGTTTGTCTCTTTATTTTAACCCCAATTCATAATGTTATAAACTATTTAACATCATGCTAAGACTGATCGCCGGATAGTAGGTGATATGAGACACAGATAGTATTTGTAAATTATATCTCTCCGTCATCATTATCCCAAGTAACATAAGAGTAACACTTGGCCTAGGTTATTATTGAGTCACGCAGTGAAAAAATATGTATTTTGCAGAACAAAAAAAATTAAAAAGCTATCTAGAATATAGTACTTCCAGGGATTCAGTAAATTCAAATAAATAAGCCAAACATGTATGCCTGAACCAAATGCATATTCCTAAAAGAAAAGGCAGGACATTCCATATTCTATTTCCAACTAATAATATTACATGGTTATCTTTTTACACTTTAAGATTATAAGTGAACTTTTAAGCTTTTAAGAATACATAAAAGTTTGTATTGAGTAAAGTTTAGAAAAAAAATCATTTTTTTCCATTTTTTGAAAAAAAAAACCTTGAATGTGTTATTTTTTAATCAGCATTCCCTAGGATTGGACTAGCTAGACAAAATTTTTGTTGAAACTCAACGCTTGTCTAAATAAACAAAAATGTAATTAGCACCAACCACTTATTCACTCTCACCATAGAAAGGAACACCATTGAGGTACCCAAGGTTAGTTCAGAAACCAATGCAACTAAACCTTTATTTAGCATGCTCAAATAAACAATAAAATTGAATTATAAAGGGGGGTCTTCTGCTCAAAATCGAATGTTATGTATGAGTGTTTACTATTGTCACATAGACATAACCTACTTTTATATTTAATAGCTTTTAGCAAAATGATGCTATGCATTATACATATATGAATGACTTCCTAATGCAGCTTTTATAATAAGAATTTGTACACCACTTCACTAATCAAGTTTTATTTTGTGGTTGATTATATAGAAAATTTAAACTGGCAAAATGAGTCATCAGCAACATACATAGCAGTGTGACGCTTCAGAGCGTGTAAACCTTCTAGAACATTCTTTAGGGCTCAGCTTTACACTCAAAAGATTAGCAGGTATCAGGTCCAGAGGCAGAAACCTCAATAAAAAATAACAGATTCGGCACGAAAATATATTTGAAAAATATAGTTTAACGAGACAGATTAAATCGTACAGCTTTGTTTCTTAACATCTATTTCATAAGAATTATGATCAAGTACAATAAAACAACTATCTACAAAACAATGTTTGATTCTAATACAAATCGATTGTGACCAATACTTTTGTCAAAATAAAGGGTTATTCTATCTAAGATATCGCTACAATTACCTCAATTTCAATGACTGGAAATAGGAGAAAATTGGTTGAAAGAGGCCATGAACAAAAAATTAAAATATTGCTCAATACAAGCAACATGCACACTCTACTTGAACGAATTATGCAGCCCTATAAAAACAGCAACAAAATAGTACGAAAAATACATCAAAATAATACCAGTAAAGCTAAAAATTATGAAAAAAGACTTACGAAGAGATATTAACGCCAATATGGCGGATGAACTAAAAATACGATGTTAGAGTAACTTCTTCAAACGTAAATGTATCGATTTGCTCCAGTCTAACAGTCACTCCACACAATAAACTAAATCATAGTTCTTTAATATTTGTATAAATTCATCGTCTTATAATAACTAAATTCACTGAAATCTATAAACATTAAAGAGTAGCACAACACGACCTCCGAAGACACAACGAACTTCAGACATGGCGGCCAAACAAGACCCAAGAATGACGAGCGTCTCTAGGCATAGTTAAAATTTTCATTTGGCACTGGAAAGAAAAATTCTATAAAATCAGCATAAGAAAATGTGGAAAACGTCTGTATTTTAATTTTTCATCTGAATATTTTTCAGGATTCCATATAAATCATAGGATTGATTACGATAGCTCAGAGGAGCTTGAGATTCTTTGGATTTTGTACGGATGTATAGAGTATAGAAAATATAGATTTTTGTTTCTGATTTCATGCATTCAATGTTGCTATATTATAAATTGAAAATTTCTGCAGGTGTATGATCCAATAATATTAATTTCTGTCTGAGTGAAATAGAGAATAAAAATAAAATAAATCAGATTTTTTAAAATCATCATCCATAGCAAAACGGAGCACAAACTTGATAGTACACACGGCTACACAACAACTGTAAAAACCAGTTTGTCTTGTTCTCGCTTTGTATTTGTACGATATTGACATACAATAAACGATCAGCTAATATAATACTGGTTTGGTTTAGCATGATGTGTGGCCGGGTGTACAATATTGGCACAAGTCAGCAGAATCCGAGATCTTGGCGGGAATTGATGACCCACATCAACAAGTCTATCACAAAAGCAGCTCATAAGCAGTGCTGCCAGTATGATTTCCCAAAAAGGTACGGTTGGCTTTCTGAAAAGGTACGGTTTTTAACTTCAAGGTACGGTTTGGTCGGGATACTTCTACAAGAACTAGATCAGTTTTTTTTCTTCTTGGAGTTGGCTGGCTGTGACCATAGGTTGGAAAAAAGCGTTATGAAATCGAATATTCAAAGGGTAATATGGTGAAGTAGAACATTATTACAGAGTGCCAATATTGAACAAATTCATTAGTAAATCAATTATAGAATGAACTCGAAGAAAAAAAACTGATCTTGTTCTTCCAGAAGAATTCCCACCCAGGGGAGCGGGGGTGCCGACGCACCGGGACTTAGGGGGGCGCCAAAATGATCCAAAACTTGAAACAAAAGACGGTCGATCTAACGCGCGAGTCGCGCCGCAACCGCGCCTCTAGGCTGTGTATACGGTCGCCACCGCGCGACTAGGCTGTGTATACGGTCACTACCGCGCCTCTAGGCGGTGTATCCGGTCACTAACGCCAGTGCCGGTTTTAGCAGTACCAGCGCCCTTGGGCGAGATTTTCTACGGCGCCCCCAAGTGCAATACAAACCCCATTTTTTTTAGCATGGTAACATCATCAAATGAGTCCTCCCACCTCGAGCAGGACGGGAGGGACTGTCAGACTTGTACTGACTAAAATCCACGGTGTCCTTCAAAAGCCCTTTATTTTCCAGGGTCACGGTAATGAGATAAGTGACCCCGGCAGGCTCTGGCCCTCTAGAGGGGCGGCCCGTCGTCGTGCTGTGCTCTTTGAGGCGCGCGTGGAACACAACGCGCTGTTGACCCGGGCGTTGTCCGTGGTCGGACAGCGTGTTGCCCTTTACTCGCTGCCCGCAAATCCACGCCTACGGTGGCCGTGGACACCGTGGATTTTAGCCAGTCAAGTGTGACAGTCCCTCCCCGCCCTGCTCGGTGGGCGGGAGACCATTTGATGATTTTACCAAGTAAAAAAAATCGGACTAGAGTCTACAGTTCAATTTTAAAATATGAGATCTCCACAGGTTTTTTCGAAGGTCAGGTTTTTCCCGTATCTTTCATATTGTACAAGAACCATATTCTCATAAAATACCTCGTTGAGCGTGCATCTTTCATGGACTGACAATATAGAAGTGTTTCAAAATACAGTTTGAAAGAAAAATTCAATCTCTCAATTTTTTTTTTCCGGAGAACTAGACGCCTGCGGCGCCCGCTACTACGGGTCGCTACCGCGCCGCCACCACGTCTCTAGGCTGTGTATACGTCGCTAACTAACGACTAGCGCCGCCACCGCGCCTCTAGGCGTTGTATCCGGTCGCTAACGCGCCGCCCCCGCGCCTCTAGGCTGTGTAATAACGGTCCGCTTAAGCGCCGCCACCCACGTTTCAAGGCCTGTGTATACGGTCGCTTACCGCGCCGCACCGCGTCTCAAGGCTGTGTTTACGGGTCGCTAACGCGCTGCCACCCGCGCCTCTAGGCTGTTTCTTCCGGTCGCTTACCGCGCCGCACCGCGCCTAGGCGGTGTATCCGGTCGCTAAGCGCCGCCACAACGTCTAAGGCTGTGTATACGGTCGCTACCGCGCCCGCCACCGCGCTCAAGCTGTGTATACGGTCGCTAACGCGCCTTCACCCCGGTCTAAGTGGTGTATCCGCCGTCGCTACCGCGCGCCACCACGCTCTAGGCTGTGTATACGGTGGGTCAGCAGCGCGTTGTGTTCACGCGCGCGCGTCTCAAAGAACGTCAGCCTTGATGACGGAGGCCCCCCTCTAGGAGGGCCGAAAGCTGCCGGGGTCGCGGGACTCCTTATTCATTTACCGTACCCCGGAACATAAAGGGCTCTTGAAAGCCACCGTGGATTTTAGTCAGTACAAGTCTGACAGTAAGGGTGGGGAGGAGTCATTTGATGATTTTACACGATTTAAAAAAAAGGGCTGTGTATACGGTCGCTACCGCGCCGCCCACCGCGGCCTCTTAGGCTGTGTATCTTGTGAAAGTTATTTTTATATTATTGCTAAATAATCATTAGATTGATTAGGAATGTCATGTGAAAAACCACAATGAATAAATAATTAAAGCTGACAATTCTTAAAATTATTTTTCAGTTGTGGTGGACAACTGGAAAATATTTTCACACTACTTGCCTCGTAACATGTCATATTATACGTTAGGCCAACCTACTGTAAAGCATGACATTATTCCCCTCGCTCGAGCCGGGGGAATAAATATGTACTGAATTTCATTATTCGTGGGAATAATGTTGATTTGAATTTGGAAACTCAAAGAAAAGAAAACCGTATTTGAAAACTTCACCAAGGAGTCGTTATCGTACATGTCGGCCGCTGGCAGCAAACCGCTGATCGATTACAGTGGTGCCAACTTCACGTTCGAAGGTTGTCGTACCACATCAAATTTCAAAATTGATTTTTTTCCTCGCAGTAAGTTGAAAAAGCAGATTACGCTCCTCTGGAGTAAAGTGCCTTGTCTTGGGTCTGACTTGAATCCCTCGTTACACTACGGATTCTTAACTTAATCCCTCGTTTCACTCGGAATTAACACTTGACCTCTCGCTGCGCTACGGAGGTTCCACACCAGACTCCTTAGTGTCTGTTTTCGGGGGGATTCAATACGCCCGTGACGTAATGCAACAATGCTTTACTCACTTGGTGCGTATCTACTTTACCCCCAGCCATTGCTTTTCTGGTTGTTTGAAAATAAATAAACTTGCTTAAAGATTATTTTTTTAGAGGGGCGGCCCATTTTTAGTCCTCGCACCGGTTGAAAATGTTAGTAGGACCGGCACTGTTCCCACCCGTACGGTTTCGCTAGAATTTTGAAAAATGCTATAGTCTACTCATATTCTACAGCAAAAACAAGCGGTTTGTCAAAAAAAAAAAAATGAAATATAATGCTTTAGGAACTAAGAAAAATTCCATTTGAGTAATTTTTGCCCATATTTTAGTGTCAAATGTGTCAGAAAGTTGAAAAAAGTATGAGTCTCACCATTTTCTATAATTTTTAGTCTTATTAGTTGTTTTTTAATTATGTAGTAAAAAATAAATCACAAATATAGAAAAGGTACGAAAAACGTACGGTCTAGCCCAAAAGGTCCAGTCTCCCAAAAATTACAGGCCAAAATAGAAATCTTCGTCACTGTTCGACAACGGTCGTATTCCCCGAGCGTTGTGTTTCTTTCGAACAAGGTGTAAAATGCAAATGCATTGTTTAGGGCTCACTTCGATTCAATGATTCGGGTGTTTCCGGGAATACGACAATTGGCGAAGGATATGCATGCGCTTTATTAATATGGGAGTTCTAATGTACGATTGTATGATGAATAGTACGGAAACCGTACTTTTTGGTACGGTATGGCAACGCTGCTCATATGCCAGCTCGACTTTTTGAAACGAAACCTAAACGAAACGCAGGCGGGTTTAAACGATAGACATAGTGGAGAGTATACACTGGATACCTACATGCGTGCGAAAGTTGTTGGTTCGATTTTCATTATACCAAACTCGTTATGTCTAATATTCATTTGTATGATGTTTTATTGGTGCGATGTAACGTTTGTGCGAAAATCTTTAGCGAAGGACTCTACAACGATTGCTCATTTGTTCGATAGTTATTAGTTCGATGGTATGTTGATTCGAAACGCCTATCTTTATTATCTTGAACGTCAAATATCCTCCTAGTTTTTCGGGAAACATCATTGGAGTTTTGTGCTAATTTTTTTGGTTTTCTTAAAAATATGAGAAATTAAAATATATTACAGGATATAAAAACTATCATCACGTAATATAATTGTAATAATATGCATCTAAAAAAAACTTTAACCCAAAAAGTATCAAAATATTGGTATTTTTTTTATTTTGTGTAAACATTTATCAATGCCAGAAGGAGAAAAAACGCAACGCTGTTTGCTCCTTTCTCTTTTCATAAAATCTAAAGCGCCGTATTCACCATCTGTCACGGCTGTACGTCAGCTCAAGGTCGCTGTGATGGATGTAGCATACACACCATCGTGCACGCATCCAGCGAGCAGAATCAATAGAACTAATAAAGACGTGTTTTAGAAATTGCCAGCAGTTTTAACAAAACGCCAAAAAATGGGACTTCTTCTGATGTTGTCAGCAGCAACAGAAAAGAGGAAAAGAAAAAGGAAAACATTTTGGATTAAAAAAAAATATCATAAACGTACAGAATACACGCAAGTGCGGAACTTATATTTTTCAATAAATCTTGAAAGTGTTTCACTATACATTTTCACGTGCAGTCTTCTCTCGAGACAAGCTCTAAATGTTAAATCTGCTGTACAGCAAGCCTATACACGGTCCAGCATGCACGATGCTGGACTGCTCTGACGTACGTCCGCGTTATTCACTGTCCATCTGCACGACGTTCGCGGTGGTGGGGGTGCTCGCTGGATGAAAAATGGGTCGTGCACGTCCAGCAAACAATTAAAAAAAAATACTGACGTACGTCAAGCCTATTCACGGTGTTTTTGCGTCGTGCATCGTGTATGGCCTTGGCGGGACGTACAGCAGATGGAACGTGAATACGGCGCTTAAGGCACAGTTTTAATGTTACAAGCCTTCGCTCCCTATATTTTCTATCTACATGATTTCCCCATGCATGGATCTTTCTTTGTTTTCAAGTTGACAAATAACTTTTGACAGTTTGCTTATCCAGTTTTGACATTTGACACACTGCACTGACACTGTTGACAGCACAGGTCAGTGGTCAGCAGACAGTTTGCAGCAGTTTGCTTTGCCAATGGTTTGAGATTTGGTGAGCTTGTACACCATGAAATGACTTAAAATTATTATCTGTATTACGTAGAACTTTAATACTTTGTCTAATTCAGTTGATTTATTTTTAAATTCTTTTACTAATAAGTGCCACGTTAAAGTTTTAAATCGAGTAAGTGCCTGTGATAATAATTATGTAAATGTTTCAATGTTTCTAACGCTGACTTATATTATAAAACCAATCGTCTTTTCTTCTAGATATACCTCTATGTATCAACTTAAATACTTGATATCCATTGCTTTATGTTTTATAATTTTGAGCACAAGATTTTATTTTTTTTTTTGCTTTATTTCACAACCATATTACAAGGTCTCGTTCTATTGAATTACATACTGTAGCTTGAAAGGGTGTACACAGGTGTGAACGAATATTGGTTTAACACTTTATGTTGGGTAGGTTTTAAAACAGGTTTTGATTAAAACTGCCCCAGTTTCTACTGGTACGTTTCAGTAATAAATTGTCTGTTGAGTTACCAGTGAATGGTTAAAGATACTTTCTAATTTAATGTTACCATGTACCTACTTTCACTATCTCTACTGATCCAACTACATGATAGGCCTATTACTTTTATAATAATTCTATTTGTTTAACTAGAATGTAGTAAAGTACATATTTATATGCTGGAGAAAGACCTTGCCTTGTTAATATTAATCCATTATTAATTTTAAATAATATGTATAATAAGTGTTAAAAATATTCAAGTGATTCACTGCTTTACAACTTGATATGTTTATTTGTATTGCACGCTATCATAAATTGATAGATAGTGAGTACCTATCATGAGGTATAAACTGAAAGCTGTGTTCTCTATACAAACAATGTGTGCACACATTGATATTTACTCTATTAGTACTCGGGTTAAATTATTCTTATGTCTGTTTTGAGCCTGTGCTAATCATTTCACTGTAGCATAACATGGTTTGTTTTTAGTTTATTCTCTAAGCTGTTTTATAAACTTACCATTGCTGTAGTAGTTTACTAGCAGAGTTTTAAAACATGTGATAGTTTATTCAACAACTAGCTTGATCTATTTTCAATCATAATCAAAATTCAAACACCAAGTCATTAGGCTTAGATTAAGTACTATTCTAAGAGAATATTATCTACAGTAACCTCAGAACTACCAATGATCACAGTAAAACTTGTGAAAAGTGTGTTATTCATCTGTTATACCAAAAGTGACTTTTAAATTATTGTCCTCTCAATAAATTAGATATTTTTTTTTCAAACAACATGTAAAAATAATATCTTTAAAAAATCTGTTTGTCATTTACAGAAATGGATCACAGTATGGGTCATGCTCACCATGAGCATGGTAATCATATGAATGAAATGGACCACATGATGCCAGCACATGACCATGACATGTCAATGAATGGTACATTTCAAAATGATATTATTCAAGTGAGTTATTTTTTATATTTTCTGCTTAAACCACATCATTGTTAATTTGGATATTACAAAGAAAGTCCGATTATTGTAGGACAAAGTGATGAATTAAAATGTCACTAAACATAATTAAGTATTATTTCAGTCAAACTAAATTTCACTTTCTACTTCTGTCACTTATATATCTTCTGTTGTCATTGTTTCGAGCTCAAAAACAAAAAAAAAAATAGTAATAACTCCTAATCCATGAAAACCTGTACTTTATTGTCCAAAAATATAATTTCTCTCCTATTTTATTTGACTTCAAATTCTTCAGAGAGATGTTACCTAACATCAGTAGACATAAAATACCTTAGTTTTTATTTTTTTTTTCTTTCATTTTATTTCCTTTTTCATTTAAAAATATCTTGATTGCACAAATCAAGTCTCAAGTGCTACCAAAAAAATAATCCTCAAGGACAAACTCACTAACACTCTAACCTGGGAATCAACCCTCATGGTCAGCTCAGCAGTAGTACTCTCGATCACTGGATCAACAAGCCTAAGGTGTTGACGGTGACACTCCACAAGTACGGTTTCCATCTCTAAAATTTGAAAACCAAGACGCGTGAAAACCCCGGATTTTAGAGTCCAGAACCCGGACATGAGTCGAAGTGCGTACCGTGGCAACTGCGTCTGGAGGGGTGGGGGGGCTTTGAAGTGTGCGTGTGTCGCGGGCGGCCAAGACATAATTCTTTTAAACCAGGGCTTTAAATGAAGCCCCCCCCCCTCTCTGGACGCTTTCTGGGTGCCCTCTAAACTAGGAAAAATCCGGGGAAGCCCGGACGGATGGCAACACTATCCACAAGAAGTACCTATCCATTTTTGTTTGTAAATAAGTATTGGTGTGCCATAAAATTAGTGCAGTAAAACTTGTTTTATCAGCGTGCCATATAATTACATATATAAAACTCATACGTCGTCGCGAGCCGGTGCGAACGGACGCGCTCACTATTTCTCGCATATAATATTAAAATAACTTCTATCTATCATTGAAGTTTAAACCTTATAACTCAGAGCTTAAATCTCAAAGTCAAAGTAACGTAGTGTGTTTTAGTCTCGACCACAGACCTCTGAACGGATAGACAGTAAAATGTCAGAATCACCAAACGCTCGCGCGAGCTCAGCCCCAGATCTCTCCGATCTGTCAATGGACGACACAGCTGAAGACTTCAGGATGAATGTCAATCGTCGCACTCGCAAGCGTGGACATAATGACGAGTTCACACAGGCATTTGAAGATTTCACCAGAAGAATTATGGCGACACTAAATGAATGGAAGATGGATTTCGGTCAAGACATGTCACAAATAAAGACGACATTAAAAAACTTGAATGAAAGTACACAAGAAATGAAATCGGATGTTATCAGTATCAGAAACGAACTTACGGAGTTAAAGAAGACTGTTCGCCGATTGGAAAACAGACAAACTGAGGCTGAAGGGGATATCACGTCACTTAAAAAGTCTATGCAACATCACAGCGACGAATATGACGATATAGCAAAGAAACTTGAAATTCAAACAAAGGAAATTAAAGATCTATATCAACTAAGGAAGGAGCTGGATGAGGTCAAAGTGCAGAATAGAAAATTGAGAAGTGATGTCAACGCAAATGAACAAAGGGACCGCCTACTAAATGTTGAAATCGTTGGTATACCTGAGCTTGTCAATGAAAACTTAAATGAAATCATATTGAAGATAGGTAAACACACAGAAATTGACATAAGAAATGAAGATATCCTCCAGGTGAATAGGGTGACTCCAAAGTTCAAAGTCCAGGGTAGGCCAAAAAATATCATAGCAAAACTACGAACCCGTCAGCTGAGGGATAATATTATTTCTCTAGCTCGTAAGCGCCGTTTGTCAACAAAAGATCTGGATATTCAAGGCAGTGTCACCCCGGTGTATATAAATGAGCATCTAACGCCATATAACAAGAATCTTTTAAAAAAGACCAAAGAAATAGCCAGTACCAAGGAATATCAGTATATATGGACAAAAAACTGCAGGATTCATGTAAGGAAAGCGGAAACAATTCCAGCTATCTTCATTACGGACGAGGAAGACCTAAGAAAAATCGTCTAGGACCTAACTTTTTTATACTCGCGTGGTTTACTCTTAATAACTTTTTGTCTCGCTCCTGTGTACTAAGTTTCAGTGTATTTTCTGGGGTTTGTCTGATTAGCTGGTTACGGAACGGAGTTGTTTATTTAATTTTTGTACTTGTCAAGTCTAACTTTACTGAGTTCTATGTTAAGTGTTTTGTGTTCGAGCAATGTGCGGCATATGGTGAGTGTGTAAAGGACATACGCTATGCGGAGGTGCGATACATTACATACATATCATATTTGAAATATGGCGTTTGGCATTATCTGGTGGGTTGCAAAGGCGTAACTTTAATTCCACAGAAAATATTAAACACTATTTGTCCCTATGTGTAATAATGTGTCTTCTAAACGTACAACACACCGGTAAATCAACTCAATTCAATCATATTATTTTTATGACAAAGATTGGCAGACAAATATTAATTATCAGATTAAATATAATGATTTTAAAGTTAAGTAACATAAATTTTATAATACGGACTGATGATTTAGTCAAACTTTTTGGGAGTGCACCTACATGTAGCGCACATACTATACATCTTGTTTGTCTAAATTACTATAACGAGTTTTACGTATCAGTGCCAACTTACCCACATTGCAGTGTAATTATTACCAATCTGTTAACAAACATCAATATTTACGGTTTTTTGTTGGGAATGAATTGGCTAATCCACAATAACTTAATAATTGTGTATTACTGTATTATACTTTTATTTCAAGTTACATCGCTCCAATTAAGACACACTTTTTGCCGTGAATATACCCGCGAGTTACTAAATATGCTAATTCCAACAATTTGTCATGGTCAATTATGTACAAGATCTGCAAGTATGCTTTTAGTAGGATTTGTTCACAACAATGCAGCCCCGTAACTTAAATATATATTACCAGAACTGCCGTGGCCTCCGAACTAAAATGACGGAACTTCGTCAAAACATTCTAGGTAACACTTACGATTTAATAATCATAACTGAGACCTGGCTGCACAGTGGCATTTTTGATAACGAGCTTTGCGATGATAGGTACGACGTATTCCGTAAGGACCGCGACCTAGCCGCCACTGGCAAATCGTCGGGTGGCGGTGTATTGATACTATCACGTCATGATTTGGGTGCGTGGTGCAACGACTGTGAGCCTAATACTATTAGCACGGAACTTTTGACTATAATAATACCGGCCCGCGCCTTGTCGACAACGGCTAATCTTTACGTGAGTGTTGTTTACGTACCGCCGGATGCTCATAGAATAGCGTCAGATATAGATTTCGTTTTGCATAGTGTTACGAATTCATTACACCGGTCGACAAATAAAAAATTTTTTTTTGTGCATGGGTTTTACTTATTATATTCTGATTATACAAGCATATTTACTTAAAAAAATGTGATAAAAAATCAAAAATATTTGCTTTAAGAGTTTTTTTTTCAAAGCTTTCAGAGGCGAAAATTAAAGATAGAGTGTCTGTTGGCGCTCAAATAAAAAAAAACCAATTGTGATATTTTCCTGAAATTACTTAGCATTGAAGAGGAAGAAGCCAGGAACAGTTTTAAGGCATTAGTTCATGGTTTTATTGTAAACCCTAGAGCTGAAAGTTATGTCGAGCTGATCACTGACCAAACTGCGAATTTTATCCATCATCGAAAGTGGAATGTCTCTAAAGACACACTAAAGATGCATTTGCTACATTTTCTTTTGGATAAAATTAAAGTTAACATGGAAGCTTGTGCGGAAGAACAAGATGAACGCTTCCATCAAAACAATTTGAGATTTGACAAGCATTTTAGAGATGTTATCAAGGCCAGTACTGAAAGGGACATGATGGGAGACTATATTGGGGGGTTATAAAGAGAAACTTCTACTGAAAATAACAGGAAAACCAAAAATGATATTCTTAAATAATTTATCTTTATTTTAAAACACATTTTGTTAAAAAAAAACATGCATAGATGTATGGTTTCCTTCATAATAACTCATCTCTGTGTAAATTTTTAGGTATTTTCATTGATTTTAATTTACCCATTTTTTTCTCATAAAAGCAAATCCAGAACTTTTTTTTGTTCATAATCTTATTTCTAGATATACAAACAATAAAAATAACTTAGGTAGAACCCGTGCACAAAAATGCTGTAGACCTGTGTTATCTCACGCCACAGAAAATATTAACTATTTACTAATCGGTGACTTCAATCTACCATGTATCAATTGGAATGTGGGTGGGCCAACTTTTCTAAAACAAGGTTCCGTTGAAGTACAAAATGCAGCAATGAGGTTGGTGAATGATTTATGTTTTTTAGGATTAACGCAATACAATACTATTTGTAATCAAAAAGGTCATACACTTGATTTAGCGTTTTCTAACTTGCTGTTACATATAAGCGAATGTATCAATCCATTAACGAAAGTTGACATTCATCATCCAGTGTTAGCTACACAAATCTCTGACCTTGAAATTTCCCCATTTCGTGAGCTATCCACACCGAAACGTAATTATCGTAAAACCGATTATAACGCATTAAATAGTTACTTTGCTGAAATTGACTGGCACTCAACTTTGGATAAAGAATCAACGGACTGCGCTGTCCGTAGGTTTTACGAAGCGATTCAAATAGGAATTAATGATCACGTTCCTCTTAGCCGAACTGTGGGTTCTCGTAGATATCCCATTTGGTACAGCTACTCACTTATAAACATCATTAAAGAAAAAAGTAAAGCACACTCTCGCTGGAAACGTTTTGGTAACCGGCTTGATTATGATGAGTTTGCATTGTTGCGGGATAGACAGCGATATGTTCAGAAACTTTGTTATAGTCAATACTTACTTGAGACCGAAAATAATTTGAAACAAAATCCTAAAAAATTTTGGAGCTACATAAAAAATTTGCGGGGAGGATCCAGTTATCCGAAAATGTTGTCCCGCAACAACGTAAACTATACAGAGGGTAAAGACATTTGCGAAGCATTCAATGTATTCTTCCATGATGTTTTTGGTGAACCTTCTGACTATAACCACGCTAGTTTAGGCGACACAGAAGTTGACGATGCTTGTGTCGATATCATAGCTGACCTACAATTTACTCTATCAACCGTGCAGCGGTCACTAATTTCTTTAGGCACGGATAAGGGTCCAGGGTGTGACGGAATACCACCACTGTTCTGGAAAAGCTGCGCAAAGTCTCTAGCATATCCAATTACCTTCATTTTTAACCTCTCTCTAAGAGAAGGTACATTCCCAAATGAATGGAAGAAAGCATTTATAATTCCCATACATAAGAAGGGTTCACGAATGAAAATAGAAAATTACAGGGGTATTTCTATACTTAATACTTTAGGTAAAGTGTTTGAAAAGCTTGTGTACAATGCTATATATCCTTGCATTCTCAAAGGTATTTCTTATAAGCAACACGGTTTCTTGAAAAATCGTTCGACTATATCTAATCTTGCTTGCTTCTCAAACTTTGTCCTAGAAAACACAGATGGTGGCGGGCAGGTTGATGTGATCTACACAGATTTCGAAAAAGCCTTTGATCGTGTAGATCACAGCATCCTGCTCAGCAAATTATACAGATTGGGTATACGCGGCGATCTACTACGTTGGGTCAAATCATATTTGTTCAAAAGGTCACAAGCTGTAGTATTGGGTGGTTATCGTTCTAACTTCATTGAAATACCTAGCGGTGTTCCTCAAGGATCCCATTTGGGCCCTCTTTTCTATAATGCATATTTATTCGATATTACCGACTCTTTTAAAAACTCTGAACATTTAATGTACGCTGACGACAAAAAAATATTTTACAAAATAACTTCATTTGATGACTGTACTGCTCTCCAACAAGACCTTAACAACTTACATAATTACTACAACAGAAATAAGATTACCGTAAACGTCACTAAATGTCAATGCATCAGTTACACGCGTAAGAAGAACCCTATAACGTGCCCGTACCAATTTAATGGAATTACTATTAACAAAGTCGAGATAGTGCGTGACTTAGGAGTCATGTTTGATAACAAATTGGCATTTGCAAATCACATAGATCATATTACTAACAAAGCTTATACTAACTTGGGATTTGTTCTTAGATCTTGCAAGGTATTTAAAAACATTGAAGCCCTTAAATCTGTATATTTCGCTTATGTGCGCAGCGTGCTGGAATACGCGTGTCCAATATGGTCTCCTCAATATATTATATATAAAAATCAATTGGAACGGGTTCAAAAAAAATTCATAAACCACCTTAACTATCGCCTCCGCAAGCCACCAATGTCCTACGAAAATAGCTGTCGGACACATGGATTGTTGACACTTGAAGAACGACGTGTACTGTTGGACATGTGTTTACTTCACGACATACTGAATGGTAGGCTGGACTGTCCGGATTTGTTATCACAGGTAAAATTTAATGCTCCCCTACGACGCACTCGCCATACGCCAATGCTGCATGTACCTCGACATACAACTAACTATGCTAGTAATTGTGTACTTACTCGTATTGCTCGAACCTACAACAATAATTTCTCTCAAGTTGATGTATTTAACTGCACTAAACATAGTTTTAAAGCCCAGGTTAAAAAAAAAATTGTTATCAACAAGTAAGTGGTAAACAACTACGTTCTGTTCGTCATTAAGCACGTGCGTGCTTAATTCAGTTCTTTTTTTTTTTAATATTATCATTCTTTCTCATAACAGATACATAGTTTAACTAACCTTCGTTCCTGTTTAAAACCATTGTTTTATCTTTATATTTTGTATAAAGTCCGTTCGCATGGTAAATACTATTAAGTTATAAAGGGAAACCTATTATTAGCCTTACTAAATTGTTTTATGTTTATCTGTAATGCATTATATGTATCGCCGTTGGTTTTCTAAATAAAATAAATAAAATAAATAAATAAAACGCTCATCGACCTTGAATTCTGGCCATTCACACTCCTTGCATATTGGTAATACAACATGAAGGTCGCGCAAGGTATTTATTTTAAACAGATAATGTTCCTCGTAAATATGTTTTAAAACCAACATTTTTTTTCTGAGTTTGTATCAACCTATGAGGATAACGGATTCCTACATGACTGGTATCAGCACACTATGTCTAGCAATCCCTGAAAAAAATTGCGGTCGCACGATCGCTCGTGACAGGGGTGCGCATACGGAATATTATACCATCTTTTTTCGGCCTAACTACTTATCCCCAAAATCATCGTTACTTTTAGTATTGTGGCCAGATAGATGCTTATCGATATATACGGTCTTCGTTCGATGCCAGACTGCTCTTTTGGCGCGGATGGCTCCTCGCAGCAAGAAAGGCGAAGGCATCCAATTTGCTCTCGTTTCCGAATTTGACCTAAATCATGATCGAAAGAAAAAAATCACTCGTAAGTTCAACAGCGAGTAGCAAGTAGCAACCCTAGCATTAGTTGAAAATAAATTAAAATGGGTCCGCAATCATATAGATCCTGTTTTTCTACCGTTAGCCTTGTTATTTTCGACTTTATTACAAGAAACGCAATGTTGACATTTCATTGTCACGGAAAACTACACTTCACCAGGTTTGCGTTGCAACCGCGCCGCCCTTCATTACAGTTTGAAATAGGTACAAACGTGCCAAGCGCGCACGGCTCAGGTGGTACATATACATACAGTTGTTTATCAATAAGATACTTGACTTTCTCATAGTGGATACGCGCAGTCATTGAGTCATTTGGACGCAAACTCTCACGATATTGACTGTATAATGTAAACTACCTTTACTGGAATTCGTATGTCATTGCTAAAGACAAATATAAAGCGTATAGGGTAGCTTTTTAGCGAACAGGAACAGAAAATTTTTATATAGTTTAGGTTTTTTTCCGAAGCGGGAGGAACAGCGGCCCCGCGGGGTATAGCTAGCCCCAGTTGCACTGTTTAATTTACTTGCAAACTTTATTTTTCAAATTACATTTGAAGATTAAATGATTAATTGTACTTTCAGAACACCTTTAATGTCAGTGAAGGCAGTATAGATTACACATCAGATTTAACAGCACATGCTCACCAGGGACATGAGTTACATGCGGGACACGACGGACATGCAGCACATGGCAGCGAAGGTCACGGGGCGCATGCCGGAGGCCATGATATGGCTATGACTGTAATAATCATATGAATTATTTTTTTAACTATCCGGTTTTGCTTTACTATGACACGTATTCATAACTTTACGCATACATGCGGCCTGAAGCCTAACTTTATCTGTCAATTATTAAAAAATATTGTGTGACCGGAGGAGATTAATGTGTAACTTATTAATACGTGCTTAGTCCGCCATTTTTCTTACAGAGCCAAATTGCTTATAATCATCTTTTTTGTTTGTGAAATCTTTGCTTAAACTAGCACTTGACATAAAAACTATTTTGCAGCATATTCTATTACCTATAAGGTCCCAACAAATTATCCAGAGTCTTTAAGACTAGCGTCCACTGTCAGTATTATGGATACGGCGATTTTTTTTCATGGACAAATAAATGCTTTTCGTCCTTATTTCAATGAAGCGCTGAAATTACATTGTCGGATGACGCGACGTGTCCCGGAATGCCACGATTTGCCACAGTGTTGCCGGCATGCCACAGTGTTCCATGCAATGCCTTCAGTGGGCGCTGGCCCTTAGTAAGACGGTGTCTCACGACTATGAGTAAAACAGATACAAATCAAATATATTTCTTTGTTTTTGTTACGGTTATAGCCCTAAGTCCGTTACATCTAGGTTTAACAGGCTAAACCTAGGTGTAACCAACCACATGCGGTTAAACCTAGGTGTATACTTATTTTCGGTTAGAACTAGGTTTAGCCGGCTAGAACTAGGTCTAATCTCGGGACTTGCTGACACCCCGATTCGGACAATTTAGGTTAGAAGAGGAACATCCTCTTCGTGGTTTTTCTTTTTTAAATCACGCAGAAGTAGGAGCCCCGCAAAGCGGGGCTCCGTCGACTAGCTCCTGTGAAGGAGTAATACACCTGACTGGCCTGATGGTCTAGTGGTTAGTGACCCTGACTGCTATGCCGGGGGTCGTGGGTTCGATTCCCACCCAGGACAAATGTTTGTGTGATGAGCATGATCATTTGTTCTGTGTCTGGGTGTAATTTATCTATAATATGTATCTAATTAGAAATATATAAGTATGTTTATCAGTTGTCTAGTACCCATAACACAAGCTCTGCTTAGCTTGGGACTAGATGGCGTTGTGTGATAGTTGTGGAATATTATTATTTATTATTATATTACCTAGGTTTAACCGCATGTGGTCATGACTATGATTATATATTCGGGGATTAGTGCCCGTAACATAATACACAAATGATGCTCTACAAAGCAGTTTTTCTTACTAATGTCCACGTAAGAAAATGTTTTACATAAAACTGTATTATTTTATTTTTAGTTTCACGGGGGTTACGATGAGGTCATTCTTTTTTCTTGGTGGAAAGTGACGGACATAGGAGAATTCGTTGGATCTTTCCTTGCAGTATTCTTAATGGCTTTATTATATGAAGGGTAAGATTTATGTTTAATCATCGTTGTTTATGCGCCTATAGAGAAGATGATTCGTTTGATCCACTCGCGACAATTTGTTCCTGCTTACTTTCCAACACTTGCATTTTCATCCTCTCTAATCTGATTTGCAATTAATATTGCATTAAAAGTGCTCAATCTCTTACACATTCATAAGATAACACAATAGGCTTTGACTAATTTTGGGAAACCTGCATTTTAATGATTCATTAGAAGAAAATAAGCACACTACCTCCATTAATATTTCTAGCTGATCTACTTTACTACTAATAAAAATCTATTCAAAACACCACTAAAAACGTTGATCCTGTAATGGCTCTGAGGTCATGTGACAAGTGTGACGTCACATGCAAGTAAACAAATTTTGTCTGTGTATCTCTTTACACAATTTTCTCACAATTATACAAAGTTTGTATGTTAGTTACCTTTTCTCTCCTAAACCACTTTTAACTTCTAAATAAATAAAAACAGAGTACATCCCGAATTGATTGTTAATTCTAAAATAACGCGAGTGAAACTGTAGGTAAAAGCTAGTAATTATAACGTAAAAATATAAAAACTATAATTTTAGTATTCGTTGTTTCAGTCTTAAATACTACAGAAAACATCTGTTGTGGAAAACGTATACGGGGCTCCAATACTGTGCAGTTGCACCGCCAGATAAAGGTGTTGCAAATCTATGTGCCCCCGATGAGCCGCAAGTTATACAGTAAGTAAAATGATGTACTACAACTATGGCGGTTGACCAATTTTCACCCTAAAGGTGTGATTTCGAACAAGGCGGCCGGGGCGGGGCGACACTGCCCTGAGCAGTTCTGCGGAGCTCAAAATAATATGGGAACCAGTAGTCTGTTGCGGAGTTCGGAATCATACTTTTATGCTCATTAGTAATAGTCATTAGTATTGTCTGCCCTGCCAAATCAACATATCCCAAGTTTTAAAACTTTCCCAATAAAAAATGACTCTTCTGCTTTTGTGATAAAGTTGGAACTTTATTAAAGAAATTTTACGGACTGATCTTTGCTAAGTTGATGTGCTGGCCTGGTACATACGATACCTACACAATTGTGCAATTGTGACATTAAACTTGTTTAGGTCCGAATTGCGGGTGTATTTCTTTTAAAACAGTCGATTGTAGTGTTTAATAGGCAGGTTTGCTTCTGCTGGTGGAACCGCCTACGCATGCGCGTCACCCGTAATGTTCACACAGACTCGTCACCACAAATGCTAAAGACACTTGAAATGTCCACGCATGCGGGGTAAGCCCCCTTGCTTCACCAAATCCGCGTAACACTGGAATAGCCCTTATATCTACTAATCTACAGGGTAGTCATGAAGCGATTACAGGCCATCATAGGTGCAGGCTTGCAGGTGGCTAGTAATATGCAGGTCGCCGCTTATCAAGGTCCAGGCCCGGGCCCAAGTCGGCTTCCAGTCGCGCCTCTGGAGCTGTCAGCAAACTAACAGTTGTTCCTTTAGGTGCCCGTTGCGATTCAGGGTTTCGGTGCGCCTCTAAGACAGTCCTGCGATCCTTGATCGATCGATCCTAACGTCCTCACAATATAATAATGTACCATAATGGAACTATGGGTATTGGGTATATCGAATAATCCATATGGTGTTTTGATAAGTCAAAACCAAATAAGTAGTCCCCCGAACAAAAAGCGATGGAGTATTTCTTTCAAAATCATTCGCATTGTGTAATAATAAGTATACTACACAATACTAGGGTTGCTGGTTGATAATAATGAATCACCATGTTGAACAAAACCTAAGAAAACAACAATTAGTTACTCCGATTCCGACTACTACATAAAACATATTTAACTAATGAGTTAAATACCGTATCAAACCACAGCAAGTTATCCTTCAAATGCATAGATTTACATGGTTTGTTTCATGACATTTTCTAATGAGGCATGAAGACAGCCATTCGTTTTAGTTATAGATGTGTATTTTAATTACAAGTCTCTAGCAAACCGATTATGTGTTCAAATTCTTTTCATAGAGTGCACATTGCACAATGACGTTTTTTTAATTGACACTTGAGTATTAGTGGAGGGACCGTTAGGTTTTCGAAATCCAGGACCAGTCAATGAATCTTCATATAAATATTTGAAATGTGTTTTTTAACAACATACCTATAGAAAACTGTTTTAAAAAAATTGCCCGATCTCAATTTCATTAAAAATTTCACCTACAAGAGTTCTGGAATACTTATTGGAAACATTACAGTTCCTATTATAGTGACTATTCACACTATTCTCATTTCTCTTTTTCATGTAGTTTCCTGTAGCCTTTAAAAGGGGTTCTTAAACCGTGCGCCGTAGAAATTATAGAGGGGCACCGTGAGACACTTCTGTTGGCCAGTTCTTTAGTCTGATTCAAGAACAAGCTACTCTAATTTAAACTCTCTTGTAGTTCAAAATAATTTGTGGAGTTTTCAACCAGGCAGCTGTCATCGACCAGCTATGCCGACGGACCTAAATATTAAACCCGCGAGTCGAAAGTTTGAGAACCCCTGGTCTTGGCTAATATTTTTATCTTGTGTTCCGGAAAGATCTGTTCTTCTTAATTAAATTGGGCTTGATTAACATGTAATCTTTTTTACTAACAAATTTGTGTGTTCTTTTTAGGCCCGTGCCCCATGTCCTTGAAAGAAATGTGTAAGTACTTATAACACTTGAAGCATAATGATCATGTAGGTGTTATTTCAATCAATTGTATGTGTAACCTTTTTTATAATTTTATTTCAGTCCTACTATGTTGAGTACAGCACATGCATGGCAGACAGTGCTTCATGGGATGCAAGTTTTAGTGAGTTATATGTTGATGCTGGTGTTCATGACATATAATATATGGTTGTGTGCAGCTGTGGTCCTGGGATCAGCAACTGGTTACTTCCTCTTTGGTTGGCGTGAATCTGTTGTAGTGGACTTTACAGAACATTGCCACTGATATTAACTCAAAAACTATGATTTGTGAGCCAGACTAGTATTATTTTCCTAATTTTATTTTATTATTGATGTAACCTCGCTATTTGAGCTCAAAATATTTTACAAAATATCATGGAATATTTTATCATGTTTTAAGAGGAAAGTCTTGATATAAGTACTTTGGGCAACATTTATACCAGTTATTATGTACTTTTTAGGATCATATATCTATATACTTAGGTAAATGTAAAAAATATAATGCTTTGGACATGATTTTTGTTTATTTTTACTCTTATTAAACAGGTATGTTGGGGACCTACCCAAGAATTTTAGACTGTAATTAAATAAAGTATTATAATCCAAATTAGGTACAAAACATAGACACCTGATAACCGTATGGAGTGCACGTACATGTGGTTATGTGACATCCAGCACACTGCACTTGCTCTGCCGCAGCCCAAAAGATATCTAACTGGGGATATTCGAACTCATTGGCAGTGGTTTTTCATTGTTCAATGTTCCAAATGTTGACACGGTCCCCTTTTGGTACCTCCACTTTAATTTCATTTAGGTCAGCTGATAGGTGGTTATTTTTAACTGACTTCAAAAAGGAGGAGGTTCTTTATGAACCACTTTGAATATTCTCTTTTGTTTGTGCTTGCACATGTCTTTTCAAGCTGTTTTGCAATTTCTTCATTTACTTTGGTGGTTCTGTTTATATTTTGACCTGCTCATTGTTGAGGACTGTAAGTTTATTTGTGTACAATCATTCAGTAAGCAAATAGTCGTTGTAGGTATATTCTCTACTTAGACTATAAATATTGGCCTCATAGGTTTCTCTATTTTCTCAGTGCCATGTGCAGGTTCTCATTTTAGAATCCTTCCTTTGCTCAGTCATCAAAATTTAACATGCAGTTAAAAAGTAACTTTGCACTCTTGTATAACAAATAACTATTCCAATTCAAACCAGTTCCTGACATCATCTCGTTCAACCAAACAAACTCCTTAGTCATGTATCATCATCTATGAACTATCCATAACTGTTTCTGGTGGGCATTGGTTGGGTTTGAGATGACCAGTATGTATTTGGTTTGGTTTGTAGTACTTATGTTTGCATTTATTTCCATCTGTATGCCTTAAGTGACAGTGCTTTTTAAGATTTGAACTGCTGTTACATTTATAGCTGCAGTATTCACATTGGTATGGTCTCTCAGCTGTGTGTATTCTTTTGTGGGCTTTCAAAGAATTTACAAAGTTAGTCCTAAAGGAACATTTTTCACAAAGATAGGGTTTTTCATTAGTGTGTACCCTTTTGTGTTTAATGAGGTTTGATGACAATTTACAAGAATAACTACAGTTAGGATAGTCACATAAAAGTTTATGGTGTGAAGATTGATGCCTCTTGAATTCTGCAACATTGCAGCTCCTGGAAAAGATTACTTAGGTTTTGTAAACAAATAAACAATCTTACCATGGAGAGTAGGAAAATTAACAAGTTACCTGTATGAACAAGATTGACATACAAGTTCTTCAGATTTTTTTCTTTCTACAAAATCTTGTGGTTGCTCAGTTTGGCTTGGAAATTCCTCGAGTGGGTCTTCTTCTTCGATAATAATAGGGCTACTCTTCATATCTGACAGCATCTGAGCTACTATGGATCGTGGTTGTGGGCCAAATTTTACAATACTTCCTAAAGCGGGTCTCCCTCCTTTATTTAAATCCTCACCGTTGTGTTCTGATGTTGGTTTTGGGCTAATTCGTAATGGATTTTCATCCACTTCAAAGCATGTTGGACTAATTCGCAATGGATTGTTGTCCATTTTAGAGCATTGAACAAGAAATTTTGTAGAAGATAATCTGTTTTTCTTATCAATTTACAATGGGACTGATAGCATACTGATGAATTGAGTGTTAAAGGTATATTGTAATTTAAAAACAAACGTAGTTATTGTGGGTTTGTTTGCGTTGTTGTTCATCAACAGCTGTCAGTGTCATGTTCTGTACATTTGACAGGTAGGCTGTCAAATGTCAATATGTTTGGCACAGATAATGAAAAGGGCATGCCGCGATCGACATGTCAAGTTGAATTCGTCTTATGCATAAACCCATTTTATGTGCGAAAGGTTTTTTAATGCCCATTGATATATAAAGGTGAACGCAGACTTGGCCGCAACGAACGCGCCACAGTCTTCGCATTACGAATTCACCCGCATCACAGTAGCCGCAGAAGCGGTAAGAAAACGAAGACTGCGGTGCGGCCAAGTCTGCGTTCACCTGAAATTAACGCCCAAAAAGAAAAGCGCTCGCAGTGTCTATGGGGGCTAGGGGCCTATGCACACCACGTTTTTTAATCGCGCCGTCGACGCGCATATTGGAAACGCGCGTCGACGGCGCGTTTGTGTCTATCAGGGCAGTTTGTTGTCGTGATACAAAATGTCAAACGCGCGTTTGCATCGCTACAAACGCGCGTCGACGGCGCGTTTAAAAAACGTGGTGTGTATAGGCCAAGGAGTTTAAGGAGTGAGTACTTCTAACATTAAAACCGTGTCTTAGTTTTTAAGCAAGAGAGGCACACAGCTAGGAGTTTTTTCTCTTTCTGGCATTGATAAATGTTTACACAAAATAAAAAACTTTACCAATATTCTGAAACTTTTTGGGTTAAAGTTTTTTTTAAATGCATATTAGTACAATTCTATTACATTTTTTACAGCTTGTGATAGTTTTTATATTCTGTAGTATATTTTTACTCATATTTTTAAGTAATCTAAAAAAAAGAACACAAAAATCCAATGATGTTTCCCGAAAAACTAGGAGGTGTATTTGACGTTTAAGATGGCAACATTATGATGTTGTCAAATTCAAATCATTGGTGACGTTTGTAGGGTGACCAATATAAACTGGTTTCCGAGATTAATCCTCTTTAAAGAAAACGTAATTTTAGGTATATTATTATAATCTAAGTTAGGTGTGCTAGGTTGTTTCGTTTTAGGTTTAGATACTGTGACAGTTGATTTTAATATATATAATATTTTAATCAACATACAACCTAGCACAGGCCTGCAAATTGCAAAAAACGAATAAAATTAAAATTTCGCGGGCTAGTTGGAGCATTCACTTTAAAAACAACTGAGTTTAGGGGAGGATTTTGCTAGTAAGTAGGTATTCAAAACGAAAAATCATTTTTTAAATCAAACCTGTGAATCAAACCCATACTTGTGCGTATCTATGGATAGGTCTACGAATTGTTGCTAAATACTTCCTTTTTTTGAAATCGGTCAATAATAAGCGAAGTTTAAATTGTCTGCCCATATTTAAAGAAAAAAAAATACGCATATCGTAAAACTTTAAGTACTTTCTGTAACACTATATTATTAATATTATTGTCGCGGCGAGGCGTCTATGGGCCCTCGCGCGATGGTATTAGAATATTTATATGGACTTTGTACCTGAGTTTCTTAATTGGGATTTGGTTTTCTGAGAAGAATCTTCAATAGTTAGGGAAGTTTGCTTCGCGTTCATCGGTTGCTTGTTCGTGTCATTTAGCGTCACGTTCTGTCCGCCATCTGTTGGTTAAATTTAAATTGATTCCCACCATTTTAAGCAATTAGTATACACATACATGGAAACATTTCTGGTGTCTCAGTTTTAGATTTGGAGTCACAGCCGTAGACCGAGCAATTCCCAGTCCACGGTCCCGGCACAACAACGCTACACACATAGACGTCCTGCCAAGATTAATTTTAGTCACACCTGCTACGAGACCACTCTCGCAGCATATTAATTATTAAAGCGGAGCCGCAGCACTTAAGCTACTAATTAACCCCTTGCCATCATATCTGGGTGCACCTCAGATCATTTCTTAAATTAACTCTTCTGTATGTACCCATCAATGTTATACATACATATCTCCGTTGTAGGCACCCTGATGTGCATACAACAGCAGATTACTTTGCGTTGGGACGACTTCGTATTGAAGCACCGAAGGTCTCCCAACTGACTGATCACGGCCTTTCGCCCAGTCTTAATTTCACGAGGTTTCGCATTGCAACATCGAACGACTTGCAACACGAAAGGCTTTCATATATCCGACCCCCTGAGACCACCACAAAGTCTTAAATCAATTAGGAAATTTAGAATCAGTATTAGGTGAGGAATCACTGCACATATTTCAGTGCTACCACTTAGCTTTGTAACTTTCAGGATGAGCCGCTGCCAAGCTGGAAAATTTCCATCAGCACCACTAACTTTTACTTTACACTATTGAAAGGGTATTAGATTAAATACTCGCGTCTTAGCAAAAAGGCGGTAAAATGGCACAGGCTACATAGACAATACGTAAACGTCATAACTCTGAATTGTAAGTACTTTTATCTGTGGCAATCCCTATGATTTCGGTGTTGCCAGCAAATCACCTCACGTTGATTAGTTTGATACAAGTTTCGCTCCGATAATATTAGTCTAATTCTGTTACCTGTTTATTTCGCGGACTGCTCGTCGCGACAATTATCCTCAAAGTATTGTATCATGGACACTCTATTAGAAAGAAACAGAATGCAGAGCTGTGTGCCTTTCATTCATTCCAAGGTCACCGATTTGGGCTCGTTTTTCTAGTAGGAAGAACGCGCTCCCTATAACTTAAACTCCTTGGTATAGGCCCTAAATTGCTATTCAGTTTTTAAAGGGTCCCGGACACGATCAAGTGAACGATAAGTCTATACGTGATTAAAACATACACTCAAGTGTCTACAATTTAACTGACTGCACAAGGACGGCTGGCTGCGCATAGAAAACGCGTACGCGACTCGACACGAATGTTGCGTGCACACTTGACCGGACTATAAAATGTGTCCGGTGTCTGTCTGTACAAACTTAAAAGGGGAGGTAACTTGTTCAATTCTGTCAATATTTTAGCACATGTGGGGTTGGAACCCAAACCCTACTGAATGATATTCATTTTTGTTTTTTCAGACACATTCTCAAGCACCCTAGATCCCGATTATGTACCCGCGAGCGTATGTTAAAAAATGACAACCTGGTAACACTGGATTTAAAAAAGAGCACAAAGGCCAAAGGCTCAGAAACCATGAAAAATATTTAAAAAAATATATTAAAAAGTTTAATTTCATTGAAGTCAAGATTTTTAATTCAACGATTTGATTTATTTTCTTTAATTTTTCGTTTAACTCCTTAGTCATTAATTGAAAAGGAAGTTCCTCACTATGTCGCAGCAAGAAATTTCTTGCGGCTTGGAATATACATCTATACCAGATTTACAAGCATGTTTAACAGAAGCTTTACGTTGCAACTACTCCTTCATAGTTTCGCCAGTAGTTCACCCACGTTTTCGAAGACCAAGCTCATGTGCCGGTAGGGTAGGAGGATTTACAAGATCAGATATGATATTGTCTCCGCAAGACTGGACAAACAGGATGGTAGGAAGGTTATCTCCTTACCTTAACGTCGACTCTCCATCTCCCGGCGTCCGGCAACGTCATGAGGATTGCTTGAACGAAGAACTGAGTTATTGCCGAGGCCTTGGACTTCCTGCTATCATGCTATCCGTACATGGTAGGGAATCTAATAATTTGACTAGAATTCTTAATTCTTACTATGAAACCAGGTTAGTAAATTAATATTTTTTATATAAAATGGAAGTGTGTTTTATCCGTATTAACCAGGCTATATCATTCTGATTTTGTTTTTTAGCCACCACCCATCTCTGATATGGGCTCATGTGCCTATGACATGTACCAGAACAATGAATAACTGTGATAATGATAACGAAGATGATGCTGCAGCTTGGAATGAGACTTGGTTATGGTGGTCCAAGTTTCATGAGCGTCTGGAATTTGATAAGCGAGTTGGTGTAGCTCTAGAACTATCTGCAGATTTGCCAACAGAAGATGTTATACAAAGGTGGTTGGGAGAGCCTGTGAAAGCTATCATTGTTCCTACATCTATTTTCCATAACAATAAAAAAGGGTATGTGTTTTCTATTAAAGACTTTATTGCAAAAAATAAAAATAGTATTTTGCTTCATCTTATTGTAGTAATAAGACATACTACACTCCTAGGCAATTACTAATTGTTGTAATCTTATTTTGTAGATACCCAGTGCTATCTCGTGCTCATCAGCATTTAGTGGTGAGCTTGGTAGAGCATGAGGCACAGGTCATTGTGAGTGGAGCAAGGAGGTCCAATGTTGAGTTTTATCTCCAGTACTTGTACAGGATTTGGAAAAGAAGACCATATTTGGGTGATGATCCAATGCTGAGTTATGCTAGAGGGTAAGTTATTATATTTTTGTAAAATAATCTTTGATAAGTAACATAATATATCTTTATTTATCATCCAATGTTTTTTGTAAGTACTAGTCAATTATGTATAGCTGCCTATCTATCGTGACTTACCATGTCAGAGTCTGTTGACAAAAAAAATCTGCTAAAATGATTATTTCAGATGGGAAGATTACCTACAGACTCCTTTGCAACCTTTGGCAGATAACTTGGACACACATACTTATAATGTGTTTGAAAAGGACCCAATCAAATATGACCAGTATCAAAAAGCGATTGCTCAAGCTTTAACTGACCTGCAGAAGGGACCATCTCAAGAGGTAATTCTTTCAGATAGCTATTTCCTATATGTTAACTAGATTAATAGTTGAATGAACAACCCATTTTTAATAAACTTCAGTACTTAATTTTTTTGTGAAATCATAATATTATTAGCAGAGATTAAAAGTTTACTGTTTAAATTTTTGTTTTGTCTATAGTCTCATTAAAATTTTTCAGATTAATACAGATATTTCTACAGCAAACACTCAAGAGCTTGGACAGGGAGATAGTGCAGACAAAAAGAAAACTATTACAGTAATGGTGCTGGGAGCTGGCAGGGGACCATTGGTCAGAGCCACACTTAATGCTGCTGATATAACTAACACTAAAGTTAAGGTAAGATCATTTTTATATAGTGGTAATTATGTTTTATTTTATATACTTCTCCAAACCTATGTTTAACTTAAGTGATCAGCATTTAGCTGAGTTTGAAGCAGAGTTGAAAAAATACTGACCAAATCAAGAACCTTCTCCTTTGAGAAGTAGGTTAAAACAAGATTGACTTATTTATGAATACTGTAGCACAGTGTATCTATTGTTTATGAACAAAAAAGTGTGTTCCAACAGGTGGTTGCAGTAGAAAAAAATCCTTGTGCTGTGGTTGTCCTGGCGGCGCAGGTGCGGGAAGTTTGGCGCGATCGGGATGTGATGGTCATACCTGGCGACATGAGGCAGATCAATCTGTCTCCTAAAGCGGATATTATTGTATCCGAGTTGTTAGGTAAACCTAAATTATTAATGAAAATATAGCTGACTCTGTTAGACAGGTATACAAGTAACTCAGCCAATAGACAAAACCCTATAATTTTAATTAATTGTTGGACACTAGCAAGCTCTCTATATTGTAATGGTTACTGTTTTCAGGGTCTTGGGGTGACAATGAATTGTCCCCAGAATGTTTAGATGGTGCTGCTGGCCTCTTGAAGCCAGGTGGTATATCTATACCATGTCAATACAACTCTTATGTAGCACCAATTTCTTCACCCCGATTGTGGGCAGCAGCAAAAGCAGCCTCCTCTGTTACTCCATCAAACCAAAAAGATAAAAATCTAGAGACATTGTGGGTGGTTTATATGCAAAATAAACATGATATAGCTGAAACAAAGGTAAGTGAGATAACCCATAAGCTATATAACAACTTCAACTAAGAAACAACCTGGTAAAACCTTAATATATTTATATATATATATTTTCAGCTTGTTTTCACATTTGAACATCCAGCAAAAGGATCAAAGGACCATGAGGGTCAAGAAATGACAGATTACAGGCAACTGCCTTTGACAGACAATAGAAGATCTGAGATATTAACTTGGGAGGTCAAGCAAGATAATGTCATGCATGGGTTTGGAGGGTATTTTGATTGTACCTTGTATGGAAAAGAAATGATCAGCATACTTCCTTCTACTCATAGCCCAGGAATGATATCATGGTTCCCAGTTTTCATTCCAATAAAGGTAATATTAATTAATAACCCATAATATAAAACTTTTATAGCAATTTAAGATGAAGTTAAAGTTGTTAAGACAAATTAATGACTTCTTATCTTTACATTTGCAGACACCTCTCCGAGTGCACAAAGGGGAAATAATTACTGCAAGATTTTGGCGTTGCATAGACTCACGCAGAGTTTGGTATGAATGGATTGTTGAAGTGGGCAATCGCACAACAACTCTACATAATCCTAATGGAAGAAGTTCAGAAATGTTGTTATGATTATTTTTTTATAAGATATTAAGGAGACATTTTCTATTCGGCAATAAAATTGCTGACAGAGTTAATTTATGTTTTTTTTATTTCCAACCTTTAACAAACTATACAAAACATTCATAAAATAATCTACTAGGACTATACATTAAATAATAACCACAAACATACAACTATTTACACAGAACATAAGTATTACTTTTTCACTAGTCTCACAATATTCATTTCTTTGTGAAAGTCGTCTATATCTTGGTCCCATCTTTTTTCATAGTAAATTCCTGTAAGATTAATTTACCATAAATTAATAAGTTGTAATGAAAAATAGTTTTTAATCACAGAAATATAGATTTTACTATCTGACACTAAATTACCTTGTAAAAACTTGGCAGTATTTCCAGTTCTGATGGCCCAAGGTAAGTAATACTTGAGATACAGCTGGCGGTGCTTTGGCTTCAGTCTGCTTGCTCCCCAGATTCCACCACTGATGCACATGGGTAGTCTAGTTTGAATGCCTTCAACCCATTTTACTGTAACCTTTAAAATTAAGTTTTTGATTAATAACAAAAGTTTATGGGATAAGGAGACACATCTTTATCATAGATATTTGCTTATTATTGTATACTAGTACCATTTACCTCTCCCAACATAGATGTCCTCATGAATAGAGTTGCATGCACCAAATCATGTACTTCCCTGTAGCGTTGCATTACATAAGCTAGTTCTGGATCTTCAATAAATTGAACTGGCAGACGTGAATCAGCTGTAATATTGTTGGCTGTCATAAAATCTGCATACACACGACCTAGGGTATTATCCGGCATTTGGGAGAGTTTATCAAATGAAACCGTTGTAGAGTTTATGCGCGGCTTTTGGTTCAGTATTTCAGCACCTTCCTCAGTTTCAATCATCTTTTGTCTCATGTGTTTTATGGCACTTTCTCCAGTTACTTCGCCTAAACATGCGATCATATCACCACGATGAGGGTTCAGCAGAGCGATAGCCGCTGAACCACATGTTAATAACGTTTTCTGAAAATAATTTGTGGCAATAAAGTTTTTCTTCATTTCTTCAGTAAAATTACTCGTTTTGGGCGCATTGGTGCAATGTTTTCTAATAAAAATTATAGGAAGACGCATTTTTATTGAGTTACGTTATTTCTCCTATATACTGAAAATCCTTGTTGACAAAATTTACTTCAGAACTTCAGATTTCAGAAACATTGACGGCCTGTCATGATAGGTGACTGTCACTATGTGTGACATTGACAATGTCAACAAACTTTTTTTTCATCGATTTTAGCTGGCAACTCTACCGATCTGTTTGTCTGTGATACGACTGAAGGACAAGTATCCATGGTCATGAATAAATAAATAAAAAAGTCTGTCAGTGACACACTGACACATGACAGTGACACTTGAAGTCTGACACTGGAATTAGGAGGTTATGTTTACTCATGTGTTCTGTTGAATTTGCAACATTTTCAACTGAAAGTAAAATCGTAAATAAATCAAGGTATATTAATTTTGCTGCTTAAACAAAATTCATGCTTTTGGTATTCAAATCAATGACGTGAGCGTAATGATACTCATCATTGGTGGGCCAGGTTTCTGCTAGAGGATTGCTACAGCGTTTTTTAATTCTGTGAAGCGTCCAGTAGTCTAACCCACTTGGTCCACTCTCCGCCTGGTCTGCTCTTAAGCTTACTTATAATATTATATATATATGTAAATTATGTAAGATGTATTTATTACATTATCACTTATTGGCAGACTCAACTCCTAAATCACAAGTTTGGTACTGAGTGATGGTAATATTATTAAAACTTCAGTTTCAGCATAATCATCTACAATGACTCAACAAAAGAAAATAATGTTCAAGAAAATCAAAGCTGACCTAAGTAAAGAATTCACATTTCTGAAAAATGTATTTTCTGTAATGTCTTTGCCACTGCAGATGAAAGGTAAAAAGTTTTTGTATTTAAAAAAACTTATTCTACTATAAAAAAAATAGGCTAACCTACTACTCTTTGGAGTACTTGTTATTAAAAGTTGTTTTCTTATTTTTAAAAAGAATTATAATACTTTTGGAAATGCTTATTTTTATTGCCATATTAGCTTAAACAAGTATTTATAAAAATATATATTGCAGGTGAAAATGATGATAATATGGACATTGAAATAGTAAATGAGAGTGAAAAGAATAATGAAGATGTTGAAATGCCAAAACGCGCCCGCAGCATAGCAGAACTTGAAGAGAAATTGGAGAAGATTAAATCACAGAACAAATTCAGCTTCAAAAATAAACTACAAAAGAAAAGCTTGAGTAGTAAAATGAAAAAGAAAATTAAAAAAACAGAGAGAGCAAATAAAACGAAAGTCAAACCTGTAGTAGATGCACCTTTTGCGGAAATGTTAAAGTCCAATGCAGAAGAAAAACCAAAAGTAAATATTGCTAAACCAGTGTTCAACAATGAAGGCAAACTTGTTTTCTCCAAATTTGACTTTGCCAATGTTGGCAAAAAAGGTAATAGTAAAGTTAACATTAATTTTCTTTTCACACCACTTACTCGTAAATGTCAAATTATATGTCATGCAAACAAGGAATAAAGCAGGTCATTGTTCCCTCTCGCTCGAGCCGGGCAATAATATATGTACTGAATTTCATTATTCCCGTGGGAATAATGTGATTTGAATTTGGAACCTCAAATAAAACCATATGAAAACTTTCACCAAGGAGTTGCATCAGTAATGGCGGCCGCTGGCTGCAACAGCTGATCGCTTGCAGTGGTGCCAACTTCACGTTCGAAGGTTGTCGTACCACATCAAATTTCAAAAATCGAATTGATTTCCTCGCTACAGTAGGTGTGAAAAGCAGAGTACGCTCCTCGGGAGTAAAGCTGCCTTGTCTTGGGCTAACTTGAATCCCTCGCTACTCTAAGGAACCTCCTCGCTGCGCTACGGAGGTTCACCCCCAGAATCCTTAGTGTAGCTTTGGGATTCAATACGCCCGTGACGTAAGGCAATGCTTTACTCCCTTGTTGCGTAATCTACTATTATTACTTTATCATATTTTTGTTACAATATCATTAACAAGCAGAAACCTCTGAAATGTGTTTCAACTTGCTAAAATTTATATTTTTTATTACATAGAAAGAGTAAATAAGGCAGAAAGAGATCCAAAAAAGATTTTAGAAAATCTTAAACAACAAGAAGACAGGTTCAAACAATTAGAAGAAAAAGAAGACACGGGTAAAGTAAAAGAAATAAAGGAAAAAATAGCTTGGAAGAATGTTCTGCAAAAAGCCGAAGGACAAAAAGTTAAAGATGACCCCATATTACTCAAGAAGACTATAAAGAAAATGGTACATATCATTACTTTTCTTTACCTATTTTGAACACATCATGCATTGTATTTCAATTTAGAATTTACATTTGAATGATTTGTTTTTTTTTTTTACAATTTTTACATTCTATTAAGAAAAACAAAGTAGGTACCTAAAAAAATTTCTACTAAAACAAAAATATTTAAAAGAAGCCTTTTTGTAATTGAATTTATTTTGGCTTTACAGGATCAGAAGAAAAAACAAAGTAAGAAACAGTGGGACACCAGAGTAAAGAATGTGGAACAGAAGAAAGACGAGAGACAAAAGAAGAGAACCGAGAATATTGCCAAGAAAAAGAAAGAGAAGAAATCTAAAATAATTAAAACATCAGCCAAGAGAGGGCGCGTCGTAATATAATACATAGTAACAAAATTATTTCTTGATGTTTGTGTTTAAGGAATACATCATTTAAAGTAATATTGTATTTCATTATTTTTTGCTCTTAGTACAAGAAAGGGCACCGTTATGTGATGTCCATAACTAGTATGTAGTAACATATACCTTGGACTGGCGCGAACCTTGCAACAGAAATCGGCGCAAGATTAGATTTACCCTAAAGATCCTAAAGCTAATTTTGCAGTCTTAAAAAAATCTATTTAATTGCAATTTAATAAAAAATCGACTCACCGGGACCGTTTGACCCGGGAACGCAATGGGCGATTGAAGGAACAGGGTAGACATTCAGTCAGTGAGAGCGTCGCATGCCTTTTCGCTCCACTCCACCCATGGCTGGAGAACTTATAAAAAAATCTACTTTGGCAAACTAACTGATAAACACGAACAAGGCAATGCTTTTGGTATAATAAAGCTGAAGAATGTGTTTATTGGTTGAACGCGCTAATCTCAGGAACCACTGGTTTGTTTAGTTTGATAGTCCATTTATCGATTAAAAGGCCCCCCGTCCCGTCATTATGTCGAGACCCCTTGAGGTGCGCGTGGAACACAGCACGCCGTCGACTCGGGCATGGTCCATTGTCAGACAGCGAGTCGCCCATTACTTGCCCCCCGCGCCTAGTGGCCGGAGATCGTCTGCCGTCGTCGTGGGCATCTACCATTGTGGCTGGGGTGGAGGGAGGATACTGTCCTCTCCCTCACGCAGCCCGCCTCTTCCTTTGTGAGCATGACTGTGTCGCAGAAGGAGGCTACCGCTTCCTACTCCGTCTCGCCCTTCAGCATGGCTTTGATCAGTGCCGGGCGCGAGAGGTGTCTCCGCCTATCGCCGTCGTAAGGACACGGCGACGGCGGGCGTTGCTCTGCCCAAGCGGGGTAGTCCTTACCATCCATTATTTATAGTATACAAAAATTAAGACTTTTGATTATAAAATATTTTGATAATAAGGGTTTTTTTTGCAAACAGTATTGGTGGCGGAATCAAACTTATGACCCGTAGATGCTAATGTGGACAAGGAAATAATAAAACATTTTAACAGAAAGGAAATGTCATTTATTCGTGATATTTAGTAACGGTAGGTACGCTATTTTTTACTTGCGTTGATATCTAGGTTCTACGTCCGGGTAGGGAAGGTACATAATAAATAAAGGCAATGTTAACGAAGGTAGCATTGTTTTCACAACTGCCTATGATAACATGACTTTACTGTAAAAAAACCTTCTTTTTTTAAGTCGGTTAAAATGAATTTGGCTTATTTTAGATAGTAATACGCAATGGAAGGCTTTAGTCGGAAAATAATGCGTTCGTACAGTAATTCACATTACACTGTTTTACAGTCTACGTCACTAATCAAATAGATGAACTATATTCTATGTACCTAACTAAATTCATATGAACACATTTTTTCTTAAACCTAGGTGCATTAAAAGTTACACACCATGCTAAAAAACTACAAAGACAAAATATTTAGGTACCTAATGGTATATATTTTCTGTATAATATCAATCGAAACAAATGGCAGAATCAGTCACAAAGTCGGCGGTATAAATGATGATTTTATTTTAAAAACAGCTAGCTGTCTACGATGAAACAGTGATGCTATTAATTTATTTATTGATTTACTCTCTACGTTAATCAAATCTTCTTTAGTATTATATTGAAAGGCGATCAAAGAAGCTTGGCGGCCCTGACAGCGTTGTCATAGTTGCAGACATGATTGTAAAATACGCAGGAACACCGAATGCAACTGGTACCATTTCACTAAAAGATCAATTTACACTACGACAATATAGACTAAGTGCACCGTTTATAGTATAGTAGTCTAAATTGACTTAAAAAAAGAGATAACATTGATTACATCAAGCGGAAAGTAAATTACTCGGGTTTAAAAAGACCGCTTTAGCGAATCCTAATAAGAATAGCGATAAAATTATTATCAATCTATTTTCTACTCTGTTACTTAGCAATAGAATATTCAATTGTTCCAATTTATCAATAATTCATATTATAATTTCAATAAAGTGGTCTTTAAAGATCCCCTGCTATTTAGTTTCTGAATCAGTTTACTGTTCTTTGATCAACTAAATACAGTGTTGTGAATATTGATTACACGATAAAAAATAATAGGCCTGCCAAAATAATGTGGCTAACGAAAACGCTCTGTAGTCTTTAATAGATTTTCAACTTTATTTTCTATGGATTTTGGTTGAAAATCCATGGACGACTACTGAGTGTTTTCGTTTCCCACATTATTTTGGCAGGCATTCGGCATTTGCCCCTTGTCTAGGCCTTCATCTTGAACTTCCTATGTGCTTTACTGCTATGCTATTCTCTAGACTCTAGGACGATGCTTGTCTTCCACTGTAGACAAACTGCCTCTTAGAAAGTTATTAAAATAGATTTTCAACTTTATTCATAACAGAATAAAGTTGAAAATCCACTAACGACAACCGTAATTTTAGGCGTTGCCGCGGCGCTGAGTCTATGGAGAATAACAGAAATGTGCAGAGCAGATTTTACGATGTTCAAAACCAAACCACTGTGCTATAGAGTGCAAACAAGCCTGGTGCGCGCAATTGAATATTTTCTGACGTGATGATCGTAAAATACACTTTATAACTCAGATTATAAAAATGACAAAATTTTAGTTTAAGCATTGAAACTGTTTGAGGTACAAGGGTTACAAGTAGGTATTGATATTCATGATACCAAATTGTAAGTACATATTTAACAAAATGATTTGAAAACATAAAAAGTATTATTACAATTTTTATAATTAGCGGGGTCGTGGCGGCGATACAAAAGAGAATCTGACCGTTTTTGTAATAGATTACACAATAATTATTATTGTCATTTTCCGCCGCCCTCACATTTTAGTTCAGTACCCGGTGTTAAGTGGTTTCTACACTATACTTATGAATATTTCATAATAAAATATATTTTTTACATTATATTCTTACAGGTTAGTGCCAATAACAAGACGACTGACAACTTTGTGGCGTTTCGGTTTATTTGGAGCTGTGCTGTAAAATTACTTCTCAACAAGTACATACATTACTTACATATCACGATTAGTGTACAGTGCACATGTTAAATTGGAATAATTTTAAAAGAGATAAAAATTTAAAAAAAAAATGTATAAAAGTCACCGAAGGTACCACAAAATGTTCGTCGAGCTCATTTTCATAATAGCTACGGGACCCTCGGCGTGCGGGCACAACTCGCACACATTTAATTTTACTTTACTGAACTAAAGAACACATCTTCGGTAATACTCACCGACTTCTAACTTTGTAACTGACAATCTTTTACGCTTACAATGGGTAATAGCGTCGCATCTCGACAAGCAGGGCAACTTATTTACTCCACAGCAAAGAACTGAATATTATTTTGAGAGTTTCATTTACAAAAGCCCGATTTAGACAATTCACTTTTTAATCGACTTCAAAAAGGAGGTTATCAATTTGATGTTTATTCAGCGCACACTACATTTTCAACGTTGTTTTTAGCGGCAAGAGTTTAAAATCCAGGCCAAGGTAAGAAAAAAGCGTCCCTGCGGACATGCGCTTAGTCAGACAGACTTTGTAAGCTATGATTGATACCAGATTTATACATTTTTTTTTGGGCTATAGGCTGATGGCGTTAAATTACATATTCTAGTTACACAGTTAGCGTCGTGTAGTCTAGGCGCTTCAGGTATGCCTAAAAATAAGTGTTGCCTTGATCCTCGAGGCGTGATATGATTAAAAATTAAATTATATATAATTGTTAAAACTAGGTCATAATCAACCAAGACGCCATTTATACAGTCACCAATTAAGTAACTACAATAAAATATTATGTATCTTTATAAAACGAATTTGGTATAATAAACCCAATATTTTTTTCGGTGGCTTGTAAAAGCAAGATTCCAATGCGGAACTTACATGTTAAAATTCTTCAAAATATAAACTACGTAACTAAGCGATAAAGATGTTAAAAATAAACTAAGCTATTAGTATTAAAAACAATTGTAAATAGCAACAACTGATTATGAATAAAAAGCCTCCAAATAGAAGTACTCTTCCTTCCACATAACATGAACAAAATAAATAAAATTAGAAATAATAAGATTTAAAAAAATATAAGTGTACAAGATAAAATTTGAGAGTATAGTAATAAACTCTTATGAAATATTAGCATAATAAAGGCTTATTAGTTTTAGATATTATAGCCTCGAATCTTATAATTAAAGTGTGTGTACACATATTGTGTATAAATATTTAATAAAACATTACACTTATATAATTTTATAAATTGCAGCAATAATTTTTCAGTGTATAACACTTCAAGAATAAATATTATGGGTAGGGAGAACACAACAAATACTTCCAATAACCATAACATGCACAAGGCTTCGCCAACGATACATTGCACTTGACCAAGTTTAACTTACCCTACAGGTGTAACAATATGAAACAAATTAATGCTTCGTAGCTATGTGTATAAAGATGTCTTTAGAAAATATTCGAAATACATGTTTACATGATGTATACGAAACTACACACATCTACGTAATAATATATTATGTCTTTGGAGAAAAAAGTACATCAGAGCACTGGAAAATATAATATGCTCCTCATACGTCTCCACTGACTGTTTACAACATACAACTTAGGTACATAAAGTAAAACTAAACTGTTATGTTCTAAAAATTATAAAAATAACATACTCCTTAACTTCTCCAAAATAGAAAAATAAAAATTGTTTTATGTTTGTAATACTGCACATTCACATTTACTCTAAATCAGTCATAAGCATTGTTATAGAAAAGATATCAAATAATAAAAAAATATATCTGACAAACGACAATAATTGTTGCATGTATGATCTGGTTCTATATTACTGTTCGCTGAACAGCTATGAATTATTTTTAGTTAAAAATTAAATTAAAGGTGGTTATAACAATTCCAGCATATTCAAATATATTGATTACCATTTCTCTGTATTTAAATATATATGAACATGTTCAAATGGCTATATTACTTAATCTAACTGTATTAACCTACTAACTAAAGCCTAAATTTAAATGGTAATAATAAAGCAAGTCGTGAGGCGGGATATTTGCATCAGTCTTGTGAAATTCTCAATTGTGAAAATTATTACTGTCATTTATCTATTTGGTAATCTTGTAAAAAAGAAACTGTTTAATTTATATGTATTAATTAGTTACTTTGTAAGCCTGCCGGCATGTGTCATCAGTTCATTTCTGATTTCAATGTTGAAAGAGTGGCATCAAGCACTCTGCCAGCTGCATATCCAGGTATGTTCAGATAGGCTGGCTTATCATGTTCACATATCCCTGGCTGGGTGCAGCAGCGGCCCAAGGAGGGGCCTCCGGCATGCCCCTGGCCAACATGGCTATGGCTGGCACTTGCTTCCGATGTGGTTCCCTGACAAATCATTCTATGATTTGTAAACTGTTCTAATGAACGTAACTGTTCCCCACAGTTGTCACACTTCAATTCTCTTGCATGTACTTTTTTGTGGCTGTTGAGTGATCTTGAATTATCAAAAACTTTAGTGCACATGTCACAGTATTTCAATACTTTTTCACCTGTGCACACCACTTTATGATTGTTAAGTCTGTCCAATGACATGTAACGTTTGTTGTTGCACAGATCACACTTGAACTGTTTCTGAGGTACACGACCAGTGTGTACTTGCATGTGTTTGCGCAAGTTACTCTTATCTTTTATATATTTGGAGCACACAGAACACTTGTTGACATCTTTGCGTGTGTGATTGGCATCTAAATGTCTTCGTAAATGTGATTTCTTGTGAAATGGTTCCAAACATATCTGGCATCTGAAGGGCTTTTGTGCTGGATGTACTCCTGTCAAGTGTGTGTTAAATTCTAAAATTGTGGGATAGCTCTTTCTGCAATGAGGGCAGTGAAAAAGTTTGCGACAGATTGCTACACTTGAGTCACAAAATGGGTCTGAACAGTCATCACAAAAAGAATCTAGACCCACTGGGGGTGTTACTGTCTCAGCTTGAAACTGCTCCAAGTCAGTATGTAGTGGGTCCCTGTCTGGAGTGCCAGCACCCGGTGGTTCTTGTTTGACTTTAGTTTGATCGCTGTGTTCCGAATAGTCATCCTGTGAGGGCAGGTTCCGCGACGTGCCAGCCAGCATCCACCACGGGTAGTGCCAAGTCCCGAGGCCAGAGTGCACCGCCTGTTCTTTTATGTCGCTTGTTTTTGTTTGTGTTTCAGCATTAGAAAATCCAGGGAAGCTGGGCAATTCTTGATTTTTTGCTCGAGTCGATTCAAACAGATTGTGTTGAGATATCAAGTTTTCGTAGTCACTCGAATCCAACTTTCTTTCATTTCGGTCGCCTTGATCTCTTTTAGACATTATTTTAGAACAATATCTGTAAACGAAAATTGTATTTACATTTCAACTTCATTTTGGGAGCTTAAATGAATAAAATGCATCATCATGAAACGTAAACAAACAACGCAATTACGCGCCCAAGTAAACACACGCACAACTATATATTTCTAGGACGGCATGATTGTATATCACGTTTGTGAACGTTACTAAATAAAATTTTAACACTTTTTGTTGCAAACGAAACTAAGACAACAAGAATCTGTGTAGTATCAAAGAATAAATAAACAAGGAACACTGCATCCCTTGTTATTTGCGTAAAAGATTAGTGTGAACTGTTTGGTCAAAGAGAACAGGAACATGTTACACGAAGTTATTTGAGACGAAATTAATAAGCAATAACTTGATAAATGTAATACATACTACAATAAGCCTTTCCATAAAATTCTCAAAATTCCCATTTAACTATTTTTATAGAACATCGGCCATTTTGTTTGATTAGTTTCTTTGTTTTTTTTTTGTAAATGCATTTGCATGACAGTTTCAAAACGTAGGCTTTTGAGGCCACATTTTTGAGGATTTACTCTAAAACCAAGGCGAAAGCAGCATTATCATAAATAATACAATGAATTTCAACACTTGGTGCCAACCACTAACCGATCAAAATGTGCTGTTTTACAATGTTTGGTTGCCCTTTTGGAAAGCCATAATTTAGCTATTTGTGGTTTAGCTATCTTACTATATCTGTTGGTACGTTTTTTAGCATGAGCAGTTCAGCAGGGTTGAGCAGGGCTATTGGGCCACCTTGATAGTCACTACCACAGTCACTACACTACCATACACCATCCTATCTTTGGTTAATAAGTTATATGTTTCATCTCTTAGTAAATTTATTTCTTTTCACAACATTTCCATACAGTAAAAATTGTTATAGCTAAACTACTTATATTTATTGACACTCCTAAAAAATATCCCGTCCATGTTTATTTTCGCAACACTCGACTCTGGCAACAATGGTAAAGGCTTGCCACAATAGAAAAAGAAGAAGAAGCTTTGACACTTGACAGTATTGACACTGACAGTCTGACAGTGACAGTTAAGGGGACGAATGAAATCACGAAAGTAGAGTCAAGCGGTCATAAATAACTTTTAATTATTTTCTTTAAGTATTGATGATAGTGTTATCATAATTGAAATTTCAGAAGTGAAAAACGGATGATACAATTTGAGTAAAATGACGTGGTTAGGATCTACTGTACTGAACATGTTTTGGAAACCCACTGTAAACATTGTGAGGTTAGGACCTGATTTTAAAACTTCCTATATCGTTTCAATTACTAGTTTTACTCACACTTTTTTGAATATTTTAGAACACGTTATCATGCTGATAAGACGCGATTAATTAGAAGATACGGGTATGAAGAGAAGATCTGGAGTGGTGGTTTACTTCCTCGGTTAACGACAGGAAGACGTTTACCCATACCAGAGTACAGGTAAACAACCTATGCCTTTTAAATGTTCACACTACATTTACACATAATGTGAAATTCATAAATTTCTGATATACATTAACTAATATTTTATGCCAAAGTAAGTATCTATAAAACTTTGATTGAAGAATTTCTACATATCATTTCAGGCCAGCCAATGCTTGGACAGAGCGTAAAGCTCTCTTTGGTCAAAATGATTACATAGATATACTTGGCTCTGGAGATTTACACCCAGTAAAGACGCTGTATACTGTTCCATCATGGATAAGAGGAGTTAATGGAAATGAATACCAAGTAAGTTGATAATATTCATGCATCAATGATCTTCTAAATACCAAAAAATAAGGTTCAGGGGACACCATTGATGGTTGTGGGACTATCTAAGTAGTATACAGTCAGTCTCTGTTTAGAAAGCAAAACTCCTAAAGGTGAAATTTTAGCTACTAAATCTGACAGTCCCAACCAGGGCAGGAGGACTTGTTTATTGACTTTACCACCAAAAAATAGGGGAGTCTGTCTATGGACTATTAATACATTTATAGCACTTGAATATCTTATAGGTACAAAATATTGGTTACTAAACACTACATATCTTACTGTTACAGATTCTGCTAAGAAAGAAGAAAATGTGGGCTAAGACTGGTTCTCGTCAGATCAGACCATCAAAATGGAAGGACATGGAGAAGAGAATATCTTTCTTATACAGAAAGCTCAACAGGAAAACAAAGACAGGACCCTCTCCTGACTAAATTATTTGAAATGCTTATATCTCATAGGTTTATTGTTGTAGTGTTGTAATAATGTTAGAAATAAAGAATCTAAAAAGATTATCCTCATTTTTCTTTAAAAATGGTCATTATGGTGTCAAGAAACATTTGTAAAGCGGGATAAAAGTAGTACTGCCAAGAATACTTTTATTTTCATTAGGATAGCCGTAAAATATTTTTTCAGGAATTAATTTCATGTTTTGATATGTTTATGAAATAATACAGGTATTCTACTATCATTATTTTAGTCATTGTTATTAAATATTTTATTCTTCATAATTTTGCTGGTAGTATTCTGTCTCTACTCATAGTCTTTACATTAAGATTCAGGTAGGCATTGAAATGAAGTAATAAATAGGTAGTTTTTCACTTACATTTTATTATCATACAAGTTCACAGATACATTTTGTTGATTTATTATTTCCGGGCATCTTAAAGATGATTTTTGAGGAAAGAAAAGTTCAGCTGGGATTTGAGGTCTGACAGACACAGGTCAGACCTCAAAATGTATATGCGACGTGTCCCCACAGACATGGCTCACCTTTTCTCTTGCACCGCGAGTCCTGTTACCTGTACACTTGACGATCTTAAGAGTGCATCAGTGAGCAGGGTTCGCGTGGCTGAATTTTAGGCCAAACAAAATATATAAAATAATTCGCCATCAACACGCTAAGAAGAAGCTGGGATTGGGATTTGCGGTGGCCTAATACGTCCGTTTCGACTGCGCGGCCATGACGTTTTTTTTTAATTAAAACCATCCCAAGTTTTTGTAAAAAAATGTAAAAGTCGATTGCCAAAAACCATTTTTTTGTCAAAGCCGTGGACATCGTAATCGACATATTCCAGACGCATTGAAGATTTTGTTCAACAGCTCCTGAAATATAAACCTAGGATGTTTTGTTGTATTTTTGTTAGTTTCGACAAATTCAAATCTGTGTTTTATAAAAAACTTCAGACCTCTGCGATGCTTTTTCAGCGAGATATTGGCGAAAAACTAAATTTTCAACGTTTCGATGGCGCGGCCATGGCGTTTTAGTCTTACAGCTCCTGAAATATAAACCTAGGGTTTTTTGTTGTATTTTTACTAGTTTCGACAAATTCAAATCTATGTTTTACAAAAAATTTCAGACGTCTGCGATGCCGATGACCGAGTTATCGCCGATAACGTGTTTGTTACCGTTTCAATGGCGCGGCCATGAGGTTTTAACCGTGTAGCTCCTAAAATACAAACACAGGATTTTTTTCTATATTTTTACAAATTGTTTACAAATTCAATCTACTATTTCCCAAAATTTCAGGTTTCTGCGACTCTTAGTTTTAAAGATCTCCATGGCCGCGCCATTCGCCGCGTTTCGATGGCGCGGCCACGTACAAACCCTTATAACTTTTTAACCATTGCTTTGACAAAAAAATGGTTTTTGGCAATCGACTTTTACATTTTTTTACAAAAACTTGGAATGGTTTTAATTAAAAAAAAACGTCATGGCCGCGCGGTCGAAACGGACGTTGGCCTAATTGGTAAGTCGTCTAGAATACTTATCCAGAAGACGCGTTTCAAATCCCACTCGCAGCTGATTTATACATACTATAATATAAACATATCTAATACGTATTGCACATGAGAATATTATAATTATTTTAGAAGAATCATTTTATTAATTGCGATAAAATTTGTGTTTTGGAATATTCTATTCATTATTCTATTTCTCAATAGAATATTTACTTTTCTTTTTACCGCAATTCGGTATTATGATTCCAGTTTACAGGCCCCACATAATCTTTTACGAATTATATTCTTTTCTACAACCTTTCCGTACTGCATTCGATCCGAATTGAAGAAAATAATAATGTAGGATAGGACGTATATAAAATTTATGCTATGTTTTTTCCGATACCTAAAGTAATTTCTCGGATTCGAATTGAATGCTGTCGGAGATTTATTATTTTATTTATTTATAAATAAAATAATCGGAGTAATAATAGTACACTTCCGAGATCAATTTAATACCGGGATTCGTGGAGACAAACCCCTTCTGTCTATCCTTTCAGGCATAACATGTGTGATGAAGACAAACTATGTAAGTGTGAATTCACTATTTTTATTTTCTAAGCCTAACAATATGTTCTCGACTATAACTTATTACCTACACATTTATTTACAGTTCATTCACCATTCCTTATAATTAAATATTAACTAGAAGTGTTTTATTTGGTACATTGACTCGACTAGACTGAACTTATTTATAAACATTTACTATAAATATCAATTTTATTTAGACAGGTTATATTATGCAGTTTGATACGACAGCAATCAATTTTAGGTGGCCTACCATGACGAAGTTCCGCTCAAGGAACGATATGGCGCTAGACATGGCTAGAAGACTTGAATAGCTCTGTCTCTTTCCCACAGCCTAAAGACACGTCATGGTAGGCCTCCTGTTTGTGTCCTTTAAATTCCCACTCACAAACTCAACAAAAATTATCTCTATCTCTCTCGGTCTGCGCAACAGACGATCGCTCAGCTACTGCGCCAGACGTGCCGTTAAGTAGGGATTCCCCAATCTTCTTTGATGAGGTCCGCAGCTTTTTCTGCGATCATGAGGACGGCAGCGTGCGTATGCGCAGCTGGGATTCGAGGCATGATAGAGGCGTCTGCGATACGCAGTCTTTGAATGCCGTGGACCTGAAGTCTGGGTGAAACCACACCTGTTGGATCGCCTGCTGGGGCCATCTTACACGTTCCCACCTGAAAAAACAAAGAGTTTTATTGGTCAACAAAGAGTTTTATGTTGGAGTAGGTTCTCTTTATTGGTCAGACAGACAGTTGGTCAGATAGACAGTTGCAATATTTTCTATTTAATTGTCCAGTCCGTTATTTGTCGGCCATGGTGAAAAAACAAACTCAGCGGAGACAAGCTTTCAACGCAGAAGATAATTATAAGTAGGTAGTTCAAAAATGAGGGTCTGCAGCACAACAGCTTTAAGTGCTTTCCGAGATACAGAGGCACACAATATTTCACAATAAAATAATATAAGTTCCAAGCTCGGTCCTTCTAAAGCAAACAACTGGGATTCAATCCCAGGACATACTGACTTGACTGGCCTGTTGGTCTACTGCACAGACTACTTAGAGATAATAAGTATCAGACTGCCAACTTCGGAACAAAAATTTTCGCCGTAGGCTTTTGACAGCTTTTGAGTTTTAATGTCGTATGACGTTTGTTTTTTTTTTAAATCACTGTTGCTTAATGGCATAGGAATAATCGTATACAGCCTAAACGCCGTATTCGATATTGCTTTATTACTGAAAGTTTTCTGAAAATTTATTTTGGGAAAAAATTAAATAAAAAAACAATTACATATTAAAACATTTATTTTTCAATTTCCTTTTCATTTTTTCGATTGCTTGATTTTACATCGTAGGCAAATAACGAAATAAAAAAAATCATTAAAATAAATGTAAAATTATCATAGTAACAGTTCATTCTTGTAAACCTTTTGACGCAACATTATTTTTAAGAGCTACTATCACTGTACCGAAACACCTCACTGCACCTTTGGATGGGTAATTTAGTTTTTTGTTACTGCCGTATATTCTTGATGGTTTATCAATCGCCTCTTTCCAAAACGATGGTGAGCTGATTTTTCTACAACTGCTATTCTTTAGGTTTTCACATGTCTTCCATCTGCATAATGAGCTGGAAAAGAAGAAACACTATGATTATTATAAAGAAATTTTATGAACCTCGGACCCAGTCCAATGAATGAGGCGGGTACTTTATGTAATCACATAGTGTAAATCAGTTGAGTTTTATGAAAACATTATCTATATATATAAAAATGAAACCCGTTTTCCGTTGTCACGACATAGCATGAAAACGGCTTGACCGATTCGGATAATTATTTTTTTGTTGTGTTTGTAACCATCGGGACCGGGTTTTAGACCGGGTCCTCCACCCGTGCGAAGCCGGGACGGGCCGCTAGTATTATTATGTATTCAGTAAAACATATTATTTTATCATGTAACTGTATAATAAATTATCATAAAAAGATCTATTAAACTAAAGGAACAATATATCTCTGCCTCTTACCACGCTGGCGTTAAAATTTAGCAATCATACTACATAACAATTTAGAATGCAAAACATATATTTTATACTAGCCATCGCCAGCGGCTTCGCCCGCGTTTATGATGAAAATTAGACAGGAATTGAATCCTGGGATAATAGGTATCCTATTATGTTATAATAATCTGAGTAACAAACATCCATCTATCCTTACAAACTTTGTTAGAAGTAAGATTAAGAAAGCAAGAAGTAATGATAGCTGATGTTTTATCATAATATTTACCTTTTATACTGCCGAGTTGTTGTTCCACTCAAAATCTCATCTTCAGTAAACAGGAAAGGATAAGCGCTGCCGAGACTTGAACGAGATTTAGACGTAATGAACTTCTTTTCGAAGTGCTTTGACAAAAAAACAGCTTCGGAAGTTGTTCAAGTTGATTCAGTCATGGTCGATTGCAGTCTTGCAGATCATCACGGTTTAGTTTAGACACTTTAACCACACAGTGGAGTCTTTTCTCATTACACGGGAAATGATGCCAAATAGCGTCCTGTCTCGAAAATTTACAAACAGAGCACTCGTAATACATTTTGCAAATAGTAAAAGTAATAGTAGACACACTGGGGATTTATTATTACAGAAAAAGCGGATAAACAATGAATATCAATATTAGCACAGCAGTAATGTCAGACACGTCATATGAAACAAAAACAAATGGCGGCCTACCAGCGCCTGCGACGGCCAATCAGAGACGACCACAAACGTCAGTCATCATTAAAACAATATGGCGCTACGTCGAGCGTTTCGTTGTATGAAGATTATCAGCCGTGGTCTACTGGTTAGTGACCCTGACTGCTATGCCGGAGGTCGTGGGTTCGATTCCCACCCAGGACAAATGTTTGTGTGATGAGCATGATCATTTGTTGTGTGTCTGGGTGTAATTTATCTATAATATGTATGTATTTAGAAATATATAAGTATGTTTATCAGTTGTCTAGTACCCATAACACAAGCTCTGCTTAGCTTGGGACTAGATGGCGTTGTGTGGTAGTTGTGGAATATTATTATTTATTTATTATTATTATTATACTCAGAGATCGCGCTTGTGTCCACTTGAACAACAGCAGTTTAACGTATTTTGTGAGTAGGTATCACAGTATCACTTACTTGATGGTCTAATGTGATGGACGTCTGCATTATAGCGCACTCCCAGTATTCATCCGAGTCGAATAACAAAGACTCGCAGCCGGGGAACGGCGTCGTGTGCAATTTAGTACCGTAACGCTGAAACGCTTGGGTGTTAATTACTTTCTCTACCTGGAATAAAAAGAAAACAATGTTTGGGAAATGGTTCAGACGAAGTGTGAAGGGTATCTATTATGACTCCTATCTGTTTCGAACTTCGCCACCCACCAGTTTCCAAGTATTCTTTTCAAGTTGGGACAAACCCATACACGTTCACAAAATTTCACTGAAATTGATTGGATGTTTTCGGATATTAGCTACACTTACGGATTTTGTCGACTAATCTGTCCGTCTTACCTGAACTGGCATATCCAACGGGCATATCTGTGTCAGTTTTATCCGCCAGGCGCGACTTTTGGAACTGTACGACGGCTAATATAAGCATACACCAGGTCAGGAAAAATACATATACCTACCTAATTATTAAGTAAGACTTTAGCTATGTCCACTTACCATACGAACTCCTTCGACCATAGTTCGCAAATCATTAAGATCAGCGAAATAATTCATATGGATTTTGGGATGGTCGACAAAGTTTGAGCTCCGAAGCATCAGTCGACCCACGCTTTTCGGTCGTATTAGCACCGGGTTTATAGAGAAAGTCCGCATTCTCACAGTGTATGGGAGAGAACTATACACCTTCCGGTACCAGTTATCTGTTACTCCTGCAACACCAATAAAAATACTGATTAGCTGCTAATTTCTTTTGATAAAGTACCTAGATATTAATTGAAGTAGGTAATACTTATTATGAGATGTTTAAAAAAAACCTCACTAGTTCTTGGGGTGACAATATCTACAACGTTTGTGTAGTGGTCAATTAACATAACAATTGGTTCTAAAATCAATAATGGTCAAGTTAAACTTTTAGCTTGTACTTTAACTGTTGATGAAGAAACTGCCTGTAAAACTTGAAGAGCAATACTGTTCTGAAGAGGTTATTTTATGCATCACTGAAAGTTGTTAACTTTCTTAATCTCTTTTCATTATAATTTTAATGGAAAACAAAGCTTTTATACTTTGAACAATAAAAAAACTTCAGCGTTAATTAGAAAATGGTGGTGACGAGCCACCATCACATAGCGAAAGAACTATATAACTTTAATATAAATATTACGCCTTTAGACTTTCTGATTAGTTTTAAACTTACCAAGTAAAGATCGTAATATTCCTACAGCGTCGCCTGCCAAAGAGCCGGCTCCCATAACAAGCTCGATGTCTGGTCTGCTCTTGTCGAGGTCTTGAGAGAACTTCGTGTTGACGAAGGCAAGTCCAGCGGCTCCACCGGGCAGGGTCAGAGGACCCCTTCCTGACATGTATGCGGCTGCCACGAACGGAGATGCAGCATGCAACTAGATGAAAGAAACAACCTTACTTATTGACTTCGATTCAGTATCATTATCTCACTGCTGGGACATACCTACCACCTTCTACGATAAGGATTGGGAATGGATAACGCGGGCTCTGCAGTTTGGTAGCTGCCACATATTATGCATTGGAACTTTTGATAGTTTCAAAGTTTTCTCTCGATGTTTTCTTTCACTATTTTAAGAACAGGTAACTTGTTTGATAAGTCAGAATCACAGTAACACCTCTATTAACTTCTTTGAAGAAGTCGGGAGCTTCTATACTACCTACCTTGTGATACATAATGTAGAAGGACCCTTTATTCTATCCTATCGGTGTCAGTAACAGCTTCTAGTGACTTTAATAAGTAAGTGGTACGTGCCTTCTCTTTATAGTTAATTCATCAGTTGAAAGTAGTAGTAGTACATTAATAATAAGCACGTCCTGAAATTGTAGCTTGTACAATGTTCACACAGTCACATGAAAGTTGGTTTTGTTGGAGTTTTGTAACACCAGCTGCATAATGCAGAAAAACTGGTGCAAAAGTTGGAAAACAATGGTCAGCCGCGGACAAATCAGGTCAGCGTTTAACTCCCACTCGTTTAGTGGTGACAACTAAAATAAAGTTGAACTAATAAAGGGGTAACAATTGTATTTGCATTAGCGATTATAATTTAGTTATAATGTTCGTAGCGTGATGTTTTTATAAATAGGCTAGGTATCAGACAGAAAATATTTTTCGCGCGTGCAACCTAACTCATACAGGTTTATTTATAGTATTAGTACCTATACAGATTTGTACGAATACCAACTGAGACGTAACTACATTTATACTGTGAAGACGCTATTATTAGAATTTTTGCCAAGCAAAATATTTTAAACCCGGCAGCGCACATTTTTTTAATTTTCCTCAAATTTGTCCAGTTGCTGTTTTATCCGCTCCGTTGGCTGTGATCCGTGCCTTCCCTAAGGCACTGCGCATTTGGCTACGGGAAAATTTATGAAAATTATTTAGAAGTAGCAAGTTTACCTTACTCATTTACCTTCATATGTTTTTTAATTTTTTATGTGATCTTGTGTTTAATAATGTTTAATAGGTATATTTCAGTTGAGAGTTGCTTGAAGATTTGATGTAAGTAAAACGAGAAGACAATGGCCTGTCGTATACTTAGTAATGGTCATGAATCGATAAGCCTAAACAGGACATATTTGAAGGTGGAGATGACCGGAGGCGAAGATTTGGGACATACTTTTTAGAACAAGATACAGTTCGAAGACATAGCTTGGTACCCATAATCACTACGCTGACTAACCTTCGGATGCCGTCAGACTCATAATTGCTAAGCGCTTGTACTAAGTAAGCTTAAAAATGGGGTACTTGCATAATCAGCGCTTACTGAATCAACAAAATTAATTTATAATATGCTGACGAACACAGATCTCGCAATTTGAACTTGAACTTTGCAAAGGTTTTTAATTTCAGCCAAAAACGTAATCCAAATAATATTAGCATATTTAATATTAGTTCGAGTGAATTTGATGACCCAGTCTTTTTCTTTACCTCTATTCATTTCAGAAGGTTAGATAATAATAAATTAATTTGGGTGTCATTGCCATAATTATTTGACGGCGTCTACATTAGATATAAACCTTGATAACCTCGTCAGGTTTACCGGAATACATTTCTAAATAATTTCCCGGTTATACTTAATATAACCATTAAATGAACCGAGAAGTAAACCTAGGCGTCTGTATTCGCACGGAATAAAGTCCATTATTCAGGTGGAAAAATGTAATGAACAACAATCGTGGCAGGTCCGTCAACGCGTATTTGGCAACAAGAGAAGTGCAGTCGCAAATACCCATTTATAGCACCTAGCTTTTTAACAATCAAGAGGGAAAGGAAACGGTTTTCCCCCTTTTGGTGGTAGGTACTAAAATATACTTTGCACATTCGAATGCGGCCAGTTGAGTTTACTTCGGAGGTCAAGTATAAACTTACATTCTTTTGTAAAGGCATTGTAAAGGGGATTGGGTTCGCACTCATCGGCCTTTGTTCTATGTTGTATTTTAGGTTATAATTTTTATTTACAACACTTACGTCATTCATGGTCATTCCAGTTTGGTTTACAATGAAAGCGTTGCCAGAAAATGTGACGTGGTCCTGAAGGTTGTATCCAACGGGAAGGTCAGCGATCGTAGGGATACCAAATTCATTGAGATGGTCTTTTGGTCCTACTCCTGACACCATCAGCAGTTGAGCGGAGCCTATAGCTCCAGCAGACGAGACGACTTCGCGAAGGGCACGCACTTGTATACTGTAAATTTAATTCGGTAGGTAGAACAGTAATTACATAGAAATATGTGTTAAGCCCAACATAAAAATGACATTAGAGATTATTAAAAGTTTCAAATTACCTTTTATTCCATTTCTTAAACTCTACACCTGTGGCTGTTTTGGTGTACGGGTCTATTAAAATTCTTGAAACCGTAGAATATTTCGTTACTTTCAAATTAGGCCTGAAGCGTATTGGTTCCAAAAACGCTTTAGAGGAACTGCATCTTCTTCCTTTCCTCATGGTTGCTTGTGGCTTAGAAAATCCAATCACCTTTTCTCCGTTTGGGTCTCTCCACTTATACCCTAGTTCCTCCCCAGCTTGCTTAAATGGTTTCTCAAGTGGTGAATGGTATGGAGCATATTCAATATCTAAATATCCGCCAACACCGTGATATGTCGAGTTTCTTAATTCCTTGATACCTATATTTTCTGATTTTTTGAAATAAGGTAATATTTCATCGTAGCTCCAGCCCTCGTTACCCATTCTAGCCCAGTCATTGTAATCTTCCGGATGTCCTCGTTGGTAGATTAAAAAGTTCAGCACACTACTACCGCCGAGCACTCTGCCTCGGGGCAAGAAGCACACTTTCCCTCTTAAATCCCTGCATGCTCTCGGCTCCGGCATTGAAGTGTAACCCCAGTTCATAGGAGTGAGGGAAAGAAATGGAGCGAATATAGGAATGTCGGAAAAGAAGTTTTCGTTTCCCCCGGCTTCTATAAGTAACACCTTCCATTGTGGAACTTCAGATAAGCGGTTAGCTATTACAGAACCTGCTGATCCAGCTCCTATGACAATGAAATCAAATTCTTCCTGATCTTTCGGTGTGTAGTCAGGTATGAAACCTTCTCTTGGGCTTCGTGGTAGAGGTCGAAATAAGTCGGTCCAGTAGTCCATGAAGCTCCGCGTGTCGACTTGTGCTTCGACCGCCGCCACCGTGAAGCAGAGTAAGTAGAAGAAACATGGCATTATGTGTGATATTGTTCTTCATTCCTGGAACAGATTAGGCTATTATTTATATTTAGAGGAACACACGCTGTTTTTAGTCACTTATTAGCCTCATAATAGGTACGGGGATATACTTGTGGATGATCTTCACGCTGTCAATGTTTAATTTAACAATCTAAATTCTCTCGACAGTTAGGTGGTACTTAACGACCCACGTTCAGATATTTGAAGGTTAACGATGATCATTTGTATGTCTACAGTTTTTTGAATACAAATGGACATCCAGGGAATTACATCATCGATAGGTATTCAATCGATGTAGTCAAATCAGTTATTACTTATAGGTACTTAGTAAATCTATACATATAATAAAATAGTAGGAAAGTCAAAACTGTACATTGAATATTTTTTTAAAAGAATACTTGGGATGTGATCTACATTCGATACCGAAGCCAAAAATATAGTTTTTAGAATTTTTGTCTGTTTGTCTGTTTATCTGTTTGTCTGTTTATCTGTTTATCTGTTTGTCTGTTTGTCTGTATGTATGTCCGGGATAAACTCAAAAAGTACTGGACGGATTTGAATGATTCTTATTTTGTTGTATAGGTATTAAATCTGGTCAAAACATAGGCTATAAATTATTCTGGAAACTTGAACACCTGGCGTAGAACCGCAGCAGACCAGCTAAACTATAAGAGATACAAAAATGGTGCGATAGCAAAAAGTGTTCCACGTGATAAGCATTTTCTGCTGAGAGAATAAAATTGAAGATCTGGAACACCTGATGTGGAACTCCAAGAGCCCAGCTACACTATAACATGTACAGGAATGACGTCTAAGCAAAGTTGTTCAGCCTGATGAGCACTCTCTGTTGACGTATAAAAATTGAGGATCTGGAACACCTAATGTGGAACTCCAAGAGCCCAGCTACACTATAACATGTACAGGAATGACGTCTTAACAAAGTTGTTCAGCCTGATGAGCACTCTCTGTTGACGTATAAAAATTGAAGATCTGGAAGACCTAATGTGGAACTCCAAGAGCCCAGCTACACTATAACACATAGGAATGAAATCTTTTTTTTGCGTGGTAAAATCATCAAATGAGGCCTCCCACCCCTAATCCACGGTGTCCTTCAATAGCCCTTTATGTTCCGGGGTCACGGTGAAGGAAATAAGTCCAACGACCCCGTCAGGCTTTGGCCCTCTGTGAGGGGGCCCCGTCATTTTGCTGACGCTCTTTAGGCGCGCGTGGAACACGACGCGCCGTCGACCCGGGCATGGTCCATGGTCGGACAGCGAGTTGTCCTTTACTCACTGTCCGCATGCCCGCGCCTACGGTGGCTGGAGGTCGTCTGTCGACGTCCGACGACGTGGGCGTCTACCCACTGCGGTTAGGGCGGAGGGAGGACGCTTTCCTTTCCTTTTCGCAGCCCGCCCCATCCTTCACGAGCATAGCTGCTTCGCAGAAGGAGGTGACCGCTTTCCACTCCGTCTCGCCACGCAGCATGTCCTCGACCAATGCCGGGCGCGAGAGGTCTCCGCCTATCGCCGCCGTGAGGACACGTCGGTGCTCTGCCCAGGCTGGGCAGTCTTGCACCGTGTTCTCTACTGTGTCCTCCGGGCGATCTTCGCAGTGGTGACGCCCAGGCGTTTCCTCCTTTCTCATCAGACACAGGTACCTCCCGAAACTTCCGTGTCCGGTGAGGACCTGCGTCATGCGGTAGGTAAGGACGCCGTGACGTCTCTACAGCCACTCCTCAAAGAGGGGTCTTACCGCCGCTATTGCGGCGTGCCCGAGGAATGACGTCTTAGCAAAAGTTTTTCAGCTTGATGAGCACTATTTGTTTATGTATAAAAAATTAAGATATGGAACACCTGATATGGAAATCAAAGCTATCACTAATATCACATAGAGTGAAATTAGTATAGTGAGTAGTAAGCTGGGATTTCTTCCACGCAGTAAAGGCGGTAACAGTTTAGGACCTATTTTCGATGATATTATTGTACTCTACTGGCCAAAAGCCATTATTTTTTTTGCCGGGCTCTTGGAGTTGGGTAATAGACTTTTCAGATCTTAGATTTTGACGATCCCGTTGTCGCTGGCATAAGCAACAGGATACGCGTACGAAGTCGCGGGCAGAAGCTATTGATTAATGAATTAGCTAAATTAATAATTTTAAGCACCTCATTTTTGTTTAAGGTTGAGTGATTGACTGCGCTTCATTCCAAAGAAATATTTGTAAAATGAAGTAATCGTTGGTCCGAATAAGCATTAAAATCGACTAGGTAAATAAATAGTTTTTCACACTACTTGCTCGTAAATGTCATATTATACGTCAGGCAAACCTACTGTAAAGCATGACATTATTCCCCCTCGCTCAAGCCGGGAATAATATATGTACTGAATTTCATTATTCCCGTGGGAATAATGTGATTTGAATTTGGAACCTCAAAGAAAACCGTATGAAAACTTTCACCAAGGAGTCGTATCAGTAATGGCGGCCGCTGGCAGCAACAGCTGATCGCTTACAGTGGTGCCAACTTTACGTTCGAAGGTTGTCGTACCACATCAAATTTCAAAATTCGAATTTGTTTCCTCGCAGTAGGTGTGAAAAGCAGAGTACGCTCCTCGTGAGTAAAGCTGCCTTGTCTTGGGCTGACTTGAATCCCTCGCTACACTAAGGATTCTTAACTTAATTCCCTCGTTTCACTCGGGAATTAACACTTGAACCTCCTCGCTGCGCTACGGAGGTTCACTCCAGAATCCTTAGTGTAGTTTCGGGATTCAATACGCCCGTGACGTAAGGCAATGCTTTACTCCCTTGGTGCGTAATCTACTATTTCACACTTCTTGCTCGTAAATGTCGTATTATATGTCAGGCAAACCTACTGTAAAGCATGACATTATTCCTCCTCACTCGAGCCGGGAATAATATATGTACTTAATTTCATTATTCCCGTGGGAATAATGTGATTTGAATTTGGAACCTCAAAGAAAACCGTATGAAAACTTTCACCAAGGAGTCGTATCAGTAATGGCGGCCGCTGGCAGCAACAGCTGATCGCTTACAGTGGTGCCAACTTCACGTTCGAAGGTTGTCGTACCACATCAAATTTCAAAAATCGATTAAAGCAGAGTACGCTCCTCGGGAGTAAAGCTGCCTTGTCTTGGGCTGACTTGAATCCCTCGCTACACTAAGGATTCTTAACTTAATTCCCTCGTTTCACTCGGGAATTAACACTTGAACCTCCTCGCTGCGCCATCGCCAGAACATTCTTCCGAAATCCAATTACTTTAGGCAATCTTAAATTTCCATATGTATCTACCTACTACAAGATTTTTTTTAGTTTTGTCATGTTATATTATGTATATTGAACACCTAGCACATGCCTAAGTTTATTTCTTTGGGGAATGATGAATTGACTAGATAGCTACTTATAACTGCTTGTAAAGATTCACATTCAAGTAAACTTTAAGTTATAAATCTATGATTCTCAAGCGTTAATTGATTTCGAATCCATTAATCACCATGGCCTTGTTAGTTTACCCGGGAATTTCTGATAACGAACTTGCTATAATAATGACAGTCGCCATAATTCAGCTATATTTATGACGTATGCCATAACCCAAATTGCAAATGAGGATGGTTGGCCATCACCTAATACTCGAAGGATTAAGTCATTGTCAGTCACGCTAGCACAATACTGTATAATAGGCGACATCCGAAGGTATACAACTCACAGAACTTCTGATCAAAAATTGTGTGTGAAATGTTCATTCAACAAACATTGTGATTCTGTTAAATATGCGTGACGCAGAGCAACAGCATCCTACCTTGTTAGTTGTCATTTATTTCATGGTTATTGATTTTAATATTATATTTTGTGACCCAATTCTTTTGGCAGCTCGTGTAGATATTAGTATTATGAAATACTCAGTGACTGCTACGCATAATAGTTTGGTTCACGAGTGAGACTTGACACTGTGTCTTTGTTGTCGTACCCTGATTCTGAACTGCTTTGAAAACAAACCATTTGTGCAAATTGGTTTCGCAACGAAGTATTTATTTAGGAGAACTGTTTGTTATGTTAAATTATCATGAGCAAGGAACTGCATTCTGTATTCTAATAGCACTGCTCTACAAACACTGCAATAAACACTTGTTTGTTCTGGACGCTAACTTTTTAAAATCACTTGCAATGCATTAATTTGTCTCTGTCGCATAGTAGGTACTTTATGGTTAATACCTATGTCATATACGTGTCGTGTAGAATAAGATGAAGGGACTTCCCTTTTCGCTCATTATCATAAATTGTATTCCCCCTCGCTCAAGCCGGGAATAATATATGTACTGAATTTCATTATTCCCGTGGGAATAATGTGATTTGAATTTGGAACCTCAAAGAAAACCGTATGAAAACTTTCACCAAGGAGTCGTATCAGTAATGGCGGCCGCTGGCAGCAACAGCTGATCGCTTACAGTGGTGCCAACTTTACGTTCGAAGGTTGTCGTACCACATCAAATTTCAAAATTCGAATTTGTTTCCTCGCAGTAGGTGTGAAAAGCAGAGTACGCTCCTCGTGAGTAAAGCTGCCTTGTCTTGGGCTGACTTGAATCCCTCGCTACACTAAGGATTCTTAACTTAATTCCCTCGTTTCACTCGGGAATTAACACTTGAACCTCCTCGCTGCGCTACGGAGGTTCACTCCAGAATCCTTAGTGTAGTTTCGGGATTCAATACGCCCGTGACGTAAGGCAATGCTTTACTCCCTTGGTGCGTAATCTACTATTTCACACTTCTTGCTCGTAAATGTCGTATTATATGTCAGGCAAACCTACTGTAAAGCATGACATTATTCCTCCTCACTCGAGCCGGGAATAATATATGTACTGAATTTCATTATTCCCGTGGGAATAATGTGATTTGAATTTGGAACCTCAAAGAAAACCGTATGAAAACTTTCACCAAGGAGTCGTATCAGTAATGGCGGCCGCTGGCAGCAACAGCTGATCGCTTACAGTGGTGCCAACTTCACGTTCGAAGGTTGTCGTACCACATCAAATTTCAAAAATCGATTAAAGCAGAGTACGCTCCTCGGGAGTAAAGCTGCCTTGTCTTGGGCTGACTTGAATCCCTCGCTACACTAAGGATTCTTAACTTAATTCCCTCGTTTCACTCGGGAATTAACACTTGAACCTCCTCGCTGCGCTACGGAGGTTCACCCCAGAATCCTTAGTGTCGCTTCGGGATTCAATACGCCCGTACGCCCGTGACGTAAGGCAATGCTTTACTCCCTTGGTGCGTAATCTACTACTAAAATTAGCATCTTATAAGAAGGGTCTATAACTCTATAAGAAAGTAAAACTACCCCTTATTTACCTTAACTCTCAAATAGGCGTAAGATAGCTTGTAATTTTTGCAAATTCGACTGAAATCTGTTTTATATTGTGCAAATTACGCCTGCCTTTCGAAATTAGTTTTTTCTTCAGCGCCGTCGCCAGAACATTCTTCCGAAATCCAATTACTTTAGGCAATCTTAAATTTCCATATGTATCTACCTACTACAAGATTTTTTTTAGTTTTGTCATGTTATATTATGTATATTGAATACCTAGCACGGGCCTAAGTTTATTTCTTTGGGGAATGATGAATTGACTAGATAAATAACTACTTATAACTACTTGTAAAGATTAACATTCACATAAACTTATGTTATAAATCTATGATCCTCAAGCGTTATTGATTTCGAATCCATTAATGACCATGGCCTTGTTAGTTTACCCGAGAATTTCTGATAACAAACTTGCTATAATAATGACAATCGCCATAATTCAGCTATATTTATGACGTATGCCATAACCCAAATTGCAAATGAGGATGGTTGGCCATCACCTAATACTCGAAGGATTAAGTCATTGTCAGTCGCGCTAGCACAATACTGTATAATAGGCGACATCCGAAGGTATACAACTCACAGAACTTCTGATCAAAAATTGTGTGTGAAATGTTTATTCAACAAACATTGTGATTCTGTTAAATATGCGTGACGCAGAGCAACAGCATCCTACCTTGTTAGTTGTCATTTATTTCATGGTTATTGATTTTAATATTATATTTTGTGACCCAATTCTTTTGGCAGCTCGTGTAGATATTAGTATTATGAAATACTCAGTGACTGCTACGCATAATAGTTTGGTTCACGAGTGAGACTTGACACTGTGTCTTTGTTGTCGTACCCTGATTCTGAACTGCTTTGAACACAAACCATTTGTGCAAATTGGTTTCGCAACGAAGTATTTATTTAGGTGAACTGTTTGTTATGTTAAATTATCATGAGCAAGGAACTGCATTCTGTATTCTAATAGTACTGCTCTACAAACACTGCAATAAACACTTGTTTGTTCTGGACGCTAACTTTTTTAAAATCACTTCTGTATTCAAGTATGATGCGATGAACTTGCAATGCATTAATTTGTCTCTGTCGCATAGTAGGTACTTTATGGTTAATACCTATGTCATATGTGTCGTGTAGAATAAGATGAAGGGACTTCCCTCTTCGCTCATTATCATAAATTGTAAGTACCTCGACCTTATAAGTTTAAAACATAGGAAAGGTTGCAAAATTGTTCATTGTATGGAAAACGAAAGTGCCTCTACAAACGAAGAACTATTTTTTTTCATCAAATTAATATCTAAGTCCCTGTTTATTTACGTCACAAAAACGTGAAAATTCATGATAAGGCCTCTTTTCCGCATTGGTATATCATGCGGTCATGCCAATCTAACCGACATAATATTATGTAGGTTGGTTTATATTCTCCAGTAACACAGCCAAGTGAGGAATGCCCGGTGCGGTCCTAGCTCAGCGCGTCACGTACTAGCCGCGATTACCTACGTGGTTGGAATTAGGATCCATCACATTGGTAATCGCAGCTGTTGTATGATTACTTGCCAATAGGCTCCTGTAGGTTAGGTTATAAGTATACATTTTTGACCCACTTGGTGGTCTTCCCCAATTATTTTTTATGACGTATAATTCTTGACCCAACAACAACGAACGAAATAAAGTTGGGGTTCTCGTAAAGGTGAAACAGTTGCTCAACTTATATAAAGCGCCAGTTCGGTTGTGCATAGAGTACTCTGTCACCTCTGGGACTGCCAAAAACGAACTTGGTGCATTTGAGACGATTGACAAACGTGCCAAGAGACTTATCGGCAACGTCTCACTGTTTGGTACAAAGCATCGACAACGAGTAGTTGTAACCTGTCTTTTTTATACCGGTTACATTTTGGGAAGGGTGCGATGAAAGGGGCTTGGCAGAATCAAATTTCAGTTTTGCAATTAGATTCTGCCATTATAGGACTACAAGAAGTAATGCAATGCGCCATAGGTGCAAGGTGAGCATCCCATTCGCGTTATGAAAATACGTTGTTTGTGCGCACAGGTAAGGAGTGGAATTCCCTGAAAGAGTCTGTGTCTCCTGATTGCTGCAATCTTGGGATCTTTAAGTCAAGAGTTAATAGGTTACTTCTAGGGCGGCGTGTTTCACCGTCGACCATCCCCCCTGGTGGGGATTTGTTAGGGTAATTACTGGAATAAACCATCATTTTTTACCATCAGACAAAAAAAATACGATTTGCTACTTTCGTTCGGAAATTGTAAGCGTACGTGGACAGAGGAAATGTAAATTAATGAATTAGCGTATTCTAATTTAAGGGAGGCAAGTTTTTCGATAAAAGTGTGTTTCGGGCCATAATAAATCTTTTGAGTTTAAAATAGGAATTCTTTTCCCCGATGTTTTGGTAGTGCACTTAAAAACGATTAAGGCTATAAGTGCTCGGTTCGTTAATTTAAAAAGTGCTGGATTCGTGTCCTAAATTAGATACATAGTGGAACGAAGCACTTTAGTTATTGATAGAGTTGAGAGGCCCGCCGTCTTTGCTCAGAATAGAAATCGTTACATTCAGGTAATAGGTATATTTAGGTATCCCTTTTTGAGTCATTTAGTAAATCTTTATCTGCTCTATCAGTAAAATGGGGTGAATAGACTCGGAGTGAATTTGTACGAAACTTAAAAAAAGTATCTTCGTGCTTAAAAAATAATACATTTTTTTAGCTATTTCCGTACATACTACCTATATTAAAGATAAACGGAAATCCCATTGATAAAACTAACAACTTTACCAACGCATACTTACATTTAAAGGAGTCTTTACATCTTTTTAACATAAGTGCTCTTCAAATAATTCAATGTTTTCCTTCACACGGGAGTTTTGTTAAAACAGCGAACTGTTAGCGAGGTAGTGTTAATAGTGAGTGCACACATGCGTAGATAAATATGTGGTATGGCAGGCCAACATTCGTCCCTGCTGTGTGCACTAAGCATTGCATGCTACTGTGTCTATGCACATGCTATTGGCACTTCAGATAATGTTTGAATTTCGAAGCATGAATACATTGACGCTATTTTTTATTTTTAGAATATTGGTAATTTATTTAAGGTTCCGTTTATTCATGAACTTGGAAAGTTTAAAAGAGGTTCGTAGTAAAGCCTGTGGTAAATCTTACGCTTGCGAAGGAAATGGGTATCTATTTAGATTTCAGTTCAGTGAGTCTGAATAAGAAAAAAACGTGCTTAATGGAGTAAATAAATATAATACAGGAAAAAGGACCTTTTAAAATTAATAATAATGCTATTAGGATACCCAGAAACGTTTTCTTTCAGTTTGAAATATGCTTTTATTACACGAAAATAAATAACGTTACTTTTCCTGGAATATACCTAATGTAGATTTTGGTGTTAAAATGCATATTCATAATATTTTATTGTCAAGTGATATTATGAATATAAAAAAAAACGTTTTTGGGGGAAAATTATGCAAAGGTACGAGTTTGTATGCTATTGCCGTTGCAGTCATGATTCCGAACGCAGCTGCAGATGTAGGTATACAGCAGACTGAACGTGGAACGTTTTTCCACGAAATCGTATCTTAATAATTCGAAGTTTTTATTAGACCAATTCCTTTTAGCTGAAAATTTGAGTTATTTATATTGCTAGGTACCTACATGATTGAGGAGCTTTCGAAGGTTCAATGAAATTATTTACTAGGTCCTTAAATTGGCGTTATATTGAGGGTATCTCTTACAGAGTAACGTATAAAAGTAAAAATACAACTTGTTTTAGTAAATAGGTTAACCTAAATAAGTAAATAAAATGTTAGTTTTTTATTTACGGAAGGTTCGGCTCTGCCAGGATGGCCCTGTTAGAGTTAGGTTAGTTAGCTTTGTATCCACCATCCGATGATGGGTTTGCAGTTGCTGGCGGCTTTGTTGAAGCCTACCACTGAATTACTTAGTGTAACGCTACGCTCGTTGCGAACAGATAGGAGGAGGATAAACAGAGTATATACAGGAAGATAAATAGAGTATAAATAGTGAATACCACTTCTGCATTACGTCACACCAGAATTCCCGTCAAGTAGGAGTAGGTATAGTCTGTTGTTGACTGAAAGCTGGCCCCAATATAGTTGGGAAAAGGCTAGGCAGATGATGTGATGAGGCGGTTTTAAACGTTTTCAATTATGCCTAAAGTGTCATCATAAATTCAGTCAGACCATCGCAGATAACAACCAAAAGAAGTCCAGTATCTATAAATAGTTTAATGGAATAAGATTAACATTTAAAACGACGTTATTATAAAATCACTCACGTAATGTCGTAGCTACGCACTACATATAACACTTTAATATTATCGTCCTTGATAGGCGCAGGCGCATCGCTCCGGTGACGAAACTATCAGTAGGCTGACCACAACAAAACATTTATCATTAGTATAATTTACTACGTTTTACAATCAAAATATTTTTTGCTTATTTCTATTTGACAAAAAAATGAAACACGTGTCTCTGCTGTATCAGCATACTAATCTCCGAAACTACCCAATCGATTACAGTGAAAAAAAAAAAACTATAAATTCTTCAGCTCTTCATAAAAGAAAGATTTTGAATTTGGGAGATGGTGCCATTCGAAATAGTAGCTTGTCGCTAATTTTATGATAATCTTGTTATATCTTAGGCATCCTTAAATAAATATTGAAAGAAAATCCTAGTATGAAAACATCTTGATGTAATAGCTTATTTGAGTATTTACTCATTTAGGTAAGTTTTCTTTCGTGAAACTCGTAGATTTCCCACGGGTCATGAAAAATAAAATTCCAATCTTAGTAATGTGGCAAAATACCTGCATATAAGATAGAGTTGTAGGCACAGGTATGCAGCAATATTCACCTTCATAAAAGCTTTGTACAATAATCTTAGCACTTCGCCATCCGGTATGATATAAACATTAATTGCACCACACATCTGTATTTACTGAGTGGCCATTTTGACATAACTCTTCGTAATATTTCTCATGAGGAATAGCCAATTTTATCGTTATTTAATGGTTAATCCGGAACTTATGTTCCTACAAGTTCTATGAGTCGGAAACTCATGATACTTGTACAACGGGTATTGTATAACGGGCTGGTATCCGCAACTCAACGTCATATGCGCTTTATTTTGCGTGCAATACCTAGGTACTTATACTTTTCTATAGTACTCGTAGATTCGAATCAGCCCACAATGCTTAGTGGTGCTCTGGGACCTATCAATAAGGTCAGCCGATCCCCCGACCACACCTTCCATAAAAGCGATGTCTTCGAGAACAAGCCAAGGCCTACTTTACACTCCACGCTCGTATTTGGTTTTAGAAAGATGAGATTTGCGTGCAAACATTATTTAAAAGAACATCATTTGCATAATATTTGCAGCTTAATTTTAATGCAGCAATGAACTTTTGAAAATGCTGTAATGGATCATAAATTAATGCCTAAACACATTTGGAATGTTGTATATATTTTACCGGTTTCGAAAAAAGGAGGAGTTTCTTAATACGGCTGTTTTTTTTGGTCCGATTTTGAAAATTGTAATGAGTAATATCTATGAAGGTCTTAATGAGTTATGAGCGTTACGCCATGACAATTTATGTGTCTACGTTTGTGGTCTTTAAGAGTACTGGTTATGGATATTCATGACTTCAGGCGATACTATCGGGTCTGTTGTTTTTACTGGAAATGTTGCTTAACTTGGCCACGGAGAGGCGACACGGCGCTACGTATTTTATAGGAGCTTTTACAGATATTTGCAATGAAGAAGACATGCGGCATTCCTTTTGTGAATTAACACAAGCCATACCTTTTTGAACGTAAGAATTTTATTGGTTTCCACTATGAATATAAAAAAGTAAAAATGCTTTCACAACTTAATTTCTTTTTTCGAAATTTATCTTTTTCTAAATTCAAACAGCTACCAGTTGTCAGTGACAAATCTGAAGAAAAAAAAAATCTCGTAAAATGTTTGAGTGCAACGCTACTGGTTTGGTACAACAAACCATTCTTAATTTAAAACTTCGTCAGTTACTCTCCGCAAACAGCTGCATTACGTCGATGCACAACTTTTAAAGTTTGTCTCTTGTTCGCGACTTTCGAAACAAGTTATTTTTCTTAATCTGGAATCGTTTCAACAAAGTGGCTATTTGATATTGCTGTTAAGGTAAAGTATACATATATGAGTATATGGCTATATCTATTCCGTTGAACAACGTATTTTTTCGCAATTATTTACATTATAGGAGGGCAAAAAGGCAATCTAAGTTACTCATATCCCTTCGATTTTTCTATTTTTTCACCAACCGGAGGAACTAATTTTGCTTTTCTATCCGAAGTCGCATCTTTACAAACCTATTGTTAGTATTAAATCACGTTTATTTGAATCGGCAGGTAAGTCTCTCAACCTACAGATAGACAAACTGCAAGACTGAGGCATACTTAAACTAGACTAGACACCAGACAGCGTTACGTCATAAGATAGTTGTGACCGAAATACCGTACAACTGAACTTTGACATAAAATAGAATTCAAGAAACTCGTAGTAATTTTCCAATCAAATATGGAATAACTTTTAATTTATAGGCTTGTTGGTGACGAAACGTCATAGACTTCTGAAAATCTTTCCTATTAGTCATAATAAAAGGATGTTTCGAGAAGAAGCTCTCGACTTGTCGAACAGTGTTACTGGGAAGTCAGTCAAACATTTTACGCGAAGACTTTGAAAGTTCTAAAGCATAGCCTTACAAATGCGAAAGGGTCGTAAGCCCGCCGCACCACTCTAGAAACAGATTCCAAACTTTGACGACGTCGTCGGGAGCAGTTATTGATGTTTGATGTTGTTTAATACCCTTAAAATGTACAATTACACAAAACATTTAAGAAGTCAAAGTTCGGGCAACCGGGTGAAGTTTCTTATTGAAGCGTATGTAGTATCTACAGATACGGAGTTACAAAATACGTGAACATTAAGCACGTATGTTAAAACGGGTTTATTTGTTGCAAAACTGAGGCCGGTAGTTTAGAAACTGGAAGTCAACTGCCCCACTCTTTTGTAAAGGTCTAGTTAAGGAGAAAACACAACACTGCACTTAGTTGTACTGTTGTAAACGCAGGTTAACCTTGGCCGACCGGAGGACTCTTAAAAATAAAATATGGTAAGAATGTGCGTGACCGTAACTGCGGTCAGAAGGAATCTGTTACAAGTGTTACATCGATCGGTTATCTCATCAATATTCATGTAATTTTAACCAGACATGTGTTGACTGAGGTAATTATTAAATTGTCAGCTTTCTTGCTTGTGTTTTTTACTTATTATCAACCTTAAAGTTCATTATACATATTATATTGAATCGGTTTCCTTCCCCCTGAACTCTTTCGTTGAGAATGATCGGCAGGCCCAGCTCTAATTTTAATATTTTTTTTAAATTTGTTAAATAGGCCAGTAATAATTGTTTTTAATCGTTTAATTTAAAGATGCATTGTAAACGTGTACCTATGTTAATTTATTATCGTGTATCAATCAGACAGAATGTTTGTGAAATCACCCAGCTATGCTGGTCCTTTTATCTAACAAACAAACATGAACAACAATATGGCAGCAAGGTTTGTTTGCTCACAGGCTACAGCTGTTATCTTTGCAGGGTATTCGTGCATATGTACACAGCTTAATCTGGGGTTTGCTTTTTATTTGGACGAAATTTAGGTTGCCTTCGTTAACGAGCCGCTACAGAGATAGTATGGCATCGTGCCAAAAGCAGAGTCGGGAAAAACTTCAACACAACAGTTTGTGTTCATATATATTATTATAATTATCATACGACTGCTCTAATAAGGTCACATCAAAGTTTCTTTATTAGGCAACTCTCTTTTTACCTATTATGTTACCAAAAAAATTACAGAAGAGCTCATTTTTATTAACCGACTTCAAAAAAAGGAGGAGGTTCTCAATTCGGTCGGTATGTTTTTATATATTAAATTTTTCTTTTACCTGCATTACGATTTGGACTCGTTCCTGTGTGACGGGGGGAAAGACAGAAAGCTTTTTCCAAGCAGTGGGACAACACAGGCTAAATATATTTTATAACTTTCAGTCAATTTCTGGCTATTATTTTTTCATAATTACACACATATTGACAGCATAAATTAATTTCAAATATATTATTAAGTCCCTCAATAAGTATTTGAAAATACTAAGGTATGTCTTCTTTTTTAAATTAAATTAATTTTGGCGATGCTTAAAATGCGTGCGAGGCGTATTGTGAATTGCAACTTTCGTTTCTGTTTTTATAATAACAAATGAAAAAACTACGGGGCATTTTTATAGCATCATCTACCTGACGGACTAATGACAAAATAAATTAGATTAATAGTTATTTGTTATACAAGAGTGCAAAGTTGATTTTTAACCGCGTGCTCAATTTTGATGACCGAGCAAGCGAATGATTCTAAAATTGAATCACGAGTGCAACGAGTGATTCAAAATTAGAATCATGAGCGATAGCGAGGGAATCAAAAGAGCACAAGGTAAAAAATCTTTGCACTCGAGTGCAACACGTAACTTTTCATCCCACCTCAGCGAGGAAATGACTAAATGCAAAAACAAATAAAAACAGATGTACATTGTACAAACACAAGATAGGCTTTTATTTCAGTTTAGGTATTAACTAAGACATTATTATAGAACAGAATAATTTTAAATTAAAACAAATAAAACTTAGGTAGTAGTTGAAAACTACTACCTAAGTATTATTAAGTTACTTATTTTTATTTTGGTTTGTCATAACATAACAATAAGACGTGAAAGGAAAACCGCAAGGAAAAAAGCAAATAAAAAAGGTAAAACAAAGTACTGAGCCAAGAATGTTTCGGGTCTGAGATTTTAACAAAATAATTGTAGATTACGCTCCAAGGGAGGCGTATTGCATTCCGAAGCGATACTAAGGATTCTGGGGGTGAACCTCCATCCGTAGCGCAGCGAGAAGGTTCAAGTGTTAACACCCGAAAGAAACGAGGGAATAAAGTTAAAAATCCTTAGTGAAGCGAGGGATTCAAGTTAGCCCAAGGCAACGCAGCCTTACACCCGAGAAGCGTACTCTGCTTTCCCACCTGTGTACCACATCAAATTTTAAAAATAGAATTTGTTTCCTCGACAACCTTCGAACGTCAAGGGGGCACCACAGCAAGCGATCAGCTGTTGCGGTCACCGGCCGCCATTACTGCTGCTACTCTTTTGTTCATACGATGTTCTAAATTCAAATTTACTTTATTCACTAGAGGATAAAAACGGCTTTTACTCACTTGAGGATAAAAACGGCTTTTACGGTCAGATATCGAAGAGCAAAAGTACCCTTTCCGAGATGGGGGGATGAAAAAGAAATTAACTTCAATAAAAACAAGTCTAATTATACCATGTCATAACATCACATGTGCTAAGTATTACAAAATCACGCAATTTATTGGAATCGCACGGGAAACGCACGTCACCGATCAATTAGTTGGCAGTTACGACTTTGTGCTACTTATTAACACGAGCCATATCTGCCTACTTCAATACCTTTTTAATTTGTTGGTTTATGTAAATTGTTAAACATTATCATCATAATTTCTTGTATTCAAAGGAATATGGCTGTGTCACCGTTCTTTGATGCTCCATGACTTCATGCTGTTCGAGACTAAGATGTATACGTAGTGTCCAGTAAATAGCACCTCATATTGTATGTGGTACATGGCTCAATGCCTACCAAAACATCTAATTATATGCTAAGCAAAAAGTTACGGATTTTACGTTTTATTCACAGTTTTCTAAAAAATCGAAAATCCTTTTAATCAAATTAACCTGAGTTAGTCGGCAAATTGCCGGAACAGCTCGTTTTTACAAGACATCCCTATATATTTTGAATATTAGCGGCTTTGCCCCACAATAAAATGCCGTAGAACACTGTGATAATAACTAAAATGAATAAGTCGAGCTGTATCACCGTCCATGAACCTTCCCGCTAAGCTTGTTATATTATGCGGACCCCATTGAATTTTGAAATCTACTGTAATACCCAGAAACACAGCTGAGTCAACAGTTTCAAGCTCTTCATTACTTAGGACAATGTTAGGTCCCAGATTTGAATGAGACCGAACTTTCGACATTTATTTTTTTTTTGGAATTAAGAACCAAGTTGTTACTTGTAAAACAATCCGTTAATTAACCACTGATACTACGGCTATAAGATAATTAGGTACTATGAATACGTGACCGTCTATTCTTTTCTCTCTTACTTACCTTTGCAAATATGTATAATAAACAGGCACCTCTTTGTATAGGTGCCCTTACAAAAGGTATCTACAAACCGTTTCTATGAGACGCCCCTAACCTTTGTCGTCAACTGATTGCCCTTTAGTTTGAGCATCCTACAGAACCGCTTTACCGGTTTTGCGTGCTTGTTTATTTATAGACCCCAAAATCTTTTAGGCCTTATTGAAGGGCTAGATTTCATAGAATACTCTTTATGCATTAAAGTCCAAATTACGTATATAGACCGACCTTCGCCGATCGAGTAACGAAATGTGTTTTTCATGAATTAAAATTTGTAAACAAATGTGACGGTGATAAGTTGCCCGATAAAATGCTGCCAAGGATATTTTTAATTATTTATATCAAGGTTATTTTTTTTCAATACCTTCACCGATAGAGTAACCAAAAAAAGTTTACTGTACTATTAGGGAATTTCAGGAATTACCATAAGAGGTAGAAGTTTTAGTCTACTACTAATCTTGTTCAAGTGTTTTTGTTGACGGCTCGGTTGACGCAGTGGTTGAACTATTGACTGCTGTCCTGTCATACATACACCACCCTACCAGAACAACGACCTATAGGCCATACAAATATTTGTTTCGTATGGGAATCGACACACGACACAGCGTATCAATGAATCGCGCGGCCACTGCGCCAACCGTCTATTTTGTATTCATATTGGCTAATTAAAGGTGCGGCGGGCATCGATTGAAATAACGATAATTACAAGTATCATGGTACTTGGTTGAAATTTTAACACAGTTGTTACAAATCCGATTCATGCTTTCGATATTTTTAAGCAACAACAAAATTTCTGTAAACGTTTGTACAATTTTTGTAGTGCGAAAAGTGCAAGAGGCGTAAAGCGCAACTCTAGTTTGAATCAAATGTTGTAAGATTTCCGATTCTCAGGAACGTTTAGCAATGATTACCTTATTACTGTCAGTAAATAGTTATCAAATGCTGTTTTACAATTACTGGCATTACTTCGTTTAGCTTAATATTAATTCAATGAACTTTAGATTAGCATTGAAAGCTGTTGTTCTCGGTTTTGTTAAGGATTGTTTTTATCCATTTTGTTTTTATTACTATGATTTTTTACATCCTCATTTTGGTTTTGTTTCAAGCTTTTATTATTTTTGTTGTTTGTTTATTAAGTTCCTAACCTTTATTTAGAATCTCTACAAATCACTTAAAAATAAACAAAAACTCACCACATTCAAAAAAAAAGTTCAAACACAACACTTGTTTCACAAAAACCTGATTGAAATATCACAGCACTGCAACAGTTCAACAATCTACATACACATTATGTAACTTAACGGGCACATCTGTTAATTGGGGATTCGCATGTTCATAGATGAATGGTATAGCACGCATGCGCGCACCGGTCTACGAGGATACGCGTATTGGTCCGGCGCGCGCGCATTGGCACGCAATTTAAACTACCGTCCGTAGACACGGCCTTGCCACTGGACCAGTAATCGTATCTCGGTAACAACGTTCGATACATATTTTGCCATAGAAATGCTGCCGATTTGAAGTCCAAGTTCGACTTGCGACACCTCTTAAGAATTCAACCGTGGAATTATGAGCGAACTATTTGCTGTAGCCTTCAGATATTGGGTATTTGAGTACTGGTTTATTTAAATCCGCTAGAATTTTATGTATTAAGTACTAGATTCGTCTGCGTGTTTTAGTAAGTTAGTGGTTTTCGCTCAAGTGCAAGCAAGCAATGAGTTGACAAATCTTATCGTAATCAGGTAAAAAGTGTGACTGCCCATAAATATGAACATACAAAGATGATCCTCTTATAAACAACGTGTTTCAAGTGAGCAGTTTGGTCAAATCCGAGAGGAAAAAGGAAGGAGTCTTGTTCAAGTATCGCATAATTCTGGCCTAATATTGAGAACAAAAAAAAAAATGGTTAAGAATTAAACATTATTTTAACCTCACTGTCTCTAATAAGGATCTAATTCTAAAAAACAACAGTATAATATTCGAATCCGATTGTCTCATATCAAGTTCAGGAATGAGTTAACAATAAACATTGCTTAAACATACCCTTCACATAGTGACAGGGGAACCAATTGCACACGACTAACACCTACTAACAGGCAACCTAGGTCAGTCAGTATTGTCTTGCTGAGATCGAGCCTTGCGACAAGAACACCATTTGGTGTTTTTTTGTAATTTTGCACACAAGAACTAAATAGTTTTTCTATAAGAATATAGGTAATTGTTTCTAGTCGATATGAAGTGATAACCAGAATTGCATTTACAACAGTTTGTAACACAGCGAACAGACAAACAATGTCTATTTTTAAGAAAAGATTGTTCAGTACGAATCATATCACGATGCCGATGACTCTAAAAACAAAGAAAAAATAGCGACGTAGCAACATTGTTTCATAAAGCGTCTGAAATAGAGTTCACATTTTCCTGTAAATACATTTTCTTGAAGTTTTCGTGGACTTATTTTAAACCCTAATTAACCATTTTTCGGAACCAACGTACGTCTTCAAAGCATAAAGATTTCGTGATTGAAGGTTAACATTAGTAAAATTATACTAAATTACTTTAATTATCACTTTAACAGCTAAACGCTGTTCCAAACTTGAAGCAGAGTTGAACAAAAGTCGGTCAAGTAACGCTCTGCTAAGTTCGGAGTTCGACCTATCATTGATTTCGAAGTTCGCTAGCGTCGGCGTCGCCATAAAATAAATCTTGTGCAGAACTTACTAATCGTAGTTTAAATAATTCACAAGTCGTTTACAACAGTTACGGATACTTATTGATTAACAGGTGCTACGAATAGTTTATTTTTTAACCGACGAAAAAAAGGAGGAGGTTCTCAATTCGACATGTATATTTTTTTAATTATTTCGTTTTGATTTTGCTACACTTTTACAATTTGTTTCATAGAGGTATTCCACAAAGAGTACCTGCGGAATTTTGACTGGAGCCTTATGTCGAATAGATAAGCAAGTAGCTCAGGTGCCAGTGTCAGCATGCCCTTCGTGGAAAACCTTCTTTCATAAGGTAGAAAGAACTCTTCCTTTGAACTGTCGGCGGGTAATGAAATAGAAATCCTTTGTTTTCAACCTGTCACTATTCCTTTTCAGTTGACTGGCTCTTGAATGTTGTCAGTTCGTTCCGAAAGAAATATAACCGTCACAAAAAAATCAAGATCACAAAAAGGCCGTTTAGAAATTGTAGACAGATGACAGAAAAAGGGAGAGCACCTGCCAAACCTTTTAGTTGGCCCGAGGGCCGGTCGGGAGACATATAAAACCTTTCACATCTAGAGACCGGTCATGCCACGTTAAAAGTAAATGCATAGGTATTTGTACGTTCACTTTATTATTTGTATCTTACGTCTTATCTGGCTGAAAATAAAACAAAGAAACATCAACTTTTACTACAGGTAACCCTTCGATTACTCATTAGCATTACTTATAGTACCTACACACAAGCGATATGTTGTCTCCTTAGCGGTGCAATTTGAAAATAAAGTAGGTAAAACTACAGCTTATTAAGCTTATTTGTTTTCAATGGATGAAATTTTTCGAAAATCGGTTGATATTTTTTTTTTACAAATAGAAATACAAATCTTTTCGCTTTTTATTATTATTTGTTACTGAAGATTTGTGCCCATATCGATGTGTTGGGTAGTATTTTATCGGTGGCACGGGTTGACGGGTCAACAGCAGCGGTTTTCACATCCTCTGTATTTACAGTTGTAACAAATGCCGGCCATTTGTCAGTGTATAGTTAGGGTCGCCTCGCCACAAACATATCACTCCTCTTACGGCTTGTAACGATGTCATTCAATAACTCTCGTGACTCACTGGTGATAATCTGTTTGCTTTTTGGTATTAATTAATCTCTCCTGCTTCACAATACTATTTACAGCCTTGAAGTAGCACAATAAATATTTCGTTGACATCCGAAAATGGGATTTTGTATATTGTCCTTTTCCTTTACATTCATATCTAACCATTTTTGTGTAGTCTGGTACCTTCTTAATCTCAATTAATGAATTTGACTTCTATATCTTATTGCTTAAATTACTCAAATTCGGGACTTTTTGGTTTTTCTTTGTTAATATAATTTGCATGATTTTGCAAAATAAGTATCGGTATAGGTATTCGTAATATCAAGGTTTTCCTCAATTTAATCGTTCTAAAGTAAAAGAGTGAGATCATAAATAAAACAAGAAAAACTACTAGGAACAAAGTTATTTTCATATTAATTTTAAACCGTGTTTTTCCACTTACTGTTAAATTAATAAAATCCGTGCCTTTTCTGATATCGGTAGGCGCATATTAAAAGTTGATTAGCACCGATCACATGGTGTTGACCTAATTTGAGCAGAAATAACTTTGGCATGTAGGTTACCCGACCTCCACAGCTTTACGCCGAGAGTGCTAAACAATATGGCTGGGAAAAATATGCATTGTCACGTTATACGGAGAAACATTAAATTATAATAAACATACTGTATTTAGTAATACAGACCTTCAGATGTTAGAATCTGTGTGAGAATTATGAATTGGACTGATCAAGGTAATATTGTTGTTATTATTTTTATCTGTAAATATATGTATAGAGTTCATGGGTAGGTAAACTAAGTAGTAATTTAGAAGATATATGAGTCACTTGAGATGAGCCTCTTAATATTTCGAATAAATTAGTTTTAAGCAGTATCTTTTTAGACAAATGTGATGGGTGTGTGTTATTATAACATTGTTAGTAGTATGTAGATTAACTATTAAACTAAAAATAAACCTTTTGCTAGATACTTCTCTTATTATGTAAGCAGATGTGTATATTTTAAGATTTATTTTAAGAACACCTACAATTCGCCAGTTTTGTTTAGCATAATAGAGGAGCCTATTGGCATCTACGGGGCTATAACTGACTAATTCCTGATGGAAAAACCCAATTGCACTTTGGCCGAGCTGTGAATTGAACCCGGGGTCCCCCGAGCAGTCACGCTTGAGACCACGAGAATACTTTTTTTGTATGCATTGATCACGCGATAGGCTTGCCAAATTGACTGTGCCAAAATTAATTTATTTCATTAGGAATTCGTTTTTTTGCAATATTATTATTGATACGCCACGGCCTTGCTTTCTATCTAAAAAAAAAATGAGAATCTGAATAACTAATTTTTATTTTAAAAAAAGGTAATCTCAGGAATTTGATGGATACGTGACATTGGTTTTACCTTAAAATATTTGAACTTAACATTGAAAATTATAGTGTCATCACTATTATAAGTTAGCTGCATTTTTATTACCGAACCGACCCGATGACCGTTCGGCACGGTTTCATAACCCGACCCTCACCTTGATAAAGATTATCTAAGATATAATTAAGCGAAGTAGATACGTGTACCTATTTACTATAATATTAGCAGTTCTAGCTTTTGTAAATCTTTACACTTTAATTATAAAGTCTAGTTTTGACAAACGATCTAACACTGGAGGTCAATGAATGAAACAGGTTTTTGATTATATGTGGGTCATTGTAACATTGTAACATATAGCGGATTGCACATAACGTCTAGCCAAATTTTCGTCGAACCGGAAATCATAGCGCGCGTGAACGCATTTGAATTCATGAATTAATTACGCATTTTCAGTAGAAAATTTAACTTATATGTTGATGTAGTAAATGCTGCATAAAAAACATGACCAATGATATCTCTATTCTTTCAAGAATAGAGAAAGTTTTTTTAACCAATCAGACTATTTTTCTACATTTCGGGGTATGTTACAGCCCGCAGACTACTGTAGAATGGAAACATCATTTTTTAAACATTGACAGGCTGACTTAAACATCTGTTGAACACTTGTCAAAAAAAAGGGTGACTGCAAAACGACCTACAAAAAAATTCAGTCATTGACAGTTATCATTCAGATATTGACAGTTCCGCCTTTAGACAACACTGTCTTGTCTAAAGGCTCTGTCAATGTCTGAATGATAATAAAAATAAATCAACAGATGTTTAATTTTTTTGTGGTAAGACGGTGTTTATGAAGTTACAAATCTTTCTACGTTCTGTAGTTTTCTCTATTCTTCTGCCTATAGTGTCATGCTACATGTTGACTTTATCTTTGGACATAAGTATGTATAAATAATTATTTTAACGCTGTCTCGCTGGACATTCTTTTAAAAGTTTAAGGTCAGTTGTAAATAAAACAAGAAAGAAGAACACAAACATAACTTTATTTATCTATTGATATACATTCGTTTCAATTGTTCCAGACGTACTCGTACATTTATAATTATTATAAACACAGGTTGATATTTTTAAATACTAACTTTTCCCGATGACATTTTATTTCAGCCAACAAATTGCAAAGAGCTGTTGATAGCTCATGGTGTGTTCACATTGGTAGAGTGATCGATCTAGTGCAGCGCTGATTTAATTTCAAGTTACATGCTTTCCGCAATATAGTGTCTGGTTTATGGACCTTACACTACCATTGTATGAACACGAACAGGCTCGTCAACTAACCCTTAATTATATGGTTCTTAGTCTCATCAGGTAGGGCCGAAATGTTATGCACAGCGGAGAAAGGGTTAATTCGTCTAGTTGAACAATTATGCCAAAATTACACACCTTTATCAGCCTGATTAGACACTGAATTGTTAAGTCACCCATGAGTGGGATTTTTGTGAAATTTTCACAAGGCTGTTTTTCCAAACATTTTTCCGATATGCCAAGTATTTGCAGATGGTTTAATAAAATGGTTACTCATCCGTGTTATTTTTATACAGTGTTGTGTGAAAAAGAATATTTATTTTAACGCAAAAAATTCGCTGAAACGCAATACGGCTGGAGTACGAGTACATGTTCTGTTAATTTATCTCCTACCGGTTTTTATTTACATTCGCTACAAAGCTGAAACTACGAATATAAAATTCGGTTTTTCAATTTTATTACACAAAATGTAAATCGCATACTAGGTATTAATTCTGATGTTAAGTTTATTTAACTAATGTTGGCTGAATTCACAATTGGTCTCGTTTCATCGTACATTACTTAACTACCGACTTCTGATAATTTCTTCAAGATTAGCGCTAAATTTTGTCATATCCTCTATGTGTCTAATCATTCTTTGATTTTACTCTAACGAATAAATAGCGTCAATCCAGCTTTACCGTAGGTAATCTTAAGATTTTTGTTTTAAATTCATCGTCTTAAACATACATATTATGTATGTTAAGGCTAGTAGCTACCTACTTAATAGTTTATGTGATATTGTGCTATGCACAAGGGTCAAACCTAATAGCTTTGTGCAATGTTAAAGTTCGTGCACGTTAATATTTACATTACTGAACCTCTTATTATGTAAATAGGTATATTTATGTACAATATTCAACTAGATCTCTTCTTTATAAAAGTGTATTATGAATTAGGTACCATAATTAAGAACTGACTCCAAATATCATAATTAGGTAATGATGGTCTTTCGTTGTGTGCTCACTGCACTTCGAACATTACTGGGTGGGACCTATTGGCCCTCGAGATACGTGTAATTTTTAAGAAAAGTGTTTCAGTCACCTTTACAATTCTGTCCACTCTTTGAATATTCAATTTTAAAAGTGTAAAGGTTCCGAGATACGTGAAGGACTTCTTTGGACCAACAAAAACATCTTCAAACAAAGTCCAGTTTGATTTAATCCCGCTACTTCTCAGTCAGGTCTTAATTTCTATGTTCAGTGATAATTGAAGAAGTTTTGAACACGTTTTCAGCATGCCTCAAACACTTTCCCAATAATTATACGTAGCTCTCCAGCTATACGTACCAAGTACAATAATCAAGTTAGTAACTATGTACCATTCGCAGTAGGTATCCACGAACGCAACTAGGAGAGACAGAATTAAAATTAAACATTACAAAATTGACTCAACTATGATACTCGTAAATCTTTTGCTTCAATTTACAGAAAAGGGATTCTGCGCAAATGATGGATATCTACTCAAAAGAGCTTTCGTGGACAAAATGATTGTTCAGACTCGCTAGTAATTCGCGTTTATTAATTGATGTAGGTACATAATCTACGTAGGCCTTTCCAAGTCTAAGATTTCGTTTGTGCCTCTTCTCTTTATACTGGGTCACCTTTCTTAGCGAGGCCCGGAGCGAGACCGCCTCGCTTCATTTTACGCGACCTATACTAAAACCCGTTCAATGTTCAGCTATTATTCTAGGGCAGATGTGACCACCACAGCCACTATAGCTTGCTACACATACACAATAGAGTGCACACTTTGTACGTTGTAGGGGAAATCGATTCACGAAACACTGAGTTTCAATATTTAAGCAAACACTGTACATAGGTACTTAGATAATGAATCCAGACGGAATTAATTAAAGTCGGATTTCCTTTGTGAATCTATTTACATCGTTTAGAAATCAGATAACGATTGTTTAATTGTTCAAGTATTTGAAGACAATGATGGTCAGGGACACTGTTCGGAGTTGAATGGCTTAGAATCTTAGTGGAATGTCCAGGAAAAGTTTCATGCGCTCGCCGATGTCGACAATAGAGCGCTCATCCAATTGCTAGCTGTCATCACCGGTAGTTTCATCATCGTCGGGGTCATCTTCATCGAGCGGCTGGCTCGTGAGTGCGGCCCAGAGCGGCGAGCGCGCTCCGGGCTGCACCGAGCCGCGCCGCTAGCTGTCCCGGTTGCACATCGCAGTGGCCGCTGCCGTGCCCATCGCGCCCACCGCCCCGAACAGTATCGTGCCCACCTCGCGGTCTGGTGTGATCTCCACCTTCGAAAAGAAATCCTTGTCAAAACAATAGAACGACGTATTGTTTAACAGAGTATCTCACGTTAAAGATAATAGAACTGATTTGAACTTATTTGTTCAAAATTCAAATGAATTGCTCTGAACAACAGTTTTATTATGATTAGATTTAGTGCAGGGTGAGTGGGGGTAACATGAAAAACGGGGAAAGATAAAAAAATACAATAACTCCGAATATCAAGAAACTCTATTAATGCTGCTAACATCGTTGTAGACACCATTTTGTTTATCCCGCTTGATGTATTTCAATCTTACCCCTCGGGCATTTCGTGTTACGGCTACATGTTTTTTTATTAACAGTTTTTTCATAAATATTGTTTCAAAAAATTTTCTTTCAGCGATATAGAAACAACTTGACCATACTTTTTTACCCAAAACATCAACAGTTTATGCATTTGCCTTAAATCCCTCAGTTTAACAACAGTTTCAAATCAACACTGTTGATCTAATCAAATTTTCATACAGACTTACCCCCACTTGCCCTATATAGCGTCAATGAGAACATAAAGGAAGGTCATGGGACCGACACACGACCTTTATCGAAATCACAATGGAGTCCAAACATTATTTGAGAATCACTCGTTCATTTCAATGATTAAACAATTGAATATTTCTAAAAACAGAAAGATTTATTGTAGCTAGGTGGATTTGATATGAAAATCGTTTATGACGAACGCAATACCGGAGATCTTTATTAATGACTAAAATGGCTTTTTATTAGCGGTTCCATTAGAACAAGAGCACTAGGTATTCATAATAAAAAGAATCCAGGAGCGAACAGTCCCAAACGTTTAATAAATAATATCAAGCATCACATAAAAGTCTCGTTTCATTGTTTTAAGTTTATCAGATCACGATAAACCGCAACAGTGAAATATTTTTATTTCCCAGACCTTTGGTAATCTTTTTGTTTCCAGATTCAATTTACCTACAAAAACTATGTAAAACAATAATATTATAGAGTAACAATATTACTATAATAGAACGCCTTGTAGGACCGGAAAACTCGTTCAATTTAAAATAGGAACTTTGTTTTTTAGTGCTAGGGCTACACTAACGGGAAATTCCGTTAATTATCGCGATGATGGACGCGCTAAGAATGTCTATTATCGCGAAAAATATCGGAATTTTCCGTTAGCGGTTTCCACATAAAAAATAATGGGTCGATTCTAGACGATTAAAAGAGACGAGTTTTTAATAGGACGAGTTTCTACCAAAACTGTGTTACTAGGTACAGAAATGGATCAACCGTACTTGTGACATCGTGGTCTGTTCAGGATCGGATCGTTCTTCGAGCACGGTGTCTAGTTCCAGCGTGGGTGGAGGTCGTGGCGACCGTATCAGACTGACTGCTCGCGGCTTCGACCTCACTGGGGATGACATCTTCACAACTGACAGCTCTCCTCGGTCCAGCTCGCAGTTCCTCCTCCTCGCACGTTCTCTGAAAATTTCTTGTATACTAAACATTTAAGAGCGCGTATTCTGAAAGTTGGCAACGTCGCAAATGGCTGTCGAATAATTACATGTTTTAATTAATTTTGCAAATTTACTGTATTATAAGAAAATATGAAATATGGCTCTGTATTGCACTAAAAAATTGATTGGGGAATGCAATAATTAATATCGTAAAACCGAATTTATAGTTTTAGACGTCAAAAAAACATTTGGAAACTTTCCAAATGCCATTTATACCCCTGAAATGGCTACAACATCAAATTCGATGTTTTAATTGCATTCCTATATCAATTTTCTAGTGCACATTATTTCTTATTTCCATACAGTAACATTGCCAAATTAATAAAAACTTGTAAATATTTGACAGGTATTAGCGACGTTGCCTTTACTGATTACGCGAACTTTCTGGTTACGCGCCCTTAAGGAGAAAGGATGCTACTGGTAAACCTGGATTTAAAGATGATTTTACATCGAGACTCTTTACTGGATGGGTTAGCGATATTTTATCTTGAGAAGTGAGTTGGCAGTACTTTTGAAGTGGTGCTTTATCGTGTAGTGCCCAGCTAAGCTAAGAGATTTGTGTTCTTCTAAAGAACTCGATACGTTCTTTGTATACAATTTTTTTTATCTGTAAATCATGTTCTTACTTTATGTTCTTGTATATAAATCTTATTTCGCTTTCATTTTTCACGTCTACAGCACTCGACAGTGGCTATTAAACACAAACATTCCTTTTTTCCAGAATGCGCGATATAATATTCACTTTTTTAGTCTTCAGTAGGCAAAATTGCTTCAAATTATAAGTAGGAGCACTGAAGCTGAATTTAACAACAGCCGTATACGATCTCAATGGAATCAATCATCATTATCACGCACATTACGTGAAACTGCTTCCCTTACGGCATGCGCATATGGGGTATTAACGTAACTCATTTACCAAAGTCCAAAATCATACGCGTCATAGCCCTTCACGTTATGTAAATACGCTAAAGTATTTGGCCTTATTTGCCTAACTTATCTTTTCCTAGATCGAATAAGAAGTCCAAAAAGAAGCTCTGAATCAAGTAGTCATAAAAGAGTCTCCTGATGTCCTAAATCAACGAAATTCGACCTAAAAGCGGACGAGCGATCCCTGAAGGGTTTATCGTGGAGAACATTACGTTATCGGTTCTGCCAAGTTTACGGCCATAGCGGTTCAGTCAATGACCTGTGATTTCATCACATCCTTGTCATTATCAGTATATTCGTAACTCACCTCGCCATTTTGGCTCTTCTTCTCAGGCAGCAGATAACGGTGAGCGCCAATAGGGGGAAGCCAAATATGCACGATACTATCGGCACTACTATTGATTCGGGCGTCACTGGAACAATAAAAAGTACATTTATAGTCGTATTTCGATGTTAAATTTCCTGTAAACAAAGGGCGGCGAAAAACGGCGTGCAAATACATGTAGCTGGTAAAGTATACTAACAGACTGAATGAGTTCAATAATGTAAGAGTTGAGGGTATTGAAAACAAGGCGTGTCGTTTTCGTTTTCTATTTGTATTTATGTTTCATTTACATATTTGTGTTTCAGCTACAGGTGTGTGTCGAAATGCACTTTGCATGCTGAAAACAAAACTTTGGTTAATTGCACAATTGTGTAAATCTCGCTGGAATACAGAACTATAAAATGTATACGAACATCATATACATATTTAGTCATGTTTATACACAGTTTGGACAAATTACCTACTATTTAAATCATAGCTCGTGGAAATGGGGGCAGCGTGAAATGGAGCCTAGAGATAAGCATTTTTCTGAACATTCTGTGGCAGCTTAATAACTGAGCAAACGCGCTGACGAGGCGATAGTGAGCCGCGGTTGACTAGTTAAGTATATTTTTGCATATTTGAAGCTCTTATTTAAGTATTTGAAGGTTACTAACCCTTCTTCCAAAATTAAATCTTTTTCACAAAGAGAAAGCTTTTTACTATTTTATTACGTTATTTGCTGTAGGTCAATTTTAAAATTGTGAAATAACTTTGAATTTGAATTGTCAAAAATGGTAAAGTTTGAAAGTGAAGGCTTTGTCGAAAGAAATTGCAAAACTTTAGCCTTTAGTATAAACAGTACTGATAATGAAAACTAATATAATGAGACTCGTCTGAGACGCCGGATTTTATTTCAAACTATCAAATTTTATAATAAACTGTTCAATAACTTGTTTAGCAGAATTAAATTAAATTGACTGCTGATTTTAATTAAATTATTTTTGTTTTGTTTTTCAGTTTGAATTATCCCCTCTGAATTTTGATTGTCAAAAACAGCTGATCTATAGACAACGTTCAAAGTTTCAAACAAGGGAAAATTGGTTTACGATATTTTCAGTTTTAGTTACTTGAAAAACAGAACTTGATTAATTCAATCTTTGTTAAAAGACATTTAATCAAATAATAGGATAGAATTTATTGCACTATTAGCTTTTATGAAAGTAATTTTGAAACACTTTTAATGGATATAAATGGCTGCTATATAAAATGTGTAGTGTATAGAGACTTGAACAGTTTTATACACAAAATTATTCATAGTTGGATTCATGCGCACTTTTCACGCGGGTCACTGACATCTGGTATATGTATAAGCGTATACTAACGAAGTTTCTAGCTTTAATTTCAAAGTGAGCAAATTTTTAATTTTGTTTCATCTTCGTTGGTCTAAAAATAGTTTTTTATTATTTAAAGCTAGTAGGGCAACATGAGCGAGTTCACAACGTGTGCAATACTTCTACTATATGATGTTAGGGGCTTGAGACCCAGGCAGCTAAGTGTGCAGCCTTTTCAGCGCTAAATGAGACTAATGAAATAAAACACCAGCTATTTGTACTAGTATTTAGCTGTACGAGCTATATTACTTTTATGGCTGTTGTACGCGTACGGAATTATGCAGCAAAGGTAATCAAATAACTTTCATAAAAATCTAAGGAGCGAGAATAACAAGCGGGGCGGCTAATTAAAGATTAAGGCGAAAAACATCTCTTGTTCCCTTAAAAAATAAATCTGACACTGATCTCCGTAATTAAATCAACCTTTCCAAGCCTAAAATGGAATGCTGCCCTGGGATCTGGAGGCGACTGCCCTCCAGCGCGTCTATGAATGGCGCGTGGAGGCGCAGCGCCGGGGCGTGACCCCGCTGCCTCGAGAAGTCGAGGCGCGGCGGGAAGAGCTCCGGCGCGATCTCAGGGCAGTATGGAGGGCACGACTGTCGCGACCGACGGCCGGGCACGCCGCAATAGCGGCGATAAGACCCCTCTTTGAGGAGTGGCTGGAGAGACGTCACGGCGTCCTAAGCTTCCGCATGACGCAGGTCCTCACCGGACACGGATGTTTCGGGAGGTACCTGTGTCTTATGAGAAAGGAAGAAACGCCTGGGTGTCACCACTGCGTAGATCGCCCGGAGGACACAGTCGAGCATACGGTGCAGGATTGCCCCGCTTGGGCGGAGCACCGACGTGTCCTCACGGCGGCGATAGGCGGAGACCTCTCGCGCCCAGCACTGGTCGCGGCCATGCTGCGGGGCGAGACGGAGTGGGATGCGGTCGCCTCCTTCTGCGAAGCAGTCATGCTCGCGAAGGAGGAGGCGGGCCGCGTGAGAGAGAGGACAAGGTCCTCCCTCCGCCCCACCCGCGGTGGTGGACGCCCACGGCGTCGGACGTCGCAAGACGATCTCCGGCCACCGTAGGCGCGGGCATGCGGGCGGCGAGTAAAGGGCAACTCGCCGCCCGACCATGGACCATGCCCGGGTCGACGGCGCGTTGTGTTCCACGCGCGCCTCAAAGAGCGTCAGCATAATGACGAGGCCCCCTCTCAGAGGGCTAAAGCCTGCCGGGGTCGCGGGTCTTATACCATCACCGTGACCCCGGAACATAAAGGGCTATTGAAGGACACCGTGGATTTTAGTCAGTACAAGTCTGACAGTACCTCTCGCCCTGCCCGGGGTGGGAGGTCTCATTTGATGATTTTACCACGTAAAAAAAAAAAAAAAAAAAAAAAGCCTAAAATGGAAAATATTTCGTGGGAACGTAACGTGGCTTCCCCTTCCATCCTAATTACTTTTTCATTTTTTTCACTTTCTCCTGAAACGAGCCGGTCGGTATAATGACGAGAGGCTGGCAACTCAAACTGCTGTCCCAATTTAGGATAATAATCAGGGAAATTTTAAGCCTCCAGGGTATTGTGATGCAATGATGCTGCTTAAAATATCACGATAACATCGCAAAGCCTAATAAAAGACAAATGACTTTCGACATTAATTTCGACTCAACCAATTCGACTCCCATTGTTTCCACACTGTTCCATGGTATTATTTGTCTCAAAGGACCTTTGTTTTAAGTAATTAAGTTGTTATCTTTAAAAGCTATACTAATAATACCTGAATTGGTTTACAGTGTCCGTGATGTATCGCTCGGCACTCCCTGTTTAATCAAAGGCATGTAAGAGCCGAAAACTTGGTTTATCACATTGGAACGCCGAGTAGAAACAGATTCCGATTACTATTGAACTTACACGATTAAGCTGCTGCAAATTACCCATTTAATCACTGTTGTAGTGAGTCATTAGACACGCCACTAACTAGTACAGTTCTACTTTGGATGTGCTTAGTTTCTGCACGCTCGAATTGGCAACACCCAACACTGTCTATTTATGTAGATATAATTAATCGGTAGCTAATCTGTTTCCGTAGGAACAGTTATGCATAATAATATTAAGCATTAGTTAAGATTAATTCACACGTTATTTTGATAATGTTAGGTATGTATTTCAGTGCTTTACATTCAGACCCTCTCACCCTTAAGTCCCTGCCTGTATCAACGGAAATTACTGTCATTACGGAATGTTTGAAAACTACGTGTATTCTAAAATAACTTCTGAAAGGGACGGATGGGACTGTTTGCTTGACATTTTACCCCTACTCAACGTTTACAAACTAAATATATGTAAATTCGCCAAAATCAGCATACGTGACAATATAATAGTCAAGTTGAAATATACAGAAGCCCCTGAGATGTTCCCAGAAAGTGGAAAGGTCGCGAAAATATAACGAGGCAATTCACACTGAGCCATATCTCCTATTGTGCGGAAACCAGGCTTCAGCCCTGTTGTGGATCGCATAAGTTAAATAAGTTATTGAATTTGTCTCAGGAATAAACGTAATGCCCGTGTTCAGAAATGATAGTGAAATTCTATCTACGCGTGAACAGTGAGGTGTAAGTAAAGGTTACCCAGCAATCATATTGGATCCTATCAAGGATAAAAGGTATCTACCCAGTGCTCCCGGAGGAACTCTGTTTTATTAAGGAATCTGTGGATTAACACGCCTTTTTCTCTACCGTAACTTTTTCATTTTCCCTACATATAATGCAATTTAGGGCGAGTGAGTTTTTTCGGAATCAAGGTTTGCATAAGACATTACAGAGCGTGCCAGAAAAGTATTTTTAAGATGTGGAACATACCATCAAACTGAAGAACTTTTTCCATGATATACTAACATAGTAATTGTATCCGTCTCCTGCAGGCATAGCATGACCAATTCTATCTCTATTTTACCAAGAATAGATTACTTATTTTTTTATACTGTACATAGTTAGTTTTTCGCCTAGTATGGCAACATGGCTGCGCCATGCTTATGACGATAGAAATCGTTTTACATAATTAGTCTATTCTTAGGTCGACATAATCCGTTTCTACGGTGTCATGCGACGCCGGGTGCTGCTCTTCCCAAATGTATAGTGCATTTATGTATCCTATGATGCTAGGTCAGTTTCAAAGTTTTAATAAATCTCCTAAAAATGACCACACATTTCTGGTACACGCTATAGCATAATTATAGCCCTATTATGTTTATGTTCAATTTATCTTACCCGTGGGGTATATAATGATGGGCGTGGGTCTCTTGTTGTTGGCGCTGGGCTTGGGCACGTGTGAGCCAACATTGTTGGGCGTGGTGGTGGTGGCTGGCGCCGGCGTGCTGTTGGCGAACCGCTCCAGCAATCGCAGCGGCGGTGACGTAGAACCTCGCGTCATCCTCGCTCCTGTATAAGAGAGATAAAAAGTATTATGCCTTTTTGTACTATCCGATATCTTTTTGAATCCCTGAACATTATTGTGGGCATCTCAGGGGTCCGTGGGGCTATCAGATTCAACTCAACGGTGATGCGGCTGGCCTTTGCATGTGAAACATGGCACCGAAGTGGCTATGGCGGGATTTATCGACAGAAGTGTGTATAGACAAAATTATAAATGTAGAGATACTTTTATCGTACTACAGACGCATGACGACGTTTAAAATGTAGAAAATAAATATTTGAACTATTTTTCAGTGTTCTACCATATTTGGGGAAAAACTTTGTTTATAAGTACTAGGCAGGCAAGGTTTGGCGGGAAGAGCTCCGGCGCGAGCTCAGGGTAGTATGGATTGGACGACTGTCGCAACCGACGGCCGGGCACGCCGCAATCGCGGCGGTAAGACCCCTCTTTGAGGAGTGGCTGGAGAGACGTCACGGCGTCCTGACCTATCGCATGACGCAGGTCCTCACCGGACACGGAAGTTTCGGGAGGTACCTGTGGCTGATGGGAAAGGAGGAAACGCCGGGGTGTCACCACTGCGAAGATCGCCCGGAGGACACAGTAGAGCATACGGTGCAAGACTGCCCAGCTTGGGCAGAGCACCGACGTGTCCTCACGGCGGCGATAGGCGGAGACCTCTCGCGCCCGGCATTGGTTTCGGCCATGCTGCGGAGCGAGACGGAGTGGGAAGCGGTCGCCGCCTTCTGCGAGGCAGTAATGCTCGTGAAGGAGGCGGCGGGCCGCGAGAGAGAGAGGACAGCGTCCTCCCTCCGCCCCAACCGCAGTGGTGTACGCCCACGGCGCCGTACGTCGCAAGACGATCTCCGGCCACCGTAGGCGCGGGCATGCGGACAGCGAGTAAAGGGCAACTCGCTGTCCGACCATGGACCATGCCCGGGTCGACGGCGCGTCGTGTTCCACGTGCGCCTCAAAGAGCTGTCAGCAAAAAATGACGGGGCCCCCTCTCAGAGGGCCAAAGCCTGCCGGGGTCGCGGGATTTATTTCTATTACCGTGACCCCGGAACATAAAGGGCTACTGAAGGTCACCGTGGATTTTAGTCAGTACAAGTCTGACAGTACCTCCCGCCCTGCCCGGGGTTGGAGGTCTCATTTGATGATTTTACCACGATAAAAAAAAAAAAAAAAAAAAAAAAAAAAAAAAAAAAAGGCAGGCAAGGTTGGCATGTTTAAAACAGTGTTTAATTTTTTTTTAATTAAACGGTGTTTTTATCGTACGTTTTAACTACTTTTACTTTTTATGGATATAAAATGAAAATAAAATAATATTCAGCAGTCTAAACAGTTTGACATAAAACCATTTATTAATCGTGATACGACACTCGCTCGGCCAATTTTGTAAATCTGATCTAGTTGCGTAAACACAAAATAAATTAGGAGTAAAATCGTTAACAACAGTAAACCATTTTATGTTAAATTTCCATGTTTATGCATAATTCACGGGGTAGCATCTGTTACGGGGCGCAGGTTGCTACAGTCATTTGATGGAGATGAATCAGCGGCACTTAACCTGAGGTCGGGGTCACCCCACCCAGTTTTATGTCGGCTCTAAACATAAAGTAATTAATGCCTGTGCTTTAACTTAATTCATCAGGCACCAGGTAGGGTGCTTGAATAATTGTTATACATCTTAAATATGTATTATTTAAGATATATAACAATTATTCAAGGTGTTAAAGGACATTCAAGGTGTTAAGGACATGGTCTCGGTACCATACCATCACCGTCATCCCCGGAACATAAAGGGCTATTGAAGGACACCATGGATTTTAGTTAGTACAAGCCTGACAGTCCCTCCCTCCCTGTCCGGGGTGGGAGGACTCATTTGATGATTTTACCACGATAAAAAAGGTGTTAAGGACATCGATTCTAAAAGTTTAACCATGAATTCAGATGATCAATACACTAAATTTTTCGTTCGATAATTTAAAAATTAGTTTTTATGGTGTGTGTTTAAGACCGTATGGCAAAAGATAAGTGAAAATTTTGTCAAAGTGAGGCTTACGAAATACAACTTCTTTTTAATTCCAAATTGTACTTAAAAAGAAGTCAAATTGAAAATACATAATTTATTTACATGTATTGATTGATCATTTTATCAAATGGAGGAAATTACAGTTTTTTTTATCTTAATATATATAAATCTCGTGTCACAATGTTTGTCCTCAATGGACTCCTAAACCACTTAACCGATTATAATAAAATTCGCACACCATGTCAAAGAATACATTGACCATGTGTAGTTCGATCCAACTTGAGAGATAGGATAGTTTAAATCTCAAATTTTAGACCGGGTCCTCCAGCCGGGACGGGCCGCTAGTTGATTATATGATTGAAAGACGTAGTGTAGTCTAATAATTATCGGTTTATAGGAAATCACTGACGAAACTTTGTCGTGGCCCCTGTACTAAGATTATTTTGAGTGATTCCAAACTACTGATGATGGTAATCTTTAACTTTGATGTCTCTTACTATACACTAAGAAAGTAAGTAAAATACCCTTAGAAAACAGGTAAACTTGGAATTATAATCGAGTCCAATCAAAGCTTCAATGGTAAAACAAGAGGAGATGAAACGTAACAAAAAAGGTCGAGTATCGCTGCACACTTGAGGTATTCGTAACAATTCGTACCGTGCTCGTACTCCTCGTCACTCGTACCTACTTCAATATTCTCGTGTTGCCAGTTTGTTCTTTATTGTAACACGTACATAATAGGGTATTTGACTGCATAAATAAATGGAAAATCTATTTAGTCCGTCAGTAATAATATTGGTAAATAATGGGCACGTAGTTTTTTTATTTTTTAATATATCAATATTGACAAAGATAAAACGCTTAAAAATTCGGAAGTGGGGGCTTGTGACGTCATTACGCTTGTAAAAATTTAACGACCGATTGACGTTTAGTGATTTTTAGAAGCGTTGTATCTTCGTCAGTTTTGATTTATGTGACAAAAGAAAAAATACGGGTCTAATATTTTTTAATAATCGATATTTCTGATACCCTAATATTGTAAGCACACAAACGTAGCATAACCTTACATAAGTATGTTTGTTTGGAGCGTATGATTTTTAATAACAACGAAGGGGCTTATGTATTGTGAAGTTATTGTTTCGTGTCTATAAGACTTAAGAAGTTAAGTATTTAGTTACTGTTTAGTATACGTTAGAAGTTTACTGGTAGGTAGGTAAGGCGTTATTTGACTTTCAAAGTCATGACAAAAGTTTCTCGTCTACTATTTTATTAGTTTTGTGATTTACATTTTAGGAATCCTAACTAAAATATGCGAAATAGAATGGTGTGCAAGTTTTGTTGGATCGTTACCCTTTTTGGGGTCTAATTGTTTTTTTTTTTGGTGCAAATTTAGATATCAAATCAAGACATGAGACTCTGGTGACCGTTAACTTCTTTTTGTATAAAAATTGCAAGAGAAAAAAACGGGGAGCAAATCCGATGGCAAAAGTTGGAATTAAATATTTGTCCTAATAATACAGGACTGTGTTGTAATTTCAAATTAAAATTTCATCCCTGCAGCCCCAAATCTTCGCGTTGACGAGCGTCAATCAATTCTATTTAAATATCAAATATTGAATCAGAATCGTCAATTTGATTTCGTTATTATTGTTGGTCGCAGAATCCGATGAGTTGTTTTCCAAATGTAACTCGACATTTGGGAATTTTAATGATGCTTGATTTATTTATTTATACGGAGTTAAATTTTAATGGCTGTTCTCCTCAATATTTGTGGAAAACTTTGGTAATTCGATTAAAGCTTTTGTAGAAAGATAAACGACGAAGCGAATGATGATGATCGATCGATAAATTAATAGTTGTTGAATTTATTCAGTTGGCGAATCTGGAAAGTGACGATTTCTTTACCCTAAAATAATGATAAATACTAAGTTGCAATTTTTTTGTTTCTTCCGTGCCTCGGAAAGCACGTAAAGCCGTTGATCCCGGCTGTCATTTGTAGATCTTTGACAGTCGTTACTGTTAGTCAGAAGCTCTAAAGTCTGACAACCAGTCTTACCATAGGGTATGGTATTACCCAGTTACTGGGTTGTGGAGGTCCGACAGGCAGTCGTTCCATGTAAAATACTGATATCCAGCTGTATCTGGTTTGACTGGAAGCCGACCCCAATATAATTAGGAAAAGGCTAGGCAGATGATGATGACTAAGTTACAATTTTTTCACAATATACCATCAGTGCTTAACAGCAAACACTTTTCTACGATCAAACGGTCTAACTCGGGTCTACTGGGGTCTAACCAGATTCAGCTTCTTTTTTCCATGGATTGCCTATTTATTTGACATCAACTCGTGGCATCTCGCCTGGGCAATATACCGTTTAAAAGTAGAAAACTCATTGGAAAGCAAAACTAAAAAAATGCTTCAACTTTTTTTTAGGGATGACATGTAAGGGTAGCTAGAAGTCGAAATCAAACAAAATGTAGTCAGCAGACGTCTATTGAAAAAGTTTGTCAGTTGCCCTCACAAGATTAATTCGGTTTCAAACGTTAAAGTTTCATGGTTCAGATGGAATGTTATTTTTAGGATTGGTATTGATTGCTGATAGACTTTAATTTTTAGTATTATGTTAGGATAGAGACAGTTTTTTTATTTATTTTTTATCGTGATAAAATCATCATATGAGGCCCACCCCGGGCAGGGCGGGAGGGACTGTCAGACTTGTACTGACTAAAATCAACGGTGTCCTTCAATAGCCCTTTATGTTTCGGGGTCACGGTGATGGTATAAGTCCCGCGACCCGGAGAGAGACAGTTGTTGCCAATTTCGCCTTGGAACGCCAAGGACAAAATGGTTTTTAGTCAGTACGATTCTGACAGTTTCTTCCATTCCACCCAGAGTGATGACTCATTTGATGATTTTCCAACTATAAAAAAAAAAACAGGTTACATTGCCTATTTAATAAAAACTATTTTATTAGTCGATTTCATAATCTACAAAGAATGTTTGCGTATCAAAATAAATTAGACTGAGAGCTAGCAGCGTAGAAAACACGTTGTTTTATCGCTAAACAGAATTACTATAGTTATGTGTTATGGCGTGGTTTACTATTATTATGACAGTCTAGCGACTAAGTGACATTGGACGTTTGGGGGAGGACTTTTTGTTTCACTCAGTTCTAATAATTATGGCCAAACAACAAATCTCATAGAGGTTTTTTTTTGAATTAATTTACCGTATACATTGATAGAGATGCAAATTTCACCTTTTAACTGTTTCATTAATCTAGTTGATGAGGCATAAAATTCTTAAGGATGAGCAAAGCACAGTTACTGCAGTAATGTTTACTGCGTCTCTGGAACACTAAGAAAAACTAATGGTTTTTAGCAATGATATTATAAGTAAAAAGGTGCAGATACGTTATACGCGCTCGGAAAGTGACGCGCTCAAAAGTGGTCAATTGACAAACCTTGACTATATTTGTCTCTTTTTCACTTGCGATGCCATCCTACTTTAGCGACTTATCGTGATGTAGTGTGCTATTGCAGTTATAGTTATTCATGTGTGTGTTAGTGTGCCGATTTTGAAGATTGAATGTCGTGTAGGTAACGTATCTATTCATTTATAATATCATTGGTTTTTAGTCAACTCTGCTCCACCCAGGGCTCGGTAGTGCTCATTTGATGATAGTTCAACCCACACCAACTAAAAGTTACTATAGGCGTTTCCATCAGGAATTCACTGGAATCATAAACACTGGTGTGATGTCACGTTATCTCTTTAAGACGTTCCCTCACTGGGAGCATTCACGTGTAATGTAACAATATAGATACGACTTTGAGCATTACATTACTATACTACCTCCCCGACTGACGAGCATTCGCGTACATTTATTCATTATAGATTTGATACAAGGTGCGCATTGTGATACTCGATCGAAGAGAGAACATCCTTACCGATGAAATGCTCGAATCTGTAACGTTACATTACAGGTGAATGGTCCCAGTGAGGGAACGTCTTAAGGAGATAACGTGACATCACACCAGTAGCACGTGCGTGTAAACATACAGTCGTAAATGTAAGCACGTTAGCATCTTTTACAAAAACATCAAACGGAAGACAATCCGTTGCTTATCTCCAGGAGACAGAATCCTGTAAACAAACAGCCTTTCGTGTAAATATTATATTTAGAGTTAGACGCTAGCGTCTGTACTCAATGTGTTATCTGAACTTCTCGTGCAGAATATATGTTAACAATCAACATAAAGTTATGAACTAACGAGATTTAGTCTAATGGATATGATCATGTAGTCGTAGATGTATGTCTAGTCTTATTTTAGGTATCTAGTCTTATTTTAAATGAATTGTACTTGTTTTGATGTCCTTGAGACTTGAGTTTTTCTTGATGATGGGTTTAAATTACATAAACTTACATAGATATCTTTGAGGAACGATATATTGAGCTGCGAGCAGGCTTCGATCCTGCGTCTTCTGGATAGGTACTCCAGACGCCTTAATCAATTAGGCCATCGCAACCACTACACTCGAAACTGAATGTCTCGTGCGCTTGTTTTATGAACGCTGTTTACACGTTTATTCGTTCCTCAAAAATATCTGCGTAGACGCGACGCAGGTATTATTGCGTATAAAAATATAACTTTAAACTTATATATTTAAATTTATTATACAGGTTCGCTCTGTTCGCTATGATAGCGCTTCCTAGTGACCACATTAATCTTATCTTGGTAGAATCATCAGTTGAGGGTTATCATATCCAGGGTGGTGCGGGAGGGATTGACAGACTTGCACTGACTAAAATGTACGATGCTCATTTAATATCCCATTACGTCTCACGGTCACGGTTACCTACCTGATGAAACCGTCCCGCGACCCCATATTAGTGGGCCATATGATCTACAAATTTCTGCCAACTAGATATTTTGACAAACATTTTCGGCTTTAACAAAACCAAAAAAATATTTAAAGGGTTTAAACTTAGTAATTTTCAACATCAAAAAAATGTGAACTTTTCCCGTAAAAAAATCATATTTGTTTACATCGAATTAACATCAAATAAAACGATAACGCTATGAAAGCTGTTTAAAAAAATGAACATTAAACAAATTAAACAAATTAACTATAAAGAGTTTTAAATTGAGAGGTTTTAATTTATTTTGAAATGTATATAGCTTTCATCGGGATGGTTTGATTCGTATAATTAAAACGAACACAATCATTTCGAATTACTCAGCAGTAATGAATCCCAAATTAGAAAGCGAGGAAATCCATTCCGCGGTATTAATAAATATAAAACTTAATTATTATTTCAGAGCTTCAATATCTTTCAGCAAACACAATTAAAACTCAGAATAATTTATGAAGAAGCAATCAGAATTTAATTCTACGTGATTAGTCGTAGATTTCCACAGTCCTAAATGTATTCTAGTTACTAATTAAAAATATTTTACCAGTGAAATTATCGTTTACCGTCGACCGGCCGTGGCAAGGTCAATGGTGCCATTAGTGGAAATTAGCAGTAATGTACCTAAATGTAAATCAAGTTCTCTTAATTTCAGCTGGCTCCATTATTGCCTTGGCAACGGTTCTATACCCTTTACTGTTGTACTTTCTTGATGAAAAGTAATGGACCACACCATTAAAGGGATGTCCAGGAAGATTAACTGTGAAATCGAGGTGTTCATTTTATTTATGGTGGCTTTACTCATGCTGATAGCATTTCAGGGATGATTCCTAAAACACGGTTAGAACTTATTCGGAAGTTAGATATTTAGAATAGTAGAGAAATCATATTTTAATCGATACGATGGCAAGCTTTTAGTCAAGTGTCGAAAGTTATGAGCATCAGAAGGAACCCTTAATTAGGTTTTGCCGCCATTAAAATTCTCGTCGTATAATGATATCAAAATAGCGCTCGTACTGCATGAGTGCGTAATAGAAATATGAGGCAAGTGAGCTTGTGGTCGGTACACTACACATGTCATTCTGCACTCACCGATGCAGCGCGTTGCTATGCACTTATCGAAGATATCCTCCCAACATACATCATTGGCACTTCAAAACTTGTTCTAGAAAACTTTTTAATAGTATCTTCGAGAATTCTCTTGAACTTGTTCGTGGTTACGGTTTACGCGGAGTGGTTTCAGGAGCGAGCGTCAAGCGGCCGGCCCGGAGCTCTCCCGCCGTTACACTGAAACCCGAGCCCGACTGAAACCGAAACATTAGGGAGGCAGTGCATTCCGTCCGACGACCCGCCTCGCAGCACTTCACTAACGCCGATTCCAGACAATCCCTTTTGAATCAAACAAAACTTACCGAACGGAAACTCATCGCCTGAATGGATAAAAGCTTTGTCCGGAAGGATTGGACATCCTTTATGGATAAAAGCAATGATAATAATTAATATGCTTGGCGTAACTGTGTATCTTTTATACTTTTTCCGTGAAAAATGGGCTCCTAGTAATTTATTACGTACTTTAGGTTCTAATAGTAATTCATTCCCTTTGAATGCCGGTTATAAAATAAATGTAGCGCATAATTTATCAGTCTACATTCAAGCATCATTCTATTTAATTGTCAAAGTTAAACATTTAATCATTGTTCACGGTACAAGAGAGGATAATAATTTGCTTTAATAATTCAGTTGGGTTCCATTTTTAGCGGCCATAACGGCCGTTTCTCTTCCTTGTCTCCTGACAGGATGAGTACAACAAACAATTTGGAGCAGACAGTCACCATAATGGATTTTTACCACAATTCCAACTTTATTTTATTGTTCTCTCTCCTAATGACAGGGTTCAGTAAGCCTTTTCATTTTCCTCCTTTGTAATCCTAAGATTAACTAATTTGTATAAATAGCTACTAATTTTGTCAAGCTTTAGCAAAAGAATTCGTTTGATATAAGCAATTATGAGTACTTATGCCCTCACTTATTAAGTCCAGGTTAGCAACGCTTGGCTCAAAGGCTTTTACTTAATTAGCGCAATATCGTTATTAACGTAAATATGAAAAATGTCGCTAATGGGTTAATTTTAATTCTGGGTTCTGAAGAAATATTAAATCGAGCTCATTTATTTCGGGCTCCTTAATTTTGAAAAGTGTTTTTTTTTAGGTAAATTAAACTATAGCGTTATTTAAAACTTGGTGTAATTTAATTTAATCATAAGCAAATTTACAAATGCCCTTATTATCTACTATATATTATATATTACAGTTATTGATACCATGATTAACAGAAGAAGTTACATACTTAACAGAAAACGACACTATGACATTTTTGTCGTAGCCGCGTAGAGCTTCGTAGACCTTAAAATATAGCATTAAAAATTAGAACGGTGTTCTTGAATTTGTGCACACTCTGTTTATAAGATCTCGCCGATCATAAGTCCTTGTATACATATATAGAAAAAATAGAATATGCCCTTATCAAAACAATTTGACAAATAAAATATACCTTATCCTAGAAAGAATACAACCATATTGTGTTATCACCATACATCACAGAAGTAATCCGGCGAGAGCCTGTCATCATCTGTGCCGTAAGATGAGTATATTTGGAAACGCGATCCGGCACTCCCTAGGGTTGAAAGTATGAGAAAGCTTTTATGCCGTATATGATACGAACAAAACCGTCAAAGATAAAGTAAACGGTATTCAGATACAATGACAAAGTGAATCTTTTACTCTTGACTTGTTATGATAACGGTTTTGTATTGTGATGTTTGTTTTGAGGAATTGACTGAATAAAGTTGAATAATTTTGATTTTGAGAGCTCCAAATTCTCGGGTATTAAAATGATACATTTGATACCGATCTGTTCTGCTTTGTAGAGCGTTGCCTCTATACTAAAATATAATAAGTATTTATTTGTTTTTTTTTTTCTAATAAATAGTTACATTAATTCCTGCTATAGGCTATAAATTATATTTATATGATGCATATTACCCGAGCTATCACATTTTTTGTCTAGCAAGACAGAAAAAGTTATAGCGAGGGCAGGCAGTTGGTGGGGAGCCAAAACTTCAGGAACGAAGTCTTCGGGAACGAAGTCGCGGGCAGATGTTAGTTATGTAAATATTATGTCAGGTTGAAATAAGTGTTAATAAAACTAGGTGTTAGTTTACTAAATTCCATAAATCCGGGATGATCTAGTTTGTGAACATTAGAAATACTTACCTGCACTATCCTACAATCAGCGTACTGCGAAAATAAGTCGTTTGAGATTTCTCGAGCTATTTAATTTGCGATTTAATTTCACGCAAGTATAAAAATCGAAACGATTAAATTTTGTAGTGCGCGTATTTTATGCCACATGTCACCAATGTAAAACGGGCATTACCTATGTGACAATTTCTTCAGTCGATGTATGATATTAACTCGTGTAACCACACGTTTTCAACGACGTATTTCACGTTCACGCGTCCCTCCCTATCTAAGAATAAGCTACCTCATTACGATTTGTGTCGTAAGTCGTAACTCATGAGCGTCGAAGCGATCGATTGCAGCATAAATCATATCTGGGAGCGCTACTAACCTATGCATAGGATGGTTAGGTCTTAAAACCGAGAAACCGGATAGACCAGCCCGTATTAGCCGGATATTAGGGGTTCTAGTATAAGACGACCACTTTTATAAAATAGAAGAATGTTCGATTTAACTAAACAAGATTTCGCAAGCCAGCGCATTTATTTTACACCCCTGCCCGCCTGCCCTGCCTGCCCGGGGTGGGAGGACTCATTTGATGATTTTAACATGATAAAAAACATAAAAAGCCAGCGCATTTAGTGCTAGTTTATTAGGCAGCGTAAGCGATAAAGTGAGACGGACGGAGTGGAAACCAAATTATGACAATTCAAAAAGGCTAACAAAAGTCGGACAGGCCGAATACCAACTATGTAATTTGGCCGGACACGCAATCAAAAAGTCTGACTGTCCGGCTTTATCTGGACGCTTGGCAACGCTACATAGAGACTTGTCTATTTAGTTATTTAGGGCTGATTTTTCAATAGTCAGATAATTTTTATCTGAGGAATAAAAATGGCGGTTTGACAGCTTATCTATAGAAAATATGTCACATCGTTGTTTTTATTTTATGACGGCCTATGTTTCTTGCTATTGTTTAGTGTTATAGGTGATTTTTTTTTATAAATTAAATAAAAACCAAAAGCATCAATATTCTATTAGATTATTTAACCTTTTTACACCTAAACCACTGAAGCGATCAAGCTAAAATTTTGCATATACGTTGTCAGGTGTGCTGGTAATAAAAACGGCCACGCAGTATATTAGGACTTGAAAAAATAGGAACTGCTCCCGAGGAAAACAACAATAACGTTCTTATGGTAATAAACAAACGCGGGCGAGCCACGGGAAAAAATAGTAATATTATAGCTTCGATACCCAATTGTATGAAACATAGTAAGATGGAACATGTCGTTGTCTTTTCTGGTATTTTGGAAAGAAATGTGGAGACTGATTCTATTGACGTATTTCAATGTTTTTCAAACAATCTTTACGATGCTATTTAAAAACTTTTTCATTAAAGTATTTTATGACTTTTTAAAGTGTTCAATCTGATAAAATCAACAAATTGAAGCCACTTTTATTTACAACTGTTTATATTATCGAAGTGTACGATGTTTTCAGAAGTCGCTGGTGTTTTTACCAGGAAATCGTTTTCAACGGCCGTAAATATTAGTGTTATTTATAGTCTACTGTGATTAACTGCCAAAATCTTAGTCAGAATTACTGTAAATATGTTACATCTCATGGTGGCATGTTTACTGCAGTACAGCTTTTGCACACGGTACGTTCAATACATGTCCGTTGACGAGATTCATCGGTGTTGAACGAGTTGGGTGATGCTTTTACAGCCAAAACCAATCTGATCGGCCCACGGAATACCTATACAAATTCCAAAATTGAATGCCAGCTTTAGGTTTAGTTAAATACAGTACTGATAAGGTTGTCTGCCTTTCAATCAACTTCAAAGACTTGCCAGATTAAATTATAGGCTTCGCTTTATTAAAAAATCCTAGAATATTGTAAATCTAGTTTTTTCGAGGTATTCCACGAAGGGCAAATAGGCACCTGTGAAAATTTTTGATAGGAGCCTTATGTCGAATAGATAAGGTGCAAGTAGCTCAGGTGCCATTGTCAGCGGGTGCCCTTCGTGGAATACCATTCGTTGTTCGGAGTTTTTGAAAGCTGAATACCTCCGAAACTTTGTGGTTATTCTTCAAGTAAACGAAGAGGAAAATAGACGAATACACCGCAAATACGTTACAGTACAGCCTTTTAATAAAATAAGGAATGTAATGTCATGTTCTAACAAAAACACTTATAAAGGTAAGGCTTGTTTTGCAAAAATATTAAGTTTATGAAAAATCCAACAAGTGCCACTTTTTTTTGCTTTTCCGGTCTTTCGTTTGAGTTTTAATTGGATTTTTGTGCTTACAGTCCAAAAAATCTATCTCGATAATAAATCTGGGTGAGGGAAATCCTAAATATTTTTTACCAAACTTCAGGAATGGTTGAGCGAGTAAAGCGGCGGCAGAGTTAGGTAATACAAAAGTTAAACTTGTCAAAGAACCGTTGACGTGTGAATCGACCCTTCCACGTGACTGAGTTCAGCAGCTGTAGGCTGTAGGTTAACCCTGCGAACTAAAAGCCAGGAGATTTCAACTGTCGTATTAGCGGTAATTTTATGCTGAGAATTATTTAAGCTGTTCGTGCTTGAACAATGTTTTCAGGGTCTGTAGTGATTGAGTTTTATTCATTGTATATACAGATTAAGCTGACTTTGTGATATCATTTTGTTATAATATTATTATTAGACCGCAACGAGATAATGAGATGAGATTGACGTTATGGAACATGATACATATCCGATATCCCATTTTATGTTAAACAAAAAGTGTTTATATTTAATTACTTCTAAGTTTAACAACTGATTATTAGTTCATTTCATTTTATTCTCAGTATTTATTTACGTTATAACGTAGAAAACTTCACCAGTAGAAATAGGGCAACAACATAAAAAATATCAATAAAATTAGAAACAAAGCCTTACATAGCTTACGATAATACGTGTACTCGTTATGAAATCTCTTGTAGCGCCGCCGGCCTCCGGCTATTACAGCACGGGAAAATACACAGCTTTTTCTATTAATGATTTTCTAAATATGAAAATCTATAGGTATTGGAGCTGTAAGTATTGATTAAAGTACGATTTATAATTGTAGTCAGTAAAATGACATTTCCAGTGTTGCAGGTTTTTCGTCCCAAATAAATAGTGATGTGGTTAATCGAGATTTAACAATTAAAAGTTAATCGAGATTACATTGTTTTTAATTCAATATCAAATTGCCTTTAAATAATAAAAAAATGTAATTTACGCTAATTAAACAGAAGAAACCATGTGTCGGTAGGTAATTAAATATATATTAATATTATAAAGCGGAAGAGTTTGATTCTTTGTTTGTTTGAACGCGCTAATCTCAGGAACTAATGTTTAGAAATGAAAAATTATTTTTGTGTTGGATAGTCCAATTATCGAAGAAGACATAATGTCCATTTATCGCCTAATAATTTCACTTATAGGCAGTGATGAAGGTTTTGTAGAAGCCGGTTTAGTTATGTTTGAATCGAAGAAAAATAGTATGGATAATCATGAAGAAATGAACTCGGAGTGTTTTGAGGAATGGCTTAAAAGCTTTTTAACAAATTTAAAGCCAAATGCGGTGCTAGTTTTAGATAACGCACCGTACCATTCAAGAAAAGTCGAGCGTATCCCTACTTCAAACTGGCGAAAGCCTGATATTATTCAGTGGTCGGATGAAAAACAAATTTAATATCAACCTACAATGATAAAGGTTGAATTAATAGAAATAGTAAAATTACAAAAATCTAAATACGAACGCTATGCTGTGGAAGAGTTGGCTGCTGAATAAGGTGTCACAATCCTGCGTCTGCGTCCTTATCACTGTGAGCTCAACCCAATAGAGTTAGTTTGGGCTCAAGCAAAGGGGTACGTCGCCAGGAACAATAAAACTTTTAAAATAAAAGACGTAAAGCAATTATTTGAAGAAGGCCTGAAAGAAGTGACGCCTGAAAATTGGAGAAAGTGCATCAACCACGCCATAAAAGTCGAAGACAAAATGTGTCAAAATGAATATGTGTGACAAAATGAATATGTGGATTCATTCATTATAAATGTAACTGATTCCGATTCCGATTCAGAATCGGAGTCGGAACTCGGAATCAATGACAACCGTAATGAATAAAAACGTATAAAGTTACTTGTATATTCCCGACTTTCTAGTGTTAATTCCTCTGAATCTCTATACATTTTTTCCCCCGCTTTTGTAATAATTTTGTAGTGAGAAATTGTAATATACTGGTATATAAGGTCCATATTTCTAAAATCGTATTATTTAATACGTTATGTATTAAATATTTACAATAAAAACTTTTTGACAATAAAATAAAGCATGACTAAAAATGTCTAAGTCTATTGATTGCCGAACATCACTATTGTAGCGGGTCACCCTTTTTTGTATCAGTGACAGTTGGACTTGTCATTTTACTGACTACAATTAAAAATCGTACTTTAGTTCGGATATCAACAAAGTCTTGCAATAAGGAGTTGTGTATCGTGCGACAGAAGGAGAAACGCCCGTGAAAATGTTTGGGACTCCTGAAACGCGGGACAAAGGGATTTATTGCATTAGTTCGGCTCCCTCACCGCACCAATGATTGTCGCCCTAAGGTTGTCCAATTTGGGACATTCTGTGTTTGATGTTATTAATTTTTATTATATTTGTTATCGGTAGGTATTTAGACGACGAAATGAGTAAGTAATTCCTTTATGTGAATATGTTTTACTAAGGTATACAAAAGACTTTTAATCTTAATTTTAAGTTCAATCAGTCGGATGACGCAGGTTAATAAACTAACTTTTTATATTTTTTACTTATCAATATTTTTTACATCATGCGATAAAATAAATTAACAAAAATAGCGGCAATTAATTATAACTATTTTTGATAAGGGTCACTGCATTGTTATCAATGTTGTGTACTGCATGTTTTTTTTTGTAAAAATAAATGTAATAGTGTTATCACTATTATATGTATTTTTACAAAAAAAAAGAGTCGACTACTTTTGAAAAGTTTTTACTCAGTTGTATATTGCAAGAGTACAGGCCGATGTATCCAAAGAACATAGCCATTTAAAAAGAAACGCATTAAAAAGAAAATATAAATGGCTTCACCAATTTTTATGACGCGTAAAAGCCAGTATTTCGTTGTGCAATTAAATGACAATAAATTAATGAAATAGGTTTTATTTTGTTGCTTGAAAAACATTACTTTTTTTAAATCTTTCCTATTTAAAAAAAAGTAATGTTTTTCAAGCAATCTGTGAAAAGAGTTATTATGGAAAAGATTTTACTCATTGTCGATTATGTAGTTTTAGCTGCAGATATAAAATACGTACCATAAAGTTTTGTGGAAAAAAAACATGAAAAAGAAAATGTAAATGGCTTTTCCTATATTTCATACATGACCAGTAGTTTTGTTAACCTTCAAGAAGGTTGGTAGTTTTATTAATAATAAGATAAAGTAGATTAAATATTATGAATTAAATTGTGTGAAGACAGAAAAAAATATAATACAAATAGGTTTTGTAAAGCTGAGTGCTGGATAAAAGTCCACGTTTCAGGATTTTTGTTCAAGGATAAAACACTGCGAGTTAAAAGTGAATTGCTTTCAAGAAAATAGCGTTTTCTTAACTCAGTCGAGCTTTATAAAATTACTAAAAGGATTTAGTCGCAGTACGAAGATATAAATAGAATTTCAGCTGTGGTGAGAAATAAAAGTAGTATTTCCTTTGAAACTTTACGATTTTCATTACAATTTCTACAGTTTTTATATAACATCTATTTTCCAGATTAATAACAGAAAATTTAAATAAAATTAAAAGTATTTCTGAAGTGTGTAAAACCGTGCTTATGTTGTGAAGTTAAAAAATAAGTAAGTTTAAAATCAAAGGCATATTTTTACAAGGAAAAAAAAGACGCGAATAAGTACTTCAAAGTAACAAATTCTTATAAAAATATTTAACGGATTAGGAATCTCAACGAAACAATTTCTGATGAGCTTTAAAGTGTAACATTCCTTACATTTTGCTTACAAAATTTGGCTCGTTTTAATTTTTGTTAAAAAGTTTTAATATTCTTGTAATAAGAGTAAGTTATCTTATTTCTGTAAAAAAGAGATAAAATGTTTTTCCCTGAAATCTTTACTTGTAAAATGGGAAGTAAATACGTGGGTTGATAACATATATACTCGTCAAAACAAAATAGGGGCCACTTATTAAATTGCACTTTAATCAAGTATTACTCTTATTCTGTGTACATAATAGATGGTAAATACCTTGTTATAGTTTCTTTCAAGTATTAATATTGTTTCTACTGCATAATTGGAAATTCATAACTTTTTTTTAATTAGATATTTGAGATTTCTTAGAATTTACGGTTTGGTGTTTTTTATTTTTCAAACTTTTAACGGAGTTTTCTTCGACTTATACAGCAAGTAGCCTATAACGATTGTTTAATCTCATAATGCCATTTATTCGGAGACATATGGATACAAAAACAGCCACTGGGGGTGTTACCTTAATCCAGGGGGGGCATAGCCAGAACAGGTAGGTCTTATGGTGGAATATTCGTAACCAGTGGTTCAAAAAGTTTGAAACTGGTCTCAAAAGACGGGTAATATCACTAGACGCCGTGATCCAGGAAGAAAGTCAGTAAGTAAAGCCTAAGAAGACCATTAAGTTTGATTAACCGCGCAAATAGAGCGAAAATCTACCGCGCAGACCGTACAAACTGCATTGCGTTGAGCTACAGGCACCCCTATAATTGACTAGACTGTTCCGAATCGACTCCATGAAGACTAACAATACTCAAGAAGATGCTTGGTTCTCCTCCAGTTAACTGGAGCGTATGGTGCAAATCGTGAAACATTTGCAAAGAGAAAAATTATTTAACTGTTATGAATGGGCTTCATTGCTTTTTATTTATGACTGCAGGCTTATTTTTTTCTAATACAGACAGATTAATTAGAGTGTAGAGAAGATCTAAACAACAGGTTTCAGATCTTTGCACTCTTTAAACAGACTGTTCCGATGAGATCTGAATTTTGCTCTGGGGCGGTTGTCTCTATCACGCAAAACTGAGCTCGCATTTCGTAATAACGTTGCTGTAACTGTTCAAAATTGCGTAGCGAATGTGGTGCAACTCCACATTATCCCATTCGCACAGCAACGAGTACCTGAGTTCATCTTCAAGCAGGATAATGGTCGAGCGAACACGTCGCGACTAACAGTGCACACATTCGCTGACGTTCAAATTACAATGTTACAGTGGCTACTCAGGATTTTTACCTAAGTTTTATTCAGCATTTAAGAGATGAGTTATAGAGGAGTGCAAAAGAAAGTAAAATTCCCATCAACACCCAGCTGGATCTCATTAATTGTCTGAAAACTGGCTGGTAGAGAATCCCAAAGAAAATGTTTGGTTTTAATCCTGAACATTCCACCTCCATTAAAATGAGTAGCACAGAGAGAACAGAGTTAAAAGAGAAGCTTTAAAGAACACTTTGGAACATTAAATTCGTTATTTTTTCGAGTTTTTTTATGTTTTGTGTAAGTCGATACATTCCTGCAATTCCCCACTTTTCATTCAATTTCATTTAATTTAACGATTGATTGGAATACAAACTTTATTTTTGTGTATTTCCAAGTAAAATCGTTAATATTAATCAGATTCAGTCATTATAACAAGTAATATTTAAATATCATTGAATAAATCGACATAAATCAGTTGGCCCTTATTTTCTTTTGAGTAGTATATATTATATCACCGTGTTTTGACGTTATAAAGACGCGATTTACCGATGCACACTGCAAACGGCTTCATCTATTTTGATATTCAGACTCTTCCATAAAATATCACGCATTCAGAGTCCGTCCCATTCATTGAGTTAAGGAGTCTTGTTATCCCTTGGCCCTTCTTTCCTCTGTCTCCCATTGTATCAGATACACGTCCTGGGTTTATTTCGACGTGTACATGTGTCTATTAGACATCTGTTCCCAATTCCTGTGACTTATATTTTCCAACATGGACGCGGTCTCATCTCGTTATGTCACGAGAGCTACATTTAAGCGTGAGTATTGTCTTTTTCAAGTGCTTGTATTTCGACACACATTATTTAGGATTCGTATTCTAAGACAAGTCTAAGTGCTCAAACACGTTGACTAGCGGCCGCGGTGGCGGGCGCGGTCACGAAATATCAAACGTATGAAGTGATTTCCAAGTGTTCACGTTCAAAACGCATGTGCGGTCTAAGTAGCGAGCTAACTGGCGACTGGCGCGTGCGGCGCGCTCGCGGCAATTTCAAACGCCTGAGACGTTTGTTTGTGTTCTTCTTGTGTTGTGTGCGACGTCAGGTAAGTTCAACCAGTTTGAACTTGTCGCTAGAAACGATAGCGCGTTTCTATCGCGCGAACGCCTGGCGGTTAATGTGAACAGGGCCCCAAGTCTGCTAAATTACAAATGGCTCAATTGAATATCAATTGGATCTCAGTAGCAGTTTTAACTACATTTGGTATTCTGCTACAAATTTAAGACCGATGGTTTTCCAGTGACATTCCATTGAACTGCTATCAGAATATTTGCTAGTCTGCTCTTCAATCGTGTTCCAATCGTAAATCGATTGTGGACTTTATCGGTATTCTACTCTTATTTCACGTTTGTTTGGCAACACCTACTGTTCAACTGAGAGTCAATTACACTTACACTACGATTTCATTACGACTCAATTGAGCTTACATAGAAGTTTTTGCAGAATACCAAATTTGTTCTAATCGTAATGGAATCGTGATTGAGTCTCAATTGAATATCAATAGCATGTGAGTTAAATAAAATTAGCAGAATTGACGCCCAGGAGCTCGCAACGTTTCCCGCGCCCGCACCCGCCCCCGCGCCCGCGTGTATCAACGTGAACAAGCACTTAGTCAATTGCTCATAATGGGCAACTCGCTGTCCTATCATAGACCATGACCAGGTCGACGGTGGATTGTGTTCCACGCGCGCTTCAAAGAGTGTCAACACAATGACCGGGCATCTTTAGACAATAACGAATTACCGTGACCCCGGAACCTAAAGGGCTATTGAAGGATACCGTGGATTTTAGTCAGTACAAGTCTGGCATGTTCCTCCTACCCTGTCCTGGCTAGGAGGATTCATTTGATTATTTTACCACGGTAAAAAAAGTCATGCTCAGCTACCCAGTCGCTATGTCAACGGTTCAAAATGCACATCAAAACACATTCGTAACTGTGAATTGCTCCTCAATCGTGAGTGTTTAAATGTCAATTTATAAACAAAATCTATGTCAACTGGAGTGGATTTCGGGCGCATTGGCCTTGACTTGAGCTGAGTCAGCTATCAAGAATACTAGTGCAAATATTTCTATTTAGAGAATGCAAGTTTCGTTGATTGATAAATACCCGTTGTCTTTTTGTATTATGCCTCTTGTCACAACAAGGTTACGGTTCATTTATCTTTGCCAAGAGGAGGTATCTGCAAATGTCGGTAATCATTACAATCCTCAAGGAAATCAAATATTCCGCTGTTAAAAATATCTAAGAAAATATACTACAGTCTTGCTCATCTGCCTAACAGATCCATTACATATGTGCATTCATCCTGATTGCTGGATGCCAACAGAAACGAGAAGACCGACACAGCATTATACTTTCATGTCTTATTTACATAGAAGATTTCCTCAACTCGGCTAAAACTTCTGTCATTACGTGACCTAACATTACTGGGGCATATTCCTTTGCTCCCCAAACAAACTGTGCCATACAGGTAAGCGGGAAGATGGCGCGTGAAAAATGCTTTTAATGGCGCTGATTCACCTCCACCCACCAGGAGAGGGAGTGCCTCCGTACCTTTTTCTTTCAATTAATTTTGCCAATCCTATTCTTTGACAGGTAAACGATTAACGAGATTAGTTAATCAGTATAATCGTGTAGATTAAAATCACTGGCCGTGATATTAACTAGAACGAGTATTAAAAATGATTTTGGCTTGTTATCAGTTAATTTTCATCGTTATACGTTATCGGCTCAGCGCATAAGCTCGTCCCTAATCTATTGGTTATCATGGATGTCTTATATTATTTTGTAAATAATAAACAAGACGTACTTGCCTCAATTCATGTTATAACACGGTGGTAATATATGAAATGGCGTTTCTCATAAACTCGCCCTCTAATGCCTGCTCGCAATGCTGAAATAATTTAATTTATAAAAGTCATCTGTCTACTTTATGGGTGCTAAAGTAGAGACAACGCCACATTGCCGCTCTAAGCTTTATTTCAATTACGGAGGTTCAATTAGAAGGTTTTCTTCGGGATAGTCTCACGATGCCGTGGCCATACTGGCAACACAGCTGGCAACCTTATTGATGTGTGTCGGGTATTGCGGTGTTCACATTGTACACATTTTATTTGTTCATTTGTTCAAGTGTTGTTAATTAAAGTTGTTTTTTTAAGTACTGTGTAGGGAAGTCGGTCATAAGGGAAGCACTGTCATGTAGTAGCGTGCAACAGACGTGGGCAAATAAATGATTTGGAGCAAAAAAGAAACCATAAAAAACGTTCGCCGTCGTATTTGGGTAATGCTCCTTTTTTGCTTCTAGTCCGACTGCCTACATTACCCGCCACTGCTATCACCGCGACTTTTTTCCCATAGGTAATAAGCTTTTTGTTTTCCGGTTTATGGGTACCGTACCATAGGTACCGTGCACAGTATAATTACAAGCAATAGTACTTTCGTCATTGTCTGGCGTACATGGGTCTGTATTCAGCAGTTTGTTGCTGACGTGAGACATTCACATGTTGAAGGCTGTCGTAAAATTTTGCCAAGTCACGCTCAGGCTCAGGTCAAAAGGTCAAGATGCGTTAACATTCGATTCCATTATATGTTTTTACTATTAGAATTATGACTTTTGTCAATTTGAAAGTCATTCATGAAAGGTTCCAAAATATTTCTTTTACGTAATCATCACGCAAATAATGCGTGTTTTTAGTAGTTAATCGTAGACTGACTTTTGACTCTTGTATCATTGGTTCAAGGTCTATGTTACGATGAGGCAATATTAGATGATGCACATTGGTCTGTGATGAGTACAAAGTCCATAGGCTACGGTACTGTTTAAACAGGGTACTGCGACTGTGGAACGGAAAGGGCAAACGAAAGAATGATAGAATTTTTAATAAGTAAAAGTTTGTCATTTCATTTCGAACGATTGCCACTAAAGAGTTGGTAGTTCGGTAATATTTATTAACCGCATTTCTGCTATAACAAAAGTTGCATAAGTTCGATGAACCGAACTACCAACTGAAGTAGGTACTGCCACTACACCAAAAAAAATGAGCAGTGCTCAAAGAAGAGATGTAAATGGACAAGTTACCAACATAATGCTGTAATCGTTATAATATAAATACCAATAAATCTTATAGCCAAAAAACAAGCTAACACTAAACAATAAAAAATAATAAACGACGGGTTATAATTATTCTTTCTTTTTGAAGGAGTCGTATTTACACGACCGTAAACATTGTTCAACAAATGTACAGATTCGTATCCCTTATGTAGAGTTACTGAAACGGAAGTTGCGAGGATGGTATCCACGAGTATAATTATCTTCAGATAAGTCCCTTTGCTGGGTGTGAAGACAAAGGGCAAAACCTTGTGTTACAAAAAATATATGCAGTCGAGTTGAGACTTCCTACTTTTTAAGGGTTCCGCACCCAAACGGTAAAACGGAACCCTATTATTAAGGCCACGTTCAAAATTGTATGGTACTTAAACAAACCAACATGTAAGTACTAAGTATTTACTATTGGTTTAAATAGCAAATAACAAAATGGTTTTCGCATTTAGACAATTGGTCATTTTGAGAATTAGGCGTATAGAGAATTGGCCATTATGAGAACTTGTCCTTTGGCGCCTAGATTGCCATTTTGTCAATCGGGCTTTTTACTACTAAACCGTTGCAAATAGGTAGATTGAACTGTAGGTTGTGTTTTTTTTTCAATTCAAGAAACTATTGTACCACATGCATTGAGCTATGTATTACTACTACGTATAGAGACGACACTACGCACCATCACTGTGTCCCATCCAGGATGATGATCACATGTGATGACATAATTGTATGCACTGTCTCTCTATCCGTCTGTAACCAGGCTGTATCTCATGAACCGTGATAGTGAGGTAGTTGAAATTTTCACAGATGATCTATTTCCGTTGCTGCTGTCACAAACAAATAATAAAAACCGAAAGAAATAAATTTTAAAGAGTGTTCCCATACAACAGAATTCGGTAAGGAAACCTTCGTACGTGAGTCCGACTCGCACTTGGTCGCTTTTTGGAAGTCTGTTGAAAAACGATCCATTGGAGTGCGTGAGATATATTTTTTGTTTGTATGTGATCTGTTTAATACATGGCACCATATACCTACAAATGATGCGTAGAACTGAACTGGAAAATCATTTGAAAACGTATATTAGGAGTGCTTCTGCATGGCAAACATTTTTTCAAAGCTCAAAGCTAAATTCCTTCATAAAAAGTGCTTTGAGCTTTATTTTATCGTTTGCCGACGGAAGGCAAAACGTTCTAGGAAAAAATTGCACGATATTACCTTCCAGTCTCTTTTTAAATTAGATAGACTTCTACGTTATTTTTTATTAATTTATCATATTGCATTTTTTTGAGAAACAAGATACAAAGTTTACCTTTTCCTAAATGATTTTCATTAATACTAGTCAAGTTAAGCTTTATTTTGGAGGTTGTTCAATTTCGTAGAAACCGCAGCTTGTCGCTTTCGAGCCATTGAGATGAAACCGCAAGAAGACGACTCGGATTACCTTCAGATTGATTCGTGTTCAGGAGAATTTCATAGCGGTTGGCGTACTTCATCAACCCACTGCTGCAATCAATCAATGTTTGCATATCCTAAATGAACTTGCCCCTCAATTAACACGCTTGTAAGCGTAGCGAGCCTTTCACAAAAAGAATTGTGAATTTAGTATACCGCTTTAATGACACTCTTAAAACTCATTTGTGTTGGCGTAAAGAGAAATGGGACACGGAAAATGGTTGTTCTTTGAGCTATTCTTAAGAAAATATTAAAAAATAGAGACGGTGAACTACAGCATGATTCTGGGAGCCGTTGAGAACAAAAGAATTTGTTTTCTAGGTATTTTGTTTTACAGTTCAACCGCTGAAGGCTTGAAATTAAAAAGTTGATTGAAGTGATAGAGTGCTTTATTGAGAACACCTATTTCGTTAATTTCCTTTAACCCTAGATTACGAACCTTCGTCGTTTAGACGACGCGGTTTTATTTAAATCGCGTTAACGTTTGCGCGCGCGATCGGACTTTTCTCATTGGGCTCATTGCCCTTGCGACTGACGGTGTTGCTTTGAGTCCAAGAGGCCCGTGAGCACCGTTCCAGCAACCATGGCTCGTCGCATCGACGAAGGTTAGTAATAACGTAACTTTTTGTGTTACATAGTGGAGTACTTTCGCGTTATTTTTTTTGGTTAGTTGGTTTATTTTGTTTATATTCAATGTTATTTATTATTCGTTATTTATGATATAGTTCGTCAGTTATTATTACAAGATGCCAGCGATATCTGAGAGCGAAAAGAAGACCACCTAGAGATTGATCATGCTTATGAAACAGATGTTGAAGATGAAGTTTCTTACTTTGACCCGGCAGCACTTTTCAGGCCAAGTAATGCGGCTAATTCCGGCCACCTAAGGCGTGGGCATGCGGACGGTGAGTAACGGGCGACTCGCTGTCCGATCATGGACGATTCCCTGAGTCGACGGCGCGTCGTGTACCACGAGCGTCTGAAAGAGTTGTCAGCAATATGACGGGGCACCCTGCCCCCTTTTAACGGCCAAAGAATGCCAGGGTCGCGGGACTATCAAGTAACCGTGGCCCCGGAACGTAAAAGGCTGTTATTGAAGGATACTTGGGATTTTAGTCAGTACAAGTCTGACAGCCCCTTCTGTCCTGCCCTGGGTGGGACGACTCATTTGATTATTTTACCTAGTAAAAAAAACAAGGTCAAGTAATGCGACTTATGTACCTACCTTCAATAAGAATAGGAAAATATATGCCTTGCGTACCTTTACCAAACGAAGACTGACTGAAAATAGTCGCACCGAGTGCAATAAATCTATGAGCGGGGAACACAAACTTGACGTATGTCACAAATACATTAGTTGATGGATTTTTAGCATTTTTTTTATTTCATTGGAGTATTTCATTCTTTATTTTTAATATTTAAAGATAATTTTAACAATTTACTTTTTGTTATACTAACAAACCAACTTTGAAAATGTCACTATGTTCAATTTTGCATAAAACGTATGATCACATTCATAAGGCTGATTGGTTAATAAATATGCTGTTTTTGTTTATGTAAACATAGTAAATTATAAGAAAAACATAATTTATTAATAATAAAAATAAAACATTACCAAGTTTAATTTAAATAAAACCCATTATCCCCTTTATTAAATACCGTAGTCGAAACGACGAAGGTTCGTAATAAGCGTCGAAAAATAAGGTTAGTAATCTAGGGTTAAGAACTGTTCTTTTTTTGAATGCTTTTAAAATACAGAAATATCACACACAAGTTTTAATTAAGCGCTATAAAAGTTGTAACAAGAAAAACTTTTGAGTTTCAGTCAATAGTTTTAAAACAAAACCTTTTACAAACATTTAGGTATGTTACAAAGGCGAATTTATTATACGAGAACGAACGATATTAAAATTCCGTGCTACGTTAATTAAACTAGTTTTTCTATTTTAACAAAAAACCCACCCTAAGGTAGACTGTCAGAGAATGCCTAAGGCATTAAGTCCGCCATTGTACAAGTTTATGCATGAAGTTTAAATAAATAAAAAGCCTTGTAACAAGTGCATGCGTAGGACGAATGATTGGTGCTCGCTGTGCTCAGGTGCGGATCACAACTGTTTGATGTATTACAATCCTTCACCTGTGACCTGCAAAACGTTTGACAGTAAATCGATGTGCTTGAATGGAAGTGATGCCAAAATAGACCTTGTAGTGTCGTATTAGGTTTAGTAGTTGCAAGCGTGCTGTTGAACTAGTGTTCTTGGTTTCAGTAACCAGGTCAGGCAAAGTGTTTGTACTTCTATCACAAAATGAGAACCAGCCCCGGAGTATGGATGAGGGATCCAGTTGATGGCAATAAGCTTGGGCCAGGTCTTGAGCAGAATGTGTGAGTACTTGAGTTGATGTTGAGTATCTAAAACACTTCGGGCTTTACAGGCGTGATAGATCTTATGCCGTTGCCGAACATTCTGTTCAACCATTTTTATACTAACATGCAGTATATTTCGATAAGATCATACATAAATCCAACAATAAAAACACCCCGAATCCCTTTTGATACAAATATTTACTGTCAAAAATATCCTGTAAAGGGAATCGAAGCCATCAATACAAAATATATACACTCTCGGCGGTCTTGTGAAGTTGACACTTATCGATGTCCAATTTTATTTCCCTTTTTCCTCTCGTGTACGACTTGAAACGAATTTCGTGTATATTCAAACACTGTTTATTCGATGTTTGTCGAACATTATAGCTTAGTAAATATGCCTTTAAGGTAAAATATAACCCAAAACGTTCACTTTGAAGTACCTAGTCAATTGTAAATGTTCAAATGTGTTCTACGAGGCATGTAATTCCTAGAAGGTCCATCAACCGGCTAATTAACACCAGTTATAGTTTAAAGCGAACTGCGCTTACGAAGTGTATCGACTGAACATAAGCTATCCAGCAATTTTGGCATCACATTTCCGTGTTTTACCTTACTTACCTTAAATTTGTTAGTTTCTTGTTTTAAATGAGGTCAATCAACATACTTTTTCTTTTTTCCCTATTCAGGTGGCTCAGTTCAGGTACATATTCCTCGATCATACAATCCTAAATAAGAACGGGCACTTGTTGTTTTTCAAGCTAGAATATAAGAGGTATTTCCTATCTTACAAATAACGCCAGAATGTGTTGCGTGGCGTCCGAAGAATTCACCAATATCTTTCTGTTAGTAACACTAGACTCGTAGGTAGTCATGTTACGAAACTTGGTGGTTCTTCTCATAATGAATTAGCTAATAAAACGGCTCTCACAAAATGGCCTGTCTCATAACATATTTAGTCCTTCTCCTAAAGTAACTGTATTTTGTGTCAATTTCGTAAATCTTCTGAGCAGTTTTCTCAAGTTACGACAGCCGATTGTTGTCGATGTATTATTTTGTGCCAAGAAAAAAATCGAAGGCGTTGTTATTATACTGCAGGCAGATAGGAAATTGTATTGGATATCTCTCCATGCATAGCAATTGAGGAATATTTTTCGGCATCCTATCGAGAATATTATTATCACAGAATGGGTTGGGTATTAACGCTTTGGTTTGAGAGCATCGATGAGGTAGCGACAAAAACAATATAATTAGGTATATTGTTATCTCACAACTTGCTAGCTGCTTTTCAAAGAGCAGTGGAATGTTTTGGTGAGAAATAAAAACTGCAGTTTTAAGTATTCTTAAAAGGCGTATCTTTATTCACGATGAGTTAGCTTAGTACAAAATAGCACTTATCACTAAAGACTTATGTTAACACATTTTCGTTCTTAAGTTGTTGCAGGTACGATTCAATATATCTTATGAACGGGGAATGAATTTGACTTTGCCTCCATCTTTAGGTCCTAGTATGACACTGTAAGGGTCTGTTTTAAGATGCTGAGGTCCATCAGGTACGAATTTGAACTTCATAATCATATGAGCGATAGCTGTACGTATTTGCATCATCCCGTAGCGTTTACCTGGAGACGAAAAAATTCATTATCACTATGATTTATTAGGCAACTTTTTTGCGCAACACAAAACGAATTTCTTCAAAGTTAGACTGGACAGGCTCCGTCTGGTCAAGATGTTGTCACTGTCATTTCTGACTCATAGACTAGAGTCAGGATTAAAACCATAAAAAATACTTTAATCATTCATGTTTCAATCTTAGTACTTACCGATGCAAAATCTGGGTCCCTCACCAAACGGCAAGAATGCGAAGTCATGGTTGTCGCTATCATTAGAATTGATGAACCTCTCAGGTCGCCACTGTTCAGGCTCAGGGTAAACCTTCTCATTGTAATGAATGGCGATTACGTTCACGAAGACAGGCGTGCCAGCTTCTACCGTCAGCTCGTCTGTCAACTGGTATGTCTTGTTGCACATCCTGTCCAAGTGCGGCACTGGAGGATATTTCCTTAATGTCTCTGGAAGATTTATTTATATCACACATAATTCATACATAAATGCCTACAAGCCTTAGTACACCCATTGAAACTCCTACGTAATACGAGACGAGCCAATTGCCATTATCGTCATCAGCCTATAATGTTCCCACTGCTGGGATACACGCCATAACTCACCACGGGACTGCACGGGCCTACTGCGGGTTTGTAGATGTGCCATCAACCGAATCCAGTCTCTGTGTTTGTTAATGAGAGATTCTTGATTAAATAACTTCATAATACTTTGCCCTGAGATTCGAATCTAGGAACTCTTGCTGAGCAGTCGACCTCTAGACCGACGTGTTGTAGTCAGTTTTCATTAATATTGAAGTCGGTTAAAAAAGAAACTATATTTACTTACCATGGATACATGCGGTAATATATTTAACTTTCATCAAATCGTCGTACTCTAGGACTTCCTTCCCGCTTTCTTTTAATGCTTCGCTGACTTCCTTATAAAGTTTTTCCTGGAAAAATGGGTCCTTTGTGTTACACGGTAAATAAGTATTAAATGGTAAGAAATTGTAGTAACAATTTGTAGAGAAGGAAACATGACATTTTGTGTCATACCAACTTTGAGAAGAGAATGAATTTAAATCAAGAACGGGCTCACCTATCCAAACCAAATGTTTATTTAGGCTTTGTTTGGACTATTTAGTAGATGGCTTATGTGAAGTTCAAAATCGGTCGAGCGGTTTTTCGTTTATTACATTTTTTGTAACAAATGATGTAGTAGTAGTGTAGTAGTATTGAATCTGTGGCGCTACGAATTACGCGGGGTCAGCTAGTTATATAGTATATAATCAGCCCATGATATAATGTTCCAACTGCTGGAACAAAAGCCTCGTCTATAGCAGAAGCAAAAGTGGTTGAAACGAGCCCATCAGTACTGCTGGTAGATGTCACATTTTTTAAATTTGATATTCTAATAGGACATGTCGGTTTTCTCAGAATGTTTTCACCGTTTTTATGAATAAACACAAAACTATATTATTATGTGGCTTTTCATTTACTGTAATGGGCCTATCGTACGCACAAGCATCACCACAGTTTTGCCTGCGCAATCCGGGCCTGCGCGTACTACCCTGTGCGTGTCGTTTGGCGTTCAGTGTTGCCAACGTTGTATTGTTTTTTCATGCGAGAAGCTCACGTAGGCACGCTGTGGTGAAGCTAGTGCGTGTGGTAGGCCCATAACCAAAATTAATAATGAATGATTGCAGCACATTACTGATTACAATTAAATGATCAATCATTTAGCTAACGATGTTTTGATACCTGTTCATCAGGGTGGTATGCTAATTCGTGAAGCATATACGTTAATGTGGTCGATGACGTTTCGATAGCCCCCAGAATGAAGATAGATGCCTGAGCCATCATTAGGTTATCAGCTAATTCTGTAAGATAATGAAATAATTTGTAATGAATCATTGAGCTATTATTACTACGTATAGAGACGACACCACGTATCACCACTGTGTCCCATCCAGGATGAGTGCGCGCGCACAAGTTCATTCAGTTGTTTGACAGGTCTGTGGCGTGCTCTTGGCGCGCACTATAGCTCAATGGTAATGAATTGACATTTATTTGGTATGTTCTAATGTTCTTCCTTCAAAAGTCCCGTTCTCGGTTCACGGCAATTACCTGTTAAGATAGTTCTTGACCCCGGGCAAGTTTACAGCACATTTATACGTTTTTTTATTACAAATTATATGCGCTAGGTATTGTCCGACTACTCTGCGCAAAACAGCCGAAAAGCCGAAACAAGCTCTGATGTTTATTTTTAAAGTCAAGATATTTTTTTCTACTTACTTCATGTGTGGTCTAAGTAGATTCTAAAGTAAACAAGTATTAGTAATAGCCCAGTCAACGAATGCTCAAAACAATTATATAGATGGACATTCTTGGAACACAATTTTTGACTTGGTAACTTTGTTTGGACTTACTTCTCTTCTCTCTATTTGGAAATGTCTAAAGTCCCCACCCCTAGCCCTGGGGTGGGGTGTTGAAGGTACCATTTTTTGGTTTAAATTTTAAATATCTCAGAAATGACTGTCTGAATGAATCTCAGTAATGCGACCTAGCGGCATAGCAAGTTTGAACAACCTAAAAGCTGAATTTCTCTTAAGATTTATTCACTGGTTCTGCCAATCTTGGTGGTGAAGAGGGGGTCTGAAAAATACATCTTTCCAAATGCGAAAAGGTAAAAATGATTTTTCCCAAAATTACAGACTTTCAAGAGCGGATACCGCATACTTTTGAGATGATAGGCCAAAAACAGTTAGAAAGTCAAAAATTATGTTCCAAGACTCCCCATACAACTGTTCGATGATTGGGTTATAAAGAGCCATACAGATTTGAGTAACAAGATAAAAAGGTACATTGATAACATTGCAGTTACGACTAGATTGGGCCATACTAGTATCAATTCGATTGGTGATGTTAATTAGCAGTGATTAGATGTTTACAATTTTGTCCTAAGATTAGATTGTCTATCTTTTTAATTATAGAGGTTTAATATGATTGCATTGTACTAATTATGTTTTATCATTAACAAAAACTCTGCCTATTGTTATTATAAACGTGACAATTAATTTAGGCAGTTTTCATTTCGACGTTATACTCGTATTTTATGACTATTTTTTGCTGTTGAGGAGCTAAATGCATGCAGAGGTTGGTCTGTGGATGGGTAACCGTCCATCACAGCGAATTTTGTTTGTTTTTTTTTTTAAACAAGAAAAAATACCTTTTTAATAAAATTCCCTGCGTGCCTCGGAATGCACGTAAGTCCGAGATCTTAGACTGTCGATACTGTTACTTAGAAGCTCGCACGTCTGACAACCAATTATACTGCAAGAAATTGTTTTACCCAGTTACTGGGTTTTTGGAGGTCAGATAGACAGTCATCATCATCATCATCAGCCTATAACGTTCCCACTGCTGGGACACAGGCCTCCTATCTTGTGAGAGGGAGTGGGCCATAATCCACCACGCGGGCCCAGTGCGGGTTGGCAGATGTCACATGTCTTCGAATTTGGTGGTTCTAGGACATGCCGGTTTCCTCACGATGTTTTCCTTCACCGTTTTGAGAGCAGTGGTGATGAAATAAATTACACAAAGTAATGCGCCAGGCTGGGTTCGAACCCGCGACCTATAACTCGTAAGTCGGGGCCGATACCACTGGGCCACCACTGCTCTCACAGATAGACAGTGTCTCCATGTAAAATATTGTTTGGCTGTAGCCGGCTTGACTGGAAGCAGACCCCAACATAGTTGGTGGAAGACTAGGCAAATGATCATTGAGCTATTTATACTACGTAGAGAGACTACACCACGCATCACCACTGTGTCCCATCCAGGATAAGTGCGCGCGAGCCTAGAGCACGCCACAGAGCTGTCAAACAAATGAATGAACTTGTGCGCGCGCACTCATCCTGGATGGGAAACAATGGTGATACGTGGTGTAGTCTCTCTACGTAGTAATAATAGCTCAATGCAAATGATGAATTTTAATTTTTGACATATCGTTTGACATTCCCAGGGGTGAACTTACGTGAGTCGGATCCAGCGGGTAGTTTCAAGTTTGCCTTTAACTTCAACAAATGATTTACGAGATCCCTACTGTCGCTGTTCTTTCCAGTTTGTTGTCGTTCAGCGACCACTTCCGTAAACAACTTCTTTATGTATTCTGATGCAGGTTGCGAGAAGAACTTTAACCTGAAAATATTCATGTCCATTTTAATATAAATGCTTTTTCTTTATCTATCTGGGACCGTAACAATTATGCTCTGTTTCATAATCTTAAGCTGGCTTCCCACTGTGCATAATTCTGCGGATTATCACACACGGTCGACGATTACGGGCAGTCATGCCTATGCATACCTTACACATTATTCTTTCCCTTCGATGCTGTTTTTAATATTTATGCGCTTCGATGAGACTACGTTTCCATGGACGATGATCTGGTTCCCATGGTTCGTCAGTGCGGAGTTTTTTAAAGCGTGGTATAATCATCAAATCCTCCTATCTAGGGCAGGGTGGGAGGGACTGTCAGACTTGTACTGATTAAAATTCAAGGTCTCCTTCATTAGCCCTTTTCGTTCCGGGATCACGGTAATTCGTTGGTCCCGCGACCACTGTCACTCACCTTTAGTTTCAAATCTCTCCTACTCCGTCCAGGAAACAAATTGTCCCCGGTCTGTGCAGACTTACCTATGTTTATCCGCAATATCACGGACTGCGGAAATCTAGCTTATATAAGAGGTAAGAGAGGTACTATGAGAGGTCTGGTATAGTGTATCCATTAAATGAGTTCTGGAAGTCAATTCTGCATCCAATAATAATTTCAGTTAACCTCAGCATAACTAGTGAAAGAACAATAAGATAGTTAATATGGTCATGAAATACCTGAACAATTCAGCGATAGCCGGTAAGAAGAAGATCATGGTGAACTCGAAGCCGCGCCAGAAGGTCCACTTCACCATGTGTTGGGTGATGAACCAGAGAGGTGACGTCAGCTCCTTCAACGCACTCACGCGCAGACCAAATACTGTGTACGCCACGGTGTCAGACGTGTACATTGAGAACACTCTCTGAAAAACAAAGATGGAGTTAGGGGCCGGAGAGCCGGGATAAATCATAGCTTAATACAGGAGGATGGGTTTTAATTAGATTGGCATAAACTAAGGGGGTGGGGCAGTGGTGACCCAGTGGTATCGGCCCCGACTTATGAGTTGTAGGTCGTGGGTTCGAACCCGGCCTGGCGCATTACTTTGTGTAATCTATTTCATCACCACTGCTCTCAAAACGGTGAAGGAAAACATCGTGAGGAAACCGGCATCTCCTAGAACCATCAAATTCGAATACATTTGACATCTGCCAACCCGCACTGGGCCCGCGTGGTGGATTATGGTCCACTCCCTCTCACAAGAGAGGATGCCTGTGTCCCAACAGTGGGAACGTTATAGGCTGATGATGATGAAGGGGGTGGGGGGGTTGCCGTCGTGGTCTATCTCGGCGGAGGTGGTGTGACTATCTATCCGATCATGTTCGCGGGGCAGACATGGCCAGAAATTTTTCAAAGTAGAGAGGTTTGGAAAGAAAATGGGGAGGCTTTTGCCCAGCAGTGGGGCACAAAAGAGGCTATTAAACAAAAAAAAACTAAGGAAGAGATTACCCGAAAACGACCGCCCCTTTGTCGAAGTCATCTGATATAAATGAAATATGCTTTAAGAAAATAGTTATTGAATTTCACAAAGTTCCATCTCGGAGGGAAGTTAGATACTCTAAATTGTTTCTAAAATTAAAACAAACAAAACAGTTCTAAATTCAGAAAGTCTAGACTAAAGTTGTGTACAGTCTGCCTACAGTATATAAATAGCTATTTCATCTTCAAATCATGTCAGCCTGAAATGAAAGGTTTTCTGAAGATAATTACTGAATAGAATAGACGTAGTGTGAGAAATAAGAAATTCTGCTCATTAGTTGGAGCGATGTTTTGTACCCCTGACTGGACAGGTATTGATCTCCAATATCATTTCCTTTTTACTTGGCTGTTACTCTAGACCAGCTCCGCCTTTGAATCTTTGTGGAATTTTTTATTTAGTTTAGTTGAAGAAGCGATGTGTATTTTATAATTCTGATCTCGAAATTATTTTAAAAAAGACTAACTTCAAAGAAACCTTACTGGGATAGAAGAAAAAAAATTGTGCTTAATGTATTATGTTATGTGATTATTTATTTCTAATTATGTTGTTTATTTATTCGTAAAATTGTACTATGGACTATGTCTGATGTAAATAAATAAATTAAATTAAAATTAAGAGGCCATACAACCTCAAATGGCTTAGCAGAATCTTCTGATATGCCGAAAATATAGCAGCATTAATTTTGAAATAAATATATGGTAAAGTTGAGGATTCATGTTAGGTCTTATGTTTGGCGAAAACACGATTCCATAAAATTTTCTTGATAGAGAAAATCCCAAAATTACCTCTAAACTGAACAATAAACCATTGGCAATCATAAAATACTTAAAATTAGATTATGAAACTTTTTGTACTAACTGAACTAACTATAAAGCAGGTTCTATGTTATTAATTTTTTCGAATTTCCTTTTTTTTTCGCCGTAAAATAAATAGATTTGCGTGTAGAAAATATAAGAAAGAGCAAGCAATAGTGCGTGGCACACACGGCTACATAACAAGCTATGCAAAACCAGTATATGCTGGCTGTTCATTGTGTGAAAAGATCATGTAAAGCGAGGCCAAGAAAAACTGGTTTTGCATAGCTTGATGTGTAGCCGTATGTACGTGCAAGTGCGAGCGAGTAAGATATTATATTGAAGTAGGGCGCAGCCTTAATAGAAATTGCAGGGAGAAGAAGATTTTTCTTTTTACTAGCCAGAGTCTTTAGTCAACTCGACCCACTCAAAATGGATCCGTGTTGTAACGTCATGCATGGGTCGACTGGACCTATTCCCCAACTCGTTATTAGAAAAGTCACAAAGTAAAGCCGAAAATTTTAATTTTGTGATTTGGTTTTACATTTGCTTAGAATAAACTTAATTGCATTGCGTTTTATTATATTTGGACCAACTGATTTTGCTCTTGACTGTTTCCGCGGGTACCTTTAAACATTACTCTTTTTTAAGATTATTTTAGGGTCCAGTTAACCAAAAAACACAGAAAATAAACTAGAATTCATGAAAACAAGACTTTAATTTATGAACCATATGACTGAAGTCATAATGTTCATTTGTACATTTGTTATGAGCATAAGGTGATTCACTTCCAAGTTTGTTACTAACTTACTAGTTTAACATTCTAACACAAATAATGGTCAGTACGTGATCGGGAATTGCACAGTCATTTCCACATAAGTTGTACATACAAAGGAACAGTTATTATCTGTGATGGCTTATGTAATTGTTTACCTATGTGTTACAAGGTTGATCATAATTGTGGGATTTATAAATGACGCTTATATCCATATTTTTGCATATATGCATTTAAACCTAGCTTAGGTATTCTGACAATAATTACCAGTTTTATAACTAGTTAGTTGTTTTTCTTATACACGATGTATATTATTAGTTCTATTAATTAATAACAGCCTACCATTTCCTTCAATCACTAGGTATCCTTTTTTTGATCATAAATATTATTATAGAGAGGTGCTTAAACTTTTTATTCCACTTAGGTACTCTCAATGGTTTTTATAAGTCCTTGAATAGATGTTACCGGAAAAATATCGGTAAGTAGTAATTAAGGAAAATGTATTGATAATGATGAAATGGCAGTTTTATTTTTTCCAGTCGTACCAAAATACTCTAGTACCTACTTATGTGACTGTATGTATGTATGTATGTTTCGGGTATTAATTTAAGATGGCTTCACAAGGTGTGTAATTCCCTCGTCCCTGGAATTCCTGTCTACGAACAGACAAGCGCCACATAAAAGGCTCTTTCTTTTCAACGGACAGGCCTCTGCCCACGAACGAAGGCGATCGATGGCTCTTCCCATGCCACGAATGTAGCTTTAATATATAATTATTTACCTTAAGATCTACCGGCTCTTTGTTCTCAATGTAGTCAGTTTGGATCCTGCGCACGAGTTCCGCAGAGTTGATGTTCATGAGCTCAGTGATGCCTTTCAAGCGCGAGCTGGTGAACATAGGAGACACCTCGTTCCTCATCTGTATCCACATTGGGCTCTGAAATAAACAATTTTATTTATAAGCTACTAGCTTTTTCCCGCGACTTCGTAAGCGCATAACGTTTTTTATAGTTCCTGTGGGAATTTCGTGATAAAAACTATCTTATTACCTAAACTATCTTTGTACCTTTCATCCAAATCGGTACAGATACAGTGGCTTAAGCGTGAAAAACAGACAAACAGAGTTACTTTCGCATTTATAATATTACTAGGGATTTAAGTCAGCTAACTGTCAGTGAAAATCGGTCCCACCGTTTCGGGGATTGCAGATGTTTATGGAGCCGGGAGAATGATTTTTTTTAAATTACAAACGTATCATTTAGTAAAAAGCTGTCAACATGACATTGCAAAATACAGTTTTCAATGTATTTATTTGCATAAAAAACCTATTACAACAATAAATTCGAATTGGGCACAAATTTTTTAATTGTATAAAATCAATAATTACATAATAATGCAAATAGCGACTAAGTAAATAAATTTTGAACACGGAATCTGGAAGTTTTATAATTTAATTAAGTAATTATTAAAACAACGCAAATAAAAATGTTTACACTTATTTAAATAAATTGTGTTTGATTATGGGTTGATTGTATTTTTTTAAATAAATAATTTAAATAATTTCGTTTATTTTCTCCCACAAGATACATACATTCATTAAAATTTTACAATGCTTATAATATAGGAAGGGAGACAGGAGCCCAAACTAAGTAAAAAACTTGTGTCATGGGTCTCCTGGCCTCCTTAACCCGGACAGTTACATGTGCATGAGCTAAATTAATATTTTGTTGATGAGGGAGTGAGAATGTGCATGCATAATAAGAAGCAATCATGCATGTGTATAGGTGTGTGTGTATGTGTGTGGGTGGGGATTTGTTTATGAGTGTTTGTGTTTATGATTATGAGTTTTTGTGCGTGTGTGTGTGTGTTAGATGTTTCGGTGTCTACAGAGAAGTTTCTCCGTCTCCTCGTACTTAAGTGTCAGAAGCCACTGAATGACCTTTTTCTTGCAATCTCGTTTCGAATTAGCATACACAGAAAGTTTTTTATTAATAAGGTTATACAGATGGGGACCTTGTGACACGAAAAATTTGTCACTAAAAGCTGTTCTGGCTGGTTCTGTAGGGCAAATTTGAAAGTTACGACGCCGGGCTAATGTTGGGTTATTTGGGTTGAATTTTAGAAGCCTATGTTGCCTAAGAACGACAGCAAGAATATAAAGTTGCCTTACCGTTGGTACCTCAGCTAGTTGATATAATTCTGACGTAGAGAATAGTCTTGGTTTGAATAGACTTACCTTGAGTATAAGTCTTTGAGCTCTCTCTAATTCTATAAGGCAGCTCTTAGCTGCTCCACCCCAAGAAGAAATACAGTAGGCAAGGACAGACTGACACAGGGCCAAATAGACCATTTTCATGACTTTGGAGTCTGCCACATCTCTGAGCTGTTTAAATATATATGTCAATTTACGAACTCTCTGGGCAACATTGCTTATGTGTTCAGAAAAACTCAGATTTTGATCAATGGTTACCCCTAAATATTTCGCAGATTGGACTTTCTGAATATTTGGACAGCTACATTTTGAGTTGACAGATAAATTACAAGAATGTGCTATGATTTGATGTGATAAAGAAACGGATTTTCGTAAGGAAAAAGTTATGTAATTAGTTTTAGTTGTATTTAATGTAAGAGAGTTGTTAGTTAACCAATGACATACTCTGTTGAGGCCTTCTTGAGCATATTTAAATACTTTTGACCAAGAGTCCCCAAAAAAGGTGAGAGTTGTGTCATCAGCGTATGAAATTATTTTACAATTACTAAGATCGAGTTTACACAGTTCATTGATGTAGCATAAAAATAGGGTAGGGCCCAATATACTGCCCTGGGGCACTCCAAAGTCAACAGGACTTTCCGCGCTCAAAGTGTCGCCTATCCTGACCCGCTGCGTACGCCCTGACAAGTAGCTTCTAAATAGCAAAAGTTGTTTGTCTCTGATACCGAGGCCTTCAAGCTTCACCAGAAGCTTGGGGAGAGAGACCGTGTCAAAGGCCTTAGCAAGGTCTAAAAATATTGTTAAGCATTTGTTTTTGTCGTCAAGCTTTCTCGTGACAAAATCTGTAAAAGTGTGTACTGCATCATCGGTTGATCTACCCTGTCTAAAGCCGTATTGTGCATCAGAAAGTAAATTTTTAGATTCTAAAAATTTAACGAGCCTCTTGTTTATGATCGTCTCTAATACCTTTGATAGCGAGGGTAGTAAAGATATCGGACGGTAATTATTGACACAGTCTCTCTCGCCACTCTTATGAACTGGTACCACAATCGATTGCTTGAAAGCATCGGGAAATACGCCAAGGTCAAGACAGCTGTTGAAGACTACAGTCAGTGGGGGTACAATGTACTCTTGGATTAATTTAAGCAAGTGGCTAGAAATACCGTCAGATCCAGTACTACTGTTTAACTTTAAGTTGGCAATGACACTCCTTACTTCATCACAATCCGTCTCAAGCAAAACAAAGGACGCCGCAGAGGTACCAACATGGTTTGTGTCTGATGTGAGCGAAATAGGAATTATTTTACTAGCCAGGTTTGCACCAACACTAGCAAAAAACTCATTGACTACATTAACCGCGTCAGCCGGTGTTCCCTCAATGGATAATAATTCACAACTTTTACGTTTAGTTTTGTGCGAATTTGTAATATTCTTAATATGATGCCAAAGCATTTTACTATTATTTTTTGCCTTTTCTAATTCGGTTCGTTCGTATTTTATTTTACACTTTTTAATTATGCCATTACAAAAATTTCTGTACCTCTTATAGGTTGAGACAAGTATGGTATTATTTGAATCACGTTTAAGTTTTTGATGCATTCGATCCCTATTTCTTATACATCTTAATAATCCTACCGTAATCCAAGGCTTAAGTGTTAATTTATTTCGCGGATTTTTTATTTTTAACGTGTTTTGACTTATTAAAGTTTGTAGATATTTTACAAAAATATTGATTGCTGAGTTTGGATCTCGGTTGCTCAAAAGTTCATAAAAGTTGTTATTTTTGCATTCCAAAACAATATTTTCAAAATTGATTTTATCCACAGTTTTATTGTTAGTGAAGTTAACTCTTTTATTTTTAAGGCAAAATAATGTCGATGCGTGATCTGTTACAGTTGTGTTAAGCACAAACGACAATGATGACAGATTCGATTTTAAAATTACGTGATCAATGCAACTTTTACCTCTTGTTGCAAAATTGTATGCTGGAATAAGTCCATGGAATGATAACAGTTCTAAGTAGTGTGATGTGTGAGAGTTCGAGTCTAGAATATTGACATTAATATCTCCAATTATACAGATATTCCTATAAGTGGATAGGTCGTTAAGAATGTTACTCAATGAGCTTAGAAAGACATCGATATTATTGAAGCTGGGGGGTCTATAAATTGAAATAATTACAGTGTTAGTACCGATCTTAATAAGTAGACAGTTCGCATCGTGGAATGTGGGCTCTTCTACCTTATGTGTCAAAGATTTATTAATGAATAAGACTACTCCATCATTTTGATTGTAAAGTGCCGAACTGCTGTATGAGTAGTAGCCATTCAGGGCAGGCAAGTTTGAAACATGGGACAGCCAGCATTCCGTCAGTATTATAACGTCACATTCTATCTTTAATTGCTGTAACAGAATACAGAAGTTATTGTAATTTTTATTGATACTACGAATGTTCTGGTGCAGCATTTTGAGATAATACTGCGGATTGGTAATAACATGTTCGCAGTGCTCGGGATCACAGCAGAAAGAATCACTAACGTTGTATCTGTCTATTTGATTAATAAGATTATTAATGTCTGAGAATTTTATTATTTGACCAACTAGAGAATACGCATATAAATTTAGATAAGGGAATAGTTGCTACCACGGTTATTAGTGTAAAACAAGTTTTGAGTGAAGTGTATTGATGTGTTGTGCACGTTCTTACGTTTAAGTGAATTGATGAGTAAATAAATAGACACGTGTAACGAATTTGTGTGTTTGTTGTTGTAGTTTGTGTGATTATGGTTAGATTATGTACTGAGTAGATGTGTATATAAAAGACATTAACAAAAAAACTTAAAAGATCGGGTAGAAGGAAAAAAAGATAAGAAATCATGCAAAATAACACAAAAAGTAAATTATAAGACTTATCTCGAATATAAAATAGTTTAAAGTTAACGTGAAAGTAAACTATGCGCCTACAGGGAAATAGTCATTTTTCTAACAAAAGCTTATGTACCTGGTCTTCATTTCTGATAACAATAATTGGCGAATTTTCGTCTCTCCTAATGTAAACTTTGCCGTACGCTGTCCAGCAAAACTTGTATTATCCAGATTTGGTAAGTTCACGGGCGAGGAAGTGGAGACGGGAGCCTTTGGCGGTCAGATGTTCCGAAATAAACACGGGTGTTTCTTCTTTTGTTTTAAAACCCATATGCTTACAGCATAATTTGGTTTTATGTTTTATATTAAACGCTTTTGCCATTCTCAAAACGTTAGTTTTCAAGATTGTGGAGCCGGTTTCCACGACAATCGGCGTGTTTTGTTTATCTGCTGTTATCCCGCGCACTCTGTGAATGTCCTTTATATCGTAGTTTTTAATGCTGCACTCCATATTTTGAAAAAGACACATGGTCATTTCAATAAGATCCTCTTTGGTCTCGTCTTTCTTTCTAGGAACATTTTTTATCACCAGGTTACATTTTCGGCTTCTCATTTGCAGTTCCTCAAGCTTATTTTCCAGAATAGTGACATATTTTTTGTCTTCCATACTCTGTCTTTCAAGATGGGCAATTTTTCCTCGCAACTCTTCGTTTTGTGCGGTAAGAAATGTAATTGAACTTTCTATATTCATGTTAGTTTGTTGAATCTCCTGCAGTTTTGTGTTCATTATTTGCATGTCTTTCCCTTGTTTTTCAGTGAAGGTTGATAACATTCTTTTCATTTCTTCCTTGAAATCATCTAGTTGTTGGGCAATAGAAACCTCCAAGTACTCCCTACTTCTCTTGGCACGCTGAGATACATAGCTTGGTGGTGTTTTGTCCGACCCCCCACCAAAAATTTCCGTATCCGATAATGATTTGTTCATCAGTGAATTCATATCTGCCACGAAACAATCAGTTTATGCGGAGCAAAACACTAGTAGTAGTGCGCTGCTTATACCTTAAAGGCGCAGGCGCGTGCGCGTCGCTTTGTTTAGTCCACACGGTGAAATAATAAATTATTGTGGCTCGATGTGAGTCACTAAGCGCACAGCGGCCGCGTCGGCGTCGTCACTCGTGCAAGCGGGATGGCAATTATTAGTAACACTCTCGTTACGCGGGGCTGAGGGCGGTTGGAGGGACGCACCTTGACCTGCACGGTTTATTTTACTCGCAGCTATTCTCGCTACTTTGAAACTATGCACTGACACACTGAGTTTAAAGTTGATAATCCACTAAACTGTGTTTATGCGTATGAATAATATTTAATTTAATTTGACACACGTCTACTTCGAAACACGATCACGGGCGAAGGGGGGTATTTTTAAGTAGGCCTTAACAATTTAAAATAGTGGCGAAACGGTATCAAATCACAAGATCATTAATAGTGCTAATAGTCGGAACTATTTTTTGTTTGAAAACTCTAACTGGTGATTAACTAAAAGATCATTAATTGCTAACGATTGCTAATTCTTCTGTTGAGTTCATACATATTTTTGCTATCGTAACTCCAATGTTCCGTTAAAAATGCGATACCCAACGATATGCTTCACTTGAAATAAGATACATTATAGGATTACGATACACTAATTCGTTTATCTAATTAATCACCCACTTATGCAATATATCTCATACCTATATATTTTTCTATATCTTGGGATAATGACAACGTAATACCGGATTAAAATGTATACTATGTGTGAGGTCACAGTAGTAAACTATTTGTATACCAAATTTCATCCAAATCTGTTCAGTACTTTTTGTGTCAAAGGGTAACAAACATCCAAACATCATCCTCACAAATTTTCTCTGTAATAGTATAAAGTTAAACATACGTTATGGCACATTTAGTCGGTGCCTGAAGACGGGCGTCGAAGCCGAAGCAGGCCTTAAATATATGTTGGTGCGAAAAAGGTCGGAAAAGGAAGACCCAAGAATGATTGGAAGGATAAAGGAGAGGCCTTTCCCGGCTAGGGAAAGAAAAGGCAATAAAAAACCGCCGACAAACTGTGTTGCAGTTTGGCAGTTTTTTTTTAATATATGTAAGTATATGATTTTCATACGTTTCTGAATAAATAAATAAATATATAAAATCATCTGTCTCGTACATACCTTAATTGAAAATAAATTCAACGAGCCCAACGGGTCATCGTCGACTCCTGAGTAACTGTATCTGTCTTGAAAACTGTCACTGTCTTTCACTAGGATCTTTTTCGCGAGCTCCTTCGAATTTAAAATAAGGGTCGGTTTATATGATAGGAATATTCCGAAATAGTCACACTTGTACTTCTTGCTCAAGTCATAGAACACGTCCCAGAAACTTCTTCTCATCAAGAAGGTAACGTTTCCGAAGATAAATGATGGCTCCTCATAAGGAACACCTCGCTTCTTCCAATATCCATAATTACTTCGGGAGAAGAAATAGAATATCGCTAAACAAGATAGCACAAACACAAGAATTAATTGAATGATAAAACCGAGCATGGTGACGTCCGGCTCGTCGGCGTGGCCGAATTAAAATATCATTAGGTGTGTATCGAGGTTTAGTTAGAGACTGACTGATTTGAAACCAATGTATTTGGGTATTTAAAAGACAGTGTTTCATAGATAAAAAGTATTATCAACATATTACGTAAGTTCGTAGCAGTTGCAACATAAAAAAGTGTACATCTCAGTCTGCGGCGTGCTAAAGACTACTTCAGACGTTACGGACGTTCTGATAGAATTTTCATTTTTTTATTAATTTCATGGTCTTTGTGTTTACTAACATTTAAATTCATATATTAAACAAAGAGAAAAAAAAAGTTCTTTGTGGGTTATTGAAACCGCGATATGCAGCCCAACAGCCAATCTCTTACGCAGTGTACCAGCTGTCCGGTCCAAATTTAAGTTATACATATAATTTTCGACGATATGGCACAGCTCCACATAATTTTAAGGGGTTCCACATATTCTGGAAAAAAATAACCATCAGAATAAAGGTGATGAAAATTTAAATTTTTATCGTCGCGTTTAGCCGAAAACATGTGAGTGATGCATTATATGACATTGACATTGCTGCAAAAAGGTTGTTGCTGTTTGGCAAAGTAATATTTAAATATTGTAGATAACTGCTATGTTTGGATAATGACAGGTATCTACTTCAGTTCAGTGTTTATTAATACTTAAGTGTTTATTAATTTTTTACAGTTTATTTTATGTCTTTTGACAATTCAAAAGTGCCCGCAATTGGCCTAATTGAAATAAACAATTTGATTTGATTTGTTCGTTGGACGCTGTAGGCGTTCAATTAAAAAAAATATTTAAAAAAATATGAAGATTAGGAAGTGTTTTTAATAAATGACCTTGATTTTAACAAATGATTACAGAGTACCTATATGTATGTAGGTAAAAAAACAGTCTTTAGAATTGAAAAGGATTACAAAATGCCACGAAGCTATATGCATCTATGCATGACATACGTCGTGTGGACTACTAAGTACTAGTAGTACGCGAGACGGAGTGGGAAGCGGTCGCCACCTTCTGCGAGGCAGTAATGCTCGTGAAGGAGGTGGCGGGCCGCGAGCGAGAGAGGACAGCGTCCTCCCTCCGCCCCAACCGCAGTGGTGTAGGCCCACGGCGTCGGACGTCGCAAGACGATCTCCGGCCACCGTAGGCGCGGGCATGCGGACAGCGAGTAAAGGGCAACTCGCTGTCCGACCATGGACCATGCCCGGGTCGACGGCGCGTCGGTCGTGTTCCCGCGCGCCTCAAAGAGCTGTTAGCAAATTGACGGGGCCCTCTCTCAGAGGGCCAAAGCCTGCCGGGGTGGCGGGATTTATTTCTATTACCTTGACCTCGGAACATAAAGGGAACTACTACATAAAGGGTACTACTACTGAAGGACACCGTGGATTTTAGTCAGTACAAGTCTGACAGTCCCTCCCGCCCTACCCGGGGTGGGAAGACTCATTTGATGATTTTACCAAGATAAAAAAAAGGAGTTCTTCTTTCGCTAGACAAGAGCTTGCTAGCGTAAAGCTAGATTCCCACGTATGTGACATAGCGGTCAGACACCGACCGACCAGATAGAATCGACGCGCATAGCTCGCCTCTGTCGTAATGTATGCACATAAGATATAGACGTGATGTTATATGACATATACTTTATCTTATCGGTAAGGTAAATAAAATTTGCAGCCTGTAGTTTCTGACTTTTGTCAACAGGGGTCTAAGGTGAAAAGAACGTGAGTTTATCCTATATAACTAATTGCTATTATATAGCGAGAGACCATGACCTCTGAGTTTGTTTCGGCTGTTTCTTCTCAGAGTAGTCAGGTACGAAACACCGGCCTCATCCTCATCTTTAAAAATATTGCTTGTGACGTGTAAAAATGGTTTTTATACCAACTTACAAAATAAATATCATTTATCATTTAGCGGAAGGTCTCTCTCGCTGGAAGGTCCTTTCTTTATGTCTGGTGGAATAATCAACGTCGAGAACGCGTTGCGGCATTAATGATCACGATTCATTTAAGTTCAGCGTCGACTGAAGCACCACTTGAGTGCACCTTTTGTCCGCAATGCTTTCTTTTTCCTAGTTTTTTTAGGAGACTCGAAAGAACGCTTGACTTATAAAGGGATGGTTAATTTTGCAGAAATAGTTAACTTCATATGGTTATTAGACCCTGTAAAATTTGATTGTAGAGGTTTTGAACAGTCTGGATATAGACCTGGGCAGGTTGGTTGGAATCTGAAATTAGTTGCTCAATAAGCAAAAGTTACGAGTTACGATTATTCTAAAGATTTTTGTAAATATAATTGTGTTCTGAGTTTTTAAACTGTCCCATTTGTTGTGTTTGCAATAGGCATTCATCATATAATAATACTCTAGAACAGGGTTTTTCAACCTTTTTAATGGCACGACCCCTATAGTATGAAGAAAAATTTCGCGACCTTTTAATTATAGGGTTTTTCAACCTGCGACCCACAGGTTGAAAAACCCTGCTCTAGAACATAAAGTGAGATTTATAGTTATCATTTGTTTTTAAAAACACTGCAGATCGAAAACAATTGAAGATCAAAAATCTGTTTGATTGAAAGGTCAAATGAATACGATATTACATCAATCAACAATATTTGAATATAGAACGGACCGTACTGTTGCAGTGGCGCACTCTGGCGTAAACAGTGGGAACTAGAACCAGAGATTATCGCTACTGGACGTGTTGACGAGTCTCTAGGGGCACTATCCTCGGGCACTGAGCAATATTGCTTGTTGGAATAGCTCGCTATCAAACTCATGGACATTGAGTGCCGTGCCTGTCGATGTCAGTTGTCTCTCGAAGCCTATCCAAATATTGCACGAACATTTCCAAGCGATGTTTTATGTGATCATCATTGTGAATTGACTATAATGTAATTTGTATGCACAAAGATTTAGTGAGTCTCAAAATCATTCTAAGAGCTTTTTTTTTTACGTAGTAACATCATCAAATGAGTCGGGAGGGACTGTCAGACTTGACTGACACGGTGACAAATCCACGGTGTCCTTCAGTAGCCTTTTGTATACCGGAGTCACGATCATTCTTCTAAGAGCTTGATTTTAAGACTCAATGATTCTTTGTCTTGCAAATTAGTAGCTAAGTATTTACTACCAGGATTATGACATAGGATACTTTTTATCCCTGCAACATGAATTTCATGCTTGCTACATAACGGGTATAAGCTGAAATCAATAAACCCAAGTAGGCATGCACCTAGTGTGTAACGAACACTACGTCGTCATTTAAATAAATAGACGAAAATGAAAGCGGTTTCCAATTCGATGTATGAAACTCATTACCTAAATGAATAGATAAGCAAATGACAGGTAATCCCAGTCTGCTAAATACACAGTAATCATCTGTAATTAATGTTTGTATAGCTAATTGTATGTTATAAAATTATTATACTTGTTTAGGCAAAGGTAATTTGTGGCAGAATGCTTTTTAATTTGTGAAATATCGCTTTTTTTTTTAAAGTGATAAAATCATCTAATGAGTCCTCCCACTCAGGTACTGTCAGACTTGTACTGACTAAAATCCACGGTGTACATCAGTAGCCCTTTATGTTCCGGGGTCACGGTAATGAAATAAGTCCCGCGTCCGGGTAGGTTTTGGCCTTCTGAGAGGGGGCCCCTCATTTTTGTTGACGCTCTTTCGGAACACGACGCGCAGTCGACCCGGGCATGGTCCATGGTCGGACAGCGAGCCCTTTACTCGCTGTTCGCATCCCCGCGCCTATGATGGCCGGAGGTCGTCTGCTGACGTTCGACGCCGTGGGCGCCTACCACTGCGGTTGTGAAATATCGCTTGGAAAGACCAGAAAGCTTACCAACTAGGTTATCGCAGTCTTGCAGCTCGGTAAAGGGCTAGGTCCAGCAGTGACCTGCGACAGGTTGAAAAGCTGAAGCAATAAAAAACTGATAACAACAGTTCGATCGACGTTCCTGCCAAGTCATTAGGTGTATTAGATACATTATTATACAATCTGTTACATTTTCACACTAATATTTTTTATCGAACAGTTAATAGTCATCATTTAATAGTAATTACGTTTAGATCAACACTTTGCTTACTTTCGATGTTCCCAAATCTTTCGCAAGAGTTTCGCTGGTCCAATTGTGCCCAATGTTTATAAAGTGAGTTGTTCACTAGCTTACACGAGGCCACGAGGCCCAGTATTTCATAATTATCTCATTTTAGTTATGTTGGTCTTTATCAGAGTCAAATATTAATATAGATGTAACTTGTAGTCGGTTACTGCAATCGCTAGTTTTAGTTGGCAAATAAACTAAACTTAAGGGGTTGTGTACTTCATTACTTTATTTGTCTTAATAGTAAATAGACACTGGCTCAGTAATAAACATTGTACTCGTATTATGTATCTGATAATCATCATCATCAGCCTATTATGTTCCCACTGCTGGGACACACGCCTCCTCTCTGAGAGAGGGAGTGGGCCATAATCCACCACGCGGGCCCAGTGCGGATTGGCAGATGTCACATATCTTAGAATTTTTGGTTCTAGGACGTGCCGGTTTCCTTACGATGTTTGCCTTTTTGAGAGCATTATGTATCTACTTATTATATACTGCGTGAGTTCATTGAACTACGAGAAATCTCACATGTCTGATTTCATGACAATCAATCATAAGGCCACGAAATAAAAAACTTTTCCAGCGTTAAGATCAATCGTTTGAGAGTCAATCGTAGAAGCTTTTCCTAATAAAAGAAAAGTAGGTTTCCAACAAACATTGGCCGCTCATAAAAAATGCCACGATTTTTTTATATCAATCATTGTTACGGTAGAAAAAATACATAGTCTTGTCGATTGGTGACCTAGTTAAATCAGGTTGGTTATGGCGGGGCCACACGAACGCGATCATAGACTTTAACTTTTCTTGTAAAAGTTGAGTATCTGTTAAACACTAGTCTAAAAAAGTGTAACTGCAAAATGATCTTTCGAGCCTTCTTTAGACAAGTGTTCGACAAATGTTAGCCTTTTTTTGCAATAAGACGGCTAATATTCGTATAAACATCCATTACTGCGATAATTGTTGGTGTTTCCCGTTACTGTGGCCCCAGCATTAGAAAGTTAGTCTAGTCTAGCCGACGGTCCCGGGGTCGGGGGACTTACCGAAATATCGTGACCCTGGAACCTAAACGGGCGATTGAAGGACACCGTGGATTTTAGTCAGTACGAGTCTGATAGTCCCTCTCTCCCACTCTACCCTGCTGGGTTCTATGACTCATTTGATGATTTTACCACGATAAAAAAAAACAAAAATTCTAGCCTACGTCCTACGGCCAAAGTGACGGATATGTCATAAAGTATGATGCTGTCGTAAATGGTAGGTATATTAATGTCAAAAAAAGTGGCTAGGTGGCTAGGCCGACAGCTATCAATACCTTTGCCTTTATCAACTGTCATATAACAGTGGCTTGACAGACGTAACAGCGAGCGTAGCCTTTGCTGGAGAAGACGCAAGTCAAGGCAAGGCAATGGTTATCAAACTGACGTAAACGTCAACTGTCAAGTCGTTTGGTTGCACTGTATACGATCCAGGCAAATACCACAGTTGACGCCTAGATACTTAATTGGTGTGGTATTGTTTATCAAATACGACTGCTTCTTCCATGAGGAGTTAATTTTATTAATAATAAAAATAAAAATAAGCTGTCCTCGTTTAGAGCTGGAGGCATAATATTTTATTTTTGAAAACCACCTCTACAAAGTGATAGTGAGACTAAAATAAGCATAGTAATCCCTGATAAAAAGAGATTAAATTAAGATAATGTAAGTAGAAGGTGTAGCATTTTTAGGGTTTTAAATGGGAAAGTACAATAATAGTTATGTTCTCTAAATAACAAACAAAATAATTATATTTGTTGCTTAAACGATTAAATTGTCATAGCTTATGGATTGCTCTTGCGCGTAGATTATAGACGGCATAGAAAAAATTACTTAAAAAAATCAGGGCTAAACCGGGGGCGGAACAAAGCTTAGAGTTTTTTAAAATTACTAAAAACATAGAGTTGTTACAATTAAGGATGCTAACATCAGTTCATCAGTTATACATAAAGTTAGAAATATTTACATTACGAATATGTTTTTCTTAGATTTTTATTATCCACTGAAAAAAAACTACTAAAATACTATCGCGTCACTGATTGCGATAGATTCAATTATGTGCAACTTGCATCGGGATCTATTTTAATATTATTAGTAAGTATCTGTATCTAATAATATCATATTCATTTTGATTCTATCTGTTATTTCCTCCGGTTCTCAGATAAAAATATTGTGAAGAAAATAGTTTATTTTCCCACGTTTTTATACACTCACTTTTTTTTTCTCCACATTCCGTCTCTACGTTGGTTTTTATATCAGACTAACTAATGACCTGATATGATATTTTATTATTTTCTGAAATTGTAATTAGGATAACAAATTATTTACCTTAATACATGGTTAAATTTACCGATGTGCAGACGCCAGCACATCCACCTACCCCAATCTGTCAAATTTTCTCAATCGAAAATGATTTTTTTCCTTTTGTGATATAGTTGAAAACCTATTAAAGAAATTTGACAGATTGTAGTAGGTTGATGTGTTGGCGTCTGTACAATATAAAGGAATTGACTCATCTTTCAACTTAAGCTAAAGTCACTTCATAAATTTTCATGGAAATCAGTTGTGTGGTTTCGGGGATCAGTGAACATACAAATCTTATAGCGAAACGTGATTTTTTTTTATAATATTAAGATAAATACTTTATTTAAGATAGTCCTACCATTACATGCTAGGTGGACTAGTAAATAACAGTCCTTCATGTATTTGCGAAAACGAAACAAACATTTCTGTCACATTTCCTGTCGTTTTGTCGTAAAACCAAGCATCCGCGCGGAATGACTGCCGCACGTACCTACAAAGTGAACGTTTTGAGGGTCACTTCATTAACATTGCCCCGTTTTATTACTACTGTTTTTCGTCGAACACTAATGCTATTATGAAATCTTCAAAGTTCCCATTCATTCAAAAGTCTGTATTATTTTTAGACCAAATTCAAACAGAATCACTACCAGATTCTGTCTAACTTTTACGCTATAAACATTTTATGCCAGCGCTAAAATATTTTAGCTCTACAGGAAATATTATTCGCAGCCGAAAAGTTACTTTGTGAATTCTGCTTAATATTATCTAAGTACCTAGTTGAAATACATACAAAACAGAATTTATAAATGAGTGAAGTGGATCGACAGGAAATTAAAGTGCCGAGTCTGCCAACAACACCGGCGTGGTCCTCTGATTGAATTACAAGTGGCGGTGGCTGTCGGTCGTCCGCACTCGCTGCCTGGCCCGATGACGTCCGTGAATGTGCCCCACTCGACATTCACATGTTTCCACCCTACCTACTTCAATGAATTCGGAACATTCGAGATATTTTATGCGATGAATTTCAAGTCACGTGAGAAACGAAATTGCTTTTCGAATTCGACATGGCACATTCAGTTTTCAGTTGGTTGAAAGATGACACTGAATAGTTCCAGCATGATTCAATTATGTAGAAACTATTATTGAATCCTGTTGAATTCAAATGAAAAAGCAATCTGCAATTTATGCAAAGCATTTGCTCGAGTTATGTTCGAGTAAAACGTTTTATTCACGCTAATAAATGGGTGAAGTAGATAAAAGACTAACAAAAGGATTTCGCCGAGCTACCACAGCTTCATTTCACATCAGCCTCAATGAAACTGCAATTACTCTCCGGTTGAAGCTCTCACAAAGGCAGCTACGTATGTCCTGAAGTGGCAAATTAAAAACAGACGGGGCAACCGAGGAACACTTACGTAAGTTAATCCTTTACAGTTGTGGATTCAGCTCAGCTAGACAATGAAATATCGAAGTTGTTTCGGTGGTGCGGTGGTAGTAACCCCATTTTACGGCTGAGAGGCCGCGAGCACGCCGCCGACGACGCTACGTGTTTATCGTCGAACAAACTTCATAACGTTTTATTCCCGTCTATTTTTGGATCGTCATTTTCTTAACAACTGAACTGTTATGGTATCATTTTACTTGTATTTTCCACGTTATTACAGCAGTCATGTATTTCATATTTTTGTTCAATTTATTTACAGAATACGCTCTATTTACATAATTTGTATGCGGCGCTCAATATCATACTTTTCATACCATTTGTGCTCACTTTGAAAATGGAGAATAAAATTCTTTTAGAATGGGTTCAAGAGACAGACGTGTAGCCAAACCAATTACGAGTACGAAAGCCAATCAAATTGTTTGCGGCCAGTCTTTGTTCTCTCTGAAACAGAGTAGACCGTAAGTCAATGAAGGAAGAGAGAGAAATTAATCACTTTTTCTTTCAAAGATTTTTGTGTCAAAATGTAAAAAATGAGTTAACTTATTTATTTTTTTACATTACTCGAGAATTAGATAAATCTAGAATAAATCAAATTAACTGTGCTGTCTTAGAATGATATAAACGATAGATAATTTATCTTATTTTGTGAGATCCTAGGAAAAAGACAATAACTTTTCAAGCATATTTTTGCACTTCGACGACTTCCAATAGGATTAATCTATCCGATTATATATCAGTGCACCCTACTAGTTTTAAGCAGTCATATTCCTCTCGCTCGAACGGGCATATATATGTCGGAATTTCTTATTCCCGTGGGAATAAAGTGATTGAAATTTGTAACCTCAAGTAAAACTTTCACAAGGAGTTGTATTGATCATGGCGGCTGCTTGGCCGCAACAGCCGGATCGGTTGCAGTGGGCCGAATCACGTTCGAAGTTGTGGACCAATAAAATTTCAAAAATCGAATTTATTTCCTCGCAGTAGGTGTGGACAGCAGAGGACGCTTCTCGGGAGTAAAGCTGGCCTTGTCTTGGCTACTACAACTAATGATCTTAACTTAATTCCCGAGTGGAAACGAGGGATTAGGTTAACAATGAACCTCCCTCGTCTGAGCTAACGGAGGTTCACCCCGCAGAATCCTATTGTCGCTTCGGGATTCAATACGCCCTTGACGTAAGGCAATGCTTTACTCCCTTGTTGCGTAATCTACTATTGTTTATGCCAGCACAACACACCGTAAAACGGGTTTGTTGATAGAAAACATACAAAATTAAACTAAATAGGAAGATTTCTATCTTCCGTAAAATGAGAATTAAACACTAACATATTCCGTCTTATGCCATGTTCGACAAATGTCCATTATAAATGCAAGTACAATCCGATTTATCACGGAATAGTAATTCCTCCGAGCATCACTAGAAGCTTGTTTGCACCACGAGGAGATTTTCTCGAAGCAATGGCCGAGAAGAGATAAGATCATGCGATTCTCTCTGCAAATGTCCGTACTCAAAGCAAAAGCTCCTTTAAGACTTAAGGGCGCGTAACCAGAAAGTTGGCAACGTCGGTAATAGCTGTCAAATATTTACAAGTTTTAATTAATTTGGTAATGTTACTGTATGGCAATAAGAAACAAGGCTCTATAGTGCACTAGAAAATTGATACAGGAATGCAATTAAAATAATAAACTTGGTGTTGTAACACTTCAAGTGTATAAAAGGCATTTGGAAAGTTTCCAAATGGGTTTTCTACGTCTAAAACTATGTATCTGGCGTTACGATATTAATTATTGCATTCCCTAATCACTTTTTTAGTGCACTATAGGGCGATATTTCTTATTTTCATACAGTAAATTTACAAAAATAATTAGAACTTGTAAACATTTGACAGCCATTCGCGACGTCGCCAACTTTCAGAATACGCGCTCTTAATGTAAATACAGTAGGAACTTGTATAGGGTGATGCTGCGTTCCATATCAATAATTGTAGATACGATAGTATCACTTGCCAAACTTTTCTCGTCAAGGATCATTACGTCTAGTATGTGCGTGATGAATATGTATTAGTGATTTAAGTGCTCTGTAATCATGAATAGGATAGCAGGCTCTGTTTTTACTTGTCATTCGGTGGGATAGGTTTAACCATTGCAACGAGGCTCGACCGTTTATGGATTTGTGTCCTTTTTTTTCACAAGTATGTTGTGGGGCCGGTTAGCAGCTACCATTATTCCGTAGCAATGAATAACTGTTGTGTGTGCATTCTGTTGTGTGTTTAATAAACCTAATATTTTTATTTCGGTAATCAAAACTTTTTAAGAGATAAGAACGCTTCTGCAATGAGGCCTTCTAAATACCTGCGACAGAAGAAGAAGAAATATGAATGTTTGGAAGAGTTTGTATGCAAACATTCAGGTTTTGCTAAAGCAAAGCCTATTTTAATAGCAAAACAAAAAATAAGTAAAACAACAAACAAATTAGGAAAATTATAAATTTGTGTGTGTAAATATGTATGTGTGTGTGTGTGAGAGAGAGAGAGCAGAGACGCAAATGACGGAGAGAGAAAACAAACTAAAATCTAAAATAATTATCAGTGTGAGGTAAACAATGAGGCAAAATGTCTGATTCTCAACTTAGTTATCCCTATTTATTTATTGATCCACTCTAACGCGTAATTGTAGTAATTAGTGGCCAATAGACTGCGGAGAAATCGGTGGAACTCGCTAATAATTTATTATGTTTAGCTATCGGATACCCCTGATGCCTCAGCAGCGAATTTCGTCACGTATGTTATGTAAAGAATATCTCGTCAAAATGAATAGGATATAAACGAAAATCCCCAATCGCTTCCCTCGAACTGGGGATCAAAAGGAAAAGCCGCTGCAAGGACATACGAGGCGAGATTCATGCAGGGGTTCTGAAACATAAGTTAATTAAGTTATATGTTTAAAGGAAACTCTAGCTCAAAGTTCAATTAACTTGGGAGAACTTAATTTGCAGAGCTAAGTATCTAATTATACTGATCTGCAGCGGTCTTTAGCCGGTTATTCGTAGAGTATTTAAGTTGTCGCAAACTATGAGATGAGCAATTTGCGTAATTGCGTCATCCTCGCTAAATACGATGTATTTTAAAGTTTTTCCGTTTGGCGTTAGCAGTGCTTGTGAAGATTATCCTCTAGAATTTTAAACAGCTGTTAAAATGTGTTAATTATAGATGCAGTTGATATAAAATAGTAATACTTATCAATTTTGATTAAAGTTATTTTAATCAAGAGATTATCTACCTTAAGCCATTATATTTGTTTTTATTTTAAGGACTTTTAATGAGTGTACGACGAAGTCTGACTTCATTACGTTTCTAAAATTATATTTGAGTTTGATTTTAAAATTTTAATTTCTAGTTTATTCTCAGTCCCAGTAACATGATGCCAATTAGTACTTGCTTAACAAATAAATGGTCTTAGTAACAAAAGCCTTCAGTAATCTCGATAATTCCATAGTCAAAGGTTTCTAACAATGATAAAGTAACCACGATCAAGAGAATTGAAACAAATTAGAGCATGGCTTACGGTTGCGGTGAGAAAGATCTATAATGGATTCAAACTTTAATGCCTTCCAATCCATTTTGACCTCCGAATTGGTGTAAATATTATAGAAGCTTTGAAAAGACAGATTCTTACGTTATTTGATTCAAATCAAAAATAAAATCAAATCATTCATTTCAAGTAGGCCATTTACGGGCACTTATGAATATTGACAATTATATAGAAAATATTATAATAAAACACAACAAAATTATAGTGCTACAGTCCCAGTCACAAGACATTAAAACTGTGAAAGTGCCGAAGATGCCCATTCCAAGGAGTAGATCTTTATGGAGAAGAACGGGCTCCATGGACACTCTTTTTAGATCGCCGGAATTATTACAAAACCTTTGTTACATCATTCATTGATTTTATTACTAAATGCAGCTACATTAAATCCAAAGTTTATCATATCTTAAATCTTAAAGTCAAAACATTAAATAAAATTAAGTATCAGATGAAATTTTGAAAAGCAGGTATTTTACACAATGGATCTACACTTTACTTTTACTATAATTTATTCTATTTCAATTATTTATTTACGAAACTAATAAAGCTTATAAACTTATCCAGTTTATTCATAAATATAAGTAGTAAGTAGATAATGGACCGTGCTTAAATACTATTTATTTTAAAATTATGCTTGGTTTGCTTTTAGTTTCAAAATGAGTTTTGAAGTTTGTTCTTAAAACAATCCAGCTTTAGTGGAATAGTTTATGAAATGAGAATTTCGTATTTTAAGGTGACGAACTTCTTAAAATATGCTTTGTAATGGTTCAGTTAAGTTTTATTTTATTTAAGTATTACTTCTAATTCTATTGTGATCGTATTAGGTAGGGATAGTAAATTAAAAATAAATTAACTTTCTATAGTTAATTTTGTTTAAAGTTAACATAAAAATAAAAATGTATACTCGATATTATAAAGCTGTAGAGTTTGTTTTGTTAAACTTGCTAATCTCATAAACTACTCGTTCAAATTGAAAAAAAAAAAACATTTATGTGTTGGATTGTTTAGTTATCAAGGGAGGCTATACATACAACATCATACTGCGACCTTCGGGGTAATTCTCGGTTTTAGAGATGGTGTCGAACTCGACAAAAATTTCTAATGACGTAATTTTTTCGACAAATTTTACTGAACTCTAACGTTAGCCTTCGACAAATGGCGAATTTGACATAGCAACTTTCAAAATTTGTCGAAAAAGTGACGTCATCAGAAATTTTTGTCGAGTTCGACACCATCTATATAACCGAGAATTGGCCCCCAGAACCAACCAGCGGGTAAAGTAAATCGCAAATACTGAAAAAACTACACAAAGTACGATAGCTGAAAGTTGCAGCGCTGTTGTAACATTTATCTGATAGAACGAAGCGCTACAAAGACTGAACAGAAAAAAGAAACACGTTAGAAACACTACAGAAAGGCGAGCAGTTCAGTTAAAACTGCATGTATCAACGTCACGAGATGAAAGAATAGCCGAATTGTTTAGCGAAGTAGGTTACGTTTCATGTTGATGTTTCTGTACGCGACTGTACAATGGCAATTTCTCAGTAAAGTGAACACAGAGCCTGCAGGCCTCTGATAAAGAGCTCCATTTGTCGCTCATCGAGACGACTATACACTTAGCTAGAGTGTTGCAAATATTACACACTCTAATGCCTGCTAGCCTAATTATTTTCCTCGAGGGAAATCTCATGCGGCCAGTACTGCGCTACAAACTTTTGCTATACAAACATTTTGGTTCTAAGTGTACTTGCTAAAGGAAATTGAAAATGGGCTCTAGATTTTTAATATCAACTTCAATTCAACTTTGCAACTTAAAATTCAGTTTAAGAACTAGGAAATTGGGATTTTTTTACAACTGTTTTCACTGCGTCGCTATGAACTGCTTTATCTTTTCATGTCGTATATTTTATAAAGTCTGTGGTTTTGTACTGTGTATAGGGTTATTTATAATTATAATATTAACAACCTTTCATGGGCTGAAAAGTTGACGAAACCATTAGTACTCTAATGGTTTCGTCAACTTTTGCTATGAAACCAAACCTGCGATAAAAAAACCGGTGTTTTACACAAAACGGAATATTTTTCCGTTGAAAATGTATGATAAACCAGATTTTTTTCGTTGATCCTGAACAATTGATTTCATTGTATATAAAAGTGTTATTATTTATAAACCGAGTACCCCCATGCAGTATTCATTGTGTTTCATTTTCAGTTAAGTTTTAAAACATGAGTACTTTCAGCCCATGACATTTTGTTAAGTTTCATTCTAAAAGTTGTTTATAAACATGAGTACTTTCAGCCCATGACATTTTGTTAAGTTTCATTCTAAAAGTTGTTTATAAACATGAGTACTTTCAGCCCATGACATTTTGTTAAGTTTCATTCTAAAAGTTGTTTATAAACATGAGTACTTTCAGCCCATGACATTTTGTTAAGTTTCATTCTAAAAGTTGTTTATAAACATGAGTACTTTCAGCCCATGACATTTTGTTAAGTTTCCATTCTAAAAGTTGTTTATAAACATGAGTACTTTCAGCCCATGACATTTTGTTAAGTTTCATTCTAAAAGTTGTTTATAAACATGAGTACTTTCAGCCCATGACATTTTGTTAAGTTTCATTCTAAAAGTTTTTAACATGAGTACTTTTCAGCCCATGACATTTTGTTAAGTTTCATTCTAAAAGTTGTTTATAAACATGAGTACTTTCAGCCCATGACATTTTGTTAAGTTTCATTCTAAAAGTTGTTTATAAACATGAGTACTTTCAGCCCATGACATTTTGTTAAGTTTCATTCTAAAAGTTGTTTATAAACATGAGTACTTTCAGCCCATGACATTTTGTTAAGTTTCATTCTAAAGTTGTTTATAAACATGAGTACTTTCAGCCCATGACATTTTGTTAAGTTTCATTCTAAAAGTTGTTTATAAACATGAGTACTTTCAGCCCATGACATTTTGTTAATATTCATTCTAAAAGTTGTTTATAAACATGAGTACTTTCAGCCCATGACATTTTGTTAATATTCATTCTAAAAGTTGTTTATAAACATGAGTACTTTCAGCCCATGACATTTTGTTAATATTCATTCTAAAAGTTGTTTATAAACATGAGTACTTTCAGCCCATGACATTTTGTTAATATTCATTCTAAAAGTTGTTTATAAACATGAGTACTTTCAGCCCATGACATTTTGTTAATATTCATTCTAAAAGTTGTTTATAAACATGAGTACTTTCAGCCCATGACATTTTGTTAATATCATTCTAAAAGTTGTTTGTTAGAAACATGAGTACTTTCATTCCACATGACAGTTGTAATATTATGCCTAAAAAAAGTTGTTTATAAACATGAAGTACTTTCACAAGCCCATGACATTTTGTTATATTCATTTAAAGTTGTTTTATAACATGAGTCTTCAGCCCATGACATTTTGTTAATAGTCATTCTAAAAGTTGTTTATAAACATGAGTACTTTCAGCCATGACATTTTGTTTAAGATTCATTCTAGAAGTTGTTTATAACATGTACTTTCGCCCAGGACAGTTTGTTAATATTCATTCTAAAAGTTGTTTATAAACATGAGTACTTTTCGCCCATGACATTTTGTTAATATTCATGTCTAAAAGTTGTTTATAAACAATGATACTTTCAGCCCATGACATTTTGTTAATTTCATTCTAAAAGTTGTTATAAACATGTTCATTCTAAAAGTTGTTTATAAACATTAGTACTTTCAGCCATGACATTTTGTTAAGTTTCATTCTAAAAGTTGTTTATAAACATTAGTACTTTCAGCCCATAGGATGTTGTTAAGTTTCATTCTAAAAGTTGTTTCTAACCATTAATAAGATCAGCCCATGAAAGGTAGTTAATATCTAACAAATTACCCTGTAATAGCAGTTCATTCATAGCATTAGTGTTCCGAGGTATAGGATAATGACATCAGTCATAGATCATGCAGGCCGACAGGTCCCAGTAAGTGAAGAGATCGTTAGCGCGATGCTTCGATCACAATATCCTCCAAGCTATGTATATAGAGTGCCGTGTTCCACTCGGTGAGGCTTACTGCAGATAATCCGGCCGAATCCTGCACTGCATAAATACGAGGCAGTACCTCTTACTGCTATTGTCTATTCAATTTGCTACCGTTATATAGGAGAGATTCGCTGGAACCACGCACAACTATTGTATTTCGGCTATTGCTGATCGAATTCTCGTTGTGACTGCTACGTCGATTTCTGTCATGCTGTTATATATCGCTTTTTTTAATTATGAGTTTTCACTTATCCAATGCAATTTATAGACAAATAAATGTGTAATGAATTTATATTTTAGAGCAGCTGTTGCGCAGTGTTATCCGGCAGTATCCGGCTCCGAAACATGAGTCGTGGGTTGGAACTCAGATAGGCGCATAACATTGCAATTAATTTCATCACCACTGCCGTCAAAACGGTGATGGAAACCATCGTTATGAAGACATGTCATATCTACAAACCCGTACTTGGTCCGCGTGATGGATTATGGCCCACTCCCTCTAACAGAGGCCTGTGTCCCCGCAATGGAACATTATAGGCTGATGAAAGAATTGACATTATAGTTAAATCCTATGGAATATTCTCGGTTTAAACATTATAAAAGTTTTCTACAAGTCGAGACCATACGTATGAGTCGTTGCCGTATGGGAAAGTGATTTAGATAAGGCCCTTTGATGGGAAATTTGATTTATGGGGTCCAATGGAGCGCTAAATATATACGGAATTGGCCCCGGGAGCTATGGGAGCGATGGATGGCGAGGGGCGTACGCTTAAATGGCCTCCAGGGTGATTTCGATGACCCACTTGATTTTTCTTAAGACAAAGAAAGGTGTTGCATATTAGACGAAAACTATGGGTTTCAAAAGAGTATGCATTGTTCAGACTTCAATGGGTTAATAAGTAACATCAAGCTTGTAAATCCCGGGATTCAGGATCTACAATTTGTTCTTGTTTTTATTGTTGAGTAAGATAATCTTGTTTAATACCTCCCCTTGTTTTCTTTGACATCAGAGAAGTTTAGAATTCAAATGCTCATGAGGGTGTTATCTTTTAAACTTGAGCGACTTTTGTTGCATATCAGAGGAGACTCAAAGACGGCCTGAGTCAAAGAGCCGCGCAATCGCATTGTTTTGAGATTTACTTGCTTAGTAGAATGTAAACTAACTTTAAACAGAATAAATAAATAATAATAATAACTTTAGACAGAGAGAAAATACATCCCACATTTCCATAACGATAGTTTGGTTTTATTTCTGAAAGGTGGCTTCCACAATATCGCCTTAAGCACTTACTGTAAAAGGTATACATAAAAAAATAAGGGTGTGTATATAAGAAGTTGTTTAAGGGTCCATAAGGAAGGTAATAAGTCCACCGTGGCACGTGCGGGCGCCCAGGGCTATAGGGGTCGCAATAAATAAGCACGTCCATGTCCTAAGCTAACAATCGATCGTTTCCTGAACAATTATTCAATACCTGCTGAGAGCCCTCCATTTACTTGGTTTGACCCAACATACAGTGCCCTTAGGGAACTGTTAATTTTACTAACATAAGTACACCACGGAATACACAATAGTTTACTAATACCTTAAGGTAGAAGTACATAACGTTATGTACGAAGTCAGTGGTGAGAATTATCAAATCGATCGCAGCGTGCGATGTGACAGAGATGTCTCACGAGTGATGTGTGTCAAACTTGATATGCATCAGTACCCTCAGCACGCGATTTCACTATTTTACTTTAGAGTCTTTCCAGTATTTACAGCGTTTCTTGTATGAACAAATGGAACAGCGCCTCTGGTGTGCGAAGAAGGAACTAATTTTTCCTTGAAAATTGTCATTTTGAAATTGTCAAAGTTCCAGTTTACTTTACGTCTCAAATACTGAAAACTCGTGCTAAGGGTACTGAACCCGGGCATGCGGACAGCGAGTAAAGGGCAACTCGCTGTCCGACCATGGACCATGCCCGGGTCGACGGCGCGTCGTGTTCCACGCGCGCCTCTAAGAGCTGTCAGCAAATGACGGGGCCCCCTCACAGAGGGCCAAAGCCTGCCGGGGTCGCGGGATTTATTTCCCCACCGTGACCCCGGAACATAAAGGGCTAATGAAGAACACCGTGGATTTTAGTCAGTAGAAGTCTGACAGTACCTCTCACCCTGCCCGGGGTGGGAGGTCTCATTTGATGATTTTACCACGTAAAAAAAAAAAAGGGTACTGAACCCTTTTAAGTTTTATTTATGTTTTAAAGAAAAAATAGTGTAAAATGTTAATCATTCATTGTTAGATATTATAAGTTTCGAAATAATGTGGTCACTAGGAGCGAAATAGAAATCGCGCACACGGCGCGTAAAGAATCAACAATAAAAGTTAGTTAAAGTTCAAAGAAGTCGGACGATTGAAAAGACAAGTAAGAAACTGTCTGCAACTAGCCGTAACATATTGAAGATTACACAGTAGAAGTTCTGCTGTAATTCCGAGTTGATTGTTCCAACTTTCCTTTCCTTTATAAACGATTTAAAAGTTTGTCAATGGAATTCAGCACTTTATTTTCGGTTCTAAAACTTTAATTTTGACTGGCCTGTTGGTCTAGTGGTTGGTGACCCTGACTGCTATGCCGGAGGTCGTGGGTTCGATTCCCACCCAGGACAAATGTTTGTGTGATGAGCACGATCATTTTGTTCTGTGTCTGGGTGTAATGTATCTATAATATGTATGTATTTAGAAATATATAAGTATGTTTATCAGTTGTCTAGTACCCATAACACAAGCTCTGCTTAGCTTGGGACTAGATGGCGTTGTGTGATAGTTGTGAAATATTATTATTATTATTATTATTATTGCACAATCGGTTTCGTTTTAAACGACTCTCTTCCAAATTGTTATTTAATTTTCAAAATATGAATGTTGATGGATGAGTGGGAGAGGAAAGTCAAACAAAAGATAGATAATGTGAAGAATGTTATGAATGAAAAAGAAGTAAGTGCACACACATGTGCAGCAAAGACTCATAAGAGATGGTAGGTAGGCATTTTGGAGCATTTGAAATATTCGTTCGCGGCCATGCTGCGGGGCGAGACGGAGTGGGAAGCGGTCGTCTCCTTCTGAGAAGCAGTCCTGCTCTCGAAGGAAGACGCGGGCCGCGAGAGGGAGAGGATAGCGTCCTCCCTCCAACCCAGCAGCAGTGGTGGACGGACTCTGTCTCTTTTTGGTTGGCTGCTGTGTATGGTAGACATTGGATCGAAGAGAAACGCGTTTAGGTTATTTGCAAAAACTCAAGTAATTCATGTGAATATTATATGTATCTAAAGTAAGCGGGCCACAAACCTACCTGGAATAGAAAGCTACTCAACCCTTGAATGTTTAAAAACCTTTTTAAATATAATGTAGGTAGCGTGAGAGCGTAGTAAAGTTATTAGTTACGACATGTTTCAAGTGGTATGAACGATATTTAAGTATTTTTCTCGATCTAGACATCCCAAGAGTCTCAGACATTATATTTTATGGGCGGTGAGAACCTATAAGAAACAAAATGATGTAGGTAAGTAATGTCTCTTAGGAAGCGGCAAAAAAAACTTTTTCATGTACCCACGGCCGACTCTAATTAAACTGAAATGAAAAAATAAGTTATGTAAAACATAACTTTGTTTCACTGTGTCGAAATTCAGAACAGTACCCGTAGCACGATTTTTCATTTACTTTACAGAGTCTTTTCAGTATTTACAGCGTTTCTACTATCACAAAATGGAACAGACCCTCTGGTGTGCGAAGAAGGAACTAATGTTTTCCTTGAAAATTGACAATTTGATATTGTCAAAGTTTCAGGTTACTTTACGTCTGAAATACTGAAAACTCGTGCTAAGGGTTTTTTTTTATCGTTTACCACGGTAAAAAAAAGGGTACTGAAAACTCGTGCTAAGGTTACAGTTATGTGAAATTACTGTCAATCCGTTTCAATCACTGATAGGTTCTGTGTCTATCAATTTTTAAAGACGGTTGTGTTAACTCTCCATGAAATCTAAACGAATGAAATCAGGATAAATCCATTGTTTTCGTACCATTTGAAAAGTCCTATCAAGAAATTCTGGAGACTTCGAAGTGTCCTCCGATTGCAACGAAACTGGGTTGTCTCCGTCGTGATTTATGGACCAGTAGACATCTCGTTTTGTTTATTTATTGTTGTTTAATGTGACTAACATTCCGGTCCTTTAATTGTAGAAAAGAAATACTTCAATTTAATGCTAACGAAGGGAACGTTAATTTGAAGAATTTCAAAATTGAAAATAAGCTAGAATTGTTTCCTATAATTTTTAATCATTCGGCTATCACGACTGTTCCTATATTCTAAGTATGAGGCCATAACTCCCACACCATCACGGTGGGGAGGCTGTGTCGCAAACAATGCTCCATTTCCTATCCTGCCCTCTCAGGCTAGGAGCCTTACCACGAGCTCTTAATGCGAGTTGAGGCTGTGGGAAGCAAGACTACACAAGTCGACCAGCACCATCTCCTTCCCACAGCCTAAAGACTCACGCTTTAAGAGTTCATGGTATGCCACAAGAACTTGTGCACTGCCAACGTCAAAGCTGTGCATGGTTACATGAAGAACATGGTAGATGATTCGCTAGGAACTGTTCCGAATATTGTCAAGTTTCAATTACGTAGTTAACACAAACTACAAAACACTTTCATTTTTAAACAAAGCATAGTTTGTAAAAGAAGATAATTTGGTAAATATTTTTGCTACGGATGAAAAGAGCCATTTATTATTCAACTCGGCACTTAGTAGTTTTATAAGCCAAAATGTAGGCATTAAAACAAGCACTATAAAACGAGTTTACTCTCTTTATTTTTTACACGTGAACTGAATAAGATATACGATCGTAGGACCCTCGTATAACTTATCGCAAAGGGCGCCATAATAACCGTCGGTCGCGACAACGCGGTCGGTTTCTTTTCATTGTTTCAGGCATATAATTAAAATATATCATTCTTTCCCCCGAGTCTGACTAAGGACATATTTTTGAGGACTCTCGTTCATTTAACATCCGTTTTATTATTTTCGCTTTCTTTTTGCAGCCAAAATGACAATAGTTATCTATATTAATAAACTTGCTGTCATTTGGAGTCAACTTTTATAATCTGCTGCGACCCTAACGGACGTCAAAAGAGGGAAAATAAATCCTTCGCATAATGTTTTTTCTATGGCAGTTTCAGTGCAAAAAATAACAGATGCCATCTTTCATAAATTAAAGGATCTATGTTAATGCCAGTTCCTAACGAATGTGTCTGTCTCAAACTATGTAATTTGGCATTTTTGAAGACAGTTTTTCATCATTCATCGACGAAAAAATTAATCATTTTAACGACATTTCAGATCGACTTTCTCAAATTAATTTACATTCGGCTTTCACCATTATTAGGTATTGTTGTTTTGGTCCAAATTTTATGTACTTTCTCCGGTGTTCCCCTCTGTGGAAGCACACACATATTTTGGACAAAATTGAGCAAATTGTTCGTGAAACTTTAACATCCATCCTTAATGTGGCCCTGGACGACCGAGCGTGGCTGCAAGCCACCCTCCCTATCCGATTTGGTGGACTCGGTGTCCGCAAAATTTCTAGTGTGAGTTTACCGGCGTTCCTGTCCCCTGTCCACAGCACTGAAACCTTAACCAGGAAGATTTTAAGTCTCTCCCTGGTTGATTCCGAAGTGCCGTGCTTGACCGATGCGGAGAACGCTTGGAAAATGACTTGCCCGAATTCAGATCGACCCGTGAACCCATCTTCCCAGAGGCAGTGGGATGAGCCGCTCTGCAGGTTGGTATGGTATAATCTTATTAATACGTCAACCAATTCTGTAGAGCGTGCCCGCCTGCTGGCTGTGGGCGAGTGGGAGTCGGGTCTATGGCTTCAGGCACTACCGTCACCCAACATAGGCACCATGCTGGGTGACGAAACCTTCCGGATCGCTACATGCCTGCGTCTGGGCGCTGCTTGCGGGGCTCCACATCGTTGTCAGTGTGGCGAAGGCGTCGACTGCCTCGGGCACCATGGCCTTTCCTGCAGCAAGAGTGCAGGTCGGCTAGCACGGCACGCTAGTTTAAATGACATTATCCGTCGTGCTCTTGTCACCGCCGGGGTGCCAGCCGTTTTAGAACCTAGTGGCTTGGCACGCGACGATGGGAAGAGACCAGATGGGATGACTATAATGCCATGGAAGTTGGGTAGGCCTTTGGTGTGGGATGCAACATGTTTCGACACCCTTGCGCCATCCCATCTTCCTGGTACTGCATGCTGTGCTGGTGCGGCTGCTGCAAGTGCCGAAAACCTCAAACGGCGCAAATACAATGGCTTGACTACTAGCTATGTATTTGAGCCGTTTGGGGTTGAAACACTGGGGCCATGGGGTCCGAGTGCCCACCAAGTCTTCAAAGACATCGCCAAGCGCTTAGTCGACGCCTCTCGTGACCAGAGGGCTGGCCTATTTCTTGGTCAAAGGATCAGCATTGCCATTCAACGTGGCAACGCTGCCAGCGTTCTGGGCACTTTCCCCATTGACAACGATGTGGATGAATTTTTTGATGCCCTATAAATTTTTAATGTTACCTTTTTTTAGTCATTTTTGTAAATATTTCCGTATTAATTTTAGTTTTTAAATATCATTATACCTATGTATATTAATTGTGCTTAAATAAATATATCTTTCATTTGGCATATGATTCGCCTACTCGGTATACTTCGGGGTTAGCGCTGGCCAAACATAAATTAAAAAAACATATTTTTATGCTTGACTTGTAGTAACCCCACGTACGATCATATAAAAGGGACTGTCTGTTCATCCACCCTAGACTTGAAATAAACATAATTTAGTACATAAGCAAGCACAGCTAATTAACCCCGTTGACAGGGACTCTTGAAAAAAAGCCAGGAAAACGTCTAGTAGGCTTATTGAGTCATAAATCTGATAACTAGCTCATATGAGAGGCTGTGGTCCTCGACAGTGGTAGCAAATGGTCTGGAAAGGCATATTTATTGCTATACACTACGCGGAGAGAAAGTTTGTCTATGATAACACCACGATCCTATATGAAACTCTTTGTAATTACTTTAATAACATTACTTTTGTGTTTACCAACACTTTGTTATTAGGTTGGTATGTTTACGTTTATCATGTTGGTATTCTTTGTGTTCGCTCGCTCGTGGCAAAGTATTCATAATAAAACTACAAGTATTTTATAACAATGAAGATTAACTATTTCTATACTACTATACAATCTAAATAAGTTGTTTCATATGTAGCTTCTCATTAAAAAAAAATCTTTTCATTCAAGTGAGGTCAATCCTGCAGAGCGTTCAGGATTTTAGGGTTTAAGATTTTTTTTTTACACTACTTGCTCGTATATGTCAAAATATATGTCAGGCAAACCTATCGTAAAGCAAGTCATTGTCCCCCCTCGATCGAGCCGGGCAATAATATTGTACTGAATTTCATTATTCCCGTGGGAATAATGTCATTTGAATTTGGAACCTCAAATCAAACCGTATGAAAACATTCACTAAGGAGTTGTATCAGCTGGCCGCAACAGTTGATCGCTAGCAGTAGTGCCAACTTCACTTTCGAAGGTTATCGTACTTTTTTTTTTATCTTGGTAAAATCATCAAATGAGGCCTCCCCCGGGCAGGGTGGGACGGACTGTCAGACTTGTACTGACTAAAATCCACGGTGTCCTTCAATAGCCCTTTATGTTCCGGGGTCACGGTGATGGTAAGGTTATCGTACTACATCAAATTTTAAAAAAAAAATGAAATAAATTCAATTTTTGAATTTTGAAGGTTATCGAACTACATCAAATTTCAAAAATTGAATTTATTTCCTCTCAGTAGGTGTGAAAAGCAGAGTACGCTCCTCGGGAGTAAAGCTGCCTTGTCTTGGGCTGACTTGAATCCCTCGCTACAGTTAGGATTCTTAACTTAATTCCCTCGTTTCACTCGGGAATTAACACTTAAACCTCCTCACTGCGCTACGGAGGTTCACCCCCAGAATCCTTAGTGTCGCTTCGGGATTCAATAAGCCCGTGACGTAAGGCAATGCTTTACTCCCTTGTTGCGTAATCTACTATTGTTAATAGTACTTACTTGTAAAATGCAGTTTGATCACTTTATACCTTTGTGTTTCCTAACCTCCGTTGCAAACTGTGAGATTTAGAAAATTCTTCTTTTGATTTAAAGGATACCTCCTTCTAAGATTTGATCATGGCTCAATTGAGCTATGATCATCGTACCATGCATAAGACATGTGATTGAGTCAACAATGCTTATGGCATTGTTGATGCAGTCGCACAACATAATATCACGCCTGTACCTTATAAAAAGGGTAAAATAAAAATAAAGTTTAAACTAGGCGTAAAATAAAGATTGAATTTTAATATAAAATACCTACTGAAATAACGTAGTTTCGCTTTGTGAGCTTTATTACTTTGAGCAGCGCTCACTTTGTCAAACTTTGTAGTTTTCGTTACGTTAATGCTATCAGCGAATAATGTCCAGATTTCCCAGTTTTTCTTTTTCAGGAAATTTTCATTTTACGTTGATTTAAATCAGTTTATTATTTTGGGTTAAAATACCTGAATGTAGTTGAGATTGTCTTTCCCGGCAAGTTTTAGTAATATCGTTAATTTCCCAAAAAGTGTTTGAATGGCTAATAAAAAGATAAGATACCAATGTTTTAATGAATTTAGATTTTCAAAGGTTTTTATTTGATAGATTCAAAATCGATATTATGCAAATACATATTATCTCGCCATATAAAAATATAAGTAACATAACAAGGAGTTGTATAATAGCTACCATAATGATGTGTATTGGTTTCTGCTGGTTTGGTCCATCTGCTGAAATTTAAGAAGATATATCAGCCTCACTAGCAAAAGTTAAACATCTGTTAAACACTTGTCAAAAAAAAGCGTATCTGCAAAACGACCCATTATGCTGTTGATACTTTTTTGGACAAATGTTCAACCGATGTTTACCTTTTTTGTAGTAAAAAGGTAAGGTTTTTGTAGTATGGATAAAAGATGCCTCAAAATCTATTTCTTAGATCCAGTACGGTAAACTTACGTACTAAGTAACATCAGACACTTTTTTGCGTGGTAAATTCATCAAATGAGTCCTCCTACCCAGGGCAGGGCGAGAGGGACTGTCAGACTCGTACTGACTAAAATCCACGGTGTCCTTCAATAGCCCTTTACATTCCGGAGTCACGTAATGAGGAGTCCGCCTCTGAATAGATAAGTCCCGTGGCCAACATCAGACACCTGCAAAAAAATAAACTCTATTAGCTGCTGGTAATTCACACTGCTAAGCAAGTTTCCACCCGTGTTTAGTATTAAGATTAATGGTGTTGTTATCTTGCGGCAACGGGCAGGTAATCTGTACTTATAGTCATTTGAAAACTTTGTTGGTTAGAAAAGCGTCATAAGAAAATTGTGCTTGTAGTAGTTTTAGAGGTATAAGTATCCTAATTGTTTTTCAGACATATTTTTAACTTTCATGTAGAGGTGTATTTGCATATTTAACTATCAGGAAACATAAGCAAAGGACTTCCATTTTTGTGAACTAACTTTGACCGTAATTTGTTAAAGAAAATTGTTCATCGTTCGTACACTAGAGACGCTATTTTATTTTATATTCAATAAATGCAGTAAATACTTCAAGTACACTTTACGTTTTATTATATAAAACACAGAAATCACGTGAAAAAGGTCCCTGTTCAGCCACCTCACTGAACTGATGCAATTTTACAAACTTCCCCCGACTAAAATAATAGGTATAAAAATATGACTGTTATGAACAGAACCTCAACTTGGAAAGTATTCGAAAATACTTATTTATGTACGTGGAAGCTGAAGCAGGTTGAAAGCGATCAGACACTGCATGAATAAAATATGTACCTACGTACACCTTTATGTGAATCTGTATAGAGATATGGCGGCCGGTGTGTCTGTAACATCTGTGAGTTCCGTTGAAAATAAGCGAGAAATATTAAATGAGGTAATTCCAAGTATACGCAAATGATTACTCTTGCTAATTGCTCTAGAGTTTTGGTCATGAGCGTCCGCCTTTGATTCCCTTCTGCCCCCCACCTCCCTTTCCGTACAGTTTCCATTGTACATAATAAAGTACTGGTGGTCCAATTAGGGGGGAATTATCGCGGCATCAGCCACGGAGCCCCAACAACAACAAGATTACTATTTCGTCTTGGTTCACGTTGCGACGAACCATCCCGCATAATTTATTATTGTTTCTAAAATTACCACTCTGAATTATTATATTAGGGAATTATTTAAGAGAAGAATACCTATTTATTGTTTGTTTTATTATTGCGCTTGTAACTGATACTGACTAACGAATGTTAAAGATCTACAAATTACAGCCGGGACCAACGGCTTTACGTGCTTTTCGAGGAACGGAGGAAACTCGCTATGACAGATGGTCATCCATCCACAGACCAACCTCGTCAAGCGCATTATTTTCAACATTTAAATTTTAATATGAATTCGCGAAATAAATGATGATGATACTTTCAACATTAACACTTAAATCTTAATTTATGAATTCACTCGAGAGCCATATGCAGCTAGCTCGAGCTCCATAGCTGGAGCTAGCGGCAGTAGCGGCATAATATCGCTCTTCGAGCAAGGCTTATCGAATTTAATATTCGGCTCGAGTGGGATTGGCGAAGTCAGCCAGTGGCTGCAGTCTCTGTGGGACATGGGCATTAATTATTAAACTGAATTCAATTGCTTCGGTTATAAGTACGTTACACAAGAATCTTTTAGTGACGTGTATCTATTGTAGGCCGGTATTGTTCGTACCTACAGTATACACCTTTAAAAAAAGTATAAGTCGTCGAGACCCCTGCCAGGGTCGCGGGACTCCTCCCGGGGTCGCGGGACTTATTTCATTACCATGCCCCGGAACCAGAATGCGAAGGGGGTCACCGAAAATTTGCAAGTTGAAGTGGCAACGGGCAGGCCACAACCGATAGGGAAGAAAAGTTCTCGAGTGGCGACCACGGATCAGAAAACGCAGTGTAAGCAGGCCTCCCACTAGGTGGTCCGACGACATCGTTAGGGTCGCGGGCAACCGGGATACAAGTGGCGAATTGGCGTTCGGCGTGGCGGTTTAAGGGGAAGGCCTATATTCAGCAGTGGACGTCTTCCGGCTGATGATGATGATGATGACCCCGGAACGTAAAGGGCTATTGAAGGACACTGTGGATTTTAGTCGTCTGACATTAAGGTAAAAAAAGAGACTGACCGAGACTATAAACTTTACTTTATAACGTAAAAAGGAGCATTGAAGCTACCTGTAAATATTACCAACCTCATCGGGCTACAGCATTTTCTATTCAAGTTTCTTTTTATTAAATAATCTTAGGCTTATCCGAAAAGTATATATTGAATTGGGCTTTAGTAGTATTACCTACTATCTATGGATGAATACACCTAAGTATCGTTCAATCCCTTTAAAGCCCCTCTCACAATTTCTGAAACAAATTCCCACCATTAACTTTCCAGTCTATTTCTTTTTATTTAAGACTGGCATCTTCCAAGTCTTTACAGAAATAATGACGAGTGACAATAAAATGGCCTTTTGGAAGATGTGCTTCGTTAAGATAAGATTGTTTTTTTCAAAGGAGACCGATCAAAGGAAGCGACGTTGTTTGACGTGGAGCGTGTCAAGTCGTCAACTAATTTTAGCGGGGGTGAGTGTGGATAGAGAGTCCGGGGCGCGGGGGGGGGGGGGGTTGTGATGAGGGACCATCAGGTAAACGCCTCGATGGCCATCCGAAGCCAGTGTTTTTCAACCTTTTCCATGGCACGGCCCTACGGAAGATATATTTCGCGATCCCCGTTAGTATTCTTTCATGTATTTTATTTGGTGACAAATTAATATTCAATCCAACATATTCATAAATTATGTCCTTTTGTTAACATTTTTCCTAATATTTTTTGTTACTTCGTTTTTTTTTACCGCAGTAGCTTTTCCAACCTGTTAGCCCCTTCGTACACTAGGCGACGCAAGTATCCGATACTGTACGATTTTGATATCCATTGACGCGTGCCTGTGTTCGAACCTCTATGGATTTGTATTCCGATACTCGCTTGGATACCGAAGTCGTAAGGTATCGGAGACTTGAGTCGCCTAGTGTACGAAGGGCCTTACAACTCTCATAGAAACAATTGAAAAACACTGGTGTAAGTTAAGCATACACAATTACATATCCAATATGGCGCCTATATTATCATCGAATTAGAACTGTGTTGGATAGGTTTAGTACACATCAAAAGTTGAAAATTAGACGAAATGAACTAATACAACTAATTTCCGTCAGAATTAATAAGTTATGAGAACAATTCGTCGTTGAGATGATTAACGTAAATTAAATCCACCGCTCTGGGATTATAATACGCAGCAACTATATTTTTAGGCGATTTTTACGATGCCCCGCGACGAAGAGCATTTTATCTCCATGTTTTGCGCCATGTCGCTTCGAAGTCTGGGCGATTATATTGTGTTGGTAGGTAAGCCTATTTATACCTAATAAAGATATTTTCAAGTTCCACATTTTAAGAGTCAGCTCTTATTGACCCCATAACTTCAAAGCATAAAAACATCTCGATATCGAAAGCCGATTTTATTGTTCTAAAAATATCACGCGGATTTTTTCTTTCACCCGAGTTCTTCGGAATATACGGCTCTTGAGCGGGTCATAAAATAAAATAGATATCCTTGATGAGAACCATAAAAGGGGCGCACCTCCGCTGAAGTAAATAACACGTATCTTAAAACTACTAGAATATGAATTACTTTCATATGACGTCATCAGTCTATTTAAATAAACTACTGGATGGTGAGAGGGATTCATATTAAAGACATAAAGTTAGTGGAATATAAAAATATATATTTTTATCGCAATGTCACAAAATGTCCCAGTCGTAAAGTTTGCGAAGGTCGTTTCACCCCTTGGGTAAGCAATGTCAGCGTTAAACATTTTTGTAATTTGTTCTGTCATTCGTATAAGTTCTCAAAATCTGAGATTTTGATAGACGATATTTATCTGACAATTATTTACCTACCCACTTTCGTTAAGTAAAAACAAATGATAATAATAACGGCCATCAATCTTTAAATCCAATCTTTATCTCTCCCGTCACGAGGAAAAAAATTTTATTATGTCATTAGAAGATGATCAATCAGATGAAAAAGATACCTAGTATTTCCTTTTTCCATTTCAGTAATTTTTCCACTTCAAGATTTAGCAGTTGTAAAACTTTTTCACATTTATTATTAAGTACAAGCATACGAACGCGAGTAGACAGTATCAGTAAAGACGCAGCAATGGCTGGAATGCTATAACGTAGTGAAAGCTCACTGAAAGCTCACTTCATATCTGAATTTCAGCCAAATGTATACCTATTCGTATAACATATTTCTGGTTACAAAATTCTTCTGCGGAAACTCGAAAGTCATTACATTTTTGTATCGTCGTCATATTCGTTTTATTCAGGTATACAACACTTTTATTTTGTTTTCGTATTGAATTTGTCCGGTATCTTAAGTGTATGGCTGGGAAAAGTTTGGGAGGAATGAAGAGGGTTGAAATCTGTCGATATTTAATTAACATTGTTCGTCGATTAACGGTTTTTTTTTATCGTGGTAAAATCATCAAATGATTCATTTGTCAGATTTGTACTGACTACAATCCACGGTGTCCTTAAATAGCCCTTTATGTTCCGGGGTCGGTGATGGAAATAAGTGATAAATGATAAGCATATAACCATTAATTATATATAGTAATATATGATTAACGGTTTGGGGAATTTTAGGTTGTTTTTTTATTTATTTAAAGATAGGTTCGCTTTTGACCACTATCTCGCCTGATGGTAGTAGCGAAGATCTGGTCGACAGTGAAGCACGCTTGCCTAGAAGTAACCTGTTCACTCTGTACTTGAAGACCCCAAGGTTATAGCTGTCGGGAAATACAGATGCTGGCAGGGAATTCCACTCCTTAGCTGTGCGTACAATAAAGGTATAGGTAGGCAAAACGCCTTGTCCACCATATATCGATGGCGCATTGCCATACGTCTTGTAGTCCGATGATGGAAAGGGCTAGGCAAAATCAAGTTGTGCAGTTCCATCGCACACTCTCCGAAATGTAACAGATAAAAATCCGACGGGCTGGCAACACGGCGGCGATTCAAGGCTCTGGAGCTTTGAATCGACCTGGGGGGTATTACAACGTCTTAAAACCAGGCTTGTTCCAGTGAGTGAACGAGATGGCGGTAGATGAATTGTATAGCTCTGTCACTTTCACTCGCCGGAATAAGCCTGGTTTTAAGTTGTTGTAATACGCCCCCAGAGCATCGTTACCGATTAGCCTCTTGGCCCATTTATCTATTGACTCAAGTGCGTCTAGTTGGTATTTGGCGGATCCCAAAGGTGCGAGCAGATGAATGGCGATGCGGAAGCATGGAATATTGGTGTCTACGTGTTTGTTCATTCGTTATTTATTATTCATTAACAAGAGAATCAAGAATTAAGTTATAGATCTCGTCATGTATCACCCGATACCCGCATGTCATGTTTACAAGTTAAAATACATTAAGAAGGAAACCCTTCCTTCTTAATGTATTTTAACTTGTAAACATGACATGCTAAAGTCTTCCCTAAAGAAAAATACTTCGCCTCTTCCACCTGGAAGAGGCGAAGTATTTTTCTTTAGGGAAGACTTTTAATATTTGGTTTGGTTAATATTTGGGATAAAATAACTTCAAATCTTAAAGCCAAATGCTTGGCTTAGAAATTACTATCGCTAAATAGTGCACATAACATCGTCTGAACTACGACCCGAATCTTAATAGTTGATTAAATACTTGAGATAACTTTGTTGTTCGCAGTATTATGCTTATTAAACGCTTGAACTTGTTAAATAATAATACACACCACACGCCTTGCTGAAGATTACATTTCACAAAACAAAAATTTTGTGTGTCTTAATAAATTGTTTGTCTGAATACGTCAGCTGTTAGGTTTATCTCCAAGTTAATTATTTTTCAAACTTGAGTGTTAGTTACAAAAAAATAATTTATTAAATTTTAAAAGTTCTCGAGTTCCACTGTTGGCATGCTGGTGGATGCAGCGAGCTCGTCCGTAATGAAACGATTTGTGCGCCCATTAAGAGAGCAAAAATGTCTTTAATTAACAGTCACGGCCATTTTTTGCAACGGAAGCGGCAAAGCAATTAGTAGAATCTTGAAGCGAACCAGAGTACTTACCTACCACAGTCTCACACTGCTCCGAGCGACCTTTGTGAAATGCTCATTTCACAAAAATATAATTTTACCCTTTCACGGCGGGGTCTTTGTCCTTATTGTTACAAAATTGTACCTTTTGTGGTATTTGTTTAGACAATACGCTTTTGATAACGTTATGACTACTTGGCAGGTTTATTTCAAGACCGGATGCTATAAGTCTTTGTCTTTTATTTATTTCAAATTACTTTTGGGTATACTTTTAATTATTTAAGGGCTGATTTTTCAATAGTGAGATAACTTTTATTCCTCAGATAAAAGTTATCTTACTCTTGAAAAATCAGCCCTTAATATAAAATAATGTAAATTACCTCACCCCGAAAGGTAATTACAGCTCCTATCGAAACGAGCCGAATCCAGAAGTTTCTGGATTTTTATCCTGATCCAGCTGATTCCAGCTGCCTGCTATCTTACTACAACGTTCTTAGGTGTTGGTCCAGGCTGCTCGCGATATAACCAGTGCAGTGAGTGGCTGAAACGGCCACATAATGTCGACATCCTCGCAAGACAAGTTAAAGTACACACGGCTATACACATCAAGCTATACAAAACCAGTATTAGCTGACTGTTTATTGTGTGTAAAAATCATACAAAGCGAGACCAACAAAACCTAGTTTTGTATAGCTTGATGTGTAGCCGTGTGTACAACGAACAGAACATTCATTTAACAACATTTATCATCGAGAATATATTTATAATTTAATTGAAAATGAGATTTAAATCAAAACGGAGAACATGAAGGTTAAATAGGTACACGTTACGTAACAAAGTTTCTTGTTCAAGCCGTACGGTGTAGCTATAAAGGAATGTTTAACGTAGGTACAGCTACATTCTACATATAACTTGCGAGTTCATAAAGGTAATCAGATAATGTATGTATTCCCTCGTCGACATTACGTATGGACTCGTTTACAAGCACTTACATAGAAACAGTTTGTGTAATTAATTATCTCGAGAGATTCGAGTAATAAAAATAATTTAGAATATCAGATTAAAAGTACTGACTCGAAGGGTTTTCAAATTGAAGAGGTTATTGAAGTACCTATAGTGTAAAGGTGTCTTAAGCTTGCTTTTACACATTCGACTTCACTCCTTTTTTTACGTGGTAGAATTTGACGGCATGGTCGGTGCAGTGGCTGAGCGGTTGGACTGCTGCGCTGCGTGTCGCGGGTTCGATTCCCGCACGAAACAAATATTTGTATGGTCTAAGTATAAGTAGTTGTTACTGGTTGCGTTTGAGTACCTATGTGAGTTTATATGTTTGTAAATGCACCCACGACACAGGAGAAATTTCTAGTTTCTATAACCAGAGTTGTGTTGAGTTTTTTTAAAAAAAGAACATCAATTTGAAAAATTTACCAAAATCTACGGTGTCTTTCAGGAGCCCTTTATGTCCCGGAGTCGTGCGCGCCCCGCGACCGACATCACGCCTTGACACTGCAATGAGGTCAACGGCTTTTACTATCGCTATTCACAAAGAAGTTCATAAGTTAGTAAATAGGCAGTTGGGCCAACTATGCCGCTGGCTAATCACAACCGCTGTGTATATAAACATTAGAGGCTCATTGTGCTTTACTATGCACATGCTTAAGGGTACACTAGTCGGTCATTCTTCCATACAAATGTAGTTTCGCGATTATTCCAATATTTGACGGTTTAAATTCGAATTAAACAATGATCTATATTCATCTCATCATTGTCTAGTCCTGTATGGAATCAAAAAAGTAAAAAAAAACATCTATTATTAGTTATGGGTGTCGAAACTTACTTATTTTAAGCCTAATTTTAACGAATCTTTGGGGGAAAATAAATAACAAAAGAAGACAGTAAATTGTAAAATAATTTCCATACAGGAATAGATAATTTGTTCAAAATTCTAGATAACTTTATTTTGAACACCTACATTTAGTAGTTTTTTCATAATATCCAAATTCCCGAAGGTCTTTTGAAAAGTTGCAGTAGTTCATTATTCAAAGTAATCACGCATTCATGAGTCATTCGAAGGGTGGAGTATGTGTGCATAAGTGCCCTAGCTTCTTACTGCTCATTCATCCTATCGATACGTGATGTTGGATGAAATAACAAGCATTTTAATCCCGCTCGCCAACGAGTTCGTCCCGCCGACTAGCGCATCCTTAAAGTAGTAACAAACAAGTTTTTTGTGGCTAGATTTTATGAAAAGGCGCTATGGAACATTAAATAAGCAAGCACGTAGTCATTCTATTAGCATTTTTCATAAGGTAATCTTTTAAAAGCTTTGTATTTTGCAAAAAGCTCCAAAATGAATAACATAACTTACCTTTCTTCGTAAAAAAGTGTGTGGTGTTTATTTTCTTCCCAGAGTTTAGAGACCTCGCTCGGAGGGCCTCAAGAATTAAAATATTCTTTCTTATTGCCTCCGCATCGGGGTCAGAATACGAACACATACCTACACCTTAAGTCAATCCACGAAAATTACACTCCATACGATTCGTGTTTGCATCAACGTTTATTTAAGGAAATTCAGAATTCCCATCATCATCATCATCATCATCATCTCAGCCATAGGACGTCCACTGCTGAACATAGGCCTCCCCTTTTGATCTCCACATATATCGGTTGGAAGCGCCCTGCATCCAGCGTCTTCCGGCGACCTTCATAAGGTCGTTTGTCCACCTTGTTGGTGGACGTCCTACGCTGCGCTTGCTAGTCCGTGGTCTCCACTCTAGCACTTTTCGACCCCATCGGTCATCTGCTCTGCGAGCAATATGGCCTGCCCATTGCCACTTCAGCTTGCTAATCCGGACTACTCACCCAGACCCAGACGTCTGCCTACCTAAGGCCCCGTGGTCATTAAGCTTCGGCTAGTATTTTATAGCCGATGCCCGATGGTAACGACTATGGGGCCTAAGGTAAGCAGTCTTGTCCTCGTATCGATCGCGCGACTATTTTGTCGCACGCTGTTGGTCTCGTGTCGCTGAAAGCTCCCGTATCTAATCTCACCCTGTCCACTGATTTCACTCCAAGAGTTCAGTATTATTTTTCCGCTTATTCTGATGCGATTTGCTCTTACAGACCATTAGTTTTATTCCTTCGTTGTGCTGTAATGCTTTCGAAATAAATGTGAAGTTTAGAACCGACCGAGGTTTATTTTATTTTTCAGTTTAAATACAGAGGGATTTTACTATACTACGCCAGTATAACCTGTTTTATTCTGAGATGAATTAATCAGAATATGGTATTTTATTCACGATAAAGGATGCATTGAATTTTCCCAGTAATCTGGCACACACTAGGCTCGATAGCCCTCGTGCTATCAACCATGCTGACAAGCTAATCTTTTCAACACGGCATGAATAATGACTTTTATACCTCGATTTAACACACTGGAATAACTAACGCTATAAACATGAGCGCAGTGGTGGCCCAGTAGAGCAGTGGTGGCCCTTTGGTATCGGTCCCGACTTACGAGTTGTAGGTCGTGGGTTCGAACCCAGCTTGGCGCATTACTTTGTGTAATTTATTTCATCACCACTGCTCTCAAAACTGTGAAGGAAAACATCGTGAGGAAACCGGCATGTCCTAGAACCATCTAATTCGAAGACATGTGACATCTGCCAATCCGCACTGGGCTCGCGTGGTGGATTATGGCCCACTCCCTCTCACAAGAGAGGATGCCTGTGTCCCAGCAGTGGGAACGTTATAGGCTGGTGATGATAAACATAGGGAATATAATACTACGGTATTTATATTAAGTTTGTGGTCATAGTTCTAAATGCCGTCGAGTAGCAAATAGCAGCAAACTTCTCCTAAGTAGGGTAAAGTACCCAATTGCCGACCTCCCACCAACTACTGACCTCTTAACAGTTTTTATCAAAAATAATAATAAATCTTCTTGCAGTGCTGCTTATAGAATACAGAAAATGAAAAATAATTTATCTTGTAATATATCGGCGTCACAGAAAATTTTAATAAAGCGATATTGCGTCCGTAAACCTATGATATTAAAATACCCTGCTAAAATCATCAAGAAATTTAACAATTTGCTAAGCTGAAGGTTGTTTTCAATGTCATTTTAATTCAGTTTTACACGATAGATTCCTTAGAGTTTGGTATTTTTTCGTTATTTAAGAGAGACATAATGCTTTTTCACATGATTTTCAAGTTTTAATGAGCCTTAACTAGTTAAAATGATGGGGTCAATATGTGGTAGACTCAAATGTATGAGTAACCATTTATTTGACACGACATGTCAATAGCTGGTAATGAACCATATGTATGAATATACCAGTTACTAACACCACGGTTTATACGTATAGTTCATTTTAATGGTGAAGTAGCTTAACTTTAATGCATCTGTATTATGCCCATGGGTGTTGGCACCCCTAAAGGTGTGTATCTGCATACTCAGAAACATAAAAAAATACCTTACGTTGTAACCTAAGAACCTAGCTTAATTTGAGCGAGGTACTTAAATTTTCAGTCTACTGTCACATTCTGGATCCTCCTGATTATTTTAAACTTACTACAATTATAGGAAAAATGAACGGCTGAATCGATTTTGATACAATTTAGCAAGCGGATAATATAAAAACCTGGTTAGGTGGGTGTACCTGGACGCAGGATACTGTTTATGTCGGTATATGATCCCGTGGGACAATTGCCGAACCTAACACGGGCAATGCCTCAGTCATAAGTTGGTTTAGTGCATAAAATTATGACAAAAGTTACTCTAACCTGCATGTTTCAACAAACTGACTTAAATCATATCCAAGGCAAAGTGTTAGGTAGTTTTTGATTTGTGTCTATGTTCTCTTCATTTGTGAGGATCTTCTACATAAGTTGAAAAAGTTAAAAGAGTCTTATGTAATTGGGAAAATATTAATTCAAACTTTTTTAAACTCACTTTGAAGAATTAAAGCCGTATTCTTTCAATTTGTTTTGCCGGCGAGCAATTTTAATCTGCTGCATAATACAGATAAATGAAATAACTACTAATAAAGAGGAAAAAATTGACAAAAAGTGATAAAACTACAACAAAACTTCAAAAATAAGTGCAAGAATATTATAGGCCGCGTTTGAAGACTGTAGACCAAAATTGTGTGAAAAAAGAAAATGAGAAGGGCAATAAGACTACTTTTGTTTGTTTTTTATCAAATAAAACCTCGTATCACAGTCCTAATTAATAATATTTGAGTTTATTCTTATACTACAGGAGGTCAAAAATTGGTCATTTGCATGATGAAAATTTGGTACAGGCATGTTGATAACTGGTCAAATAGCCTGTTTTTGCTAAACTCGAGAAAAAAAAAAAACTTTTTACCTTTGTATGACTGTTTATAATGTTTTAGTTACATTCTCCAATGTTTATTTTATCTTCCAAAAACATTCATTTCCACTTGCAACTCATGCATTAGTTTATTTTGCGAAAGAAGCAAGAAAAACCGCTTAAAGGGTCAATAATTGGGTGTTTTACCCTATTTTAAACAGACACTGCCCAGACTGTTAGGAACTCCTACTACATTGTTGTTATGTCTGTAGCTTCTCGTTGGGTTGCTCAAAGTCACTGTCATGGAGTTAATAAGCCTAAGTGCTTTGACGTGACTTCACTTAAATACTTTTCTCCTACTTTCTTGTAATAAACAATAAGTACAATAGAATCAAGACTAAGCATATAAAATCCCTACTAATATTATAAATGAGAAAGTCACTCTGTCTGTCTGTCTCTTTTTCACGCTTAAACCACTGAACCGATTTGAATGAAATTTGGTACGAAGATAGTTTGAAAGCCGAGAATGGACATAGGATAGTGTTTATCCCGAAATTCCCACAGGAACGATATAAAACGTAATTCGTGTGCGAAGTTGCGGGCTAAAGCTAGTATAGGTAATTTAATTTTACCATGGTGAAATTTTCTCCCTTTCAAAAGTGACTTTTGCTATTCAAAGATTAAAACTTCGAACCAACGTTCAATTGCCCATTGTCCCACCAATAATTAATGAATGAACAAAACATTCAATTAGGGAACAAAGTAATACACAAGACTGTAATTAAATAATGCTTTATTATAAAATGTTCTATTTACAATATTTTTTAATGTGGTTTCAGAGTATTTTAGTCAACTATTTACAATTTATTTTTCAGCTGAGGTCGGTGATTGTTATACAAAACTATTAAATAAGCTTATCTGTCATGCACTGAATTGTTCTTGTATAAAATTATTTCTGAAAAGTAAACAAAAAAATATATCAAAATATCAAGGACCTCTAAATATTCGATGAAATATCACATGTTAAAAATATTTTACTATAAAAATAACCTTAACTAAACTTTCCTTGCTAACTATTGATAAGAAATACATAAAATAAAATCATTGTACTAGCTTACCAACGAAAGCAAAGTTTCTTTTGGACCTACTCCTACACTACCGTCAAATAAGGACTAACTGAGCATATCACTACGTACTTATTAGAGGTAGAAAATATTTAATAGGTCCTCGAAATTATATTAAACACAATATATTATTGGTAACACAGGTATAATCTCTGACCTTAATTTAAATCGTTTTAATTTACAGGGTAATGTTTTATTCACGAGGAAGAGATGCATCATTTCAGTTCATATAAGTATTGTCCACTGAAGAAAAGCAAGTGAAGTTTATGCTGATAAACTTTAGCATCGACTAGAGTGTCCGCTAGATGGATCATGAAAATTCGTAGCGATAGGACTCCATGCGTGTTCGCTGTTCAGAAAGACAAAATTAAAATTTCCTAAAAATAAGAAAATAAACCTACGGGACTGAGAGAGGGGCCACTCAAAACGTGAGGGCGTATATTATTTAAGAGATTATTTATGGGATATATTTACATGACGTGAATAGATAGTGGGTGTAACTTGCAAAGATACGACAAACAAAACAAATAAACAAACAAGAAAAGTGAGTGTATAAAAACGTGGGAAAAAAATGGCGAATGCTCCATGTTCTGTTGCTAGTGTATCAGCCCCTAATCAGAAACATTTATATGGTAGGTAAGCAACAAAAACAATATCTATGGAGCCGAAGTACTTATGTGCGGTTCGAGACTAACAAGAACCTAGTTATTATACGAAGAGGATTTATGTATGGCAGCGAGATAAGGTGCGGTGAGCCAGCATGATTGATTCATTGCATGTAGCGCGGCTATGGAGTGTAATCATAATAAATTATCATATTCTGGAGCGACACGTCATATTCGACATTTGGAGAAATTATTTTATTGATTTATGTCGACATGTGAGATAATGAAGGCCTTTTATAATGATGGCAGACGGTTGAGAATATACTACACATAAAGGCTGGGAATACGTACCATTTAATTACATTACTTCACCAGTCAAAAAGATATTGCTTTTGTATATTAGCAAACAAACTAATCTGATCCATGAACAAACAAAGATGCAATCTTGAATTCAATGCTCACTTCACTGGCGTTTAGATGCTAGATTGCTACAGGTAACACAACTTCGACCGGTTCTCAATCAGTTGTCTAAATCTAAGTACTTCACCAAGTATGTGCTTAACTTTGCAACTGGGTCAGCGAGCTCGTGATGACGTCACGTGTGACAATGTCCATCTATAGATGAAATAGTAAAACATTACCCCTTTGAGCCGATGTAACATCGAACGGCCGAACCATGTGAACGAAACTGATCGATAAAAAGATATGAACTGACATTGGTAACATGTTAAAAGTCTTTATTGGTAACTATCAAGTCGTTAACGTTTTGGATTTTAAAACTAACCTAAATAAAGCTTCGATAGGGCGCACTTCATTGGGTTGATTTGATGAGTAGAGGCAGGAAATTGAGTCTCCAAACTCACCGGATATGGAATTTTCGACCTAACATTTGTGGAAGGGAATTCTGGAGAAGGATACAAAAAGTTTTTATTTACAAATGTTGTAAATCAATGAGTGCGCGTTGAACAAATACCGCTTGTAATCAACACGTTTGTTTTGCGCGTGTCAATGCTACGACCGTGGAACCTCCTGCGTGGTTCAGGAGCTCTTCTTGCTTCGAGGCTCCCCGCTGATGATCTTGAGGAGTCGGACGGCGGGCGCCTCGAACGCCAGTGAAATGGCGAAGGAAGCCAGGAATGCCATCACTGCGTACCCGGCGTATATTGCGAGCTGTAAAAAAGAATATAAAATTAAATTGAGGATGGGTGTCTCAGTTTTATTGTTTGTTTTCGTAAAACTTTTCCCGGAGAAATAATGAGATCATATTTATTCGATTCCAAGTAGTATTCAATCGACCAAGAGAGCGCGTATCCTGTAAAAAATAAAATGACGGAGTTCTTGCAAAACTATACGCATTGAATCGGCTTTTTACAAATAGGGAAGTTATAACCTTTTCCTGGAACTAAATGAAGTGTTTATAGTACCGTTGCCTAACCATTCAGGGTACAGGAAGCATGATATATTGTCATTAATGATAGCTTGGGGGTTTTAAGTGCGTGAGGAAGAGTCTCCCGGGCGAGTCGTACAGTTCCGCTCGAACCCACTTAGATAAGTGCTCGTTAATTTAGCAGAGAACCAACATTAATTATCTCTTAATTATTACCAAATTAGTGTTAATGTGCCTAAACAGTGGGGAGTCCATTACAGAAAAGCTTGAATACTACAGGGCGGTATAAACTAATTGTATGTTTAATTTTGTTACAATTTATGAACGTGAGTTTATACACCTGCCATTTTGATGTTTTGTTCGCATTATGAGATGAGACTACTTTTAATTTCGTAATACAGCAAATATATTTAAAACTAGCGGCCCGTCCCGGCTTCGCAAGGGTGGAAGTCCTCTAAAACCCGGTCCCAATGGTTACAAACACAACAAAAAAAAAGAATTATCCGAATCGGTCCAGCCGTTTTTGAGTTATGAGCTTAGCAACACATTTTGCGATCCATTTTTATATTATAGAAAGATTATTCGCACTTTCAAGTTTCTTATTTTAATGTCCAGCTTGACTTTCAAGTCTACCTGCACAGCGTACTATACGACCACGATTTCGCAGAGCTCCGAGTGTTTACTACAAAACTTCGAATACCACTCAACTTTCACCGAGAATGTTATATGCGGGGAGCATTTCAGCTGATTGTGTGTAGAGGAACGTAAAAGTTAAATTCAGGTTATGGTTTGAGTGCAATTTCATAACTCAGCATTTATATGAGACCACTCGTACGAATTTTATGTAACTTTTTGAGGGGGAGAAACGGGGTTGGTGAAATAGGGACGTTACCCCTTGTCCTTAGAACAGCTAAATCCGTGAGTTCCTTACTAAGGTGTCGACATGATATAAATCTTTTGGCCGCGAACTGTCGCTTCCCCAGGGAAAGCGTCGGATAAAGTTGACGGGATAACTTATCACCGCGACTTTTGGTTTTGGCTTAATTATGCGATATTTTCACCCTTAGTGTTTGATTAATGAGAGATAAAAATACTGCCTATACTTGTTTGAGAGGGAGATACCCGATGATATTATAAGTAAAAAGTAACGTTATACGAGCTCAGAAAGTGACACGCTGAAATGTGGTCAATTGACAAACCTTGACTAATTTGTCTCTTTTTCACTTGCGATGCCATCCTACTTTAGCGACTAATCGTGATGTAGTGTGCTATTGCAATATTAAGTTATTCATGTGTGAGTTAGTGTGGCGTTTTTGAAGATGGAATGTCGTGTAGGTAAAGCATCTATTTATTTATAATATCATTGGAGATACCCATTAAGGTTGTTAATGGCACTTTGGTTTGACATAAACAGTATCCATTTTACGAGAACAGAACAGTCCCACTTACATTCAAGTTACTCTGAAGCCATTACACTGCACTATGTTATATGTAGCTGTTGTTCTTAAGTTTTGTGTTATGGCACAGCTCTATTTCGCGGTGCATTACTATCAAACTTAAAGACGTGACTTATATTTTACCTGGGATACTAAAATCTTATGAAGAACTTTTACAGAAATTTCTGCAAGCATAATGGAAATCTTCACGATAAAATCTATTATAAATACAGCCATATAAAGAGATGATCATTAATATTTTGAAACCTTTTATAGACATAATAATATCACCTCAGAGTCACGTGTCATAAACATACTGAGGCATCTACGTTTACATTTCAACGGCGATAAAACAGGGATATGAAATGGGTTTCCTGAATATCATTTTAAATGAAATGTCACATCGTTATTGCTTTTATACGTCGGTTAATAAAGCCGAAAAGGCTAACGGCGCGTCCTTCGCAGAATAAAAAGAAACGAAGCAAATTATTATGTAGACATACAAACGTATGTGTATTGGTATATTTTTCTTTGAATAGGTCATTCTGAAGGATTCCGGAGGCCTTTCCCTATCAACATTCTGTCAGCCCTACAGAGATACGGTCATACATCGATAACAAGAGCTACACCGATCCTATTCAATATAGTCGTGTCTGCACATTTATCAACACTCCACAGTAACGCCTACATCCCTTACGAAGGGTAAATTTTCAGATAACGGTGAAAGTGAAAATGCGTACATTTTGTATAGGTATCCATTAAATATTAAGGACGTTCAAACACCTACTTTGTTGTTAAGCACAATTTAAAGGCACAACTCAAAGTATAATTTCCTTTCGACGCAGGAAGCAACGGCTTTATTTCGATATTTCTTTTGGGCAATATACCTTCACATTCATTTAACGTAACAATTTATTACAGCCGATAATAGTACGTAATGTAATTATACTGAAAGGTTTATCTTATTCTGAAGATATTCGGAAACGAAAATTGGTCTCGAGTGTCAATTAGAGGTGTCGGACGACCAGAAACTAGTTAACTACTCAATCAATACCGTTGTTACGTTGAATACAACTAATGAATGCTGACAAATAAAAGGTACAGTTACTGGGCAAAAATACTGACAAAAAATGACCAGTGACTGCCAGTCTTGTGTCACGAAAATATGTTGCGCTTTACAATGGATCAGAAGTTTTTCACACAATTCAAGGGTCGCCTTTCATGTGCCAAGGTTTGAATGGACGTCGAGAGCGTGGCATAAATCTGTGCCCGTCAAGTACCCAGCTACACAAGCGTATTGTAGCATTCAGAGTTTCAGACCATAGTTTACGACTCGTTTTACGTGAGCAGGCGACAGTAGTGAAATGTTTATTTCTCATTTACTGATAGTTCTCATGTATATTTTCGTGCTACCGTTGTCTCCCAAATGAGATATTTATGTCTGCCATAAGATACGGTTGCAGTTTAATCTCACTGTCCCAAATTCCTCTGTGGAACCCCGTATTTATCTAACCCGTCTCGAGTTGAGGACATTAAATAAATGAAAGGAAGTTTTGTTGGTACGACTGTACGAGTATCAGATTGGTTTCGGAATTGAATCATGTGGTCTAGAACTTGGCCTGACATTCCCCGTGTGGTACACGTATAAGCACATAAAACTGATGTTTTTGCTCGCATCAGATATTTATGGATGTAACATAGGCTTCGCAACGTCCTAGATAGCGAAATCGAAAAGGAAAAGGTATCTTGTATTACTTTACCTTTGGATATAGACGACAGAAGCTGCCTTTTTGCTATTAGGGTCACGTTGTTCCTAGGAAAAGTCGATCTATTTGTGAGATAGCTCGGGGAGCACTAGTCTCCTATCTCTATGAGGGGGTAACAAAACTACGCTTTATGATTTTTACAGGACGAATTTTCTTCAACAATTTCAGATCGGGATAATAAAAAAGAATCTGGTGATTATATTTGAAACGAAACAGAAACAAACTGTCCAGAGCAAACAAAGTGTTTATTGCATATCGTATTTCTAAAAAGGGCAAACAATAAACAGTTTGTTTTCAATAAAATTCAATGCGGAATGAGAACTGAAGAGAATTCCAAGCCAATTGTACATTGTTGGGTCCATTCAATCGGAAAGTTACAGCGTTGAACGGCATCACACTGAACGTTGCAACTGAGCAGCTAAACGGAGTAAACATATCGACAATAAGGAATAAGTAGAAGAAAAATTGGTACAGTCATGAGGAAAATTCTGGAATTCCACAACGATTAATAATAATAATAAGCGTTTATTTCTCCTCACACATACATACATTTTTATTAAACTGTGGATGAAAGCTGTTTTTTTACGTGATAAAATCATCAAATGAGTCGTCCCACCCTGGGCAGGGCTGGAGGGACTGTCAGACTTGACTGACTAAAATCCACGGTGTCCTTCGGTAGCAACAGCTATGAAGGCTTGAGGGCTGAATTTTGTACGAGTTTCTCCAAAAATAGCTTATGATGAGGTGTTAATATTTTTGCTTGTAACTGTACCTGCTTCTAATATTTATGGTACCGTGTTGGGCAATAAATTAACGCCTATATTTGTTGAAAAGGGTGAAGTCAGGGTGCGGCTAATGAGTCAACCTTCCCTTGATAACGGCCAGGTATCATTTTACTGAATATGTATTACTGTTTCAGCGAGTAATTTGAAGAAGGTTATGTTCATACCACACTGTGCAGGGGACTAAGAAACAAATATTTGTTATAAAACTCTTAGAGCTCGTCTTCTTTTGATTCGTAAGCTCTGGTATGCGTTATTGTTCTTGTAATATATTACAAGAACAATAAACCTCTCCATACCCTTTATTTCTAAAAAACTCCTATAACCAGTTCCAGGGCTACCTATTCCTGCATCAAAGTTCGTTAAAATAAGATCGAAATGATTTTTTCGAGAAAGTCTTATTAACTAATTCACTTTCGCATATAATAAATAATTAATTGGGATTATAATCAACAACATCCATTCAATAGTTTCATATTCAATTTGACAGCACGCTTACCTCAGTGTCTGAGCGATCGGATTGGAAAAAATTCATAGGCTATAATTATGTACTCACCACTGTTGAGTTCTGCATATGATAAGGTCCGTCCAGCAGGAAGGAGGTGTACATCATGATGGTGGGATGCACCAGGTAGGCGCAGTAGGTGAGGCGGGACAGTGGCAGCAGGCCGCGGTACGACAGCGCTGAGTTCACCAGCCCACCGTACCCGCTGCAGCACGAGATCGCCACCCACGCCACTGCGACGCCCCAAGCTGGTAAAGATAATGATGGTATTATAGTTTCCGCCACATAAGTGTGGAATAAAATTCGTTGACCCCCCCGTACCAATATATTCCAATATTTCAAAGCCACTTTAAAAAATGCAAAGAATGTGTCGTGACACGACCAGAACAAACGTATCGTGGTAAGAAGTGACCTTGATCTTATATTTTATTTTAAAATTCGAACGATGTATTATTAGGATCAATGACCTTTATTCCAGACTTATTTTACTGAGTGACTGTAGCATAAATTAACCTATGATATTCCCATTGCTGGGATATCGGTATTGTGTCTGTAAGACGAAATGGGCTGTAATCAACCACGCGTGCCCAGTACAGGTTCGTATTAGCATAATGATAGTGTGGAATTCCTTTGCAGGATATGATTCATGGCTCATAATGCCCCACTTTTTATTCTACACAGAGTATACACACTTTCCAGAATTTACAGCGAAGCTAATGGTAGAGGGCCGATGGTTAAAAGTTGCTTTATCAAGATTATTGACACGGAGAAAGAAGATGAAAAATGACGCTTGGCTCATGAATATGAGATGGACTTCAGGGTCATGGCAACGTTGGCTGATATCAGTAGCAGAATGAGTAATACACAACATTTGACACATGAGTAGATTTTTGATAATCATTACGGAAAGTTCCTTTACCCAGTGGATTTTGGAGATCAGACAAAGAAATTTATAGAAATTTAGCCACATCTCCTATGATTACAGGCCGACTAAAACATAGTTGAGGATATACAGTCAAGTACGTAAAAATCTGTACAATAAGCAGTGATGATACATTATTATAGATTTAATTAACACCTTTTTGTTTACACAATCTTCAGTAAAATAAATCAGTGTTTCTACCACAATGTAAATTTTCTTATTAGCACTCAAGAATTTACACTTCTACGGTCCATCTTTTTGTGGGCAACCTTTTACGATCCCCGCCGGTAAACAACTCCGAGTAAACACCGAATTTAATTGAAATAACAGAGCGATCATTAAAAGATTATGTTAAACACGTTGCCAAGCCTTTAATAATAAAAGTGTTAAATGCTGTGCGACAACAGTAAAAGAGCAAAGTAATTAACGAAGTTAGTACTGACTTTATTTAATTTGAACTTGAGTGTTTCATGTATTAGAAAGAAACACAATTCCACGAAAAAACATAAAATTCAAAAAGGTTTGATTTTTAAAACAAAATTATTCTTTGTTTTTAGTTTTTTGCGCATCATCTACGCACAAGCGTCCTGCTACGCCCCGCTACGCACATGTCTACGGCGTAGCACAGTGCTACGGTCGTTTGTTTCAGAACCGTCCTATGTGAGAAATGTGATATCGCATTTTTTTACTTTTTGTTATGTAACTGCCTGGCCGATGGGAATTCATTGTTTCGAATTTCAGGCCGACTTGTAAACGCGTACAAATAGGCGATATTCCAAGAGAAGAAAGAATCTGAGCGATCATTATGGTTAACGCAAACAATCTTTATCTTCGATGTAATATTTAAAAAACTTTTAATGAGAGGTTTGGGAGCTGTTACTACGATTCTTATCAAGTGTTCGCTTTTAAATGCTGACCGTAAAGTTGTAATAAATTCCTGAGTAAGTGTGCCAACAATCTTTTGAATTGATCATTTAGATGGTACAAAAGATACCGCGGTGGTTGCCAGTGGGTAACGTGAGTACTCCGTGTCCTAACCAATCGAAAGCACTTTTATTAGAATTTGATTTTGCCATAGATTGTGAAAAGTCATATTTATTTGCCGTGTGTTTTAGTTGTAAAAAATAAATAAAATAAAAATTACCTGTATGTCCTACGCTAATGTAGAAGGCAGTGGGCCACACTTCGAAGTAGCCATCCACCATGCTGAAGATGAGGCTTCCAATGATGGCCAGCGCCCCGGGCCAGCCCAGCGCCACCACCCAGTAGGGCAGCCTCAGCTGGCACTTGGTCTTGTGCAAATACCATCCTACCACCATTCCTGGAACAAAACACGAGGTTCTTTAACTGCCTGAAAGGTTCTTGCCGAATTATTTCCCTTCTCATGAACTGAAATATAAATTCTCTAATCAATTTATTTTACGTCAACTGAAATAATTCATTTTGAACATTGAAATATTTGTTTAACTCGTTGGAATACCAAATAAAGCACTTCAAAGCGTCCATAGTATAATATATGTAAATTGGCGAGCCATGGAGATTACAATCGGAAGCCATGCAAAATTGGTTTAACAGACGTTCACGCATGTGTTGTTATATGAGCGAAATAAATCCCAGAGATGAGACGGTTGAGGGTGACAGGGAGCCGTACTTCCTCCGATAATAAAACTCTAATAAATTTTTCAACGACCTCGCGCTCGGCTCCCGACGGCATCGCTCCCGTCAGCCTGACTTGCGCTTGTTATTTTACACCCACTTTCTACTTTTAGACTACCTTCCAGACAGTGCTATTCAAGACACTTTGATTCAGATCCGTGTAGAGTACCTACTCAAATGGAATATTCAACCAATCACTTGTTTGAACAGAATATCAGTAGGAAAAAAGTGGGACAAAACGCAATATACATAATTACACGTCTAAACAACAAAACAAACACACACAATTTCAGAGAATAGAAAATGTCCTAATAGAAAGGAGTTCTCATGGAAATTGTGCAAAAAGGGTTTCTATTGATAGTAATAAATGTTCATTTTGGGAACGTATTTGTAGAGTGTGAGGCGGACTGAGCAGTGAGCGAAGTTATCGGCTTGTTCAGCCTACCATTTACTTTGTCGGTCGCGTTTATTATTCGTTCAGTGACCAGTGAAGGAAAATCAAAATGTAGTGAGCGTATAGCTTTCTGGTAGGATCGATAAAATCTCAGTAAAGGCCCATTTTCGGGGATTACGCGAGGAGGCGAGTTCGGAAGGGCTACAGAATCAGTGGCGCGGCGGCGATCTCGGTGCCGTGCGGCGCAGCGCGGATCGACCCAAATAATTTTAAACTGTGCTTTTATTTTATTGCATGCTACCCGAGCCGGCCATTTCGTTCCCTATTTAAATATGCGCTTTTCAATTTCACCCACATTGTTTCATGAATTGAAACAGTAGCCACAACGTAAGCTACTGAAGTTTAACAAATGAAGACTAACAATGAAACATTGAAAACAGAACACTGAGTAAATTCCATACAAGCAGGTTTTAGAATATACAATCATGTTTACAACAGGGAAATGAAAGTTGTTTTTATTATATTGTTAATATTATGTTATGTATGACACGAATGTTATATTGACGGTTTAAATGTGGTATTATTTATTTTACGCAATATGAACAGAGACGCTTTTCGCGAATGACACCTACTTTCGTAATAATACATACGTATTATTACGAAACTATACGTAACAGAAAACTGGTTATATATAAGATTAGATACTTAAAATATTCGGTAACATACATTTAACTCATTTTTATTTAGCTTGTAATACTAAATTTCACCAATTTCACGGTTCATCAGAACATTTTTTTTTATTAAGAACAAGTACCTACATATAAAAGCAAAACAATTATAATCAATTAATCAAGATGAATTATTATCTTTGAAAGAAGTTTTAAAAGCTACGAAAAATATGGAAAATAAGAGTGTCTTAAAATGCTTATAAATAGAAAGATGACGAGCGAACACATCTAAAAGAATGTATAGTAGCCAGTCATCCAATTTCGGCCGCTCTTCATAATTTATCAAAGTTGAAATTGCTTTAGAGGGTGATTCGATTTAAGAAGCTGAAAGCCTCGCCGATACAGATATTATAAAACCACAGCTAGCTTGAGAGAGCACAGAACATGCGTAACTTTGTTAAATTTGGTCTACTTTGCCAATTAGTAATAACTTTACTTTTGCTACAACATTCATCCATCACAGTCTATTCATAATTCTGTATAAGTTTTACAGAGATCGACGAGCATCCAGTTATTTCTTTCTTAGTTCCCGTGATACATTATTAGATTAGGATTCGATGTAGTATTATATATTCTCTTACCGACTAGATAGGGTCCGATCCTCGACCAAGGTTTGTCGTAGAGCGGGTCGAACATCTCAAAGGGCTCTTGTATCCGCGCCTTGTATTGATGCCACACTGATATGTAGATGGTCGTTGCCCATGAGCTCAACATCAGTAACCCAAGTGAAATCATCGCGGACTTTGGATGTCTGGAAATACAATAACATCTACTGAAATTTGGGAAACAAGAACAACAAATAAAACAAAGATATGTAAGTACGACACGCAAAGTTAGCTAACAGAATTAGGTAGCTTGTTGAATAAAGTGTATTACATTAGGACCGCGCTGGCTGAATAGCGCTTCAACATTCTACAAACGGATTCATAACATAAATCGGCGTAATATTTCCTCAGACAACTTGTAAGAATTCAGTAAACAAACTTTTCTACTTTTGGAAAAGAATTCACGGAAAAAAGCCACCGAGAATTTGTACATTTTTCACTACAAAATGTGAAAACCAGAAGAAATGTACGCAACTTTATGTCGACTTTTATTCAGCTTTAATTTTCATATTTTGAAGTACTTACTTCACAGAAATGAGGAGCAGAATAATTCCAACGACGTAGAACTGCGTATCATTGGCCATGTACCACGACCAGACCATGCACATCTCTCGCTGAGGGTACAGGTTGTTGATGTAGAGCAAATTGCGCCACCAGAACTTATCGCAGGTAATATGATCGAATATCGCCGGCTCGAACACTGATCTATCGTGTGAATACCTCAGAGCAATCTCATTTAGACCAATCACAAACCCGTAAGCTGGTGTAAGTCTCACTAATCGGTAAGAGAACAAAATGAAGAAAGACTTAATCATCGCCATAAATTCTGCCATAGAGTAAGCGCTGGTCTTCGGTTTGTCCAATAAATCCTCCTTAAAAGATTGTTGGCTTATCACAGAGATGGAGAGTGCGGAATTACTGAAGCCGTTAAGATTCTTGTTGATGTCCTGTTTGCGTTGCTCAGCTTTAGCGGCCTTTTTGTCTTCTGTCCGTAAGAACAATATAGTGACGAGTATCCCACTGTAAAAAATGAAGGGTTAGTTAATTGAAGGGTCGTGCGAGCTGGTCAGTCAATATAACAAAGGATATTGAAGGCGGCCGTTTAGGAAATTGATAACTATTAAGCTAATGTTCGATCTTTTAGGTCATTCTCTTATCAGCTATCCTGGATGAGAGCCTTTATAAAATAATGCCCCGAGATGTCGAAATACTATCGTTCTAGACAATAAAATCTTTAATACTTTCGGCCTCTAACTGAGAGGACTATAGATCACTCTAGCGCCCATAATTTCAGTCTGTATCCACCCACCACTGAGCATCTATCATCCCTTTTGTTCTCTTTAATCGTATCTTCTTTTATAGCTAATAAAAATAACTTATCTACTTGATTACATCGCCCAAGTGAACCACATTAATTTGATTTACACCCGTCTTATAACACGCACGAAGGTACCCTTGTGCACCCGGTGTTACTAGGGCTGTCAAATACAAAAAGGAGGAAAAACAAACAACTCGAATTGACCAAATAAATTGGACATTGTTATAACACAATTGTATTATTGTGACTAGTGTTTTGATAAGCTCTCTCTTCCGTAAATACTAATATATAGTCAGGTAACGATATACTGAGGAACTTTGTTGTTGCCTTTGTTCTTTTGTGTGTACCAAAAACAGTAATGAAAATTGCCATCCCCGGCACATGTCAATTTATACCGGACACGGTTACAAAATGTCAGCTATGTTCGCTAAAATAAAATGACAACCCTAGTAAAGCTTTTGTAAAATGTATAGGTGTATGGAACAGATTTATGAGAATCGAAATTGATGTTCGCGGTTTTTTACATGTTCTAAATCTACTATGTCCGGGTAACTATTCTGGATTGACAATAACGGGCATTTGCAGTCCTTTGTCCGACAACAGTCTGGTGGATATCAAAGCAGGTAAGGGTTCTATTGTCGTTTTGATGGAAGCTGTGCTTATCGTTGATCAAATATTAATTTATGTTTAATCGTAATTAAATGTTTGTGAACAGATAATGTGTTGAACGATGATCGTTAGATTGGAGTAGAATATGATTAAATATCCACAATGTGTACAAAACACAGTACCTTCCTTTTTTCTCTTTTAATTTAAAGAAATATTTTTCGGTACACACGCCTAAACTTTTAAGTCGAGGTCAAGTGAGCATTGTTCCCACTTTTAAGAAAGTTAAACAAAGTTTTTCTTACAAAACAATATTTTTCTTACAACTTCGAAGCTAAGGATTTTAATGGAATGTTAGAACCGGCATTTTGAACCCCGAAAAGAAATTAAATGAGGTAAGTACGTTTTATGACGGAAAAAGAAGAACCTTTTATGGTTTAGAAGATGCCGGCTAAAATTAATTTATATTGGTAATAAAAATACCCCAGCAGGAAGCTCGTTCTTACCTAATTAGGTAAAGATTTAATTAACTTTATTTACTGTGCTGAACTGTTTTGCATATTAAAATTGTTTACTTTCTATTTCTACACAAGGCCAATGTTTAGCAATAGTTAGACCATAAAATAAACCTAGCTTATGGACGTAACACGTAGGTATTAAAAAAAAACAATTTTACGTTCAGGACCCAGCATTTTTACATCCTAGACACGCGTCATCATCTCTTTAGCTGAAAACGAGGCAACTCTATTCCCAATTTGATATTTCTATTCAAACTTACCAAAGTTTGCTAAGTACCCTGATTTGTCTAAACAAAAGAGCACAAAATGTCTAAAAATAACTTCAGAAACGAAAGAAACACACAAAAAGGATGAAATAAACATAACAATCTGACCTGATAACAAAGAAAGTGTCCACACAATAGGAGGCGTTCCCCACGGATTGGTACCAGAAGTTCCTCTCGGTGATGACCCTCATGACCTTGTTGTCAGCCACGTAGAAGATGGTCAGGTACGTGTGCACCATGATCACCCAGATGACAGACATAAACCTGGAAATTTGGGTTCTGTTAGCCTTTTCCAGTACATAAGATAAAGAAATAATAAATTGTGAGGGCAAGTGCTGTACCTATGGACGCTTTTACCTGTGGACACCGTTATTTTATGGGTATAAAATTCTAATTTGAACGCAGCTTAAGCTTTTTTTTTCTTTGACAGATTTGACGTATCGCCATCTTTTTTTTCCGTGTTGTTTTCGCCAGCATCCACATGTACAGCACTTGCATAAACATGTATTTTCCTTAAAGACTCAAATGTCCCTATCGATCAGTGCAATACCTAAGTGCATCATACTGTAGCTGTGTAGCAATCCACTGCTGGACATAAGCCTCTCCACAGGCTATCTCACTTGATCACTGGGTACCTCATCCAACCTCATAAATTCTTTACGCGTTTTGATTTGTTATCAAAAAGTTTTAGCAATTACCAGTTTACCGAAACGCTACTTTTAATTTTCTATTAGTTAAAGAGACAACGGGATCTAAAGAAATGGCAAAGCGTTTCGTATAATAAGTTAATTTTCAGACGTGCAAGTGTAAGTCGATATTTTGTTAATAAAGACGATTCCACAAAAGTAATATAAAAGGCACTTTTATAATATACTTACTAAGCTAAACTACTGACCATTAAAACGGAACTAATTAGTAAAGTTTGATTAACTTTAGTTCCGCGCGCTGTAATAACGTTCCGAGATAACTATAGGTATTAAATCTATCGGCTGGATACAATAACAATGCCCCTAGCGTAGTTACTACAACAAATACTCATTTACAAGAGATTTACTTTCGGGGAAACCAATCATAATCTCGTAAAACTTAACAAGAGAACGAAGCACGCTCCAATCAAGTTTCAAGTACAAATACTTTAGATCAACGGCCACTGTATACCAGTCTTGATTTAGAAGAAGAATCGAGATAGGCACTGGACACGCAGGCATAAAATAAAATGGTCGGAACCTTACATTTACATTCATATACGGGACGAAAAAAAGTTCCCAAGTTCCCAAGTCCCGTAGTCCCGTAATAAAAGAGACGTACCTCATTCCGTGAAGACAAGTGAGGGCCCCGTCGTTGGGTGGGTCCGTGCTCAGGATCGTGCGCCCGTTCGACAAGATGGAGAATGATAACAGCACCTCCGACCACACTCCTGCACACAGTAAAGAGCAACTTCAATTGAGTTCCACTAAAGGATCACAAGTTATTTGAAAACGATTTCCTGGAACAAAGAAATTGCTTTGATCTTTGTTTCCGATTTATAGAGTTGACTGTTTCACTTTGTTGTTTATTTTAAAGAGTTGCCATACAAAGTGGTTGCAACTCTGTTGGATAACGCTGTAAGAGTGGCTGCACATTCTTTATAGTGATTTCTCTTGGTGGCTCGATTTTGATAAACAGCCCAAACACTTCCGGGAACATGCGAATATCACCAATGCTACACTTCTCCCAGTTATAACACTAGACAATGGCGAAGGGGGACTGTCTCATAATTACAGTATTAGTATTTATTTATTTTACATAGGTATACCAACAGCTTCTGTATAAATTCATAAATATTGTAGAAATTTAAGACTATAAGGGTTATACAGTTTCCAATAACAGGTAAACCAACATTCACATAAATAAGTGGTAACTTAAGCTAAAATCTAAATTAATTAACTAAATAATAAGCGAAAATAATATTAGTAGCATTCAAAAAATGCTAATTATCAGCACTATTTGAATAAATGATTTTGTTTTTGCTAGACGAGCGCTGCCATATTATACGCCCTCTCACTCGCCCTGCCTGTGATTGTCTTTCGAGAGTGTGTAGCCTCCATAAAATCCTGTAGCACAATTTTGTAGAACAAATATGGAAAGAATATTATTTACGATAACTTGGTTAAAAGTTGGTTTTATTAACTTTATCGTACACATGGAATTTCTCATAAATCGTGGATACGTTTACTACCATTACAGTTACATACACCAACAGCCAGGCCCGGAACAACAACCCTTCAGGTTGTCTATATTAATATAAAAAGTAAGTTAAGTTAATAAGTTTTTTTTATTAAGTTTTGTTCATCAAAACCAGGGAATTTGAACCCACGACACGCAGCGCATCAGTTCGTCGCTTAGCCACTGCTCTAAGGCCCGTAATCCACCAAAGCGTAGAGGAGAGGTGTTTGAATAACCAATCAGATGTCCACTTCTCCTCTCCGCTTAGCTTCAGTTGACTTGAGAGTCTCCTCTCCGCTTTGGTGGATACCGGGCCCAACTGTACTGTCAATATATTTTTAAGTTTTAACTACAGTATATAATAGAGAATACTTCTCGTTTTAATATTGGTGTAATGCATATCAAGGTACAATCGTTGGCCAGTAATACTTAACCCATTTTAACACTATTCTACCAAATAAGATGGGTCATATTATGATGGGCACCGACTGTACTAACACATGACATTAGCTGGAATTTAGTCTAATATTCATTAAGTGGAAGCCTGTCTCAGGAGCCCTGCCATCTCTGTCAGTTTAGTAGCTGCCGCGGATAACTTACTTAGAGCAGACATATAGCCACAACATTAGGGTTACGGTACTTAACATGCTATTAGCACCGCAAATTACAATTAGTTATGTCTCGTCGCATCGCCCGCTGTATTATTATCTTGTGTTGGTTTAATCATTGGATGTAAACTCCCTTATTTTGAAACTTGTGAATATTATTAGACAAAAAATTTATAACTTACGATCTTTCTATAGATAATTTCAATATTTTAATAGTATAATGATTGTAAATTGCTGTCTATTGCCAAATATCTTCAATTTATCAGACATGACAAGCATAAAAGACATGAGGAGCCCGAATGACTTTGCTGAGTTTTTTGATCCAAGGGATACTTTCTAAGTCTAAATAAAAATAAAGTTAAGGAACGCTAATTAAAATGCCAATTTCTGATATTTTTAAATAAACGTCCTTCAACTTTCTCAATTAATAATTACCTGACAGGTAAACTGCTTCCCAAATAAAAAACCATTGTTGTAATTTGTGAGGGTAGTAAAACATGCTTGACCTTAAGACTTCCAACTTTTTCCAACTTCTTAATTGCTGGCTTATTTATGAACGAACTTAATTTTCACAGTTATGAAGAATCGCTAAGTTTTTTTTACAACCAAACCTTTATTTGGTTCTGAAAAAACTCCGCAATTCTTTTAAAGTTTCGCCTTTCCCTAAAATATTTCCTTTATAAAATTTCTTGAATAAATAGTTCTGTAATTTTTAATTATCTTTTTAGAAGTTTCTTACAAGGCTTTGGGTTTATTTATCTTTAAGATACTCTCATTTATTTGGAAGAAAGGAAATAAATTTAGGAAGCCTTACGTCATTCTGGTCTATTGTCAGTGTTTTCTTTGTTTTAGAGCTATCAAAACGGTCTGTATATTTTTCATTATCTTCTTTGTTATTGTCAAGTAAAACGACTTTTCGGATTTTGGTAGTTCTTAAAGCACGATTTCCGAGCTCATCTAACATGAGCAATACGTAAGTACCTACAAAAGATTTCAAAAAAATTGTGATTATAAATCTTTGGAGAAGCTTATTTTTGTCAATTTTCATTTTTGCAGACACCTATTTTTTCCCTTTCCTCCTGTAACATTGATGCGTTTACAAACGTTACAGGAGGCATTCAAACTCACATACACAACCTTACCAACCATAATAGGTCATACAAATAATTGTTGCTCGCGATAATCAAACCACGATTGACGACCGTGACATGTAAGTCGCATTTTCACTAAGGGACATTTGTTCAGCAACTCTGTCGCTCGATAGACAATTCTGTCACCCGACGTCCATCGCGCGGGAAATCAATATGAACAAGGGAAATGACGAGCAACATTGTCCCACTAAGTTGCAAAGACATACCACGTGAATGTTGGCGATAACTCTCCGCGACATATCTCCTAGCGAAAATGCGGCTTTAATCGATCGCTCAGTGATGCTAACCGTGTCGTCTCATACACATGTCCCATAGGCATCCATATGTGCTAACATATTGATGTTATCTCCACATAACACACATTAGGTACTCACCGCAAGTCTCCCTGCGAAGGTCCCTCTCGCCATTGTCCGCGCTCACCGGCTTCCCATCGGCAGCCATATTGTTGTTAGCCTGCAAACATCGTGACGTCAGCATCGTTCATTGGATTTGAACAATGGAAGAGCATTCAACCCTTTTCACGTAATAATTGGTTTGGGAAAGATGTTATTGCTTATAACAATGCTTGTGTAACACAATAATGTTAGTAAGTTAATTAGTTTTATATTTGCCGGTAAACTAGGATTTTTTTATTCACAATAGATTTGCTTGTAGCTGAAGTTACGATCTAGCCCAGAACCAAAGATGAGACCAATGATAGAGCGCTCTGATCCTAAAGGAACTGGAAGTCCAACGCACCGACTCGAAACACTAATAACTATTATATTTAACTGTAAAGGGCACTTAAACGTCAGATTAAAAACACTAAGGTCGTAATAATAAAGCTGACATTTAAATGCATTTCAAAAGCTGAAAGTTCTTGAATCTTTGCGAAAATTAAACAAAATGTAACTTTGTGTGACATTCAATTAACGCCTCTCCCGTTTTTATCAACGTCGTTAATCGTATCTCACGAAGTCCCCTCCACTCGGCGCGGCGCCACATCCGCATCCCCCGGGATGTAGATACCTTGATGATGATATAATGGACCCATTTACATTGATAAAGAACATCTTCTAAACCATAACATAACATAAAGCCTAGTTTTCGCCAAGTCTTGTCAGACGTGTACAACCATAACTATAGCACTAGTTACGCTTAATTAACTGAATTACGGGCTGCTATCATAAATTCCTTTTTATACCGTAGAGGTGAGAAACAAGCATACGGGACCTGCCTAGTGATAAGCAGTCACCTTAGCCTATTGATGCTATTGCGGCATCGTAGATACGGGTTTTGTCCATGGAAGAAAAGAGAAAATGACAGAACGTAGAAAGATTTTAACGATTGCACAATACCGACCTTGCAACTTTTAAATCCCCTTTTTGAGACTATGAAGAAAGTTACAATGAGCCTCGATCCCTAATGGACTTACCTGGAAATCGAATCTAGGACCACTAAACCAATAAGGCAGCTTCATTATATTCTCTTTATGAGAACCATCATTCTCCCACTTAATTAAAAAGCAATTATTATTTTCAGCTAACCTTTGTTTGATCTAAAGGGACAGTAAGTATAGGTTTATCAACATAATTTGTGGTTCGTAATTAATTTCTGCTCCTCTCCAACAATGGAGAATCTAAAATTCGCCTGTTAATTTAAATATTAAAGTGGAGAGTGAATATAGGAAGAATGTGGGCAAAACATTGGATTGCACAATAGATTCGCTCACCCAGTGAATTGACACGCGATGCCCTCGTTTATCGCATCGATTAGTTTCGAGAATGCTTTCAACTATATTTACATGTTATTGAAATCGGGTATTATAGTTAGCTAGCTATATATATTATTTAATCCCATTCAACCGTATGGGACAATACCCGTATGATTCGAATGCTATAATAACTTAAGTTAATCTAGTTCCAGTTGGAAGAAGAAAAAACTGTAAAAAGTTTCTAAAAAGAATGTTTTTATAAGTATTCTTAATTACATCTTCTTTTATTTTTATTACTCACTTTTTATATTCTTCCAAGCTTCCGTTTCTGTTCAAAAACAAATTAATTGCGAAAAGCGAAGCTTTAAAAAAGACTTAATAATAAAATCCTGTTAAAAAGTTGGGAGATTTTAATATTTGAGTGGGAACGGAACTTTTTGGTTTAATAATAAATGTCCCTTTAATGTTTCGTCGACCACACACTGTCGTTCAGTCACGTTTGTGTTTGGGCTCATTGCAAATTAATTTGTATTGAAACCGCTCTGGCTGAAAAATACGGTGACCCTTCGACCTGGGTCGGGCTCAGAGCCGTAGCTAGGGGAGGGCATCGTGGGGCATTAACCTACCTATGCCTAATACCTGGCACATATTTAATGTTTATAATTCAAAATAATAACGACGCAAATAGTACAACTAGAATAGGTGCGACATTCGAATGAACTATTTGTTGCAATCATTCCTTTCCGACATCTCACAATACTCTCAATTTAAAATTTTAGCTTCCCAATGCCCTTTAACCCTCGGTCTATCTTAAATTCAACCCTAGCTCCAGCCCTGGTCGGGCATGATTGCTTGTGTACATCCCACACTCAATCACGCGGCATGTTTAATGAAACACGTCCGTGGATTAGCAGTAATGGTTTTTCCATGTTGTCCCAATCAAGTTGTTTGCTAGTCATCTTAATTTATTTATTCTTCTTTACAGGGAAAGCTGACGTTTGAAATTACTGGCCGTAAATAGAGAGGTGTAACTACATTGCGGACCTTTAATGTACGATGAAATCAATTGATCAATTAAATACCACAATGTAGTCAAAGTTTTATACAACTCGCATCCAATTTTTTGCGTCTAAGCGAGGCCTTCGACCGGCTAGGTGTGTCTTTGACTGTCATAGCTTATGTGACAATGACAACAATTTCTATTTTAAATCTGGGTACTGTAGATGCTTTTTTTGTTGCATAAGCATAATAGCCTAATGCTTATTCAACAAAATATATAACCATATATATAACTTTCTATTTCTAGGACACGGGCCTTCTCTCCATGAAGCCCTTGTCAAACAGACAGGCGAAGCGTTTTTGTTTATAATGTATGGAATTGTTTGAAGCCAGTCACATAGACTATCGGACCGCTTTTGTTTTTCAATGTGACTGGATTCAAACAATTCCATAAATTACAAAAAAAAACACTTCGCTTGTCTGTTTGACAATAGCTTGAGAGAGAGTGAGCTATAGTCCTCCACAACCCTCGCCCAGTGCGATCTGGTTCTCCCACATATACGAGTATTTGCTGTTAAAAAGAAGGATATTATAAACGAAAGTACCAACAGGTTGCTTATGGTTGGTGTCGGTTGCCACCTCGAGGTCGTCGCCTTTCATCAGCCGGTATTTTCTTTCCAGGTAGCCCTCGTACAGGGACGCGAAGAACATCAGGATCAGCACCAGCGCCACCACAGATCTGTAAGAAAAAGCCGTATAAGGAACGTAACTTGGAGAAGGACGAACAAAACTGAACCAGCTCATCTAAACGAGATGAGTGTCAATATTCCATAGAACCGTTTAAATGAGCAGACATTGGCGTAAAATTTTATATTATAGTTCATGTATAAGAATATCTGTTTCGACATTTGTAGTTTCCTGATTTTCCCACAAAAACATTGTTAGTGGTAAAACTCTTAACGTGATTTAAAATTGAACAGCTTCCAAGCTCTTGTTATCATGCAAGCACGGCGACTACTGAAGGCTTTAACGAGATTCTTGGCACTCGTTCAGAAGCTTGTTTAACAACTGGTATTTTGGCAAACTTACACTTTAGCGCAAAACAGCTAGTTCTCTACGAGTAAAAACTATGAAACCAGTGTGTACAGTGCATAAAAACAGAAATTGCACGTAGTGTTGCCATTTCTATCTGCTGAAATTATTTTTAAATCCAAAACGCTAATGGTGTACGTGTTTCCATAGAACAGAATTAAAGTTTAGTGCTTTAGTTTCTCCTTGTGGAATATGTGCGTGACCATTCATACGTGATCGTAAGAAATAATACTACAGTCCTTTTACAGTTATGTTGCTTTTAGCAACAGCAACTAAACAGTAACCTTATGCTGACAAAAATAAAGAACATTATAATTGTGGCACACTGATCGATGACATTTCAAAATTATTAATAAAAAAAAAAAAAAAAATTATTCATTTATTTATTCATTTATTTTATTATTTTTATTTTATTACAGCCATGAGAATAAACTTCAAAGCAATGCAAAATTGGATGTAAAATAACTGCAAGTACTGGGGTGTCAGTACTAAACGGCTCGAGTGTATAATACGTCTTCGTCAGTCTTTGCAAAGGGTTTGTCAGACGATACAATCGTGCGTTGGCAATCTGTTATGGTTATTAAGTAATGATAGTTTTGACCTTAACTGTGCCTTAACAGACTCATTTGTTTAGACTTTGAACAAAGTGAATGTGTTCAGTACATTCTAAAACTATTTGTTATGTAAGTTTACGTGATGTCTTTAAGTGTAGGTCAAGACTGAAATACACAACAGCTGTAGCGTTAGGACAACCCATTAACCAGTATGACTTGCTAATCTGACAAACGCTTTGCACAATCATAGAATAATATTTGAGCTTAAACGTAAGTATGTGTGTACGTAAGACTTAAGGCATTTGTTTTCTTCTTACTTTTTAAAATGGTAAATATGTAGTTATCATACACATCTCACAATTTTGAAATAATAATGTTGAAAAAAAAAATGAAAGTGTTATCACTTTGGCACTTATTATAAAATCTGTAATGCATTCAGAGTTTTGTAATAAGACACTATTTAATGTAAAATATTTGTTGAAATCTTGCTAAAATAAAAAAAAATATTATTGTATGAATTATATATTTTCAGTTCAATTACTTAATTATATATTTTCAGACATTTATCATGTAATTATAAAAAGGCAGGCACGTTCTTAATGTTTTTTGTTTTGCGTAAAAGTACGTACATATAAGTATGTATACGTATATGTATATTAATCTGTTATTCAATTCAATAATTAGGTAATATACCGATTACTTAATAATATATTATATGAATGCATTTGGTTGCATTCAGATTTATTTAAATACGGCCATGGCATCATTATTTTGTTTTGATCACGCGCATTTCTATTCATAGCTATAATATGCAATATAAAATCATATTACATTTATATTAAATAACAAAATGTTGACTAATTGCAAAAGACAGGTGGTAATTAAGATTCAATTATGTTGCGGCCTTTTTAAAAACCATCTTTGGCTTGACATTTGACTATGGAATACTAAGATCGATTTACTATTAAAAATTGTGTGAAAAAAAAAATGTTGTTGTTTGATTATGATCGACGTATGGAACTATGAAGTACTAAGGTCAACATTTTTATAATGAGGGATTTTATATTTATATTTTCCCTAGTCGATGGATAGATGGCGCTGAACTTGGTGTGTTACTGCAATGAAGGGAACGTCGTCATTTTTTGATTTTTTTCACTTGATTGTAATTTTGAGATCTTAAAACGTAACGTACATGTCATGTCATTGTCAGTCACATCACATTATACCATTGGCATTTGGAAATAAATAACAACAAGGAAAAAGAAAAAAAATATTTATTGACCAGTCTTTTTAATTTATGAGTTTTCCACGCCAAAAGAAAATGTCCCAAGAGAAAAAGAAGAGAAGTCTGTGCCTCGTGGAGTTGTGCAAAAATGAAGGCATACATCTAGTAACGTAGTCAGTTCAACGCCATCTACAGAGTTCTTGGAAACTAATTTTTTTTAATACTCAAAAAAGAAAACTTTCATCATTGATTTAAATTGAAATTATCACGTCTTGATTTTAATTAGATCAAATGTTCCTTAGACTGTATTACAAACCTGAATGGTGATGAGATAGTATGTATAAGAGATAGTCTTGGCTTCTGTCAGTGATTTGCATAATACGTCAAATGTAGCGTAATTAATTAATTAGATAGGTCTACACAATATCTGCAGCTACTTCATTAATTAATGGTAATGAACGTAGTTAATGAGTTATAATAAATGTAACAAGGTATGCATAATTTTGTTCATTAATTCTTGAGTAATTGTAATTAAGTACCTTTAAGGTTTTAAAGTAGTTAGGTTACAGAATAGACTTTTTTTTTTATCGTGGTAAAATCATCAGATGTGTCCTCCCACCCCGGGCGGGGCGGGAGTGACTATCAGACTTGCACTGACTAAAATCCACGGTGTCCTTCAATAGGCCTTTATGTTCCGGGGTCACGGTGATGGTATAAGTCCCGCGACCCCGGCAGGCTTTAGCCCTCTGAGAGGGGGCCTGGTCATTATGCTGACGCTCTTTGAGGCGCGCGTGGAACACGACGCGCCGTCGACCCGGGTACAGAATAGACTTGTACTGAAATTAATTCTGAATGAAATCAGCTAAGTTGACAAGGATTTAGGATTGCGAAATTGGCATCAAGTATTATTGATATTAATTTTATTCACATTAGTGTTTCCAAACACGAGTGTTATTACTGTTATCATGTCAAGTACATCTCAGTTAGGACGCGGCTGACTAAATTCGATAGGTAAGCATTAAACAAATACGTACACAAGGCTGGCAACTTTGCTCCATCTTTAATTCTCTAAGTAAGTTCAATTTGCGTAGTCTTAATTTAGGTACTCGCAACTTACACACTTAACGGGCGGTGTTCACACAAGCTTGCTTACTTACTTAAATATGGATGTGTGACCTTAACGTAATAGAAACCTTGGTACTATGGTTGTCCATAGTACAGTCAGCATCAAAAGTTGCTGACCACATTCAGATTTTCAAAATCAGTACATCGTGATTATACGTAACAATACGGTGTACAGCGATTAAATTAAATTTTAAATTTTCAAAATCTGAATGTGTTCAGCAACTTTTTGATGTGAACGCGTACATTGGTTACCCCCAATTTTATATTAGATTAAGTTTACTTCCACCAAACTGGATGGTCGATACTTATACCTTTACAACAACGTTCACTTATAATCTTACGTAATAGTGTAGTACTAAAAAGACAATAAAACTCAGTTATCGTAGGCGCATAATAAGATATTGTTGTAGATATGAAAACAGTCGGTAATTTTCATCAATTTTGTAAACATTTAAATTATTATTTTTGAAGTGTATATTAAATTAAAATCAATTATCGGAAGCTGATCTAATAAACTTAAACAGCCTTACTACAAAAACTTAAACATCTGTTGAAAATTTGTCTAAAAAAGTGTGACTGTAAAACGAACCTGATTTCAACAACTTAATCTGACATTTTTTATATTTAAAGTTTTTGTGGTACGACGGTACAACTTCATCATAAAGCTCCATAAGCTTAGCCCTACACCAATTTCATTTTTGCAATCAGTAACATGTTCCTTACCCCAATATCTGCAGCTTAGGATCAGCAAAGAGGTCATAGTCCCCAGGCACTGGTCGTACATTGAGGGTCACGAAGTTGGCAACCAGGCCGGCTGTCGACGCCTGCGCAGAGGCGGCACCTTCCGCGGCTCCAAGTAGCGTGGTGATGGCACCTTTGTCGCATGATGCCGGCACGCACTCACCGACAAGCATCAGTCTGCTCTGCATTGGGAATAGAAAAGTATAAGTATAGTAAGATATTTATTATATAATTTATGTTTATTAAAAAGCAGCATCCGTAAAGTTTTCGTTTAGTTGAAAACCAGCATCAAGCAGCTAATGGCCTGGTTTTTTTACTGAATTGTGCCCATCATTTACGCATGCATGATGGTGTGTGAGGCAAACAATACTGAATGTTGTGTTCTTTTATTTATGAAAATATTGTGTCAAATAAGTTAAGGTTTTGCACTGAAGTCACGATAAAAAAACGATTCTGTGACTACCCTAATTTTTCTATTTATGTTTAAATATTTTATTAAGATAACAGCAGTTGCCAAGTTTAATGAACTTCAAATATTAAAGTTTCAACATCAGTTGGGTTAGTTAAAAAATTAAACAAGAGAAGAAATAGCTGAAACGACTTTGTTTTTCTTCCATGCGGCATAAAACTCGTAAACAACATTAAAGCCAGTAGTCAATGAAACCGTTGGCTGAAGCACCAATTAAAAACAAAATGAGAGTTTTGAAAGGTAAGCCATTATATGCCTGGATCCAATCAATAGCCTCGGTAAATAGAGCCAGTGTTTATCCAATAATAGTAGATTACGCACCAAGGGAGTAAAGCATTGCCTTACGTCACGGGCGTATTGAATCCCGAAACGACACTAAGGATTCTGGGGTGAACCTCCGTAGCGCAGCGAGGAGGTTCAAGTGTTAATTCCCGAGTGAAACGAGGGAATTAAGGTAAGAATCCTTAGAGTAGGGAGGGATTCAAGTCAGCCCAAGACAAGGCAGCTTTACTCCCGAGGAGCGTACTCTGTTTTTCACACCTACTGCGAGGAAATAAATTCGATTTTTGAAATTTGATGTGGTACGACAACCTTCGAACGTGAAGTTGGCACCACTGTAAGCGATCAGCTGTTGCTGCCAGCGGCCGCCATTACTGATACGACTCCTTGGTGAAAGTTTTCATACGGTTTTCTTTGAGGTTCCAAATTCAAATCACATTATTCCCACGGGAATAATGAAATTCAGTACATATATTATTCCCGGCTCGAGCGAGGGGGAATAATGTCATGCTTTACAGTAGGTTTGCCTGACATATAATATGACATTTACGAGCAAGTAGTGTGAAAAAAGGCTTTTTTTACTCGTTTTTCTTGCAAAAAGGTTTTGGTGCAAGATTTGGTAAGATTATGAGGATTCGTGATGTTTGTTTTGAAATTATTTTAACTATAATTTACGTTATAAATACAACCACTGCCACTTATCGCAAGACGTTCTTCCCATACCGATTTAAACTTTAATCTTATGAATTTCATCATTAAGTTTAAAATAAGTCGTCTACAGAAGAAGAAATCCCTCAGCCGCTTCGTACACAAGGTGACGCAAATCTCCGATACCTTAGACTTTGCTATCCATTGACGCGTGCCTGTTTAAGAACTTCTATGAATTTGTATTGCGATAGTCACCTGGATACCAAAGTTGCAAGGTATCGGAGACTTGCATCACCTAGTGTACAAAGGGGCTTAGACACACACACTGTTCCTTGCACAAATCTGTTATCCAAATAATACGAAGCTTGCTCAATACAGTCCATTAATTAGTCATACAGAGGGGTGACCTTTGTCTAAACTACAGGTAGGTACGTAATTGAATGTCAGTCAACGTGACAACTGTACCCATACGATGTATCGGTGTACCTGTAAGACCGGGGAACCGTGCCCCCGGCCCCGTAAGTACAGGAACAGGCGTCAGCTGGGAGTTCCCATCGCTTTTCTTCGCCTTTTAGGCATTACATATACAAATGCTCCGGATTTTTCTTTTACAACCTACAAAATTTCCGACGATGTTTTGTTTAAGAATTTGAGACAATCTAACGGTGTAAAAGGTTGTCTTTAACTTTTTTACTTTACATTTTTTTTTATTAGCGTGTTAAGGGTACCTCGGTAGGCTCTGACAGCTCAGAACGCGACACGCCGTCAACTAGAACATTGTCCATGATCGGTCGGCGAGTTACCCATTACTCGTCGTCCGCTTGCCCGCGCCTACTACGGTTCCCGAAAATCGACTCGCGACGTCCCATGCCGTGGGCAGTTATTTTACACCTTAGATATGTTAAGCTGATCGTAAATTAACGTTACAAATTAGAACTAACTTTACATAGGTAGGTAAGTTAGTGCTAACTTTTAACAAATGGTTTCAAGGCAAACTTTTCAGTCTTAAAACAACGATGTTTGCGAAAACTTGTAATGTAGGTCGATTTATGCGATTTAGATTAATTGACAATGTCCAAGGTAAATTAGTTAAATAAACTAGCTGGGTATTACTTGAAGGCTAATTTAGCAACAGCGAGTGTCAAAATAGAGAGGCCTTTAATACCTGGTCGTTAGGCATCGTAGCTCTCATTAGCCACAATATTCTGACAGGTTCTGACATCGTGTGATTACTGAAATGGCTGCTTGATGTCGCAACAACGTCCAGTTGGATATCCAAGAATTATAACGTATAGTATGGTAAACTGTGAGACAATGTGAGTTTTTTATTAAAAAGTATGATTTTATAAAGAGAAATTATAAATTATCTTTATCCTTCCTTCCTGAATTCCCTAACAATAACGAAGAAAGTCTATGTTTCCCGATAGCAGGTATTAACCTTAAGTGGCCTACACACGGCCTTAAAATCTGAGGCGATATCGGGGAAATGGTGGGGGAGTGCCCTAGATCGTTCCCTAAATCGTATCGTGTGTAGATCACTTTAGGATCTTAAGTGACGAGTGAACAGCTTACAGGCAAACGTGCCTCACCGTCAACCGTACATCATTGCTTATTATTAGAAGATCAAAACGAGCCAATACTATAAAAAAAAATTGCTTTGAACATGCTAAGACTATTAACATAGGACAAAAAGGTATCTACGTTTGGTATCTTCTGACCCAATAACAATTTATCTTAGACGCAAAAAATATCTAATAAACAAACCTACATAATATTCCTGCAAATATGTTACGTGTCCAAGTTCCATATCCCGTTAATAAATGTTGATTCATCCGCGCCTCGCGCCGCTCGGGATTGGAAACTTTCTGGTCATCATTAATCTATATGGAGTAATATTACTTTCTATATACGAGTATTTTTGCTTATATGTTGGATCTTGTGGTAATAAAGACATAGTAAAAAATTACATGTGTACTCTTGTGCTTCAAGTCAAAACAGGTTGACATAGACAACATTGTGACATTTCTAACGCTCTATAATAGAAAATAATCATAAAAAAATAACTCTATTTAGGGCTGATTTTTCAATAGTCAGATAACTTTTATCCGAGGAATAAAAATGGCGGTTTGATAGCTTATCTATAGAAAATATGTCAAACCTCTATTTTTATTCCTCAGATAAGAATTATATTATCTGACTATTGAAAAATCAACCCTAAGACAGCAACGATTGTAAATATTAATGAGTATTAATTTTCACAAAGTTTTTGTTATGCTAAAAGAAATTGTAGTCACAATAGGCGTGAACGACATCATGATCTTATTTGAAAGTATTTAAAAACTTACAACAATTTCTGAATCTTAGTCCATCTCTGAATCCAAAAACTTCTACATTGGCTGGTCTCCCGATTTTGTGCTGATCACGTTCATTGTCAACATTTTTCTCCCGAAGACTATCCAAAAACAGCAACGTTAGTAACAAATATCATCACCACTTCCTGATCCAGATTCGAAATCCTATCTCAGTCGTACATCATGTTTTTTAAGAACGTACATCCACACAAGTACGTTACCCTTCGAAAGTAGTTCCAAGTGAACGTTTATGACGCTCATATAAATTCATATCATGGCTTTAAGGTTCGTTGCCTTCATTTACCGAGGGTAAAAATAGATCCGAATTTATCTGGTGGTTTTTGGGTAAATCCTGATTTATAATGCCTTGCAGCTATCGTTAAGAAGGGCATGTGAATCTAAGGGGCTTTTTAGTCAGTAAGAATCTGATACTCCCATCCACTCCACCCAGGCCTGGAAGGAATCATTCTATGAGTTTTATACTCCTAAAAAAGTAAAAAGGACTTGACCTTGACCTTACTTTGTACACATATTGTTTATGAGCGAATTGCAAGGTTAATTACAGAATGCGATCAACTTATTTTAAGTGTGATCAAGAGCTGTCTGTGTCAATATATCACAGCAATGATGATATTGACAGCCATTGACTGTCTACTCGAAATCGGGTTCAATTTTGTTTGTGAAATTAACCCTGAGAGCTTATTTTTCCACAAAGTTTTTTTAATAAATACATAATTCTTATTTTACCTACCTACTACAGGGGGGTCGAAGAGTGGCAAATTAGGTGTGGTACTTCCTGGCCGCGCCACAGTCGCATTTTGAATCGAAGTTAGTATGAAAAAATTGTTCATAAATTGTTCATTATTGTTCTAAATAAAATAAAAAATGTACTAGAAAGATTCGCGAGATATTTAATTTAAATATTTTATATTTTTATTTATTTAGATATTTAGGTTGACTACAATTCAATACCTAGACGCAGAAGCTTGAAACTTGTTGCGAGGTAGTAAAGCTTTTATATTAAACTTGCGTGACGTACGAGTGAAATACTCCCTCGCTACAAGGTTACGGTGAATTGTAGTGGTCTATTTATCTTTTGTGCCCACACCATAATATGAATGGGCTAGAATGACGACGAGTAAACGATAAACACTCGAAATTAATTTATTGTTGTTTGTTGGGTTTTAGTGTTATTGTGTTTTTGGCAATCAGTTTTTATGAACTGAATTTATGTGAATAGGGTAAAAAGTTAATAAAAAGGTTAGGTTCACAAAATGATTTAGTATCTAACTTGTAACTAATATTCTGTGCTAATATAAAAACTATTTTGGATGGATAGTATTTTGTTACTCAATCATTTCAGAGCGGCTAATGACGGGACGCCCCTATAGATGACGGTTCCCCCCCTATAGAGGGCCATAGTCTTTCCGGGGTTGCGGGACATAGGTATACCGCTACTCCGGTACACAAAAGGCTACCGAATGACACCGTGGATTTTAGTCATTGAAGTCTGACAGTGAGGGGCGGGAGGACTCATTTGATGATTTTACAAGGTAAAAAAAATAGAGCGGCTAGTCGAATCTTGGAGAAATTTGGCTCTGATATAATTTATTTATAATACATTGTTGATGATTTTTGAACCACACTCGGACGAAGGCTCTGGCAACAGCTAGTATTTATGAATTGTAAACAATTATTTTAAAACTGCACAACCCCTGGTCAGTCAACTTACAATGCAATTACATAAGTTACACCTAAACAATTTTTATTAAATTTACCTCCTCTATGGGATTTAAGTAGATAAGTTTGGCTGAAATATCATAATTATAAATGTTGCACTGAAATACGGAGCTGGTCCGTACCGGTTTGTCTTGTCTAAACCTTAGAGTACATAACAAACATTTGCTCAAAGTCTACATCTGCATGATTAACCTACAGAGGTCACCACAGGTCAATATAATCACGTAACACGGATTGAATTGTCATTCCGGTGCTAAGTCACGAAGGGAAAGTTTGAACTTCACGGACTTGTTAACATCTTCTATCAAATTCAAATAGAAAGTAAAAGTGTTGATCTGATGAAATATGTTTTTAAATGTCGTAACTGTGGGACAGTTTATATTAGTATTTAAAAAAAAAAACATTCATAAAAGCATCATTTAACAATATTGAAAAATATTGTTATAAATTTAGTTTTTGAGAAGGAATCTGGTTATCGAATGATTTTCAAAGATTAAAAAAAAACACTACTTTTCGATTCTCTTGCTGATACTTCTTAAAAGGTTAATTTAAAATCGTCTACTCGTATTTAACTTAACAACATAAGCACATATTTATGACTACATGAATATCTGAACAATATTCATCGAACTCAATGTTAAAGATTACTATAATAATTTAGGTATGATTATTAAATAATCTTCATTGAGTTAAATAGCATAATCAGCCTATAATGTTACCACTGCTGGGACACAGGCGTCGTCTCTGTTAGAATGGGCTGTAATCGCCCACACTGGTCTGAGTACGGGTTGGAAGCTATGTCAATTATGTCATCGAATGTTTGACTTTCATAGACTACTAGGTCTACTACTAGGCTTCCCGGTCACATCGTGAGTAGCGGGCAACCGATGGATGTAAGTAGCGAATTGCCGGTCCGCGTGGCGGTCTTATGGCTGCTACACACCTTACGAATAATCGTCACGATTTGACGGTACAGTTCACACTTCAACGATAAATCTACAAGTGTATATGAGAAAAATTGAACAAACTGTACAGGTTGTCACATATACACCTGTAGATTTATCGTTGAAGTTTGAACTCTACCTGTACCTGTGCCTGTAGCTGCCATAAGTCCCCCTTTTGGCAGCTTATGGCATGGAGCCTATGTTCAAATGTTCAATAGTGGACCGTCTTCTGGCTGATGAAGATGAAATGAAAGTCTACAATAAAATAAAACTAAAAACAATGAATAAGTATTACCAGATGCTCATTGTCGACGGTGAGGTTGATCTTGGCGACGTAGAAAGTGGTGGGGAACGGCGGCGTGTGCTCATAGTACTCGGCGAGCTGCAGATCGCGGCACGCGTTCAGTGAGCCCAGCCAGTACTCGTTCCCAAACAGTACGTTGGTCGTGTAGTGGCCAGACGCGTCAAATACTGAAAACAACAGAGATTCGTTAGGAAATTGTGCTATTGTGTTTTACAATTTGATATATTAGGTACCTACTAACGTTAAAAGTGCCCTGTCCGATCCGCAAAGGTACCAAGTCTCGAACCTTTTTTAGTTACAAATTGACATTTAAATAGGTAATAATTTTGAAATAAAAAAGAAATACCCCTAAAAAAAAAGAAAATTGTATAATCATGGCAATACAGGCAACAACTGTCACTAACTGAAAATCGACCTTGTGTCGATTAAAGACGCTTTTTAGTTAGGGTATTATCATAGGAGGACCTATATGTATTCATCTTTCGAAAATTAATACAATTACCTAACATTTACAGAGTAGATAAACACCACGTTTTATAATTAAGTATCACAATTTATTTGGTTCACCATGTGGCCTAAGTACATCTCCTTCAAACTAATAATAGTTCACACTATATGCAACATAATGTCGTCAATTTCCAGCAGTTAATGATATTAAGATTCGATATAAACAGTTTCGAAATTATGTCCTGACAAATTGCCTTAAGGTGTATGCTCCAACTAGCCCGCAAAATTCAAAATTTCTTGCGTTTTTTGCAATTCGCAGACTATTGCTAATTTTGAATTTCGCGGGCCAGTTGGAGCTTTCCCCTTAACAAATTGTGATATGTGTAGATATTAAATAGCTTTATGAACTTTGCGGTCTGTGAGTTTCATGTTCGTGTACTCACGATACAGGAAGAAATTCCTAGTGTGGGGCAATGTGGTTTTTTTTCGGAAATTACTCCATATACATACTGATGAAAAGGAAAGGAATTAATATCGGAATAAAATGTATCTGTCTTAATTCAGCTAATGGGCCTAATTTTATCCAATAACATTAGCCTTCGCATGTACCACCTACAATATAAATAGTAAGTATATGTATAGGAATTTGGAACATCGTAGTGTGAGAAAGAGTTTAATTTCTTCATAAATTAGTTTGACGCTTGGAAATGACAGGCTATTTACATTTTTATTCAACTGTTGCTGGGGAAGGTCAAGGTACTCATTTAAATCGTACGATCATGCTAATATCACATTTCAGTTAAAAGACAGAAGTACTGTTGAACGTGAATCGGTAACTGGAATCCCAACCCTACGCATCGTGATACATCCTTAGTGGAGCAAGCAGAGATAAGTCAGGGGGACGTTTGTCAGCGCGGTGTGATTTGACATGACCGGCAAATTCAAGTTCCAAGATGATAATTATATTTTATTGAATAAATGGTGGATTCAGTAATGGTGCAGTTTTCCATTTATTAGTACTAAAAATGAATATCTCCGAAAAACGTTCCGACTATATAAGCTCGCTCCAACTGTGCTAGAATGAGGCCAAGAACAATACTATTACTTTAAATAAAAAAATCCTCGTAGATAACACGATCAATCTGCCTCCTTGTAAAACTCCCTGACACAAACAAACTTTGATCATTTTTCAACTATTTTCGTTCACGTTAGCTCACTGATAGGTTTTCGTAAAAGTATGCGAACTTTTGGGTCAAAATAACGTCGCCTATGTTATCCCGCCGCAGTCTACTTCAAAACCTAATTTATTTTGATACCGTTATTGAATCACATTTACAAGTTATTAAAAAATAGTACCCCAACAATGCAACGTACAACGATTCATCGACTACCGGTTCATCATTGGACGTTTCGTCGAAAGGACGATTCACTTATGGCCGTTTCACTGATAGACTCTTTCACCTTTGGACTTTTCGTCGACAGGACGATTCACTTATGGCCGTTTCACCGATAGACACTTTCAGTCAGAGCTCCAGCGAAAATCTCAAAAAAATGTCAGGAAGAACTGCTTTCAGGCCCTTGATCCACCTGCCTATCGATAGCCTCCATGTTTATGCCTATGCCTATATGTTTTTTTGGAACGGCTCTTGGCAAGTCATGTGCCGACAAGACTATCCATGTTTTGTTTAGATTTTCAAGGTACATTGCTTTTACATTATTTATTTCAATGATGTAAAAAAATATTGTAAAACATTTTAAAAAATAGTAAGTATGAGTTTCTTGCCCATTCTTCTTCGTACAACCTACCTTTGCGAATGGGTGTAGAATCAATCCCATCCCATCCCATTTCCTTAATTTTAATTCGACGTTTAAAAGTGCCTCTTTGATGGCCTAATTGAAATAAATGATTTGACTTTTGACTTTGACTTTCCAAGTAAATATCCCCCGTAAGGAGAACCTCGCCAGTCAAGATATTTGAAGCAAAATCAAATTATTATTTCTATTAATAAGCCTTTACTGTCCCATTGCCGGGCAAAGGCCTCAATCCATTCCCTTCAACTATATATCACGGCTGTGCTCCACCTCCTTCCAATTCTCCTTCATAGTCTTAAATAATAATAATTGATTACAAATAAAACAAGAAAATATGAAAAAAAATATACGAATGTTACAAATTGACAATGAAAAACGGACCTATTTCTAAACATACCTAACGTAGGTTGAAACTCCTATCCTTAGAGCTTCATAAAAGCCTAAAAGCTCCAGAATCGTTTAAAGTATCAGCTTACAAGAAGGCAACGTTCAAATTAAGACGAAGTAAAGAGAGTTAATTGTAATTTGATAATTAGAAACAGCTACGAACGTTGACGGCAGTTACATTGCGATAATAATAGGAATTGTCTCTGAATGAAAATTATCTTCATTAACATATTTACAAACAGGGGTATGGACATGAATTCTTTAGAGAAGGGTTTTATTTTCTTACACTAAAAGTTTAGGTTGGTACTTTGACTATCATTTCTTTAACAGAATTAGATAGAACCACTATACAATTATCATTTTTTTTGCCCCATTCCACTTCACATTTGGCCTGTTGGTTTAGTGGTTAGAGACCTTGACTGCTATGCCGTGGGTCGTGGGTTCGATTCCCACCCAGGACAATTGTTTGTGTGATGAGCATGATCATTTGTTCTGTGTCTGGGTGTAATTTATTTATAATATGTATATATTTAGAAATATATCTGTATATATGTCTATCAGTTGTCTATAGTACCCGTAACACAAGCTCTGCTTAGCTTGGGACTAGATGGCGTTGTGTGATAGTTGTGGAATATTATTATTATTATATTTGGAGCCACCAAAACACAAAGCTTTGGAGTGTAGGAAAAGAACCCAAAATAATTCTTCTCTACAAAAACCGTCACCAGTCTTTATACCCACTGAATGTTATAGACAAACAGAGTATTCATAAATTCTTCCCAGCTCGGCACAGAACATTTTGGTAGTCAGAACAAACTAAGATTTATATCCTGGATTTGTAAAACTAGGTTTGTAAAAGCCGTCTTGAAGAATTGCTCATCCCCGTAAATTCTTATAAAATACCAGAAAAAAAGACCAGCAGACGCGCGAAATATTAACAAATCAAATCCAATCTGCTATAAATTTAGAGCAAAATTCCATGGATTCGTTTTCATTTAAACTGTGTGGTTTTTTGTTCTTTTAATAATAGATCTTGTCTAAACAAAGGAGGAAAAACAGAAAAATTACGACTTTTCAACAGGAAGCGAAACGAACTTATCGAAGTTTTTATTTAAAACGAGGTAATTCGCTTCTCTAGAATTAAAGAAAGAGGAACTTTTCATAAATTTTAATTTTTACCATTACGACTGTGACATTAAAAATAGTGCCTTTCTAAGTATTTCCCCTTTTGTTTGCGTCCAAAATAAATGTAGAATTATTCATGTTCCGAGTTACAAAGCATTGACAATAAGCGCTAGAAGCACCCGAAGGTCTTATTCTGTACTAGCTGTGCCCGCAACTTCGTTTGCGTGGATGTCGGAATCGAACAATATATTTTTTAGTTCGAAGCGCTTAATTCAGGCCACGTTTATGTTTACATCCAGGTTTATGTAGGACTATTTTTCCTAATGCCCGGTCTACGCACTCCACTCCCCTCCGCTCCGCTCCACTCCGCTCCACTCCCCACTCCCCCACTCCACTCCACTCCACTCCACTCCACTCCGCTCCGCTCCACTCCGCTCCACTCCACTCCACTCCACTCCACTCCACTCCACTCCACTCCACTCCACTCCACTCCACTCCACTCCACTCCACTCCACTCCACTCCACTCCACTCCACTCCACTCCACTCCACTCCACTCCACTCCACTCCACTCCACTCCACTCCACTCCACTCCACTCCACTCCACTCCACTCCACTCCACTCCACTCCACTCCACTCCACTCCACTCCACTCCACTCCACTCCACTCCACTCCACTCCACTCCACTCCACTCCACTCCACTCCACTCCACTCCACTCCACTCCACTCCACTCCACTCCACTCCAATCCACTCCACTCCACTCCACTCCACTCCACTCCACTCCACTCCACTCCACTCCACTCCTCTCAACTCCACGCCACTCCACTCCACTCCACTCCACTCCACTCCACTCCACTCCACTCTACTCCACTCCAAAATACATAATGTTATTTCAACATAAACACGTCTATTCCAGGTTTTCTTTTAACGCCATCTGCCGTGCGTTGAAATAATTATTTCATTTGAATAATGTAGCTTTTCTATTCGAAGTTCAACCGCGCGACTGACGTACGAAATCAATGTGAGAGACCCGTAATTTTACTTCTGAAACACTTTAAATTCAAATATCTTTTGATAGACTGGACCGATTCCAATGAAACAAAAACTAAATTCCTCTCCAAGTTACGCTTAATCGTTGTGTATAAAAGTTATCTACATTAATATCGTACATTTTACGTGATACCTGGACAAATAAACATACAAACAGATAAACAGACAAAAATTCTAAAAATGCTAGAAATGGGTTCTATTGGTTGTCCTTTAATACCCTGGCTATATTTTCTGAGTTTTTTTTTAATGTACAAAAATAATTTTTCTACAGTTTTATTATATGTATGGATGGATGGATATGGATGGATGGATGGATGGATACCGGAATATTTTGTGACGCATGATCATAAGTCTTAAATAATACATCAAAGGAACAAGTCAAATAACTGTAGATTAATATTAAATTAGAAGTCAGATAAATACGATCGGTACAGTTGTGTCTAATTCTGTTTACAATCTCGAATAGATTAGTCACAGCTTCCGACACAATAGTGCGCTGGACGGCCGGAAAGCGCTTCAGCCGCTTATGAGTTAGAGCCCAGCCACGTGAAGCGCTGCACAACTCCACTGATTTATAGCCTTCACACTTATTAATTCAGTGAGATATTGCTCTCTCTAGATGAGCCTGAGCCTGCAAGAGGTTCTGTTATCTGTGCCTTAAGTGTATTATAAGTTTTAGTGGCGAGGCGTCTTTTGTTATAGGTCTCACGTGGTATCCACCTCGTGGTATCCACATCATGGTATCCACCTCATGGTATCCACCTCGTGGTATCGACCTTGTGGTATCCACCTCGTGGTACCCACCTCATGGTATCCACATAATATTTCGTGTTATCAGCAATCTTTGAAAACGTCCCGATTTTCGTTCGTGAAAACTCTGAATAAAAAATATTACCCGCTCTGCTCAAGCCATGCCACAAATCGTTATTGCATCTTATTTTAATAAACTGCAGCTATGATACATATCTAGAGCAGTGGTGGCCCAGTGGTGTGTGCCCTCGACTTACGAGTTGCAGGTCGTGGGTTCGAACCCAGCCGGGCGCATTACGTTGTGTAATTTATTGCAACCACTGCTCTCAAAACGGTAATGAAAACATCGTGAGGAAACCGGCATGTCCTAGAACCAAAAATTCGAAGACATGTGACATCTACAAACCCGCACTGGGCCCGCGTGGTGAATTATGGCCCACTCTCTCTCTCAGAGAGGAGGCCAGTGTCCCAACAGTGGGAATATTTATAGGCTGATGATGATGATATGATATCTATCCTACTTCTGTTATACTTCGATAAATTTTCAGAGACAGTTTTAAGACTACAGAAAACAAACAACGTAGTACAGGTGGAATACAAGAGAATGTTTAATGCGATCCGTACGAAGACTGTAAAACAACGCCCGAGATATTAAATCATGCAAAGCCTATTCCGAAGAACATTTTTATCTGTGAATACGGAATACCCAAAAGTGTGATATTCTATATTTCTGGGAGAGATATTTGAATAAATGTAACCCTCTCTGTAATAAATGAGCGTGGAGAGTCATTGTTATATTGTAGAGCTAAACTGGGAGCTCTATGGCCCTGTTTTAGTTTCTTGTGCCACCTCTGTCATAGTGCTTTGTTTTGTAGCAAAAAGTTTTAATATAGCGCTCTTCAAGTTGCTTTTATTACAATTAATATTGTGGCGAAATGTGTTAATCACACTTTGCTGGGAACTTTACGAGTATTATTTAGCGGGAATATACCGTGTCTAGTATGTGAATGTGTATGATCATCTACAAAAAAGGACAATAAAATAGAAGTACTATCCTTTTATTGTATACGTACGTATCTACAAATCCTAATAACAGCCAAATGGATTCTTTATTCAGTCGCCTCGATAAACCAATATTTCTTGTTAAGCTTGGTATAGAAAAATAATACCATTCCCTACCTACTTTTACTCGGAAACAAATTTTGTTTTCTAACGTGACGTCAAATCTATCAAAGTCACGCAACAAACAAAATAAAATTCATCAAACTTACTTTTTGTTGACAAATAAGGGCGAGCTGTTTCCTGAATGTCCTTGTTACCAAACAAAATCACTTTTTGTTCTCAAAGTCGAATCTTCGAAAACATCTTTCATGCGGGTATTTCCCTTGACGTCATCGGGGAAACATCGTATATGTCCCAGTGGGATAATTAAGGTTATTGTTCATTAAACTGATTACGATCATGTCCACTAAACATTTTAAGTGATGAAAAAACTTTCGACGGCCAAACACCAGCTGCTATTGAAACTATAACTTCATTAATCCACATCATAACAGGTGGTCGACCGTGATAAAATTACAACATAATTGTCAAATATCCAATCAAGCATTCCAATATTGATTACTTTGTAACTTGATGCCAAACTTTGAACTAAGATATCTGTGGGTTGACACAGATAACCACATTCGTTACACGTCACTGATTATTTATTATGTCCGGAAATAGAACTACAGGGCATAGACACAATATCTTATAAATAGAGTTTAATATCTGGATCAACCTGCACACAGCTATCTATCTGCTTTGTCTTCTGAGTTAATTAAGAATCTAACAACAAGATACGATGTCTATCATTGAATTGTATTTAATTAACATTAAATCAATGCCTTCGCTCCCTCTCAGTGTTTAAAAGAGTAAAAGGTACCTGAATAATTTATAGCTACTTAGTATTTCAATTAGTATCTTTAGGTATCTCTTTTCTTTTAATCGAATTCTCGCAGAAATGAATACTTACTACCAGCGACCGTATCAGTTTCAGAAATAAAGTACATCTATATTGAATGAAACTGAAACGAATATCTCAGAAACGTGTTAGACTTTTTGGGAGAAATAGTAGAAAGAAAGATGGCAGTGAGCCATCGAGGCAAGTGGTTCCGTAAGAATATTTAGAGTAAAACAGTCCGAATGTCATAAATTTTATGTTTGCATCGGAATCTGTTTCAGCTTGAATCGTTAAAAGGCCGCAGGTCATTTTTGTGGTCGACGTAAGGTCCATCTGGCAAGCAGGGCAGACATTAAACCCATGCATTCATTTGTCTCATAAAAAGGTCGCAGGTTACATATTTTAGGAACCCTTGTCAATGTCGGGTACATTCACATTTAGTGAGGAAAGGAGGAAAACAGTGTATTTGATTTGAGGGTTTCGTTGTTTACATTTGTTTTCTAAGCTTATAATTAGCTTTGCCCTGGGATCTGGAGGCGACTGCCCTCCAGCGCGTCTAGGATTGACAAGTCGAGGCGCGGCGGGAAGAGCTCCGGCGCGATCCCAGGACAGTATGCGGGGCGCGACTGTCGCAACCTAGGTCCGGGCACGCCGCAATCGCGGCAGAAAAACCCCTCCTTGAGGAATAGCTGGATAGGTGTCACGCCGTCCTGACCTACCGCATGACGCAGGGCTTCACCGGACAAAGAGTGTCAGCAAAATGACGGGTCCCCGTTTAGAGGGCAAAGCCGGCCGGGGTTGCGGGACTAGTCAAATCACCGTAACCGTGAAAAGAAAAGATCTATTGAAAGACTCCGTGGATTTTAGACGATCCATCCCGCTCTAACTTGGGTGGGAAGACTCATTTGAAGATTTAACCACGATAAAACAATACTACAAAATTGGCGCCGCGTCGTGGACGCGCCGCCGGCCGTCACCGTCACCGTGTCGCTGCGCGGGCGCACGGTGTCGTATGCAGCTGCAGTCACGGTCGGGCAACGACCCACTTTGCGGTCAATTCTGCACTTGCTTGAATATTTTTCTCATACTTATTACGTAAGGAATGGAACATCGCGTTACTTCATATCTTAATCTTCCGTGCGGCGACGACGATGCTTTAATAATATTATATTTCGGCGCTCTATTTTCATAAACTCATACTAATCTTACTGTGGATAGACTGATGTTTATGGAGATATACGATCCACTTCAGTTCATTTAAATATAAATGACGCCAGCGGTATGACAATATTAAAACATAGTGGTGCTTCGTAAAAGCTTTTCGGATTTTCGCAACCAAAAAAATATATGTTGGTCCGATGCATAGAGTAAACCAGGAAAGTGGTTTTAAATTTTGCAACATGGATATTGCCTCGTTGGTTAGTAGTTATAGCGACTGCTGAGCATGAGGTTCCTGGGTCAATTCTCGGGTCGGTTCAAGTGTTATTGGGTTATTCATTAGAAAATTATCAGTAGCAACCACAGAGTCTGAAAATATGCCCGTTTGATAGTTATAGGCTCGCTTCGTATTACATGGTCATTAAACTTTTGAGGTTTCAGTGATGTGTTTAAGATTATTTTCCTGACCCTAATCGATTTTCGTGAATAAATATTGTATAACGATACAGAATCAGATCTAGCATAGCATGACTTTTCCCGTTTTTGTAACGTAAATTAAATGGGAACTTCGATGTTAATTTGATGGAAAAAAAATTGTTCCTCGTTCATACACTAGAAGCACTTTTTGTTTTTTTCTATTTTATAAACGCAGTGAATACTTCAAATAAGTTTAAACAAAATACAGAATTACTGTGCTAAGGTCTCAGCTGTGCGGAAAGTTATAACTTTTTAAACAATTAACTTGACGATAAAAAAGCTCTGCATACTTCATCAGCAAATTAAGAGTGGTTGCAAAAAGGTTTTGTTCTCTCAATTTAATAATTATGACGTAATATCAATTTATCTGAAAACACTGACTACCATTCAAAAACTAGGTAATTTTCGAGAACAAAAAGTAATTTGTAGCAACGCAATTGACACTTTAATTTGATATTTTGATTATCTCGCTTGTTTTTTATTACTCTATGGCCTTTCGTTCTTCGAAAATATCAGATCGGTGGGAGATACTTACGGATTGATCCTAAATAAACATTTTGAAGGGCAAGAAATTGAAGACAAGGTTTTTGTAATGTAATTAGTAATTGAGTGAGTGATTGAAATGATTTAAAAACATTGTAAAGTGATTATCATAAACCTTGGGATATTTTTTCTTATTCCTCTTTTTCTGACAACTGCTGACCAATAGATATTATTGAAAATGAATTAGTACAACATTTAAAACGTGTGTTTCAAGTGACACTTGACAGGTGGAGGTCATTGACGTGTTCACCCAGTTCCTGGTCACTTTTCTGATTAAACTGATATTGAAACAACCAAAAAGGCTCATGACGAAAGTACTGGCCACTCTCGCGGCAAATACCCGAATATTCGCTGGAACCCAATAAACGTAACTGGGGCCTAAGTCTACTAATTTATATACGTCACAATGGTCTCTCAATGGTAAGTTTTTGACAGATTTGCCATACAAAAACTGTCAAAAACACACCATTGAGGGACCATTGTAACGTTTATAAATTAGTAGACTTAGGCCCCTGAAACGAAAATACAGTTGGCAAATAACTCACTCGTTCTTTCTAGGGAGCTACAAACATCACTGTGTCCATACATCCGTTCCACTTGCTTGCCGCCATTAAATATTTCATTACAAAGGATTGACGTTCACGTGTTGTGAAATATTGGGCAAATTCCTGTTAATTGACCGATTGGATTACACCACTTGTGTGGTCGTGGTGAGGCAACCGCCGCGCGTCGGCTCAGCACCACAGATTGCAATGCGTGGTCTGTGGATGCACGCACTAAGTTCGTGTCATGTCAACATCTCCACAATAAGTGTTTGTTGGCTCAGCGCTGGTTATTCCAGTTTGAGACACGAACCGCAATTATTTATTTAAGATTATATGTATTTTTTTTAACTGAGGTTTAAAAATATCTCTTTGAAATGAAAGGCGAATTGGAACGGATTAGATACGCTGAACATTTTCTTTTTCTCAATTTATACATTTTGCTAGAGTCTAACGTTCATTGAGTAGGTAGTAGCATAGTTGAGATTAGTAGTTTAGGAATCTAACTAATTATATTATACCGCATATAAACTTGCACATACCCGTAATATAATTTTAGCTTTATCATCAAGTTTCAGTATTACTCACACCTATTCCTATTATCATGCCACACGGTGGGTAGGATCGGGGGCCCGTAGAAGTTAAGTCCCAGCCTTGCGACCAAAAAGACCTTGCGACCATTAAGTATATCAGATAGTTCATACTTACAAGTATAGAGATTTTATATAGAAAAAATGGTTGAAGTCCAACGGTCATCTCTGTCTGGGTCAGTCCGACCCTGCTTATATTGCGTATTTCATCGTTTTCCTGATTTTCCTCGTTTATCAGAAGTTTTTCCCGTAAGTCAATGCCTATCAAATCACTTATAGCAGTCAGAACATGTCAAATTAGATGATAATATGATGTTAGGCAAGCTGCTCGCAACATTATCAAATTATGGCCGGCTTGCAAATCTATTCCATAGAACAATACACCTATCTACTGTGGAGCTAAATCGAATCTCCCATACTAATTATACATCGCGGCTGATAGCGCGTCCAATGATTGCTCTATTAATACCTTAAACGGATCAAATAAGGAAGCTCTCAATGGATACGCCTTATTAGACTCTGGACCTTATTAGATTACGTTTTGATTCATTTTTAAATGGCACTCAGGGTATTCCGCCTGGACTCGCCTCAACAAAAAGTAGCTAAAAATAGAATATCGACTAAAGTTTCGTACTTCGATTAGAGTCGAAAAGTGGAAGTTGCACGTCAGTCAAGTTACTTGATCATCATTAATTATGTCGGTTTTATATACAATATGGTTACTTCATACCTATACATATACTTATGGCTTTTTGGTATTGGCATTTCAACCGATATAACAATTTCTCAACCGGATCTTGCTTAAGATATTCGTCAGAAAATAACAGTGTCAATTTTCCTCATGCAGCAACCAATTAATTTCATAACATAACCGTCATGCTTCCAGTAATGGGAGCGGTAAGCAGAGCATAATCGCTTACTCATAGTTCATCGACTGGCGAAACTACTGCATCCGACTCGGAACTTGGCTACTTTACGGCATTTATCGAGTTTTGTTCCAATCTCCAACTTAAAATTTTATGGGCGAGAAGCCATTTCCAAACCGTTTCGAAGAGAAATATCTGCGCTGGAATATTTTCCTCGAAAAGCATATTGTAGAGATTGGGAACAGACAACTGTTCATAAGTTCCTAAAGAGAAATTCACTGGCGCCTCATTTCAAACACGAAGAACAAATACAATAATCGTAACATTAACATAAAACAGTCATAGATATAGCCGTTAAGCAGCTGATGGAATAAGATTGACGCAGATTATGTCACCACTAGCGAACGAGCGTGTCTTGTTTAACAAGACCCGGCGATACGCGGTGCGTGTGAGTGAAATGAATCGCTTACTTTCACGGGTTACTTATGAAATTCGCGATTTACACGTTATGAACCGTATTTTGCGCAAGAGTTGGGTTCATGCGGCCGCAGCGCTCGCGGGTGCGCGCGCGCTCCTTACGTCACAAGCCGGTGCGCATACATTTCTCAACTTACCAAGTCTCTTCTCTAATAGAATAACACTTCGTCGTTTAATAATTTGTTACCTAATATAACTATGCCTACTGTACAGAATATTACACATCTCTAAATTATTCGAGTAATTTCCTACGCTCCAGTTGCGTATTCTAATTCAAGCTATTAAGTTCGGTATTAATATTACACAATGGCCGCTTATCCGAATAATGACTAGATGAGAATCTGCGAAATTGACTTTGCCCCATCTACTTAGTTGTAAATAATTAATCAACTACTATAACTCTATAAACAACGTTATAATTTATGTGTTAAACCTCTATGTGCACTGTTTGCTAACGACTAAATCTAGAATTTATTGGTTTTGTGTTACAATTCCATCGATTGTTCGTGGAGGGAACCGGTTCCATTACAACATGCGACAGCTTGAACCAAAACATTCGTCGACTAACCACTGAATGTTATCGAGCTTTATAACCGATATTGGTTTCTTGAGTCTTGTAATTTCTCTAAATCTATATATATAAAAATGAAACCCGTTTTCCGTTGTCACGTCATAACATGAAAACGGCTTGACCGATTCGGATAATTATTTTTTTGTTGTGTTTGTAAACAGCGGTACCGGGTCCTCCACCCGTGCGAAGCCGGGACGGGCCGCTAGTACTTTATAAAGTATTTAGAGAAATTACAAGACTCAAGAAAATTGTAAAAGACAAGCTTAAAGAGCTACAATTTTCTTCCGGGAAATGCCCTAATTAATGCTTTATGATTTATAAGTAATGTTTGAGTAACAACCAAAAAGGCACCTAGATGCAATTTTGAAAAATAAAAATGAAATCATAAAAATACAACAAATGCATAAGGCTACTTTATAGCACCAGGTCTTATAAGCGACTTTCTTGAACTGAAAATCATTGAAAATGATAACAAAAAACGAAAAAAAAAAACGTAGTGTAGTGAAGCTTGAAATCGTGTACCACTTTGTCGCCTTCAGGTAAATTTTCGATTTGTGAAACAAAAGCGCATTTAAAACGAATATAGCTGAAAATGCCATAAAGCGACATAGCGAATGAAGGTATTAACGAACGAACAGCACGGCAAACAAAGAGGTGAGGCCCGTGATGTAACAGTTTGCATTATTCAGGCATTAACAGGCTGTTCCCCTTGTGCCTGCCGAATAGATCCACGAGAGCATAGATATCACGAGAGGGAAATGTCGGTGTTCCAATAATACCTCTCTAATTAAACATGAACGCGATGCGGTCTTGTTTTAAGGTGAATGCTCCAACCAGCCCGGGAAATTCAAAATTTCTTGCGTTTTTTGCAATTCGCAGACTGTTGCTTGGTTTTATTTTGATTAAAATATCATTCGCGGTTGTAAGACGTATATAGTTACAGAATTATAATCATCAAAATCACCAATACAACTGTCCAAGTTCATAAAACTCTAGGAACGACTTTTTCTGTTTTTTTTTTTGTTCTTGCAAATTGCAAAAAAAACGTAAGAAATTTTGAATTACGCGTGCTGGTTGGAGCATTCCCTTTATGGGAGTCGGTTTAGCAATGTTTGCTGCTTACTAACGTTTAATATATCACGTTGTATATAATTTGAATATACATATTAGATTGACTCAATTAATAAAGAGAGCACATTTACAATTGAGTGATGAAGTAAACTAGTATTTTCGGTGTTACAACGGTAGGTGGATGGCAATATGCTTTCTGAAAACGTAAGTTGCGAAGTATGGGTGGCGTAGTGCACGCGAAGCATAGACAAAATTATTTCTATTCTATTCGACTTTGGTTTGTCCAAAAATGTTTGAAGAATAGAAACATTTTTTCTACATTTTGATCATCATTATCATTAAGAATGATAGTTTTTTTTCGATAATTTGTTATTTTATCGATTTTGGTCAATATATCACTTTTAAAAGATATCATGCAACATATTTATGCTTACTATCTTCCCATGCAGGTGTACAAGAAAACAATTAAGTATAAATTCCGTACTCTGTGTTTAAAGGTCAGTTCCAGGTGGAACAAACCGGCGCATCAAGTGTAAGCGCGCGAGAGATGCAGGGGCACGCCGCGCTACATCTGGCAAACATGATCATCTCCACGAAATATGCGCCAAGTAGGGGCGCTCTTATAATTTCATTCATAACTTGATACCTACGTTAACTAGTTCTTGTATTATGTAAGCTTGGGTAGGTACTTATAAGTCCATTTCGGAGTTAAGAAAGTCATTCTCACTACCACGTTAATGAGTTGACCGCAGTTCGGTTATTCGGTAATATTTACGCGGATATGGCAACGTACAAAAAGTGGCATAAACGGATATCGACTTGATACAGGAAATGACATTTCAATGTATTTTGGGTTACACAACATATGTATAATACATGTTTATCGTAGATATAACATTACAGTTATTGAAAACTGTCTGGCGCGTTTAACTCGAAAAAAAACTCCCACGGGAAGGGAAAATAATTTATATTTAGGGGTTAATACCGGGACAAAAAGTATCCTATGTTAATCCAAGCTATGAACTATCTGCGTACCAAATTTCATCCAAAACCGTTAAGTAGTTTTTGTGTGAAGAATTTGTAAACATCCATCCTTTTTTTTTTTTTTTTTATCGTGGTAAAATCATCAAATGAGACCTCCAACCCCGGGCAGGGCGGGAGGTACTGTCAGACTTGTACTGACTAAAATCCACGGTGTCCTTCAGTAGCCCTTTATGTTCCGGGGTCACGGTAATAGAAATAAGTCCCGCGACCCCGGCAGGCTTTGGCCCTCTGAGAGGGGGCCCCGTCATTTTGCTGACAGCTCTTTGAGGCGCGCGTGGAACACGACGTGCCGTCGACCCGGGCATGGTCCATGGTCGGACAGCGAGTTGCCCTTTACTCGCTGTCCGCATGCCCGCGCCTACGGTGGCCGGAGATCGTCTTGCGACGTACGGCGCCGTGGGCGTACACCACTGTGGTTGGGGCGGAGGGAGGACGCTGTCCTCTCTCTCTCGCGGCCCGCCGCCTCCTTCACGAGCATTACTGCCTCGCAGAAGGCGGCGACCGCTTCCCACTCTGTCTCGCTCCGCAGCATGGCCGAAACCAATGCCGGGCGCGAGAGGTCTCCGCCTATCGCCGCCGTGAGGACACGTCGGTGCTCTGCCCAAGCTGGGCAGTCTTGCACCGTATGCTCTACTGTGTCCTCCGGGCGATCTTCGCAGTGGTGACACCCCGGCGTTTCCTCCTTTCCCATCAGCCACAGGTACCTCCCGAAACTTCCGTGTCCGGTGAGGACCTGCGTCATGCGATAGGTCAGGACGCCGTGACGTCTCTCCAGCCACTCCTCAAAGAGGGGTCTTACCGCCGCGATTGCGGCGTGCCCGGCCGTCGGTTGCGACAGTCGTCCACTCCATACTACCCTGAGCTCGCGCCGGAGCTCTTCCCGCCACGCCTCGACTTCTCGAGGCAGCGGGGTCTAGCCCCGGCGCTGCGCCTCCACACGCCACTCATAGACGTGCTGGAGGGCAGTCGCCTCCAGATCCCAGGGTAGTAATCCGGCAAGCAGGTTGGCCGCTTCGCCGGCGATCGTGCGGTATCCCCGGATCATCCGGATAGCCATGACCCTCTGGCATGCGACCAACTTCAGTGGTCGCGTCCGGATGCTCAGGGCCCACACGGGGGCCCCATAGAGGGCCATGGACCGCACGATACCGGCGTACAGCCTACGGCAGGAGGCATTTGGCCCGCTGAGATTAGGCAGCAGTCGCTTGAGGGCGGCCGCTGTCCGGTTCAGCCTTGGGGCCAAACTCAGGAAATGCTCCCTGAAGTTCCACCGGCTGTCGCGGACGAGTCCTAGGTACTTCATCGTCCTCCCGACGCCGATGCGAACCCCCTCCACCGTTATGTGGGACTCGGTCCGTAAACATCCATCCTTGCGTTCGTCAATCTATCCTGACAAACTTTTTTATTGTTAGTTAGATAGAAAGACATATAGATGAAAGGGAAAGTCAAGTTAATTGTCATCCAAACACATTTAAACGTGTAAAGCCCGCTGTACATATTGGGCCAGCGCATTGGGCCAACGTGTACAGACCTACTCAGCTGTATGTTGGTAATAGGCTGGAATACAGGCCGACCAACTGAAAATTGTCGGTTTTCCGTGCACCAATCAAAGGATCTTGGCGTGCTTCGCAAACAGTGTTCACACGTTGGCCCAATTAAATTCATTATTTTGGCCCAACATGCTGGCTCAATGCCTTGGCCCAGCGAGTACGCGAGCGTACAGCGGGCTTTATCATCAGCCTATAACGTTCCCACTGCTGGGACACAGGCCTCCTCTCTTGTGAGAGGGAGTGGGCCATAATCCACCACGCGGGCCCAGTGCGGATTGGCAGATGTCACATGTCTTCGAATTTGATGGTTCTAAGACATGCCGGTTTCCTCACGATATTTTCCTTCACCGTTTTGAGAGCAGTGGTGATGAAATAAATTACACAAAGTAATGCGCCAGGCTGGGTTCGAACCCGCGACCTACAACTCGTAAGTCGGGGCCGATACCACTGGGCCACCACTGCTCTATATATAAATAATATTTGTCCCGAAAATATATGACCGAGTATGAGACGTAATCTTATTGCAATCTGTATAAATATTGACAGTTATTGTATGGTAGATTCATAGCGGGTAGGCTGGCGTGAAATTAGAAAGGGCATAACGGATTTGTGTATTCGGACGTATTGAATCAATTTCAAAGAATGACGAAACTGTCTTTATTGCGAAATACTAGAAACGCCTGGGAAAACGTAACTGATGTTTATCTTTTTATAGATACAGCTGTAGTTCCACATAATTTACTTGCACATTAACACATTCAAAACTAGATTAAGAGATTATCACAGCATTATGCCAAGGTTTAGTGTTACCTAATATTTTTAACTGAATTTTAATGGTCGATCCAAGTAAAATAATGATGAGAAGCATGTAAACTCAAACTCTAACATTTATTGCATTCATGTGGTGTTACAAGATATTATACAATTTTGCCAGAACCTGACATGAACCCTGCAAAGGCACAGCACAATTTCAAAATTAACATAACGAATACTTTGTAACGTTAAGATAAAGTGAATAAAGAAAACTTGCAGGAAAAAAATAAATAAAAAATCATGGAATACTATGTGACAATTTCATAGAAAATTTCAAGTCCTTGTTTCTCAAAATACCTTAGATAACATCCTCTGATAGGTACCTTCAGACCAATGTACTTATAGGGTCTTGCATGAGCAATATACAAGGTCTAAAAAGTTTCAGTTTCGTTCCAATCGATTCAGTTTGTATAAAATGCCCTACGTCGAACACGCTCTGAAGCATCATCACGAGTTCTCACACTGAGATCACCTGAAATTAACGTCAACGTCCTGGGTCGTCCACTAGAGGCACTTTTTCAATACTTCAATTTATTTGACCGGCTTCAGAACTGCTTACTGTAATTGTATCTACTACAATCTTCGAAGCCGAACTGCGTTGAGAAAAGCCAGTTTATGACATAGGAAAATTGACACTACACGTGTGGTACACACGGCTACACATCAAGCTATGCAAAACCAGTTTGTCTTGGTCTCGCTTTGAACGATTAATTTACACACAATAAACGATCAGCTTATACTGGATTGTATAGCTTGATGTGTAGCTGTGTGTACAAAGGTTTGAAACACACAATGCCATCACATAATACTGCAATCCTACTGTTTCTACGTCCAGGACAATCAGTGTAGGAATGCGGAGCCTGCACTGTACAAATAACTTTCGCTGTCCGAGCTCAGGTGAAGGTTATTTACATTTGTCGGTGACTTCACAAAACACCAGGTTTAAAATATACAGTTTTTGTTGTTACTGAAAGGCTGAAAAAATCATTATTCCGCTGGTTTAGTGGTTAAACTACCAAAGGACGCAGGGGACTATCAGACTCATACTGGCTAAAATCCACGGTGTTGCTTCAATAGCCCTTTACATTCCAGGGTCAGTCACGATTACCTGCTTTGACAGTCCCGCGACCACGTAAAATGAGCATTTAAATATGAGATGCAAATAACTATAGTAGTTATTATTATTTTGTTATGGTTACAAAATGTGTCGTTAAGCTTGTTGTTTTTTTTTTTCAATATTAGAAATGTCTCTAAAATTTAAGCAATATTAAGGTAACAAATAGCCTCTTTCATTTAAATTAAAACCATTAATCACCAACTGTTTGCTAAGTGCAAGAAAAAACAAAAGACAGACAATAAAAGCTACCAAAATCGCCTCCAATGCTACACAACTTTAAAAATAAATGCAAATGTTGACCCGTTAAAATAAATGAATATTTAAATATAAACTGTTTAAGTACCATGTTGTTTACGCTCAAAGTTTTCTCGTATCTTGCACAAAGGGACGTAAATTAAAAAACTAATCTTCTTTTTAAGCGAAGTGTCCTCTGTGGGTCTGGTCGGTAAATAATTGCGAAATAAAGGTGAGTATAGGCCGTGAACCCCGAAGGGTTGCGTCACAAGTACGTGTACACGATACCTACGACAAAGGTTAGCGGTAAATAAATTACACATCGGGACGTTGCCGCCTGAAACCGCACAACTTCAAATAGAAAGCTACAAACACGGTACACATGGTGCCTTAGAATCATTAATTGTATAAAATGGAAAAAGTCAACTAGTGATAATTCATAGTATTTGTTTAGTTTTGTTTAGAATGGGAATGGGTTACTTAAGTTATGATGGTAGAATTGCCATTGAGGATAAACGCCTCTTAGAAAATTCACGTATAAAAATGTCATATTACTGCACCTGCTGCACTGTCAAGATACAGGTAAACTTCTAGCAAAGCGGTTATAGTAGATACTAGATATGCGGCATCGTGTATCAAAACATGGATAATGTAATCAAGAATACATATAGAGAGTATATAAATATTTCCCAACACCTTGACTGATCCTTAACGATGGTTCTTCATATTCCTCATTTCATTACATCTTAATACCATAACCATTTTCAAAGTAGAACTTCTGTAAATTAACCTTCAGTGGCACAAACTAAGGTAGAAATTGCTAAGTCAAATATCCATACGAGCAATGTTGTCACAGTAACCAAATACTGAAACAAATCCATGAAAACTTACGCTACAAGTATTTTCAGTGTTACAAGGTAATATAACTTAGTTAACCGAGATTCAACGCGTGTTTACTAGGCACTAAAACAATGAATAGATTCTCGTAGTGTTTGTTTCCAACATTAACACGAGTAAAACATTTTGTTTGGTTTTATGAGGGGCTTGTTCTGTTTGTAACGGTAACTGTGTGCGGAGTTCCATCAACCTGGGCACTTCGACTTAGGTAGATATAAAACAGAACCTGATACGTCTTTTATTTACGCGACGCAACACGAAGTTCGAATGAGGGATTTTATTTTTATTTTTTCCCTAGTCGATGGATAGATGGCGCTGAACTTGGTATGTTACTGCAATGAACGGAACGTCGTCATTTCTTGATTTTTTTCACTTGATTGATTGTAATTTTGAGATCTTAAAACGTAACGTACATGTCATGTCATTGTCAGTCACATCACATCACACCATTGGCCTTTGGAAATAAATAACAATAAGGAAAAGGAAAAATATTCATTGACCAGTCTTTTTAATTTATGAGTTTTCCACGCCATATGCAAAATGTCCCAAGAGAAAAAGAAGAGAAGTCTGTGCCTCGTGGATTTGTGCAAAAATGAAGGCATACATCTAGTAACGTAGTCAGTTCAACGCCATCTACAGAGTTCTTGGAAACTACTTTTTACTAAAAAAAAAACTTCTCATTACGTCGCGTCGCATCGTGTTCATCGCTCACGTAGGAAACCGCGTAACTGTACAAAGATTAAATTAAATTAGATTTACAATTTGTTGATGCTGTCAAACTCCCCTATAAGAAAAACATTCCTAAAAAATCCTAGATCCAATGACTGAACTAAATTCATTTATTTTATTTAAACAAACGAAACCATAAATTAAGATGGACATCTTTCAGTCCAGTCAACACATCTCTATTCCCAGAGAGCTTGAAATAGAATTCATAAATATTTCAAACGTTTGGGATACATTTCTGAAGTTGTATTGAGACATTCTCCTGATATCGATTGTCTAAGTTACGAATATTTTTTTTATATATGAAATGAGTTTGCTCTTGATCTTAGTCTAGGTCAGGAATGACTAAGACAAGGTTGACGATGGAGCGAGTTTACCCAGAAGAAGCCTATTCACTATAACTTTGAAGAGATTAGGGTTGTATGCGTTCGGAAACACAGTCGCAGGCATAGAGTTTTGATTTGAAAAGGCTGAATATCACAAAGTTACTTTGGGCGTTTTTGATAGAACTTGTGTGCTGATTATGGTATGAGGGCGTCATCACTAATACGATAAAAGTTGAATGACCAAGAGAAAAAAAATTGTGTCAGCTTAGTCAATATCAACATTTTAACGGGATTCGAAAGGCCAAAAATCCATAAATTCAGGAACGTATTCCCTTAGTCTCAGTGGAGCTTCGTTTAGTTGTCAATACAAGCTGTCTTGAACGAGTAAAGTTTCAGGTGGGCTGCGTTAACTTCACAATAAGTCGACTTCCCTGATTTATGGACCCCAGTGTTCGGAAAATCGGTTTATTTCCACCGAAAATAATCATATTCCTGTCTTGCGAGTAAACAAAAACTCGAAAAGGTTTCATAAATCTTTCAAATGATCGTTTCTGTGCTTTTTTATTTCTTTTCTAATTGTGAAGTATTCGTTTTTAGTAATATAACAAACTAATGGGACCATTACATTAATATTTATAGATTTCGTGCAATCGGCTTTCTGTCTGCCTTTAAGAAACGTTTTAGTGCCAAATAATTTCTTCTCAAATATTAATTATTTAATTTAATAGGTTAGTGTTTCATACATGATTCCTCTTGACACTTCGGATAGAGGAAACTTACTTTTGTGGTTGACTGTGATACGATTAGGTGAGATGCAAATCACGTAATTTCTTGGTAAAACGGTAGGTACTACGGTATGCCATCCTGGCAAGAACTTAATTGCCCTGGTGTTTCCCGATTCATCGCCCTACCGATTGTGGAAGGGCTATATTCTTCGTGAACATCCTTGTTTAGAGTGAAAGTGATTTGAATTTAGAATGTTGATATTGTTAGTGTACGAGCTGAATGACTAAGGCTGCGGTTCCACTGGAGTGGAACGGAGACATGCTGTGCCGTGTCGGGATTAATACGAAATTATAAAAAGTACAGATGTATGATGGCCCACCCTTCAATAGTAACATGTTATATACCGTTGGATAGGGCTCTTTAAGGGGAACATTACTTGCTAACAAACATATGGTCTAACGTTAGGACTTTCGGAGATATGAGGTCTTAAAGTTGTCTCGTCTAACATTTTATTTGTTTCACATTTAATTAAAAAGGGCTATATTCTTCGTGAACATCCTTGTTTAGAGTGAAAGTGATTTGAATTTAGAATGTTGATATTGTTAGTGTACGAGCTGAATGACTAAGGCTGCGGTTCCACTGGAGCGGAACGGAGACAAGCTGTGCCGTGCCGGGATTAATACAGAATTATAAAAAGTACAGATGTGGCGCCTAGTCGGTAAAGACCTTTGAGTCTCTGAGTCAGTCATACTTGCAGTGTCCTGGCTGCATATATTATTTTTAGAAGAAAACTCGATTGGCGATTGATAATAACATTAAACTCGGCTATCATGCGCATGAGATGCGCTTCTCTGCTACGCCGGTTTCGCGCCAGCCCCAATAACATTCTTCGAACGTTAGCTGATAGGTGGGACTCGCCGATCCTGGGGAGGTGGATACGACTGCATGCAGTCAAGTAGACATCCCTCAGGGTTGGTGTGCCTCACGCTAAATATGTAGTACTAACATTAGTTTTTAAGATTTGCATTGTTACTAACAAATATGGACGATTCCGAAATAAAATATTTATTATTATTATTATTATTATTAAACGAGTCCTCCTGCCCTGTGTGGAGCAGAAGGGACTGTACGACTTCTACTTACTAACAATCCACCCCATGTTATTCATCATAAGCGGCTGCTGGCTCTAGGGTAAGCTCGTTTTTTTTTCGCAAATCGCTATGCAGTGTACTTTGTTTTAGTTTTTTTTTTAATACAAGTTAATTGTTACAATATTTAATTTCATTGTCAACATTCAAAGTTAAGACAGTTGGAATAACTTAGGTGTTGTGTAAACGTAAAGAATACATTTCCGGTTTTAAGTTCTCTTAAATTCTCAGATAGGAGAACATTCCCGAGAACATAATATATCAAATGTGTCCTCCCAACCCACCTTGGGTGGAGCGTCATGCGTCCGGGTAATGTTTATCTCAAAATGAATTAAGCTACGATCATTAATTGCTTAGATCGGGATAATATATGGTACCTAGTTCTCACGGCTACACATCAAGCTATACAAAACCAGTTTGTCTTGGTCTCGCTTTTTGCGAATTTCACATACAATGAACGGTCAGCTAATACAGGTTTTGCATAGCTTGATGTGTAGCCGTGTGTACTAGCACTCCGCCCGCAACTTAGTCCGTGCGTATTTCGAACTTCACATTCGTGAATTTTAACTTCCGGCAACACTCTTTATGGGATACTTTTGGAAAATCTAAATACGTACCGTGTCACTTCATTTGAATTTGGGTTTAAAAAGATTAAGTTCGTTAACCCACTAACAACCCTTCAAGGAAAAAATAATTAAAATAACCTTTAATCAATTACTAAAAGAAAAAGAGTTTTGCGATTTTCACACTACTAGGTGTTGGCTTTTTAAAAATAGATAAGTACGCATCGTTTAATTGATTAAGAGATAATGTATGCCAAGTTTTGAGCTCATCGAAGCAAGCAGTAAAATCCTTCCGTTAAAAACCTTATTACTCCTTTTCGCCAACTTGGGGGGTGATTTTCGAAAAATCCTAAAATACGTATTCAATTATTTTTTATCGTCTTTCTATATACTGAGTATCAAATTCATGGGCTCACGCATTATCAATGTCCCATACAAACTTTAACACCATCTAAATCACCAATGGAGGGTAGTTTTAAAAAACGAATGACGCCAATCATTTTCATTTACTTATCCTCGTATTCATGCTAAGTTTCAAGTTTATAAACCCAAGGAATAAGATTTTGCATACAAAGGTTTTCGCCCCCTTTCAACCCTTAATAGGAAGATTTTCGCAAAATCCCTTCTTAGTGGCCACTTACATAATAAACTGTAATTATTGTAAAAAAAAACATGTTTTTACGTTTAGCGATTTAGGCTGTAGGAGAGTCTTACGACCGTACCCTGATCTTTAATTTTTATAGATAACTCCGAAAGTACAGACTTTTGATCTTAGTCGTAATACTAAGTTTTATTCAGCATAAAAATACCTATTCATTCATATGTATCTTATTCCTATTGAGAGGTGGGCCCACTTTTTCCCAATATCCTTTATAGGAACATGTTAATTTTGCCGAACACGTATTGCGCATTGTTCAACAGTAGGTACACAAACAAACAACCGTGTTAAATAAATTGAGATGTTCGCAGCGAAACCGCACAATGAGCATTATTTCCAGATAGTTGTACATTCGTGCGGATGGGCGCGCAACATCACTTCGCCTATTCATTTGTCTGAGCACACTCATTTAGCTTCATTTACCGCGGACCACTTCCCGGCAATCTTTCCCCGCTGTACATAATGCGACGTTGTAGATTCCCTCGTTTCCCGCTTTTGTTGTACCTTGTAAAGCCGTGTAAATTCGCTGAAGGGAGCAGATGGGAATGCATATTTAAATTCACGAGATTGGGTTGTCTATTTCAATAAATTCGTTTTGTACTGTAAGCTAGTCAATTTATAGTCATTTTATTACATCCAATGCTGCACTTCAATACAAAAGTTTATTATATTTGCAACGTTTATAGCGATGGCTGTAATTTGCTGTCTGAGATAATGCCAGCTGAGACATGGACCATGATGCTGCAGAGCTGTGATAACCCGAGTTTACACGTTATTTACAACCCTCTTAGCTATAATGTGGCAGCGATACACGTAAATCTTAACTCTCCAGACATTGGTTTGTGCTGTCTTGCGAAAGTATTTAGTAAGAAAAGAATTTATCGGATTTAGTAACAAGAAAGTAACAACGTCACGAATTGACCGAATGATTGGAATCCAAAGATTCTGTGAATGATTGGCAGTCGATTAAGAGCCCTAGCTTTGAGGGAGAGCTCTACTTTCCCCTCAGGCGAGTTCCGTACTTTGGCATTTCGTTGATTAACTAATGTTCTGTTACAATCAAAATTACATCAATCTTATTCAATTCTTCTAGATTTGATTTGTGATGCCTTGATTGCTTAGCTATAAAACCTACATAATTTTGGAAGTACTTCCAAATGGAATAAATATTCATGTTGTACTCTGCATGAAACTGGCAGAAAATTGGTAAACATAAAATATTAGGCCATTCATATTAACGTTAGCGTGGAAAAACCACATCCCATTTATTCGCGTTTCTGCGGTTAAAGTGAAAACGAAATCTACGAGCATTTCCACAGATGGCTGCCAAGCCCAATAGTAATATTGCAACCGTTTAGCTTCCATGGTGAATCTCCATTGATCCCAAAATAACTCAACAACACAATATTGGCAAATAGTCATACTGACAAACGGTTTTCGCAATAAATGTGGGTTTATTTACTTTGTTGTATGTTTCTACAGAGAATATTACGTTATACCAAGGATATATAAGCTTAAATATATAGCAGGTATTCTGAAACTGAACAACTTTATTTTTAAACTCAAACACTCCTTTGTTATATTTAACTTTCTAGAACTTTTCCATGGGATGTTATAAAAAGTAATTTAAACTCGAAAAAAACGCGAGTGCTTCAGGCCAATCTTGAAATTAAAACGTCGTAACAGACTGCCCTTAAATAAAATTATTCTATTGCTTGTATCTGACAATACAATTACATTACACATCTGTTTGTTTTCTAATTGTTTTTTTCTCTCTAATTTCAAGTAATAAGACTTGGAAGCTTATTTTGTGGGCCCATGAAACAAGACGCTTCGAATTTTGGAAGAATTTAATTACAACACCTAAAAGATATAAAAGTGATTAAAAGTTATTCACTACTAGAAGAAAAAAAGTTTGATTACTAAAGTTTCAAAACAGATGATGAATCAGTTGAAGTAAGGACAAGTTTGTTTGCTCTATAACCTTCAAGATGAGATACAAGATGAATGAACCCAATCAAGAATCCGGCGTGAGACCATAGAGCAATGATAAATGATATAAAAACCAAATAGTGACCGTTGCGAATAGATATGATACTCATTTTGATCACGTTCACTGGAGATTCAAGAGGATGGGGATATTTACGACTTACGAAGGGTGCTTCGCAGTGGCAGTGAGGGTAAATTATCCCTCAGCTATGGGCAATAATCTATTGGATGCGAGGAAATGAAACGTACTTAACAGACTGAAGCTGTTGCTTGTCATTTATTTTCATACATATTGTCCCACTGCTGGGACACAGGCTTCTCTGTGAGAGGGAGTGTTCACCACAAATGTCCAGTACGGGAAAGTACAACACTACTCTGTGTACATAACTATTGTAGTCAACGACGATATGATATATTACTAGACTCCGCATGCACAGTCTAAGGAACAAAAACTATTCTGTCAACTCAATACTCAATACTCAATTTCTTTATTGCGTTCCAAAATGTACATAATTGTAAGTTTACATTAGCTGGTGGGTTGTAATGAAGACACAATTTTGGACCCTGTCGGGCACAGCATAGAATAATCATTGGAGAGAGGAGGAAGAGCGCTGATTGTTTACATCTAATATGTACTAAAAAGAAAAAGTATACTACATTTTACGTTATTATTTCTAACACTCATATTAGGTAGGTGAATCTTCTAGATATTAAATATATTTTAATATAAGTTGGTAAATACAATTATTATTTGAAACTATTGTAGAGTTTAATTCAAAGAATTTTATTATTATATAATATTTTATTAATTAGGTAATTATTTAATTATATTTTGTTTTATATTATAATTATTTTATTAATAAGGTAACTATTCTATTATATTTAGTTTTATATTATAATTATTTTATGTCCATGTCAATATTTATTAATTATGCTATTGTTATATTTTGGTTTAAGTATAATTATTTATTCAATGTTCATATTTATAATTTGTCATTTAAATATTCACGTACACTATAATAGGTTTTATTTATTAGGAATGTATTCAATTTATTTATGAAAATATTATATTTATCTATATCTTTAATGTATTCTGGCAGCTTATTGTATAATTTTATAGACATAACGTAGGCACTGTCAGAGTGCATTTTTAGTCGTGATGTTGGTAGGTTGAGCCTGTTTTTGTGCCTAAGTGTTATTTTTGTTTGGATATCTTCCCTTTTTGTGTAGAATTCTGGATATTTACGTGCAAATTTGCAAATTTCAAAAATATAGAGGGAGGGTAGGGTAAGGATTTTCATTTCTTGAAAGTGGGGCTTACAACTGTCTGTTTCTTCAATATTAACTATGATTCTGAGTAGTTTTTTCTGTAAGGTGAATAGTGTGGGTGCGTCGGTACTGTTGCCCCATAAAATGACACCATATTTGAGCCATGCGTAGGCGTATGCGTAGTACGTTACCAAAGCAGTCTTTAGGTCAGTAGTTTTTTTGATCTCACGCAGGGCGTACGAAAATTTTGATAGTTTAGCTTTAATTTTTTGGATATGTGACTTCCAATTTATATTTGTGTCAATGTCTAGGCCTAATAGGGAGAATTTAGTGACTACTTCTAATGGAATGTTGTTATAACTAAAGTTGATATTAAATGTTACTTTTTGTCGAGGGTGGAAGGTTATTAATTTGGTCTTGTTAAAATTGATTTCTAAATTATGTTCAGACATCCAATCTATTGTAGAGTTAAGTATGGAATTTAATTTTTCATTAATATTGGCGTTGTCTTCACATGAGGTCAAAATCGATACGTCGTCAGCGAATAATACGGAGGGCTCATTTATGTAATTAGGGAGGTCATTTATATAAACAAGGAACATGAAACAGCCTATTACGCAGCCTTGCGGGATTGAAGCGGTCATTAATTTACTGTCTGATCTAACTAATTCAATTTTGTTTTTGTGATGGTTGTAATGTTCTATTTCTACTATTTGTTCTCTTTTTTTTAAATATGATACGAACCAGTCATAACATTTACCGCGTATTCCTATATTGTATAATTTATTTAATAATATGTCAAATTGTACTTTGTCATATGCCTTTGTCATGTCCAAAAGTAATCCTATAGCATATTGTTTATTATTAATAATGTCAAGAGCTTTTTGAATAAATTTATATACAGCTAAGGTTGTGGAACGATTTTTGCGAAAACCATTCTGGCAGTCGTTAAATATTTGATATTTTTCGCAAAACTCATAAACTCGATTGCACATAGCTTTTTCAAATATTTTTGAGGCTGTCGGTAAAAGAGCAATGGGTCGGTAATTGTTCGGATCTGTTTTTGAACTCTTCTTATGAATGGGTTTTATGAGGGCCTTTTTCAAGAAATTGGGAAAAGTGCCTTCTTCAAAAGATTGTTGTAATAACTTGTAGAATGGTAACGTTAATTCGTCTGCGCACTGTTTCAGTAGAATAGGTGGAAGCTCATCAACACCATGACTCATTTTATTTTTTAAGTTTTTTAACAATGACCTCACCTCATACGGGTCTATTGGGCTGAGAAAAATCGTGTTTTGTGTAGGGGACATGACAGGAGATCCTTTGGGTTTGTTGTTCTGTTTGTTTATCATAGCTTCTCCCATAGAAGCGAAGAGATTGTTAAAAATGTTGGCCACCTCCTTGGGCTCAGAAGTTACACCATTATTCGTTTGTAGAGACAAATTGCTTTTATCGCTTGCTATTTTTTTATTTGTTCGCTCATTAATAATATTCCACATCGTTTTAATTTTATTATTAGACGAGCACTACGCCCGCGACTTCGTCCGCGTGATTTTAGAACTTTGCTTTTGTGAATTTTTACTCCCACCCACCCTCTATAAGGGATACTTTTCGAAAATCTAAATCAATATTCAATAAAAATTTTATCTACTCGCAGTATCCCGTCTTGGGTGGTACCTACGTTCTTTAAATAACTCCAATGAATATATTGGGATTCCTTGCTAACAACCCCAAAACTACTCTTAAGGGGTTGAATTTCGCAAGATCCTCTCTTAGTGAGAACCTTTGTCTAAAGTAGAACCTCCTGTAAAATTTGAGACCTCTAACTATCAATACATCAATCCCGTTATAACTATCACTTACGTCTTGAGACTCCTAGCACTTGTAGTAACAAAGTTTCATTCAACCTATCAACCCCAAAAACAACCCCTTGGGGGTCGAATTTTACAAAATCCCGTCTTTAGTATCACTTACGTCCAAAAAAGAATCCATATGTAAAAAATTAAGTCTCAAAACTATCAACCCCAAAAACAATCCCTTAGGGGTCGAGTTTCACAAAATTTCTTCCTTGTTAAGCATTTACGTCTTAAAAAGAACCACCATGCAAGATTTGAGACGCCTAGCACTTGTAGTAACAAAGTTTCATACAAACCATCGACCCCAAAACAAACCCCTCAGGGGTCGAATTTCGCAAAATCCCGTCATAGTGAGCATCTACGTTCTAAAAAGATACCCCATGCAAAATTTGGAATTCCTAGCGCCTGTAGTAGCAAAGTTTCATACAAACTATCAACCCCAAAAACAACCCCTTAGGGGCCGAATTTCGCAAAATCCGTTCTTAGTGCTCACCTACGTGGTATAAGGAGGGCTTATGCCAAATTTCAAGTTTCTAGGCCCAGCGGTTTGGGCTGTGCGTTGTCAGATCAGTCAGTCAGTTTTGAATTTTATATATATAGATAGATTTGATCATTTTATTTTTGAAGTGTAATTTTTTTGCTGTAATAACTGTTTTCTTTAATATTTTTTCATATCTATATATATAAAATTCAAAACTGACTGACTGATCTGACAACGCACAGCCCAAACCGCTGGGCCTAGAAACTTGAAATTTGGCATAAGCCTTCCTTATACCCCGTAGGTGAGCACTAAGAACGGATTTTGCGAAATTCGGCCCCTAAGGGGTTCTTTTTGGGGTTGATAGTTTGTATGAAACTTCGATACTGCAGGTGCTAGGAATTCCAAATTTTGCATGGGGTGTCTTTTTAGAACGTAGATGCTTACTATGACAGAATTTTGCGAAATCCGACCCCTGAGGTGTTTGTTTTTGGGGTCGATAGTTTGTATGAAACTTTGTCACTACAAGTGCTAGGCGTCTCAAATCTTGCATGCCGGCCGGTTCTTTGTAAGACGTAAATGCTCAACAAGGTAGAAGGTTTGTGAAACTCGACCCCTAAGGGGTTGTTTTTGGGGTTGATAGTTTTGTGACTTTTTTTTTACATTTGGATTTTTTGTTGGACGTAAGTGATACTAAAGACGGGATTTTGTGAAATTCGACCCCCAAGGGGTTGTTTTTGGGGTTGATAGTTTGTATGAAACTTTTTTTTCTACAAGTGCTAGGAGTCTCAAGACGTCAGTTATAGTTAAAACGGGATTGATGTATTGATAGTTAGAGGTCTCAAATTTTACAGGAGGTTCTACTTTCGACATCTCACTAAGTGAGGATCTTGCGAAATTCAACCCCGTAAGAGTAGTTTTGGGGTTGTTAGCAAGGAATCCTAATAAATTCATTGGGGTTATTTTAAGAACGTAGGTACCACCCAAGACGGGATACTGCGAGTAGATAGAAATTTTGTTGAATATTGATTTAGATTTTCGAAAAGTATCCCTTATAGAGGGTGGCTGGGAGTAAAAATTCACAAAAGCAAAGTTCGAAAATCACGCGGACGAAGTCGCGGGCGGAGTGCTCGTTTTTTATAAAAATCTGTTAATGTTGTGTTGTTAGTTTTGGTAATAAGTATCTTTAATAATCTTTTGTTTTTACAGGAGATTTTTATGCCTCTAGTTAGCCAGACTTTTTTATATTTCGCTTTTAATTTTATTTTTCTTAGTGGTATGCATTGGTTTAAGATACTAGTGAGTGTTTCGTTAAATGCTTCATAATTTTTGTTAATGTCGTTTTCAGTTGTTATTATATTGTTCCAATTTATTTCCTGCAGTTTAGATTTGAATTTTAATATATTTGTGTGGTTGTGGAATCTTTTCTTTGCGTACCAGGTGGTTTGTTTTATTTGTTGGGGGATATTAAAGTGTAATATGGTACCATTATGGTCTGAAAAACCTAACTCTTCTACTGTTGCATATATGTCCTTATTTATAAAATTTGTAAATATTAGATCCAAACATGTGGCAGTCTTTTGTGTAATACGTGTTGCATTTTTTACGTGTTGGGTTAATTTATATTCTTGCATTAAATTTAAAAATTGGTTTGATTTTTGGTTATTCGATAGTATATTTATATTAAAATCACCTCCTATAATGATATTTAGTTTTGAATATTTACTCGTTATATATTTTAAAATTTGTTTTAATTTCCGATAAAAAACTTCTTCCTCCCTTCCATTCCAGTACATTATTACAATTAATAAATTATTCTTAGGTATTTCCGTAGCGCATAACTCTAATACGTATTCTATAGACATATCAGTGATGTCATTTCTCTGTATATAGTCTAAATGGTTTTGAAGTAGAATACAGACACCGCCACCTGGTCTGGTGCTGCGACAATATGATGAGGCAAACTTGTAGCCACAACTCGCTGAGGTACTACGCAAGCATTGTGATTGGCTAACTCAAGGTCTGTTCTGTCTCAAGGTATGTTTACGGCTCACAGGAGTGGTCGATATAAGACGGATAAGACTTTTTTGCCTAATGTGATGACAGACATCGGTCGCCTGTTATTAGGAGTCTAGTAATTATCGTCGTTGATTCTAGTCGTTGGTTATTCGAGTAATAATTTTTTGTCTTTGAGAAACAACCGACACGCGTTTTTCCATTTTCCTTCAAGATGTTATATGACTTTGAATTTTTGGCTCTAGGACATGCCGGTTTCCTAACGATGTCTTCCTTCACCGTTTTGAGAGCAATGGCGGCTGCTTGGCTTAGTCCGGACCCACGACCTAGTAACTAATAATGCCTTAGTCACACGTAACTAGCATTTAAGCGGGACAATGTTCCGGCCGAGTACTCAGTAGATATAGACCTAGGGCTAAGTACTCATCGCTATTTTATACGTACTCAACCGAGAGCACTGACTGTCTTGCCAATTGCTCGGTACGGTAATCATGGTATAAGTCCCCTATTACAACTGGACCATAACTTCCTCTTCAGGATAAAAAGTATTCCTATCAGAAATCCAATAAACATTCACCATCTGTTTAATATTAATATATTTCAAGATTTATTCCAGAATTCATTTATGCATGATTGGTGGGGATGAACGGACAGTAATGATCGGATGTGATGGGAATGAAAACATCGCGCCTGCGCCCCAACGAGGGAGACCCTAAAATTCCGCGAGCTTACTATCTAAACTGAATACTCCGACGTTTCCTGAAATGTTCTTATCAGCGACCGGAATGAAAACCGGCATCACTGAAAGAGATTATCCCCTATTATTTTCGGTTTCAGCCCTGCCATTAGCAAATTGTGGCTGCATTTAAAGGGATTACAAAGAGTTTTGGAATTGGTCCTTTCTCTGTGTTATTTTTTCATTTAATATGTCACTACCCTTTGGTGTCAGAGTTAATTAAACGGCTTCAGAAACCCTACTTGCTTCTGCCATGGTATTAGATTTGTAAAATATTGTATGTATATAAGTCCAGGTTTCCTCAATATGTTTTCCTTTTCCTGATGTTAAGTACTGACATTAAAAACTTTTTCAAAAAATGTAACCTTCAAAAACAACCACAAAAAAGGTAAAATAATCTACAAAATAACTTCTCTTTCATTTCTTTCTTCTTCTTCTATTTTTTTTTCCTGGCTTCATTTTTTTTTCATTGTCTTTTCCTATTTTCCAACGACTTCCTTTTATTTTACTCTTTTTAGTTTTAATATTTCACCCAAACTCTTGTACGCAAGTTATTCGTAAGTACTAAATTAACTTCATAAGATTTGTGAAAAACGATGTGTGGGCCCATAGGGCATTTCTCCAGGATCCAACCATCACATCTTGACTTGGTGACAATGAGACCACTTCAGAAGTATCTCATTTCGAAGAAAAATGGAATTTTGCAAATCGGTCTACAATTGGCGAAATAATCGCGTAACAAACAAAAAAAAAACATACCGTCGAATTTATAAGCTCCTCCTTTTTTGAAGTCGGTTGAAAACACAATAACTTACCTACGTTTAATGTTTGAACTCATAACTTGGCACATGAGAAGTGGACCATCATGATCACAATACATCATAAAAAGTATACAAATACTTTACTGAGGATTTTTTTAGGAAAACCTCTACTCTTTGAGAACAGGGCTTAGTCAGCAAGGACCTACATATATTTGCGTGGACAATGCATTTATGCACATTTTACCGCTACCAAAATATATAAAAGTGTAATTTTGACGCTGATATTTCATATGAAACTTGTAAGGTATGCAACGACCTAGTTGGAACATGGCATAGGGAGCGCTTGGGCGCTTGCTCGCTTATATCTGCTTTCTTTACGACTCTTATCTGACGCTTATGCAACTCGAGACTCAAGTGAGCAGCCGATTTGCCGAGAATTTCGCAGCCATTATAAACCAAGTTAACAGAAACTATTGACGTTGATCGTGCAATTTTGTGTCAATCGGTTCGTGTATTTTCTTTTACAATTCTATTACCATTTATCTAGATATCTTAACTCTTAAAAGGAATCCGAGCAAATAGATATCAGTCGTAATTATCAGATATTCCCTTAGATTAAAAAATGTCTAGATTCCGTATTCAAAACAAATCGTGACGTTATTCATGACGCCATTTTTTCATGTGTATGAGAGCGCCACGCACACCGCACAAACATTTAAATGTTTTCTCTGGACAAGTTCACTTCTTTTACTAGGAATCGAACGCAGGGAATATTATTTCTTTCATTTTTTTTGGCTTCAATTTTAAGTGGCTTATACGATTCTGGACATTTTATCAACTAAGGATGTCCCATTTGTTAGCGAAAACGTAAACTGTTTAAAAAAAAGAATGACTTACTTTTGGAAGCCCATAGTTGTCCGTCGTTTAGCGCTGTCAGGTACGTCCTCAGATCTGTCTCACATTTCTGAGGTAAAGCCAGGCTGCCGTTGTTCATGTAGTCCATCCAGCCGTGATGGTCCAGCAGGGACTTCATCCACGCCATGCGGGACCCGCCCGACTCACTAGTAGTGTTCACATTAGCACCCACGACACTCACTAACACTAATATCGTCGCAACGAACATCGTCCTTGAATCTACTGTTTTAAAACACATTTTAGAATAACCACAAAAACATTCCTTTTATCACAGTGTTTGAATTAATTCACTTATTCACCATACTGCAGTAATACCTGAAATCAAAGGAAATTGAATTTTAATTACGGGTATATGAGAGAAAATTTCATCAATTATAAAAATTCACGCTTCATTTTCCCGTTCGGAATATGAAGATTTTTTTTTTTATTTTACATTGCATAATTCCGAGGCACTCTGCAGCACATTTAACATAGTTTAATTAAAACTTGGCACATTGTGCATTTTTTATTTCAATTTTCCATTTATTCATTTTAATTTCTTCCTGTCAGTACTATTGGAAGTTTACATTAATTTTAAACCCTATAATAAGTATCTTTAAAACCTAAATAAATGAATACAACGAGCAATTTAGGAACTTATGTAATTGACCACTGCTGTCTTAAAAGTCAAGACATATTCTCTATGGTTTTTTCTAGTTTTTTTTTTTGTATTGTGAAATCAGCCAGTATTATAATGAGCACTACAATTTGTTTCTTTGTTTGTGGTTTGACTAAGAAGTAAAACCTTCACGGCACCTATGTAAGACACAAAATAGTGGAGACTAACTAATACGAGTATTACAATAAAATTAAGTTAATTTAAGATGAAAGACCAGCTTCCTATATTGTTTACTAAACAGATCTTATCTGGTTTTACATTGTTTTTAAGCATTCTGATGTGGTGTATTTAGTTAGCTAAATGACAAAATTAAGTCTTTGTGACTGTGAAATATTTCCTTTTACCCACTCATACTACAAAAGGATTTGTTAAAAGATCTGCTCAGTATATAAAGGAAATAAAGAATTAGTTTGCTAAAAATATAATTGGAGAAGAGAAGATTCCCTTCAATGGCGTTCATTGAAGGGAATCTTCGTTCGGTACCTAATGGATCTAAAACAAAAAAGATGTTTGCTCCTTCGTTGCGAGCTCTCAAAGAACGTTGTGTGGCACAAAAGAAACTCCAGAGTCGGCAATAAGAAAAATGTACAGCCAGCGCATCAATCTTCCCGAATCTGAAAAATTTTGCCAATCGAACTTGAGCCTTTCCATTTTGTGATAAAGTTGAAAATCTATTCCAGTGACAGATTGTTGTAGCTTGATGTGCTGGCGTCTGTATCTTTTCTTTCGCACATTACGGTGAATCAATTCCTCTGATGTTTTTTATGCTTTATACAACGTGTAACGTTAAAAGCGCAAAACCTCTCGTGGGGTAACTCAGCACATGTTACTGAACAATGTTTGTTATAAAACATTTGGAAATTCGCAAAAAATAAAAAAATGATTTTTCATACAAAATGAGAAATTGATCGAGCCCATCAGTATGAAAAACTATTTTTTTTTTCCGCGAATTTCCTAATGTTTTATATTTTTACATTGTTCAGTAGCATTGGCTGAGTTACCTCACGAGAGGTTTTGCGCTTTTAACGTTACACGTTGTATAAGAGTAATATGTATTAACAACAACCTGCGTGACCGCGGTAGACCTCGAATGAGATTACGGGACGAACGTTAGAAGGTCCCTTCGTAAAGTCCTGCCATGGAGACAGCACAGGCTAAGTAAAAAAAAAACAACAAACAATCTCATCATTTATGGGACAAATACGGGGGCGGCCATGTTTTTCGACGAAATTAAAATGTTGCCAACATTTTATGGGTAAAATGGCGTTCTTGAATATTTAATAATACCTATGTCACTGATATTAAAAATATTAGAATCAGGAAAAGATTCATACTACAGCAGTGGGATGATACAGGCTGACAGTAGTAGACTGTCAGCCTGTATCATCCCACTGCTGGGCAAAAAATTCATACATTTATATTTTTTTTTTTTATTCATAAAGGTCTAGTTCCACTTTAAAAGAAGCCTTAAAAAATCTGTTTACCTTACAATAGCTGAGTTTTCGGAATTCTAATTTGTTTTCCAATTCAATACGCCACGATTCTTTTTCCAGATTTTCCTTGAACGGGTAAATACGTTCAAAAGGTTCGTATAATCGTACGGGACTTTGAAGTAACTTGTTTGAAGCTTACGAGCTCTAGAAATTTGCCTTAATTACACGTAACATAAGAACCCTCATAAGTATCTACACATTTAATTGGAAGGGATTAAAGGTAATTAGCGCTGTTACCATCGACTCAACAAATTAATTCTTGTCACACGCGTGTAGGTCACGTCAGGTGCAAAGTAACATAGTATATACAAGCGCAAAACCTCTCGTGGTACCTCTGCACATGTTACTGAACAATGTTTGTTCTAAGACTTTTGGAAATCCGTAAAAACAATGGTTTTTCATACTGATGAGCTCGATCATTTTCTCATTTTGTATGAAAAACCATTTTTTTAGAATTTCCAAAAGTCTTAGAACAAACATTGTTCAGTAACATATGCTGAGTTACCCCACGAGGGGTTTTGCGCTTTTAACATTACACGTTGTATATTTTCAGATTTCTACCGCAACTTGGCTCCTATTACCCTAGCCTGATGTCTCTTCTTCAGCTGTAATATAAATATTATTAGTATGTAAAACATTCTTTTAGATTCATTCTTGACAGGGTTGTCTTAACAAAAATGTCGTAATAAAGCCAGGGGTCGCCCAACGGAACATGACAAAAGGTTCTGAACAATCCCAGTGCGTTGATTACCAACACAAAAGCGAGACAAACCGAAGGCAATTAGAGTCTATTGAAGATGCTTTTTTGCATAAACATGGAGCCTGACGGTGAATACGTAATTGTCATTTGCTTGGTGTACGTGGCTACGTGCGTCCGCTTTGAATGGACAAACAATTCGGTTGGCTATAGTTAGGTAGTCTCAAAATTAAACAGTTTGGAGGATATTGTGGGTGAATTATAATTCACCCGTGGAAAACAATCTTTTCATGAGAATTTTCTTAAATTAAAAACCTTTATTTTGGTGCGCTCACGCTTCCATATCTATATACATAATTGAAGCTGTTTGTTTGTTAAAAACTAAACAAACTCTACAGCTTTCAATCTCAGGCACCACTGTTTCGAATAGTTTTTTTCTTTTTTTTGGATATACTGTTTATCAAGGACGGCTAAAATAAAGTACGACTAATACCTAAGAGCCGAGTAGTAGCTAGCTAGTTCTTTTTTAAATTATTTTAATGTACCTAACTTACTCCTCTTAACCTTCATTAACTCACTATTTAGCAAAAGCTTCTGCAGGACGTAGGCGTTCTTTCCCTCCATGGCTGAATTACGACTATAGTCTTCGCCCGATAAGTCTGGAATAAAATTCGTTGACCCCTGTGTTACTGTTACTGTTAGGGGTTTTGGTTTCCGCACTTAGTCCTTCAAGACCCCTGACCTTGACCCCTGTGTACCAATGCATTACAGTATTTCAAAAACGATAAGAAAAAATGCAAAGAAAGTGTCGTAGCACGATCAAAACAAACGTATCGTGGTAAGAGGCGACCTTGACCTTATATTTTATTTTGAAATTCGAACGATAGTATTATGAAATTCGAACGTTGTACTATTAGGATCAATGACCTTTATTCCAGAATTATCTGGCGGGGACTATAGTCTACTTCACTGTTTACTAGAAAATAGACAATGAAGAGTTACGAGTCTACCTGCTACTACAGAGTTGCTGGAGTAGATACTCGTACTTCGGTTTACAGCCCATCTCCGAGTTACAGCAGTCCCTGTTATTTGATTCAACACTTTGTTCTTAAGGAGTTTCGTGACAATGCACTCTGTTAGTAAGTTGTAACAATGTGTAAGGAAACAGAATCACAGAATCGCTCTGTCTATGACTGTCATAAATATTATGTTGTTCTATACCGTTTTTTTAAACGTGGTCATATCAAATGAGTCCTCCACATAGCGCAGGACTGTCAGACTTGTACTGAATAAAATCCACGGTGTCCTTCAATAGCCATTTATGTTCCGAAGACACAGTGGCTACTACCTACGTTTGTAATGAAAAATGTAGATTCTATTTAAATTATTTAATTGATGACTGACCACTGTTAAAATATCAAACTGGTGAACTGTGAACCATACAATTGCGACCATTTCAGTTTTTTACAGATTTTCAGTGGTCGGTATTCAAAAATAAACCAGCCTGTTTTTTACCCGCATGTGGTTATTGTTTGAAGTAACACACATACGGTACGACTACCTAGGTCAGCATTGGCAGCATTTGTTGCGGAAAACCGCACTGAAATACATTTGGTAGGTAAACCGCTCGCATTTTTGTATGAATGAAATAAATTAAAAAATACATACACATTAAGATATTTGCAACAACAACGGTCAGGTTCATACCAAGACGCAAGGATACCGTGTATCTTATCGCGTTATAAATAAAGTTAGATTTTGAGTCGCTATTAAAATGCAACGCGGCGTCGCGCTGCGTTGTGACAGATGTGTATCTTTTTGTGTAGGAAATAGAGTTAGATTTTGAATAGCACAATTGAAATGTGCTCGCAGCGCCGCGTCTCGGTCTGCGCTGGCCCTATACGAAACCTTAGCTTTTTTAAGTGTCTTGACTTTGATCTCACGTGCCTAAGTGATAATAAGCAAACATTCAAATCTGCACTATGCGATAGAATCCATATATTTTTAAACTTGTTAAGCAATAGGTCAAAAATAACCGATCGATCTAAATCAAGTTATTGTAACGGTTCAGCAAATGCCGGCGCACACTCACGATTGTTGCCTGCGTTTTATTGCCGATTAGTTTATGCAACGAATTGTGCAACGATATAAACTAGTGATCGCATTTCCCCCTAATTATGTATTATGTTATTAGAGTATAGTATTGAATCTATAATGTGGTAGGTACTCTTAGGCCCGCAGGCCAGTTTTTCCGTGGGTGAGATGTCCCATAACCCCTGAGTTCGCCGGCTATCCAAAAACAGCAAGCATATCCATGTTGTGCGATTTGTTCGATATTTAAATTACATTTTTCGTTCATTTTATTTTTCCAAGAATTTATTCCATAAACCAATATGATATAACAAAAATATTCGTTGAAACCACAAAAATAAAACCGTACTGAAATAAAAAGTGGAATACTGGAACCTACGACCCGAAAAATTTAAAATTTAAATTCCACTTCTTCGAATTTATAAGCAGCCTTTCTAAAATATCGCTCTGAATATCGGATGTAATATTATACAGCTCATACGAGGAATTAATGTGAACCGAGCGCGAGCTCTACAATAATGTAATAAAACCATTTCAATTTCGACTGTTTCTTTTTACCTACAAATTACATTATAATTATAACAGATCGTATATCTGACCATGGCCTCCTACCGAACTGGCAGGTGTTTTTTTCCATCGTAACAACAGGCATCCAGCCGTAAGTAATACGTAACTACTTAGTTACATAAATTCACATAATAGAGGTGCGTAGTATCGCTAATTCATTTAAACTGTGGGAACAGAATCATTTGTGGTCATTCGCGTGATTGCGGCTTGTCTCTGATACATGGCAACATGGCTGACCTAGATAGCTTGTTGGCGCGCTTTCCGCGTCGGGAGCCAGCTCATAGTTTGTGGTCCACAACCCGGCCGGTGTCGCTGGCCGTTACCACAACAACGCATTCTCCGTTAACGAATAATGCAGAGATTCGATAATGTCTGAAATTTATGCCAATCAATTGTACTTTATCTGATTTTGCATATTGATTGTTGATGATTGGATATTTCCGCTTTTAGCTTGAATAAATTTATAAAAGGCATGCAACACTAGACTAGACACTACACTAAATATATCGACGCGGAAGTAGACTCTTGATTTTAGTAAAAGACAATTCAAACTTCGAACTGGGTTTAACAAAATCGCCAAAGTTTCAACTTATCGTATCCAATGTGAGAAGTTTTTAAGAGAAAAAGCCTCGAGCAATTTGTTTCCACACAAGTTTCTCTCTATTACCAAGGTGTAAACATATTGTTACGTGATAATAAACGGAAACATTGTCTGAGAACAAAATATATCTGTGTGTCCATTACACAATACCCTTGAGCCGTGGTCATGCTGGGCCAAGTGGTACAAAAAGCCGGTGAAAATGGTCCTCACTCAGTGGGGCCATTTAACAAACGGCTCTGACAGATAGCGTATCCTCAAACGCAACACCTCCCTTTCTTACCGCAAAACCAAGTGTTGATATTAATCTAACACTACATTTCGGACTTCAATAGATTTAGACGATTATTTAGTTTACAGTCTAAAAAAATAATCTTTCAAATCTTTATTAATTTATTTATCAGATCTAATAAATAGTAGTCGAACAATTTTTTTTTTAACTACTCATCGAATATCAACCGATTCGTCCAAATCTATATTGATGGACCATAGATTGTAGAAGAGGCACTGTCAGCGCAATGGAATTAATTTCAAATATCGAACCTTACGTCACATTCGAAGCTCGCGTTTCGCATGACTTTCATTGTTGTTTGAAACAACATTAATAAATCAATCATACGCCCGCAGCGCTACGCTACCGAAATTGTGTTTATATTCGAAAATCTAAACATTGTTTTAATAAATTAATTTTATTTAGAGTTCCGTAGACAAAAGGGAATGAAATGAAATGATACAAATGGTCCTAAAACGAAAGGTCTCTGTCTCTTTATCCGTTCATCTATCACAGAGACACTAAAAAGAAACCAAACATTTTTACCGAGAAGCTGCTATAACTACAAAACAAAATAAAAGTTGAAAATTAAAGTAAAGCACCATAAAACATTTTTTTCCTGTGTTCCTCTTATATTACGGAATGGTACTACATAACCCTTATACTAAATCCGACTGTCACTTAGCCGATTTTTATGATTAATGAAAATAAAACACTGTCGCATCCTTTTTCACTTTACCCGAGCGCGCATTATTTGATACTGATCAATCAATATCGTCATGGTACTCTTTTTGCCAAGCTTATTGGAGTCGCTCACAATGTAAACAGATGCGGCAGTATTTTGATCTGATTGATCGGGGAATAAGTAAATATACAGACTCGGATATGGGATCATATGGGTTCATAAACAGATATAACTTGGAAGATTTTTATGTTAATGTGTGCGATTATGATGCCGCGGTAAGTACATAGATTACCTATACGCCACTACTTTTTAACCGACTTCAAAAAAAAGAGTAGTATTGAGTTCTCATTGATTCTAATAATTTTAGATGTTGAAAACCTGACCATTAATAATTTTTCTTTTTATCGTGAGACATTTAACAAACATTTAAACTCATAGAAACAACCAGATTCAGAGCAACTACTTTTAGATCATACAACATCAACATGTTTGCTCCGTACGGGAATCACACCCACGATACGCAGCACAGCAGTCCGTCATTCGGCCACTCCACAGACTAAACCGTGTCGTCAAATATCAATTACATTCATAAAACATAATATTAAACATACTCTTACTTGGACTGATTTTTCATAATAGTCAGATAACTTTTATCTGAGGAATAAAAATAGCGATTTGACATAATATTTTCTATAGATAGATAAGCTGTCAAACCGCCATTTTTATACTACAGATAAAAGTTATCTGACCATTGAAAAATCAGCCCTTAGTCATACAATAAAACCGCTGTCTACATACATACTTAGTCATATAGCATTACCTTTATATTTCATCCTCGTAAAACCATTCCTATTTCTAACCTCAAGAGAATTAAAGGGCAACTCGCTGTCCGACAATGGACCATGCCCGGGTCGACGGCGCGTCGTGTTCCACGCGCGCCTCAAAGAGCTGTCAGCAAAATGACGGGGCCCCCTCTCAGAGGGCCAAGGCCTGCCGGGGTCGCGGGACTTATTTCTATTACCGTGACTCCGGAACATAAAGGGCTACTGAAGGACACCGTGGATTTTAGTCGGTACAAGTCTGACAGTACCTCCCGCCCTGCCCGGGGTTGGAGGTCTCATTTGATGATTTTACCAAGCTAAAAAAAAAAAAAAAAAAAAACCTCAAGAGAATAGAGCCCAATGATTAACTAGGAACAGAAGATAGAACAACAATAATATCGCTGTCATACCAAAAAGGGTCCAAAAAGGTCTAGTACAACATGGAGGATCGACGTGACTGATTTGACAAAGAGAAGAGGGCCTCATCTTATTACTGTCGGGATATCTGACGCGTGCGATCGGACAGAGCCGTTTCATCGACTACGGAAATCTAAATGGATCAAATTAAGCACGTAACTACTTTTTCCGCATCACTATCAATAGTCTAGCGAAGTGAATGCACTTGTCGATACCTTGTCAATCGGTTTGAGCCGTTGAAAAAGGCTTCTTACCCATGTAATACTGAAGACGTGCAATTCAAACCGTAAATGATGTGTCTTTCGTTTTTATTGCACGAACATAAAAATAGGTTTAAATGTGACCACTTCCTAAATCAATATCCGATAAGAAATATATATGTATAATAATTTTCACATCATTATTTACAAGATCGTTTCTCATTACGAGATCTTGTAAGGTGATTTTGGGTTCTGAAGGCCAGATTTCATGCTATATTTCGGTTTGTGCATTTGTAAAATTTCAATTTCAGCCGTTTACCGATATAGCCATTTTTTCAGTATAAGATTAACTATTTAGTTATTGAAAATTCACTTGAAAATTCAATGTTATTTACAACCATATAATAAACTATAATCAGCACGGACCCCAATACGAGTTTTCACGTTTTTGTGTGATGTAAATTGGTACTTTGAAGTTAATTTATTTGGATGGATAAAATTATTTTTAATTCATTGCACGGCAAAATGGGGAAAACTTGTGATAAGGCCTCCGTTTTCTTTTTCCCATACTAAACTTCTTAGTTCAGTGATTCTATCTTCTAAAACTCATATCGAACTATATACCTAACATTAACGTACCTAACTGACAATATATTCCTGTATGAGCCAGATTTAGATCACATACGCCGCATACAAAGGTGCCTAACTTTTGAATTTCAAAGGCTTTCTGGTCTTTCAAAGCGTTTGTTGGAACTTGACGGGGTACACACAGTTCTGTCGAATTTAACAAAGCCTCTGTCTGTTATATGATCAGGTATTCAAATGTACAGACGGCTTCACATCAAGGTATGAATAACCAGTATAAGTAGATCGTTCGTTGTAGGGAAAACTAATACAAAGTAAGGCCAAGATTTACTGGTTTTTTATGGCTTGATGTGTAGCCGTGTGTACGTCAATTTATTGTGGACGCTAGTGATCTATAATTTATACTGATATAGATTTCGCCCGCGGGTTCTGTCGCGTTAGCTTAGAATTTGACTATCAATTCTCGTAGAACTCTGCTTATAAGTAATAACATTAATCAATCATGATAAGCAAGCCACAAGGCGAATTATAATAAGAATGTTAGTGTTGTTTTCCTCGGAAACGATGTTTTTTATACAAAAGGTATCCCATGTGTGTTTCTGTACGACCAGGCAACGTTAGACGACGCGGCGCGGGCGTGCCAGCATGTCGTGCGCCTCGTCACTTCTATACATCCTACTAATATTATAAACGTGAAAGTTTGTATGTGTGGATGGATGTTTGCTACTCTTTCACGCAAAAACTACTGAACGGATTTGGCTGAAATTTGGTACACAGATAGTTTATATCCCGATTTTATGTTACTGTATAATTTTGGAGTTGTAGCGGGTGAAGCCGCTGGCAACGGCTAGTTTTGTATAAAATATCAAAGAAGTGGCGTCGCACCCGCACCACGCCCGCGCCTCACCACTTCTATTTGTCCCGCGCCTAAATCCCTCAAAACAAAAGCAATCGCATACAGGCGTCTAGTTTTAGTACAAAGTAGTTAGTACACTCAATTAAATGAATATTTCAGGTGCTCCCTCGTAACTTGTGTACCATCAGACGTGCAGTGTTATATGGAACTACGACTTATGCAAATCTCGATTTGAATTCAACACGTTATTGCGTTGTATGGCTGAAACTAAGCTGAAACTCATGTTCAAGTTACTTCAAGTTTTGTTCAACATCAAGACTTGAGTACCAACAGAATATATTACAGCGATTTCGACTGCTATTCTGCGTGTCGCGGGTTCGATTCCTGCACGTAATTAAAGTTATTATTTTTATGTCTCTCAAGTACGGTCAGCATCAAAAGTTGCTGACCACATTCAGATTTTTAAAATCTTTGTACATCGAAATAATACGTAAAAATTCGATGTACAGCGATTTTGAAAATCTAATTATGGTTAGCAACTTTCGATGCTTACTGTACCTAGTAGTATAAAAATAAAAGATAAGGAGAGAAAAAAATACAGTTTAGTTCACATATCCTGAAAAAGAAGTATAATATTTCTGCTTAGGTATAAACTTAGTGGTTTGGCATATCTTTGAGTGCGTAAAACGAGAAATTGAGGACCGTATTGTGGTGAAATCTGTGCCAAATCTGTTTGAGTGTGCCCCGTGCTTAATGACTTATGTGGTTTGGAACTTTGGTCCAAAATAATGTTATTTTATTCATGTTTCAGGTCGACAAACTTTGTTGCCTACAGAAGAAGAAGAAGAGAATATATGGATAGATCATAGATCGTCAAGACGAAGGTGTAAACCGTTGTGTCTGTCTCACCGATAACTATGCATCTCAAAAGAAGCAGGAATAGTTTTTTTTGTGGTAAAATCATCAAACGTGACCTCCTCTTTCCTTGTTGGTCCCTGGCTGTTAAGGGACTGTCAGACTCTCACAGACTAAAAATCCACAGTGTTCCTTCAGTTATCCTTTGCGTTCCAGAACGGTGTTCTTTTAAGACGCTTCTTTGAAAGAGTAAACAGTCATATTTGTAATTTAAATTACTATGCGTTTCAAATTATGACAAAACAAGTACATGTAAACACTTAATCTTGTGAGCTCTTTCAAGCCTTGCTTAATTACCAAGGCGTGAAGGAGCTTATATCTTCTGAATACTAAATCTAAGATTGTCAGCATAAACAATACAGATTAGTTAATAATTGGATCAATCAGCAAGTACAAGCAAGGGTTGTGTAATTACGAACTAATACAATTTGATCAGGACCCAATATCGGCGTCCATCTGTTTCGGGTACCCCTTGTCAACATTGCTGACAAATGACAATAAGGCACTAATTGGACATAAAATATTATTTATATCAGATGCAATATTGAGAGGGAAAATCTTCTTTTTCCTAGTACACGCGGGTACACATCAAGCTATGCAAAACCAGTATTAGCTGACCGTTCAATGTGTGTAAAAGTCGTATGAAGCGCGACCAAGACAAGCTGGTTTTGCATAGCTTGATGTGTAGCCGTGTGTACAATCAATGCGAAGACAAAAATGTTAGGGTCAATTCACATCAAGTCGCGATGCAGCGCGCAACTGTATTTCGATACAGCGATTAAAAACTAACTTTATTCGCTACACGAAAAGATACACATTTCCAGCATCATCGCGGCACGTCGCGTCGTATCGCAGCGCGTGTACTGAGCCTTAGGAACATATCTGATTGTATTCAACAAAAGGGTGTGAGTAAATATCCCGGTTTCTTAAGATTTATTATACTAGATGCCCAGTTTTTACCATTGAGCTATTATTACTACGTATAGAGACGACACCACGTATCACCACTATGTCCCGTCCATGATGAGTGCGCGCACACAAGTTCATTCAATTTTTTGACAGCTCTGTGGCGTGGGCATTCGGGCGGCGAGTAAAGGGCAACTCGCCGTCCGACCAAGGACCATGTCCGGGTCGACGGCGCGTCGTGTTCCACTCGCGCCTCAAAGAGCGTCATCATAATAGCCTCTCAGAGGGCTAAAGCCTGCCGGGGTCGCGGGACTTATTCCATCACCGTCACCCCGGAACAAAAAGGGCTATTGAAGGACACCGTGGATTTTAGTCAGTACAAGTCTGACAGTCCCTCTCACCCTGCCCGGGGTGGGAGACCTCATCTGATGATTATACCACGTAAAAAAAAAAAGCTCTGTGGCGTGATCTAGGCGCCTATTAGCTCAATGGTTTTTACCTAACTTCTTTACATGAAGCTGACCTACAAAACCTAGCTACTAAGTAGAGAGACGTATAGCTCTTAAATATTTTAGAGCACCAGAAACAAGTATTGGTTACGCTTCGAGGCAGGATACAATATTTATTTATCTTGTTGTTTATCTTTATCACTCAATTTTAAATATTCTGTGTGCTACAAGAACAGTACCCTTGACACGACTTTTCACTCTTTTACTTTACAGCATCTTTTCAGTATTTACAGCGTTTCTTGTATGAAAAAATGGAACAGCGCCTCTGGTGTGAGAAGAAGGAACTAATTTTTTCCTTGAAAATTGACAATTTTAAATTGTCAAAGTTCCAGTTTACTTTACGTCTCAAATATTGAAAACTCGTGCTAATGGTACTGACGTGAAAAATAACTTATTCTTTCTTTATATTAATTCCGTTTGAAACTGAAATAAACTTCAGAAGCTTTCCTTTATTAAAACAGATATAACAAGCTGACTACGAACTTGAATAATAATTTATTTGTCTTAATTATGGATATTAAACCAGTGTTAATCTACGGAACCCAGCCGGGTTTAAACTCGACTTAGTCAGATAAATTAATGTTTCATGAAGCTTCCTGAAACTGTAGGGTTGCTGTCCTCGTTTCATATTTTCATTAATGGTACGCAAATCTCCCATGGATTAGTCACAATATATAAATCCAAAAAAAAGGAGGTTTGTTGGAGATTTCTACTAATACCCTGTGTTATCTATTTTCTACTCACGGTCTTGACTTCGCACCGCTGGCAAATGGTTAAAAATTTAATAGAGTTTTAACAATTTGCTTAACTACTGATCAAACAGCTCTAACTCCCTGCTAACGTAGGTAGCTTTTTACGGGAGATATTAATAAAAATTGTTAAACAGTTTATCCATTACAAACATTTATATACAGACTTGCAGCATTTTTTTTTCTTTATAATATTATTTGAGATTTGATTTCATTTAGAAGTGAGTTCATAGTGGGCTAATGCGATAGTAAAAAAAATTCGAGTGTAATATTAGATACTAAGTATCTAACTACTTCAGAGGCTCCATTTTAATATAATGCCTATGACCTAGACTCCAGGTCCCAGATTATTTTAAAATAGATGGACCCACCTCTATCCCTAGAGACATTATTATACCACTGATATTTTCTTAGCTATATTTATTTTTCTTACACGTGCTATTTAACAAAAAGCCTACCAAATCCTTAATCTTGATACTTATTTCATGTCAAGAATTGTTTATCTTTCTTTATGTATTACGCGCAAGGGATTTTTGAATATATTTGCGGATCATTTTTAAACGAAAGTACCCTTATTATCCTGTTAGCGCTTGAAATACGGCCATAAAGAATAAAGAAATGTTTACGCGGGTACATAAGCATAAGCATTTGTCCAATGAGGACCCTACTAATCCGTCTTAGCCTGCCTGAATGTTCAACGCATAATTTCTTGACCATTTTCGGGTTGACAAGTAGAGGGATTTCTTTTCGCGATTTGTATTGTCTTCTTTGTAATATTATATCGAATTAGGACCTTTTTTATATATAATATCAACTTAAACCTAAAAACATGCGTATATATGTTAGGCTATGCGTGTATTCAGTGGGGCGATTGTTTTTAAAACTTAAAAAATTATGGAAATGATTGATTGATGAACTTCTCTAGCTAACTTCAAAGTTAGCTGGGCATTTCAAATAGTGAATTCTTCTGGATAAGGACCAACTAGAAAGTTCTTACCACAATCAACCGATTTAAATACCGATATCTCGTCACTGCAGGGTAATTCCCAACTCCATTGTTTCCAATTGAATTCTGGATTACCTGTCAAAATTCGAATTCCAATAATCGAATACGTAGGATTAGGTTCAAATAAATTCTGATATGAATGGGTCGTCCAAATTGTGAGTATTTTATGTCCATTTGAATTAATTTATCATATTGAATGTTTTCCTATTGAAATCCCTTGGCATTGTTACTTGTGTGGAAATTCTGTTCTGTTATAGCAGGCGTTGTGGTCGACTCTGTGAATACTATATCATAAAGCTCAGTGGAATTCTTAATCTTTGTGAATGTTTAAACACATACCAACATGGAATTTTCACAATGAAATTATGAATTACATTACATGTGACATATTAATTATTCGATTACATATGATATTTTCATAATTATAATTTAGCTTTACCTGTCATTTTGTACAAGATCATGATTGAAGAATAGAAACAATTTGTTCTACATTTTGAAACTTCTGCATACTCGTACCAAATTTGGGTAAAACAAAAATGAAGACAGAATTGGTCATGCTATGCGTGCAAATGAAGATAAAAAAAAAGTATGGATTTACCAAATAGAGAAAAAGTATGGGTTACTCTTTTTACCAAATGGAGACAGCAAATAAATCAAGATGCATTTCAATCACAAACTACTACGTTTTTTTTTTTAGCGTGGTAAAATCATCAAATGAGAACTCCAACCCCGGGCAGGGCGGGAGGTACTGTCAGACTTGTACTGACTAAAATCCACGGTGTCCTTCAGTAGCCCTTTATGTTCCGGGGTCACGGTAATAGAACTAAGTCCCGCGACCAAACTACTACGTTACACAATTTTTAGAAAAAGACCCCGACGCACTCAGGTAAAGTTGGTATTCTCACCTAGTGTCACAGAAGTCTTAAATGCTTGATAAGTACCCTCAGGGCAAGGCTTTAATTAAAGCCAGCTGTCCCCTGAACTCACTTGTCTACGTAAGTTTTGATCCCGCAGGAATAGAAAGCATAACTACCTTCTCTTGAGGGTCGGTGCACAAATAGAATTTGCAGACGACCATGTAGTACATATTAATATGACAATGCTCACACATGGTTAAGTAGGTACACACAGCTACACATCAAGCTATACAAAACCAGTATAAGATGATCGTTGTATGACCGGAACTATCATACAAAGCGAGACCAAGATAAACTGGTTTTGTATAGCTTGATGTGTAGCCGTGTGTGCATTCACAAAAAATATCTGCTTGCTAAATGTTTACCACCTGGATACGGGACTATTTGCTATATAAATTAATGTAGGTACTACACTATCCATTTACACTTCTCTAGATTTCTGTGCATCTGTACTGTACTTCCATTCCAATAATTTTATTTTAGCCACTTTTTCACCGGCAGGACAGACAAGGCAGTGTAATAAGCGAAATATGCATTTTTTTTTTGTTTATACAGTTATACCTGTGTACTGTCAGAATTAGTTTTATTTTAAATAAATGGCTCTTTGGTCAATTTGTAAAAATCAAGCCGTTTTGTAAAGACGACATGTTAAGACCTTCATGTTCGTAGGCATAGCCACACGCACAACTAATTTTGAAATATTACCTACAAAATATATTTGTGTCAAAACTATAGACAGATAAAACATTTGATTAAATTGTACTAAGTAATTTTGCACAATTAGCGGAGCTGCAAGAAGTGCTGTCATCATTGTCAGTTTTGCAACGCTTATCCGCTTTCTATGACAACGCTGATGGCACCTTTCCCTTAACACAAGGTCACGTTACGCAACTTATCTCACCATTCACATTTTTTCCTCAATTGCCTTCACAAAAGGATTGCCTTTAAGGCTTTATAGAAAGTGTGTTTGTGCAAAAATTTTAAGCTACTAGCTGTTCCCATTGGCTCCGCTCGCGTGTTACATGAAAATTATCAAATGAGTAGTATTGCAAGCCTTTGAACAGGGATTCACTGGACGGTTTTGATGTGATCTATTGCAGGAACATAGAATTCTGACAGTCCCTTCCGCTCAACCTAAGGTGGGAGGACTCCGGCGACGGACGTCGCAAGACGACCTCCGGCCACCGTGGCGCGGGCATATGCGGGCGGTGAGTAAGGCCCTTCGTACACAAGGCGACGCAAGTTTCCGATACCTTACGATTTCGGTATCCAGGCCACTATCGCAATACGATCCATAGAGGTTCGTAAACACGCACTAGTCAATGGATGTCAAAGTCGTAAGGTATCGGAGACTTGCGTCGCCTAGTGTACGAAGGGGCTAAAGGGCAACTCGCGACGGCGCGTCATGTTCCACGCGCGCCTCTTTTTATAGCGTCAGCAGAATGACGGACCTCTCAGACACCGTGACCCCGGAACATAAAGGGCTATTGAAAGACACCGTGGATTTTAGTCAGTACAAGTCTGACAGTCCCTCCCGCCCTATCCGGGGTGGGAGGACTTATTTGATGATTTTAACAAGCAAAAAAAAGAGATGGAATTGCTCATTGAATGGCTCAGTAACAATAATCCAGTGGCTTTCAATGGCAATTCGGTGCCAGTTGTCACAAAATCCCTAAAAATCGGGACATCCCGCGCAAATCGGGACACCGGGCAACATTCTCGAGATAACTTAAATTGCTCCTACTTTTCTCGTGTAAGTTAAGTACTTGGTTATTTAATAATTCTGTGTACCATAACATGTTCGTGTTCTCATATTACATAAACAATACGTACATATTACCGACTACAGTCATTAATTATTACATAGATAATTAATAATCCAGTTCGTTTACCTCGAGTATGTTGGAATAGATACATGGGGTTTTAAATCGAAAATTCGTAAATTCGGATTACTTATATTACATCTTTGTTGGTATTAATAAGGCGTTATCTTAATTAATGTTGGATAGACTACAAGAAGGCCTATGACTCGGTACCACATACATGGCTCATGAGGGTGCTGGAGTTGTACAAAGTTGATGCAACTCTGTGCACTTTCCTGATGTCATATAAGCAATGGAGGACAGTCCTTCTCTATCCAGGATGTCGGCATATCCAGAGAACTAGCGAACCGATAAGGATTGAGCGCGGCATATTCCAGGGTGACAGTCTGAGTCCTTTGTGGTTTGGTCTGGCCTTGAACCCGCTCAGCACATTTAATCCTACAACATTATAAACGTGAAAGTGTGTTTGGATGTTTGTTTCTTACTCTTTCACGCAAAAACTACTGAACGGATTTAGAAGAAATTTGGTAAAGAGATAGTTTGTAACCTGGATTAACACATAGGATAGGTTTTATCGTGATTTAATGTTCCAGAGGAATAATTTTTTACTTGAAGCGGGGCCGCTAGTAACAACTGTTTAGCTAAGTAAGGTATTACTGCGGTGTCGAAGTATAATGAGAAAACTGAACGATAATTAAAAATACGTCTTATATTGAGGTTTTAGGTCGTAAAATGTGATAATAAATAGCATTATTTACACTTTTCTTATTATTGCTGAAAAAGAAAATATAAAAGCCTATGACGTCACAGTTATATACGGTTTTTAAAATGGAATTACGGTCGTAAAATTCCCAATATAGTAGCCATATTTATTTTACAATTTTTATAACATATCGTCACATTCGTACTTATGTTATCCCTTTTATTTATTTCTAGTTTGTTAGAAAATGCACTAAGCAACGACGCACGCTTGCGAGGCAGTTTTATTACTTTTTTCTATTAACTTATATTGTCTCACTGGGGGCAAAGAAAAAGAAATGGCTGTGAGGTCACACGTAGTTAGAGCCTATAAGCTACCGGTTTCACAAATGTATCTAAGAAACATCTGTCTGCCTAGCCTTTTCCCAATTGTAATGGGATCGGCTTCCAGTCAAGGCAGATGCAACTGGATATTAGTATTTTACATGGAGCGAATGCCTGTCGGACCTCCACAACCCAGTAACTGGGTAATACCATACCCATATAGACCAACTTTAGACTTAGAAAACATCGTCAGGAGGAATATTATTTCCTCAACCTTCTTATGTATCTACCTACTACATATTTGGAGACACTCACATAAGCAACGTCCGTCTAGCTTTGTTGGACATATTTATTTGTAGTTAACACAGTTTAGAGTATCGCTACCTAAAGCTATTACTTTTATTGTCTTTGCGAAAACGTTTTAGTTTTTCTTTAGTCAGACTACGAAAAGGGATCAGGAGGTCTAAAAAGGTAATCTTTGCTGAATCATAATATGAATTACGACAAATTATTCAGAATCCATCCAATTTAGACTGCCTCATCTTTTGGTAGTAAAAATCATTACATGAATGCTCCCATCCTGGTTGGAGTGGAAGGGACCGTCAAGACTCTACTGACAGAAACCACCTTGCTCCGTCACATGCCCCTTGCATTCCACGGCCACGTGGCCCTTTTAAGGTAGACGGTTTTATGGTAGACCCTCAAAGGCCTATTTAGAAAAAGATCACTTGACAGGACCTACTGTACAACTCCAAAATTATCCGACGGGAACATAAAATCGGGATAAAAATATAAAATAATAATATAATATAAATATCCTATGTGTTAAACCAGGTTATAAACTATCTGTGTACCAAATTTCAGCCAAATTCGTTCAGTAGTTTTTGCGTGAAAGAGTAACAAACATCCATACATCTATACATACAAACTTTCACGTTTATAATATTATATTAGTAGGAAGGATTGTATTCTTTTAGATAATTTTTAACGCAAGTCATATTATGACCTGCTAAAATGACCTTTTTAGACCCTCAGTTTGAAAGTTTTATAAGTGGCCTGAGAAAAGGAAATTGGTGAAGTATAGAACTGTTCGGAATGGGCTTCGGTCTGTGGAAGTAGTTTAAAAGAGTTATATCTATCTCTGTAGGGCTATGATTCAATTGCGGCGGTATCGATTTCACAACTCTGAAGCACTGACACGGCGACTAAGATATTAGTGATAACATCTTTTGTTTTTTGGACCATCCCACCGCATTATTCCCAAACCATAAGGCCACTTTTATACGATGTCCGTTTTTTTTTCACCGGATAACGCAATAAAATCCTTGTATCCTTCGCCGGACAGGTGTCCGGTGCATGTACACACTATCATTATAAACCCAACACCACCACGAATCTGGCGATAAAAAAAACGGTCGGTTGTCCGACAAAATAACGGTCGTATACAAGCGGCTTAAAAGCTACAAACACAAGAAAAATGCCGAGACAACGAAGCTCGACGTGTCCCGGAGACTGAATTAAACAAACTGTTTTTTACCAGCCTGTGACAGAAGTATGGTTGCGTATTTTAACTTTTTTTTTTAGTAAAACTGAAAAATTGCTTATGAAAAGCTTGTGAAACGTGATATTTTCTTTTCCTTGCAACTGAATTTTTATTCGATTCTATTTGTTCGGTATTAGTATTCGATTTTCAAAGCATTTGCCGTTTTCGGCCACCGACTTTATTAATCTTAATTCATCGAAGCGTCGCTTAAGCACATGCAGTTTTCTATGCTCAGGTAACAGGTGCCCTATGTGGAATACCTAAAGTTTTGAGGTATACCACGAAGGGCACCCGCTGACAATGGCACCTGAGCTACTGGCATCTTATCTCTTCCACATAAAGTTCCTGTCAAAATTTTTCGCAGGTGCCAAATGCCCAATGTGGAATACCTCATATTATGTTATATTTAGGATACACCTCCTGTACGTACGTAAAATTAGGATGTTTTTTTCGTACCCCTTAGTGTGGGGTATCATTAAATAGGCCTTTAAAAAATATTGACTTTTTTATTGAAAAATATTGAAAATGTATCGGAGATCATGTTCTTCAACTGCAAACGTAAGTTTGTGAACTTTAATCAATTAAAATTAAATTCAGCGAATCAATTTAGATAATTCGCATTAGTATTTTGATGGGCAACTACGGAACCCTACTCTGTGCGTGGCCCGACACGCACTTGGCCGGTTTCGCTATCGCTATCGATTTCTTCGCTAATTTTGGAAAGAATTTCATATTTTTTTTGCAATAAGCCAATTAAAGTTTCAAAAATGCTCTGATAAAACGAAGCAAAACCCAACCTTTATGAAGTATTCTCTCCTAACAAAAATTTTAATCTTAGGTATTCTGTATTCTTTCCTGCAAAAGTACCGAAACGATGTTTCAGAATTCAAGCTCGTTTATGTACAGAGGTATGTTTCAAACTGAAACGAGGTTTTGCTCGCAGGTAATATTAACGAAGCCATAACTCAGGCAGCTTACAAAAATGAATAAATCGCGGACTCATGACAATTGAGCTCGCGCAATAACGAGCGCGTGGAGCGAAGCGAAGCCGCGCGGCCGCACGTGTATATGTCGCAGGCAGATTGTATTAATCGCCATATTGCATTACGTCTAGCCGTTTCCTAGAACAGGGAATATCTACTGCTTACTTTTGGGCACCCTGAAAGGTTCGGAAATCGTCTACCTGAATGCTTTTTTAGCAAATTGGACATTCTCACAATCAGGCTAAACGTGTGCGGTCTAATTTTAAAACGTCTCGCAATAACGAAAGAGCTAATTGTTCGCCAGGGTCGCGGGACTGTCTCATCAGGTAACCATGACCCTGGAACGTAAAGGGCTATTGAACCAACGCCGTGGATTTTAGTCAGTAGAAGTCTTACAGGAAGGTGGAAGGACTCATTTCATGATTTTATCCCGTTTGAAAGAAAGGGCCCGCCCGCAATACAAAACGACTGTTTTTGGAAATGGTTAGCCATAACGTAATAGGGCAATTTATATAATTCGCCTGCGACATATAACACCACATAATATTATTACGATAGGACGTAGGTATGGTGTGAACGAGGGGTTATCATTAACCCAGTTGCGCGGTTATTACTCTATTACATCACAAAAAAATCACATGATTAAAAATAAATACAAAATTACAGTTCCATGTTCCACATCCTCTATTGTTGAGTAGAATTGGCACATAGTGTGATGATCCATTTATATAAAACTCAGTGAAAGTCTCCATAAGCAGTTGCAGAACGCGATAACGACCCATTTTGGAAATAAGACGATTAGTCCGGACTGTTTGCCGTCCCCGGCGAGCTCAGCCGTCCATCCGACACGGATTATTAAACTGGCTAAGACAACACTGTAATAAATGAGTGAACGAACCATTATTTTATAGTCTCAAGTTACCCGTTGTGAAATAAAAGACTGTTTAATATTAGACACGCTAATCTCACTAATGGTTCACAGCGCTGCTTGTCTGCATTTTAATTTATTAGTTAATTAATATTCGCAATCCTTATCTAATATTATTTGGGCAGAATTTGTGTGTGTGTGTGTAAACGCTACCTGTGTGTGTAAACGGTAGGGCTTTTTACTTGTTAGTAAAGTTATATTATCAGTCTATTGCCGTCTACTGATGAACGCCTACGCCACAGTATAATAATCATACAGTAGCGTAACTCGGCCGCCAGACAGATTTAAATACCTACAGCCGCGCGGTACGTAAACATGCGTTAGGGCTACCCGTCTACAACATTTTAATAACATTTGCTTTTGCGTACTTTCTGTTTCTATTTTAGTTTTGTGATTGTAAATATACTTTTTTATATAAATAAATGAAATACTTTGTATAATGAATAGGAAGTGTTCAATAAAAATGCGTGTTGTTTTTTGATTGGTAGATTTCATTTAAAAAATCATGTTTTTGTTAGAAAAACAAATCGGGCTTAAAAAAGTCCGATATATTATAGAAGTATTTGAAACCGAAAAATATTTGCGCCACGACTGAGTCGTACGAAATGCTTTATTATTAAATTTTAAAGTATAATAAATCCGCATTCTAATATAAAGCTTAATTAAACTACTCGTCTTATTAGATATGTACTCGAACTGATTTTTAGAGATAAAAACACGCGGTTATTGTTAAAAAACCAACACACCGTCCGCTCGACACTCCGGTACAGCCGTGACTGTCTGCACCCCGAGCGCGCCCCGACATCGAGGCGCGTAGGTATAGCTCGCTTTTCGTCCGTTTCTATGAAGTTGGAGTACTGTATGATTATATTACCGTGCCTACGCCCCTTAAGAGCGGCATGCAACCAGGGAGGGTTGCCGCTCCCTGCCGCAGTTGCGGTCCTGGGCAGTCCGCATCCATCCGCGTCCACATTCTTCAAATCAACAACTCATCTTTTAACCATTCGCGGTCTCCACTAAAGTAAAGTTACTGTTACTGTCAGCCTGTATCATCCCACTGCTGAGCAAAGGCCAAGTAAAATTACAATGTTTAAATCAAACAATTTCTACGAGACACTTGTTAGATGTTAATCCGGAACCCGAAGTTTTAATGTACCTTGTAATCTTTTTCAGATTAGTCCTTAATTACATTGAAAACTTTGTGACCCAATTACTAGAACTAAAAGCCAAGCTTGAAGGAGTGAGAGACTTATTTTTATAATTGTCTTCAAACTCAGCACTAGGTATATAAGCAATTAGCCGACTAGCCACTTGTAAAAATGCCGACAGTTTGACTCAGCCAATCGTACACGTCGCGTCGGTATAGCAGCTAAGTTGCTTACGTTCAGAATATTATAAAGAAAAATATAGGTACTATTCGATCACACCCGTTGTGTTGTATTAAAAAATAATTTTTAAATGGAGTTCATTTTAATTATTCTCTACCAAAGAAAAAGGCGATTCTGAGTCGGCACATTTCTAGACATACCCACATAAAATAAACTGCTAGAAGGCTTTAAACTGTTAGAAACGAAACATATGAAGAATAAACCATTTGTTTGATCTATCCATTTTATATGAACTCCGAACATCAATAACGTATCTAGTGTTTTCAGAGGAACCTGTCATGAATTCAGAATAGAGTAATAAAAATAGAGGAAATGTGGGAGAAAAATACAAGTGTATAAAATAGAAAATATGATCGTAAAGGATAAACGACTCTGCTTAAATATTGCATCGCTACGCTCGTGTTTCGGCTTTTCACCGGTAAAAAACGACAGCTCTGCAGATTTCCCCAGGTAAGTATGAATTTATCATCGCACCTAATGAAAAGTTAAAAGAAATTCAGGCTTAATATTGTGATGCTTCGGGCGACAACCTTGACTTTTGACGTCAACTTTATGAATATGAACTCTTTTGATGTCATAGGTTGACATGAAATGTCCTATGTCATACACATTTAGAGCTGGGTAAACTGGTACACAAATAATTAAGATAGAATATTTTCGACTCTGTTGTTATTCAAATTAAATTCCTTAGCTGTATGCTAAGTTGATCTAAGTTATTAAAAAAACTGATTTGCTAACTTCGCGTATTACTTATTCCTGTTATCTGGAGATTCCACACAAAGGAAAAAAGAAAGCTTAAACTTAGGATCATCCGAGTTGCTGAAAACTTTGTTAAGTTGTGATCAGTCAGCGATTGGCATAATGGACGTGATTCATTGCTTGGGATGGGACGTTCGACGCCGAATAGGGTCAATCGGTCACACAAAAACCGATACTCTCCCGCCTCTTCGTAGGAAATGACCGCAGCCAAAGGAAACCAATTAACTGGTAAGGAGGTTTTAATACATTCATCTTGTTATCTATCTAGACTCACCGAGGAATAAGTTATTCACTTATATAAAGGTGTGCGCGCCTTGTTAGTGACATAAATGTTGTGACGCAACTTGACATCTTTGCCGGAGGAGCAGCTAAACTAACAAAAGGTGAAAGTTCAGAGACGAGCCCGCGACGGCGATCTCTTAATATTTACTCATGAAGATGACTCCTGTTTCCGAAGTTCTATCGGTCGTTCAAACGTCGATATTCGCTAGAAGCCACTGCCAGTCGCTGCTCGGCGCACCGCGCATCCGATATTGCGAAGGGTATGAGGCTATATAGCTTCAAATGTTCGATGTTTTTCCACTTTCATCGTGAGTGCGTATCGTATGAAATGGAGCGGCAACTTAGGACTGGTTCTTTTTGTTCCACTTTACGCAAGTGGTCGATGCAATAATATTGCCTGAATTCCGTGCGATGATTAAGTCGGTTATGATAAACACTGCCTACTTTTAACAATGTATGCATTATAATGAATCGAATGCCGAAATATCTCGAATGTAATGTAAATAAGTGCTTATTGATTGTGAAACTCTTCATAGCTTTTTATTTGCAGTGAATTTAATGCGGCGCGTCGCTTGTTTACCGATATCGCTTTGGGAATATTGGGAGAATCATGGTTGTCATTTTATTCCCGAACTTCCAATCAGGATTTACCCTTATGTGACGTTTTTATTTAACTTGGAGGGATAACCGACATTCTGAGCCATAAACTTTATTTATTTTATGTGATGCTCTGGGAACATGGAGCTTTGATATACCTGTGTCAATATTCCCAAGACGTCGTCAGATAACAAAATCAAAACTTTTAATAATGTTTGTAGTCTGTAACCTGTAATAATGTTTGCTATCACCGAGTATCAAAACTTTCAGCTGTTGTTTTAAATCAAACGTAATGTTTCTAAGATAGATTACTTTTCATGAACATTGATTAATGGAATTGTGAATTTATTTTTAGAGATATTGAGAGGCTTTTGTTTTGTGGCGTACTTCGCTGGCTGAATGGTGCGAGTCCATTATCGCCTATCGGGCGACGATGATTAAATTAAGGGATTGCTTTTTTTAGATTGGAGGAAAATCGTTTGTTGTTTTAATTTATTAAAGATACTTTGTTCGTTAGAGGTAGATAATGGTACCAGCATCACACCTAGAGTGTTTGTGGTAGTTAGTACAGCAGTAACTGTGACCATTACACTAACTTGTTCGGTTAGAGTGAGCTTGTCGGCTAAGTTCGGACAGCTTGCGCTTGCGACCACAAGCCAGTAAAGCTTAATGGCTTTAGTGACAATCGCAATTACAACACGTCGATATTATAGCGAACATTTAGCAATCAAGACTTTTAGTACTTTAGGTTGGCTAAGTGTATGTTGGGACATCTTTGCGCAGTTCATTCACTTTCTCGGGATGGTGACACGTTAAATTGATAATAAAGCAACAAGAACCTTATTTTCATGTCGTTAAAATATTAATCACTCTTAGTAAATGAATGCGAAAGTTTATGAGGTCGGGTGGTATAAATGTAACTGATTCACGGAACACTTCAGAACAGATTTGGTACACAGATGTAGGATAGCTTTTATCCCGATATCTTCCCTTGGGATAATTTTCGGCAACAGCTAATTTCACTATGAAAACTGTATCTCTGTCAGCGTATTATCTTATTACAACTTTAAACTTTCGTCTGTTAATTCTGGGTCTATGTATAAGATTTATAATTAACGACACTTTCTTCTGTTGTAACAACAGTGGCATAAGTACTTATACTTTACTTACATGCTTTTCAATTCTAGGTAAGTAAACTTGTAAGTAGGACATTACACTATTGTCGTTAAGAGCCGCTCCTTGTCGGGAAACCACGTTATACAATCCGGTCTAGTTTTCACCCAAATGTTATGTTGACATTTGGTTTTAACCGACATAAACCCACTTCTGCAGGGCTATTGGCTAACTTGATAGTCACTGACCAGCAGTTGTCAACCTGCTCTTGGCTGGCTTGATACCTGTTATGAGGCTAAGTTGAGGAGTGGAGTGCCTCAAGAGCGTTAGAATATTTGATTTTGGGTACATTGATATATAATTTCATTGCAAATGCAAAAGCCAATACGAAATTGAATTTTTGACAGCTATTTGATGGTCATCACATAGACACTGAGATATGCAATAGATCCTCTGATAAGCAGAAAAAAACGAACAAGAAGGACGGTAGACAGAATTGTCTGCTCATAAACATCCACCCGCGATAACTTCAGATCATCCTTCAGTTGAACACGGCGCTTACAACAGTGCCGAAATATCGCAAACTCAAAACAATAAGCATGGTAAATATCCCGATTTAAACCTTAATAATAATAAAAAGTTTCCAGATAAAATAATATTATAATACGAACCTTGAATTTGGAGGTTTTATATCCCGTAATATATTTAGCAGTTATTTAAATGATCACTACAATTCACTGTGTCTGTTCTTTCAGAGTTTTGTTTGAAGAAGTTTATCCGATACGGGTTGAGCCGCGGTACTAGCTCAGCGGTGAGCGGAGAGGTCGCGCTGCGCCGGAGTCGACGGTCGTGCGGACACTGCGCCGCCGCAGACCAACACCCGCCGACCGGTATGAAAGTGTGTTACATCAAATTAATATCACTTACAACGGATTGCCTTAACATTTGCCACCTATTATGTCAACGTGCGTAGACGCATGCCCATCTCTTCTTGGACTCATTAAAGACTGTACATTTCACAACAACAGGGTGTAAAAATCATCAAATAAGACCCATGGGTAAAGCAGAAGGGACTGTCATTCTCTTACTGACTAAAAATCACCCTGTTCCTTCAAATGCCTTTTGCGTTCCAAGACTGCATTGCCTTTTCAGATAGTCCCACAACCGCGTTAGGCTTAATAGATCTTACCTACCGTAATAAATCCGTGTCGTTTCAACATAATTAATATTGTTGAGAATCACCCTCTATTTACAACTAAATTAATTGAACACTTTCAGTTTCATTAAGTGTAAGCGTGAGCCGGGAATAACAAACAACGGCGATGATGACGCAGGCGCCTAATATTTAGGGGCTGATAAATGACACGCCTTTAGTATTCACCGCCGCGCTGGGAGGAAAGTCGCATTACCACTCGTATATTACACGAACATGCCACAGTCGTACCGCCCATCGCATAAATAGTAACCCTTCACAGTAGAGCTATTCTGAAACATTCAATTCTCGAACTCACTTCACCAAAGTGAGTGCACTATCGAAGTCATTTTTTAAAAGTAAACTAGCACTCCAGCCGCCACTTCGTCTGCGCGTGTTTCCAACTTCGAACTCAGTGAATTTAAATTCCCGGTCACCTTCCTTAAAGGATAATTTTGGAAAATGTAAAAATGTACTAAACCAGTTTTAAACAAGCTGGTTTTCCGATGTTCTCCCCGCTAGGGGTTGATGATTGAAATATAGGGTAATACGCATCCTTCATTCGATTGAAAGATTATTTATTTATGCCAAGTTTTGACTTTGTCGAAACAAACAGTAAAATCCTTCCCTCAAAACTTAATCACCCCTTTTCACTAATTTAGGGGGTGATTAGCGAAGAACACGTATTTGATTATTTTTATACTGAATTTTAAATTCATCGGTTAGCGCGTTATGATTTTCCCATACAAACTTTTACATTGTCTAGATTACCAATGGAGGCTAATTTTAATTTTTTATGGTGCCAATCTTTTTTATTTACTTGTGGTCTTATTCGTGGCAAGTTTCAATTTTATAAACCCAAGGTATAAGATTTTTGACACAAACGCTTTAACCCCTTTTCACCCCCTTAGAGGAGGATTTTCGCAAAACCCCTTCTTATTGCTCTTCTACATGGTAGGCTGAAACTGCAGTCCAAAATACAAGTTTCTGCGTTTAGCGGTTTCGGCTGTTGTCAGGTCTGAAAAAAAAAGCGAAAATAAAAATCACATCAAACGACAACAACTGTATTTATTTTATTTTGTTTTAAAATCTTCATAAAATACATCATCTACGCAAAAACTATAAAATAAATTCAAAATGTCTAACTATCACGGTTCATGACATACCTACTACAGTCTACAATACAGATTATGCGGCGACAGACAGTCAGCAATTACCATTCGAAACCCAAAAATGAGTTCGATTGTATGCTCCTTAGGGTGAAGCGAGTTCGTGAACGCTACAGAATAGCACTGCCTGCTGATGTCAGTATGTTCTCGAAGCAAACACGAGTTTTTCTTTTCTATATCTTAATATTAAAGTAGGTAACCCCGATAAGTAGGTGTTTGGGTTACTCAATCAAAAGGAATTGAATTCTTTTGCTGAGCCTTGAATTAATGTTAAGTATTTCGAAAGACCCTTTGGCCGCTGTGGGTGGAATGTTTGCGGTTTGCTGAGCAAAGTCGCAGGAGAATATTCAATTAATTTTGGCTTTATTCTGGATATTTGGAATGCGCTTCTAAGAAGAAAGATAAAGGTTAGAGGCGTTTTGCAAATACAAACATATTTCCCAGTTACCCTCGGAATTAAGACTAACCTTTCTGTGAAAGCTGTTTTTCTACGGGACCCAGTGTGTGTCGGTAGATGGCACAATGTCGTTGAATAAGTATAAATTTGGATCCGATGTTTTCCTTCATGCACCTGCAAAGAATGCACCCGAATAGGTACGAACCCGTTGTTTGGGACGGTTACCACTGGGTGAGTACTTACTATAAGTATTCATATCTATTTAATAACTTCATGTACAACAGTAATGGTAAACATTAGATATATGGTAGAGATGAAAAGATCTATGTTATCCCTAAACAATATAGAAAAAAAGAAAATGTTCTAGTTTTATTTTCCAGACACTAAGCGCCTTTTCTATCTTTAGGTTTTTCAAGTGATTTATACCCTAGTTATCCTTCCTTGTTTGCGGGGCATTGTTTCCGATTGGTACAGATGGTACGAAGGTAGATAATCCTCGGTAATACTCGTTTGCTATTGAGCGTGGCATGTTACCTCAGGTGTGACCTTTTTCCCGAGGGATGGGAGCTAATCCGCTTCTCTGCTTGGTTGCCTGCTGGCTTACCGACGATACGTGGTTAGATTTAATATGATAGGTTATATATGGGACCGCCATTTGTTAATCGAAATAAGTGTTAGTGGATTATTATTATAGGTGTCTAGGTAAGTACTTACGTAAGGTGTCTAGGTAAGTACGTACAATCCTCAGACATGAGGGACCGACTACAGAGAGAGAGAGGGAAGTACAGTCAGCGCCAAAAGTCGATGAACAGAATCAACATTACAAAACACCTGTTCACAATAAAATGCCATAAGTTATAGTCGCAACTAGGAAACAAAATAGCCTGTACACCAGAAATTTACAAAAGTCGTTGAACACGAGTATTTCAAAAGTAGGTACATATGCACTAGTATTCCTAAAGTCGCTGTACACCATCAATCCAAATGTCACTGCACATCATTGTATCAAAAGTCACTAAATAGCAGTAAAAATACAAAATTAGGTTAACAAAGTATATTTTTAATGTTGCCGTGTGTTAATATACTTTTGACCCTTATGTTGTTCAGCTACTTTTGGGACAGTGCTTGTTGACCATTCGATAGTGTTGCTAATATGGATCAAATTCTTCAAATTCTGGGAAGTAATCATATACGGCAAACTTAAGGAAATGGCTGATTTTTATGAAATTGCTATTTTTCCACGTTACTTTACATCTAATGAGCCATAATTTTTTCGAAATTATAAAATTTCATTGTTTTCAATCAGACTTACTCACTCTCACTGGATTTGACGTTTCAACAATCCCACTGTACTTAGCAATACGACATTATTCAGTTGACCAAAAAATAGCATTAATTTAAAGAAGAAAAGGTGACTTATGATTCAAATACAGTCTTTGCTTTGAAGATAAATCAGTTTTTTTGTAATTATACGTTTTCCTTATGTTTGCCGTATATGATTACTTCCCAGAATTTGATCCATATTAGCAACACTATCGAATGGTGTAATAATACAGGGTGTGATTTTTTTTCCAAAATCAGCGGGTTCGATTCCTGGCCAGGATTAATGATTTTTACAAAATCCAATGATGCAGTTTTAGTTTTCGTCAAAATCGGCCTCGAGACTCCTTTCAACGTTTTTCGATATTCCTCATAGTTTTGAAAGTAGCCATCCACGCCCAGTTGAAAAATTCACCCTGTCAATCCACCACAATCAAAAATTCAAATGAAAATATGTATTTTAGATATTATAATATAAATCTTAACATATTTTTGATTAAAAATTGGTTGCTGAAAGTTGACAAAATGTTGACTATTATCTCAAATTTCGAATCACCCGGTCGACTCAGCTGATGTGTCACGTGTCAAAATTTTGTCGTGCAGAGTGGTTAAGGTCAACAAGCACTGTCCCAAAAGTAGCTGAACAACATAAGGGTCAAAAGTATATTAACACACGGCAACATTAAAAGTATACTTTGTTAACCTAATTTTATATTTTTACTGCTGTTTAGTGACTTTTGATACAATGATGTTCAGCGACATTTGGATTGATGGTGTACAGCGACTTTAGGAATACTAGTGCACATGTACTTTTGAAATACTCGTGTTCAACGACTTTTGTAAATTTCTGGTGTACAGGCTATTTTGATTCCTAGTTGCGACTATAACTTATGGCATTTTATTGTGAACAGGTGTTTTGTAATGTTGATTCTGTTCATCGACTTTTGGCGCTGACTGTACTTAAAGATACCGGGTGTACCTACCAGGAAGTATAGATCGAAAAGCATTGGTAAGGCAATTGTCCAAACTTTTCACCCCTGTGTATTTACATTTTTTTTTGTAGAAATAGAAGTTACACAGCGAGTGTATAAAAATATTCTTAAATAGGTATTTATATTTGTGAGTTAACAAAATGTATGCGTTACGATTGGTAAATTGAAGTTACATACATTTAAAATTTCGAATTTAATAAAAGACAATTATGGGATGCGTAACAAATATGAATATGGATAATGAATTACTCGTTGAACGTGTAATTCATTTATGCAATTTATAATAAAATAAAATTAATTTATGCTTTAATCAAATTAGCTGGCGGTGGGTAATTGTCAGTGATAGGTTGAACGAATTACCATATTAAATTGTTCGTTGCTTGTTAACCACATATAACAGCCCGCCATAACCCATGCAAAACCGTGTATGGGTTACAATTTTCAACTTATCTGGTAGATTTTCCAGGAACCTGTCATGATAGTAAAGATTTCAATAATGAATAAACTCTGAAAATAACAAACACAGCAAACAAAGAACTATCTGATTAGGGGCTGATTTAAAAAAGTCAGATAACTCTTTGACGTATAAAAGTATCGGTATGACATAATTTTCAACAGGTAAGCTGTCAAACCGCCAGTTTTATTCCCCATAGTTATCTGACTATTGAAAAATCCGCCCTTAGTAAAACAAAGTCTTCTAAAAAAGTATAAAATAAATTTAGTTTCGGATGTTAGTTGGAAAAATGTCAAGGAAATAAGAAACAAGGACACCCAATTCCGAAAGAAAAGTAATTTGTTTTTTTTTTTTGAAGTCGATTTAATTTTTACATTTACCATTTGCACAATCATTCGAACGGAATTATAATTCTAATTTTGTTAATTTATCTTAACATTATGTGCGGGTGGATTTTATTAGAGCTTTTACTGCTAGCGATAAAATACCCGTAGCGTACCTACATACTGTAATTTAGTGTTTATTATTATGAACTAGGTACCTACCAAGTAATTAGACCTACAGATAATTAGAATGTATACTTTATTCTACAATATCGCAAAGGTCAAGCTTAAAAGCCTTTAATTTTAACCGTACCTATCATCTAAACAAAACTTAAGTATATGTATGTTATAGGCAATGTATTCTATAATTCGGCATTGTATAGAATGCCTAGAACGTTCAGGCAATGTTTATGTTATAGGCAATGTGTACAATGCAGGCATTCTATGCAATACCTAGGAAATGTTTAGAATGCCGGTCGTTCAGGCAATGTATGAAATGATGTTCAAAGTTTAAAATATCTTACACTTTACCTAGGAAATTTATAAAATACCTCGGTATTGTATAGAATGCCAGTTGAAGCACAGGCAATGTGTGTAATCGATTTTTCTTCTCTATAATTTAGTTAGATAGGTACTGATCTTTTTAGAGCTAATCCTAATTTCAACAATTAGCTCCTATTTTCGTGTGCAACCACATCCATTCCATTTAATTGAAATAAATGATTAAGAATTACGCATTGATTTATTCCTTAAACCAACATTTACCAACCATCATAGGTAAATCTTATCATTTCCTAAACTCTGCTAGTAAAAGCCCGAAATAATTTCTCTTTTTTATAAAATTCGGACGTCTGGACTCGTATGTATTGTGCTCTAGTATTTTAAAGCAAAATGTATTTAGATTCATAATTAGTATACAGTTTGCTCTTCAACTACAAAGGCAAACTACGATGCCCGATGCGCTTTGGGCATTTTATACAATACCTAGGCAATGTATGAAATGAATCGTATTATAAACATTGCCTGAAAGTTTTAGGCAATGTATATAATGCCTAGGCATTCTATACATTGCCGGATTATACACATTGCCTATAACATATATATTTACGTTTACTTTCATAGCAGAGTTAATTAACATTGACGCAGAGGCTTCTGCCCTTCCACTTTTTAGTGTAGGTAGTGATGTTTTGTAATACATAAGGTAAGTAAGTATATCTACCGAGAGTACCTAATATTGAAATTTTCTTCACGAAATTGGTGGGCCAATAAGCAATCGGTTAATGAAAACTCGGGAAAGATTTTTTTGGAGAAGAATGACTAAAAGAAACGTCTCCAAATAGGTAAGGAAAGAAAGAAAGAAGAAAAATAGTTCTCATTTGTAGGAAGACAAATAATGTCCGATTAGCCAGACTTTGGAATAACTAGCATGAAATAATGAGGCCATCAGTTTCCCGAATAAGAGCTCATTTAGGATTCACTCTGAATGTTGTGGAGTTCCAGTTTGTTAGAGTTGAAAGCCAATTATTTACCTTTGTTAGTGAAAGTTTTGATGAAAATTCTGAAGTAGAATAGTCTGGCACAGTTTTTAATCATTACGCAACCAGGGGGCTAACGGGTCGGGTCAATACAAACAGAGACGCGACGCGACGCGTCGTGACGCTACGATACGATAAATGTGTATCTTGTCGTGTTGTAAATAAAATCAGATTTTGAGCCGCCTTTAAAATTTGCGCGCAGTCTCGAGAATTAACTCTAAGACGGTATATCAGAATATCATTGTGATTCACGTTACGATTCAGTAGTTTTTTGTAAACGCGTAAACATAATTAAGAGGAGATAAATACATACTATTTAATTAATAATATAGCTGCTAAAGACCTCAATGATATAACATAGATCTAAGGCCGTCAATGAAAATTGTTGGTATATCCTCTAGTAGTACTAGTTTTAAGACGGACATGGCTTTGTCAACATCACTTAAATGTTGCTTCATCGTGTGTTTGTTACGTTGCGACTAGATTTTGTAAATAGATAAAATAAGTAGGTACTTCTTAGGTATCAGTACCTACGAGAGATACTTATAATAACTTTTTCATCCCCCCATCTCGGAAAGAGTACTTTTGCTCTTCGATATCTGACCGTAAAAGCCGTTTTTATCCTCAAGTGAGTAAAAGCCGTTTTTATCCTCTAGTGAATAAAGTAAATTTGAATTTAGAACATCGTATGAACAAAAGAGTAGCAGCAGTAAAGGCGGCCGGTGACCGCAACAGCTGATCGCTTGCTGTGGTGCCCGCTTGACGTTCGAAGGTTGTCGAGGAAACAAATTCTATTTTTAAAATTTGATGTGGCAACAGCAAATCTCGCCTTAGGTGGGAAAGCAGAGTACGCTCCTCGGGTGTAATGCTGCGTTGCCTTGGGCTAACTTGAATCCCTCGCTTCACTAAGGATTTTTAACTTTATTCCCTCGTTTCTTTCGGGTATTAACACTTGAACCTCCTCGCTGCGCTACGGACGGAAGTTCACCCCCAGAATCCTTAGTATCGTTTCGGAATTCAATACGCCTCCCTTGGAGCGTAATCTACAATTATTTTGTTAAAATCTCAGACCCGGAACGGTTCAGTACTTTGTTTTACCTTTTTTATTTGCTTTGTGCGGTTTTCCTTTCACGTCTTATTGTTATGTTATGACAAACCAAGATAAAAATAAGTAACTTAATACTTTGGTAGTAGTTTTCAACTACTACCTAAGTATTATTTGTTTTAATTTAAAAATTATTCTGTTCTATAATAATGTCTTAGTTAATACCTAAACTGAAATAAAAGCCTATCTTGTGTTTGTACAATGTACATCTGTTTTTATTTGTTTTTGCATTTAGTCATTTCCTCGCTGAGGTGGGATGAAAAGTTACGTGTTGCACTCGAGTGCAAAGATTTTTCACCTTGTGCTCTTTTGATTCCCTCGCTATCGCTCATGATTCTAATTTTGAATCACTCGTTGCACTCGTGATTCAATTTTAGAATCATTCGCTTGCTCGGTCATCAAAATTGAGCACGCGGTTAAAAATCAACTTTGCACTCTTGTATAACAAATAGATAACTATTATATTTATCTATAAACTATACTAGTGAATTAAATATCTACAAGTCAGCATAGAAGGACTAACCATTATATCTGTTATACTAACAACGTTTTGGCAATCATGGGTATCCCTTTGATGACTAAAACTCAAAACCCTTTAACACAGCCCTAACGAGCTGCTCTCAACAAGATACAAATAACAAGGTACAAAAGTAAGTAGATAGTTTTCAGTGAAACCTCGTATCTACTCAGATACTACCTCCGCACCACGAGCAATTCAAAGTTGAGCAGCGCACAATTTTATTCCAAAAGCTCTTAACCCTGTTCGTGATCTCGTCTTTTATTCGTATAATGTGGAGATGCGACTAGATGCACGAAGCGTAGTTGCTACAAACTTCCCCAGTGGGTTGTGAACAGCGAGCAATTCTGCAACTCCAGCTAACCGCAGCAAACGGTTCATTGTCTGAACAATCGGTCGTTGGTTACAGTTCTCCACGGATGTTGTGCGCCACGTTTAATGACCAACATTTCACTTGTCTACGTAGCTGTACTACTGCAATGGAAACCTGTTGGAGTGGTTTAACAGATGGAAGAGTTACGTAATACGTTACTTCAACAAATACGCGCCCGCGGAACGTGTTAACTTTAACTAATCAGTCAACGGACAATCAAATACTATATAGGTAGATTACTTCGAAAATATAACAGGAAGAAACTGATTTTCCCGTACGTTTTCCTAGAACATAACATATTTATGTAGTCATAACAACCCAATAAAATAATGTATGCCTACATCCATGCCCCGAGTTTTTGTTTTCATATGGTAATCGGCAATGATAGGAAATACAGGCCATAATACCAGTAATACTCGTATAGTGCCATTTCATAAAACTGAATTCGAATGGAGCAATAACAGGTTAAAAAAATACGCTTGAATTAAAATATTAATATCAGTGTCAAATAAAATATCAACTACACGCTTTGCGCAATGGCGGACCGATCGACTGCTACTCTCCGTGTCGCCTGTTCCATTTCCGTACAGAACAAATATTTGTAGGCTAAGCGTTTTGGGCAGCCGTTCTGGCTGTTTGTGTATGTAATTTAAAAGTTTTATAAACGCACCCACGATAGAGGAAAAAAATATAGAGTAGGTGACAAATGTATAAAAAAACATATTAAGTAAAACTACCTTCCCCATGAAATACGTGTATTTAGGTACTTAGATCGCGAGATGTTTTTCATCGTTTACCATAGCCAAGTGTTCTTCAGAGGACAGTTCTAATAAAAACTGCAATTTCGCAACATAATGGCTACTTTATGGTACTTTTATAACTAAATCATAGCCGGAGAGACAGTTTTTATTGAGCCATTATAAAACATAGTCGGTTATTTAAACATTCTCCTACCATTATTATGGATATGCCGCATAATTAAATTTAGGTGATGGCGTTTAGTCTCCTTCTGTATAATACAACTTTATTACTGATCTAGGTCGTACTTAGGTGCCTTGGTACCTCATTCAATATGAACCTGTTCAGGTTATATAACTTTCTTGGCCTACATTTATCACGTGACATTTCAAAGTACATTTAAAGGCACCCAATTGGAGTTCAACGATCTGTCTTAATAATGTTCTCCCAAATAGCACATTCCACTGATACCTGCAATTTTCCTCCCTAGATAGTCGTTATACAATATCCCCAGCTATTTCAGCCGCAGTAGCAGGAAAACCATTTAAATATTTGCACAATCCCGACCTCGGGATGGTGTACCCACAGTTCCCGCAAAACTCGTTTAGCGCGGGACTTATAGTGGTCCCCAGCTATCAAGTTTAACTCGCTTAAGCTGATGTACATCGTGTGGTAGCCATGGTTTATGGCGAAGGTAGGCGCTAACTAGTCTGCAATGGTTGTTTAACGCGTGTTAATACCTGATGGTTAGCGAATCCAATTATGCAATGATTGCGTGGCGAGACACGGAAGGCGGTGCACTCGGCCAATGGAGCAGCGAACGCAATGTAAGCACCTTGCGTCTCATGCGAATATACACGATGAGGGAAGTTATTTTTTAAATTTAAATTGGCTAATTATTTTGGTGTGAAACTATTACGTCTCCATCAGTTTATCAATCGATATTTATGCGCTGCATAGTGGCAACAGACGCTCTGTGTTTCCAAATGTTGTTATCAATAGTCGTGTACCTAGATCTAGTGAAACTTTTGATCAACTGTCACGTTCTGCCTTCTTTTCTGCAAAGCGTAAGGATTTTATATCCGACTGGTGACTATTATATTGCATAAATATGTATTTTGGTAACTGGAAGTGAAAATGTAAAAGTTGAGACGTTTCATATTAGGATTACGCAGCAGACTTTTGCACAATTGTGACAATTTCTAAACAGTTTAGTCTCAATTAGAATCTATCTCGTTGTTGACTGCGATAAATATGTAGGTATATATTATTATTACTCTTTATTTATCTGACTTTGCTTACGGCAACGGCAACATAAAACTATTTTTTTAAAGTTGCCCTACACTAGGAATATCTCCTGTATCTTGGGTACCTTTACAAACTCAGTAACTCACATTCCCAAATACCCAGACCCGACACAACTATTTATAGGTCATACAAGTATTTGTAGCAGTCCAATCGTTCAGCTACTGCGCAAACCGTTACTCCACCTACTCTACTATCTAGGTACCTATCCTATCCAGGTAGGTACCCTTTTCCCTTAAGGGTGATATCCGTAAAAAATGTCAATTTACATAAAATCGGGGTTTTTTAAAGTTAAATTGCTACAAATTGGCACGAAATGATTAAAAAATTGTTTTAGTAGCTCATTAATTAAGCTTTTCTTTATATAGTATTTGTATAGAATAAAAATTGAAAACATTATTAAATATCAAAATTAAAGAAATCTTTGTCACTTAAAGTTAGTGAGTACATATTTAAAAGACACATTAGTACCCGGCGCGGTGTTGAACTTAAAACTCCAATATACTCGTATTACTGCAGGGGCTGCAAGTAAGTCCTAACTGCTCGAGTCAGGGATAAACCATAGAGCATACACAAGACCAAAACCATAAAACTAAAAGTAAGTAAACCATGGAACTACACATAACCATGAACAAGTAAATATTAAATCGTCCGGTCTCTGTGAATGAAATGGATGTAAAATAAAACAAATTGCCTACCTAATCAATACCTATTTGGCGGATAAGGGGGAACGTATTTTCATTTAAGTATCCTTATTTTTCAAACTATCGTTTATATCCTAACCTGTAAAGACCAACGGACTGTCTCATCAGGTAAACCGTGGCCCTGGTACGTAAAGGGCTATTGAAGGATCACCGTGGATTTTAGTCAGTAGTCAGTACGACTCTGACGGTCCTTCCCGTCCCACACAGGGGACTCATTTGATGACGAAAAAAACGACGGGATGCACTCCAGGAGTGCCAGCAGAAGTGAAAACTTGAATATTAACGTTGTGCATTTATTTCCATATTTTAAACACTCTGTAAACACGAATTTTACGAATACCACAGCAGTGTGGCCACTACAGACGGTCGAGGCCATCAGCCCTCACCATCCATGGATGCGCGTGACACGCTGTAACATATAAATTTTCGAAGTCCCAACGCTAGTTTAAAATTTTCCACCCATTACAAAAAAAGTGTACAACGCCGCTAAGGGTCAGCACAGACAGAGATATGACGCTGTCGCGGCAACATTCGGGTACATAAGGGTTTCTTTATAATGGAAAAAGCCCGAGTCCAAAACAATAATTAAAGAAAAGGGTACCGATTGATCGATCAACGACAAGCAGCCGAAATATCGATGAGGCTCTCAACTGACTGCTATATTCTATCACAGTCGCCTTTCTATTTGCACTAGTCAATGCATCCTTTGTTTATATTTGCATGGTCATGCTATTGTTGCATGACACCGAAATGGCAGCGGCCGCTGGCAGCCGCTATCGGCCTCGCGCGACCTCCAGACCCTGCGCGCCTGGTATCTTCGTGACTAGTTTAGTTTCTACATTCGGCAAGGTAACTCTTGTGTTTGGACTAAACATGGTGGAAGTCGTTACTAAAGCACTTATTGCGGAAGAAGAAAGAAACAAAGGATAAAAAGAAAAAGGGAAATCCGCCCGCGGTGCTGCGGCCGTCCTCGCTACCTTTTCAAGCGATACTTATTTTTTAAGAACCTATGTACCTAGTTAAAGTTTAAAATTATCTCACACTGAAAGTGCTCGCCGCGTCGCTGCCATTCCGGTGTGACTCGGGCCTTAGGGTCATTGTGATGGTGTAAGGCCACTGCGCACTGGCCACGCTAGGTCGGTGCACCGATTAGAAAGGAACTTAGTGCTGTGCTTGCACAATCGGATGACAAACCTTCATGGACGATATGTGTAATTGTATACCTATGGAGCCGTAGTGACACGATTTTTTTTTCATTCACCTGCTCCCCAATTTATTCATTCTCCCGTTCCTGCGGTCCATAAAATCTAAATCAAATTCTTTATTTCAATTAGGCCAATTGCGGGACCTTTTGAATTGTCAAACATAAATTAAATAAGTACGAAAATAGTTATGGTAAACATAGGAAACTAAGCCGGCTGTTGACATTTAGAACTCACGTATCAACGAAGCGTGTGCAAGGACATGTTTGGCGCAGTGGTCGAGCGATCGATTGCTGTCGTGTGTGGCTGATTCGATTCCCACACGGAATAAAATTGTATGATCTACAAGTTGCTCCGGGCCTGACCATTTGCGGATGTGTGGCTATATATTTTTTAAGGCACGACACAGGAGACACTAGAGTGAAGCAACATTATAAAAAAACGGCTCCATTTAGTGCTAATATTGGAAAACCTTTGTCTACTGAAAAAAATTATATTGCAAGATCAGTGTCATACAGCTAGACATTTTGTTTTATTTTAGTCTAGATGTCGAAAATAAAAACAACGCTGTAATTTTATAAAGCTGTAGGAATAACTTTTTCTGTTTTTTTTGTTCCTACACCTTTATGAACTTGGAGAGGGTTGTATTGGTGATTTTGATAATTATAATTCTGTAACTACATACATCTTACAGCCGCGAATAACATTTTAATCAACATACAACCTAGCACTGGCCTGCAAATTGCAAATAACGTAAGAAAATTTGCATTTCGTGGGCAGGCTGGAGCAATTGATTTCACACAATGGATTAGTTTGTCACAGCAATGCTAATGACATCGGATGAATCGTGTATTCATGTTATGAACAGGATTTATAGCGCAGAGACAAATGAAAGAACTTTGTGATTGTCGCATAATTTTATATTTGTAGAAAAATTGTATGCATCACTCTCATACATCATCTCACCTAAATATAAATACATGAACTATATATACGTTCTCGCAAACAGCGTATATTCAGAAAATAACATCGGCTAATCGTGACTTTTAGCTAGCTTTATTAGATATTATCCTATATAAAATTCAATTAAAGTAAGTATTATACAATACATCGCATGTGATAGTTGACACAAGATTCCATATTATATGTTATTCATAAATCATTATAATATGTCGATAGCATTTGAAGTTACGTCTAAGTTTACATATTTTACACATTTCATAACACCTACACTTTATCTATTTTTGCTATAATTTCAAATACTCAATGGCAAATAACATAAAAGCAAGATTACAACTATCATAAGTACGAAATATAAACTTATTACGTAAACAGCTGGCACAATGAAGATCTAGATGAGTTACACCACATTACAATTAACATTACGCTATTACGGTATACTTCATACATGAAAATATGTATGCCATAAACCAACAATATACACAATAAATAAGATCATGGAATGTTTCCGTTTTTGTTCAATGGTGGCCTACGCCAGGATAACAATCGGAATAGAAAGAACACGATAAAAAAATAATGCGAACATTTTCGATACGATAAATTATAGCAAAAATACTTGTTACTATATAGGCCACAAAACATTTGAAGGTATGCGCGTGCGTGCGCGGTGCCACGTGTCAGCTTGCCGCCGCAAGCGAGCGGGTGCGACGGAACTGAAACAAACACCATCATTACACACAAATCTACAAAAATACAGGTGCATGGGAGTGTCCATACTAAACGCAATGAGGTAGCATAGCATGTAAGCTAAATCTATTGGCTTCCTAGATATACAATATTTACAGACGTAATTTCAACAGTTTATTTTAATTTCATTTTCTAATTTCTTTCATACGATTATACTTATTTGTATCAGCTATACCACTGATATAAATGTATGATAATCACCAGCTAGTGCGCATTAGCGTCTGCGTAAAGCGTGGTCGCGATATAAGTGGTGGGCACGAAGCCTTCCTCGCGCGTGTGATGACGTCGCACGCGCGTCCAGCCGTCGCCCGCGTCTGTCTCCAGCACCAACAGTCGTTCACCGCACTCCATCTTCATTGTGGAACCGCTGCCGATTCCTAGAGGGAGAAAAACAAAGTTTTATTTCATCGTTACAACCATTCATATTTCAACACTTCGCGGGCCCTTTGCCCGTAATAGCAAAACAAAATACTTAGAGTTAATTTCGATGGCTCCCATGCAAAAGGTCGGAACAATATTTTTAGCTAAAATAGTTTTTTTTTTTGCCATTACAACAATATAAGAGAGCACTTTTTTAACATAGAGACATTTTAAGTTTAATCTTAGAGTCATTGTTGTAAAGGCAAAAAGAAAGAACAATTTTAGGAAAAAATAATGTTCCAACCGTTTTCGTGGGAGTCATCGATTTGGCTGATTCAATATTATGTTATTATAATAAGCAAATCGTTTGAAATAGTTGGGTTAAGAACCACGACACGACAGTGAATTATATCCAACTACGGTACTTTTATCTTCGATGTTCATCAACAAGGGAAGCTATAAAGCTATAATGATTCTGTCTCATTGAACGACGACAAAGCGAGATATCTAGTCGCGCGGGCCGGATGGTAGAGTGGGTAAAAACGATTGCTTGCCAACTGGTTTATAGCTGCTGGTTTTTCGCTTCGTGATAGCCGTAGGAGGAGACAGTGCGAGTGTCGCTGACTGCGGCCCGTCACGAATGTTTGTTTGAATTAATAATAATAATAATATTCCATAACTATCACACAACGCCATCTAGTCTCAAGCTAAGCAGAGCTTGTGTTATGGGTACTAGACAACTAAACATACTTATATATTTCTAAATACATACAAATTATAGATAAAGGATGATGCCAGGGCTTCTATGAAATCTGGTCCCACCCTCCAATAGCAACATGTCATACGTCATTGGATAGGTATTTTTATGCTGAGCAAAATATATTATGGCACTAAGTCTGAAATGTTAGTCCGTTCTGAGATATGTTTGATTGAATGTGACAGTTTAAGATATACCAAATAATGTTTTTTTCGTAACATATTACATTTTGGTGCAGAGGAGGAGGAGGAGAAGCTCGGTTCTAAATAATGACAACCGCACAGGTCGATCTTCCATGTCAAGCCGCGCTTGCCGAGGTCGGTTTGTGGATGGGTAACCATCTATCCGAGATTTCTCCGTGCCTCAGAAAGTACATAAAAACCGTTGATTACGACTGTCAGTTGTAGATCTTTGACAGTCGTTACCTTCTATAAAAGGTCGCTTTGCCGTTAACAACCTACACTACGGAGATGGTTAACGGCAGGTTGAAAAGCGATTATAAGCTGTTACTCCAAATATATTTCAACAATGCGTTAATGCCCTGTCGCATTCAGTCACTACTAATAAGAGCTAGAAGGGTTTTTTTACATGGTAAAATCATACAAGAGCTAGTAGGTACATAAATACAATTACTAAGACTTACTATTTCACACCACTGTATTCAAAGCTATTGTACCTGCAAGACCCGACGTTGTTCTGAAGGCACCTGTGCGCATCATTTGTGTCAATACTTTGGTACCTAGGGTCAGATGCCATACCGTATGTCAGGGGATCTAGAGGCGAAGGCCTTCCAACACTATAAGTGGGGTGTGGAGCGGAGGCAAAATGGCGAGGCGTATCTCCGCTACCTCTGACAAGTCGAGGTGCTACGGGAAGAGCTTCGGCGTAATCTCATGGGGTATAGAGGGTACTACTGTCGTAGCCGAGGTTTGGCAACGAGTGTCGCAGGTCCACACCAGATGTTTCGGGATGTTCCTGTGTCGAATTGTGCGGTAAGAAACAGGTATGCTTGGGTGTAACCATTGCGAAAATCGCCCGGAGGTGCACACGATCGACCATACTGTGAAAGTATGCATGGCTTGGGCCGTACCACTGCGGAGCCAGACGCAACCGTTTATTAAGAAGTAATCACCTCCTCCTGTTCCTTCTAAGCAGTGCTGCTAGCGAAGGAGGAGGCGAAATACGTGAAGGAGAGGACAGCCTCATATCACGATACAACCGCTGCGGGAGACGCCTACGGTATTGCACGTCGCGAGGCGATTTTTGAACCACAGTACCTACTCAATGGCATTAGGTAGGCGACTAAAGGATGACCCGCCGTCATGGACCATGCTCGGGTCAACTGCGCGTCCTGCTCCACGCGAGCCTTATAGAGTTGTCAGCAATCTGACGGGAATCAAACGCCTGCCGAGGTCGCGAGACTGTCTAAACAGGTAACTGTGACCCTAGAAAAATCGCTCTTCAACCTTTAACCTTCAAAGCTTAAGAAGCGAGCTTATATTTTTTTTTAGTAGGTAACGACTGTCAAAGATCTACAACTGACAGTCGTAATCAACGGCTTTTATGTTCTTTCTGAGGCACGGAGAAATCTCGGATAGATGGTCACCCATCCATAAACCGACCTCGGCAAGCGCGGCTTGACATGGAAGATCGACCTGTGCGGCTGTCATTATTTTGAACCGAGCTTCTCCTCCTCCTCCTCTGCACCAAAATGTAATATGTTACGAAAAAAACATTATTTGGTATATCTTAAACTGTCACATTCAATCAAACATATCTCAGAACGGACTAACATTTCAGACTTAGTGCCATAATATATTTTGCTCAGCATAAAAATACCTATCCAATGACGTATAACATGTTGCTATTGGAGGGTGGGACCAAAAATTGCATCATCCTTACACCCAGACACAGAACAAATGGTCGTGCTCATCACACAAACATTTGTCCTGGGTGGGCATCAAACCCACGACCCCCGGCATAGCAGTCAGGGTCATTAACCACTAGACCACCAGGCGAGTCGAATAGTCAATCCTACTAATATTATAAACGTGAAAGTTTGTATGTGTGGATGGATGTTTGTTACTCTTTCACACAAAAACTACTGAACGGATTTGGATGAAATTTGGTACACATATAGTTTATAACCTAGATTAACACGTAGGATAGTTTTTATCCCGATTTAATGTTCCCACGGGAGTTGTGGCGGGTGTAACCGCAGGCAACAGCTAGTTGATCAATAAAACTAACTCACCTTCAAAAGCATACAACGCCTTACAGTAGCCCACAGGCTGCAGATCAGGCTCGCAGTAATAATAGTCAAAGTCTGACTCATGGTCATTGTCGTGGTCATTGTCTTCGTGGTCGTGTTCGTGGTCGCCGTTGGCGTGGTCGTGGTGCACGGTGGCCAGCTCGCCGCCCAGCCCGGACTCGGGCGAGCCGCCCGCCGCGCGCGCGCCCGGCCCGGCCGTGCCGGTGCCGGTACTCACGGACGACTCGGACGCCGACCGAGATAGGGATTCGCTGTTGGAGCCGATGCTGAAATACAAATTAAGGGTTGGACATGTTTATTTGGAAAATTATTGTTGCTGGTGAAATAATTGTTATTTGGTTTGGTTAGGCTTATTGATTTCAGTTTGTAAGTTGCAAGTGAAAACTAGCAAATAAGCATAAGTCTTCCAGGTTCCATGCCGTCTTGGAGTGCACTACACTCTAGAAAGCTAAGTAATTCCCTGTTATTGCTTCAATTAAAGCCTCGGCTTGACTTTGTACGTTGGGCGACGACGACCATCTACTTCTCCCCGTCTTGTCATAACTATCAAAAGTAAAAATAAGAAACTTTTATTTGTAAACATAAGTGTACTATACTGTTGCCTGAACTATAGAAAATCGATTCTCAGATAAGGCACAAACTCCAGTAAATTAGCCTTAACAGTAAATCTTGCGATTCTTTTTACCGATCTCCCACGTGATATCTTAGTCAACGAAAAGTTCCCGCAACGTAGGTCAAAAAAACACTTGCGTATAACCTTAAAGCGGAATACTATCCATATCGTGAACACCATCCAGTACCTTCCGACTCGTTGTCATTTAACATTTTACTCTTACCCTTACATTTATTAATAAGGATTAATAAATATTAATACATTTTTTAAGGATTAACCTTGGCGTAACTTTAGTCCACCTTTATTAATAAGTGGTTAAAGTACACGTCCACTAGACCGCTTCGGCCGCACCGCACACACGGTACGTAACGGACTTTATTTAGCTTTCTATGATGCGCTGGATTCGCTGATAATGGACGCAACGATATGTGCTCTAATATAAAGGTTCTGTTACCTGGTGGCCTGCGTGGGCGCCTGTCCGTTGGTCCTGGCGGTGGTGTGTACCGGCGGCGCGCCGATCTGACTGTTGGCCTCAGCTAACAGCTCCTCAAACTTGTTCAACTGAGCACGTAGCTTCTTTAGCTTATCGCAACACTCGTTTAGTTGACCTGCCAAGACAAAATGTGTTTTTAGAAATGTTTGTAGAATTATTAATATTTTTAAAATACAGGTGAACTTGAAAGAAACGTTGTAATCAGTACCGGCGTTAGGGTAAGGCGCGGTTAGGCGACCGCCCAGGGCGCCAAATGCGAAGGGGCGCCGCAGGCCTACTATTTCTCCGGAAAAAAAAATTAGTTTGAATTATTCAACTGTCTTTTGGACACTTTTTTAATTTCAGTCCATGAAAGATGCATAGCTCAACGAGTATTCAGAATATTGGTATTTACAATATATTTGAGTATTTACAATATGAAAAAGATTCCGGAAAAACCTGACCTTCGAAAATCTGTGGAGATCTCCAATTAAAATTAACTGTAGACTTTATATCCGTTTTTTTTTTACATCAAATGAGGCCTCCCGCCCCGGCCAGGGCGGGAGGGACTGTCAGACTTGACTGACTAAAATCCACATAAACGTAGGTATGTCCCGCAACCCAAATCCGACATAGATGGGTTTATGTTATCTGACGAGCTTTTAAGCCTGAAATCTTTTTTTCCAGATCAGAATGTGGCTACCCCTGGTTTTGAGTTTGTATTTGGGCACGCCGCAATCGCGGCGATAAGAACCCTCTTTGTGGAGTGGCTGGATAGGCGTCACGACCGTGTATTCCCGTTCGTTCGTCCCCTCGGCTTCGTCCCCCAAGGGGGATGAACGAGAATTCACAAAAAAATATTTAATTTGTTCCCGATCGTCCCCATCCTAATTCAAGAGGGGACGAATGGGAATATGTTCTTCGATTAGTGCCATTCGTCCCCCAAAAAAGAGTTGCGCAGAAATATGTTTATTCCTTGTTTCGTAGTTTACTTTTGAATTAGTTAGTTCGTTACGTCCTGACCTAGCGCATGACGCAGGTCCTCACCGGACACGGAAGTTTCGGGAGGTACCTGTGTCTGATGAGAAAGGAGGAAACGCCTGGGTGTCACCACTGTGAGGATCACCCGGAGGACACAGTAGAGCAAATGGTGTAGGACTGCCCCGCTTGGGAAGAGCACCGACGTGTCCTCACGGTGGCTATAGACGGAGACGCATTGGTCGCTGCCATGCTGCGGGGCGAGACGGAGTGGGAAGCGGTCGCCTCCTTCTGTGACGCAGTCATGCTCTCGAAGGAGGCGGGCCGCGTTAGGGAGACGATAGCGTCCTCCCTCCACCCCAGCCGCAGTTGAGATGCCCACGGTGTCGGACGTCGGTAGACGATCTCCGGCCACCGTAGGCGCGGACTTGCGGGCAGCGAGTAAAGGGCAACACGCTGTCCGACCACGGACCACGCCCGGATCAACAGCGCGTTGTGTTCCACGCGCGCCTTAAAGAGCGTCAGCACGATGTCGGGCCCCCCCTCTAGAGGGCCAGAGCCTGCTGGGGTCGCGGGACTTATCTCATTACCGTGACCCCGGAACATAAAGGGCTATTGAAGGACACCGTGGATTTTAGTCAGTACAAGTCTGACAGTCCCTCCCGCCCTGGCCGAGGTGGGAGGAGTCATTTGACGATGTTACCACGCTAAAAAAAAATGGGTTTGTATTGCACTTATGGGGCGCCGTAGAAAATTTCGCCCAAGGGCGCTGGTAGTGTTAAAACCGGCACTGGTTGTAATAAAACGCTTGTAAATGAGGTGGGTTAGTAAATGTCTTTTGGTCACATACAATGCGGACTTGATCTGCGATTTTACTTTAAACTTTTGATTATACTTTTTACTTGTAATAAAACGGAAATCGGTATATGTAAATATACCAAAATAAGGGATGTTGATGTCTCCCTTTCAAACTATTTATGACACAGCAAATTTTCATTTACTTATCAAATAAACAACTATTCGAAATTCTTGAAATAGACAATGTAGATTAAGCCATCATAACGAAAACATTATTGTGATTAGGTATAACTACGATACCACCACCGAACAAAACCCGCAATTAAGTATATTTACAGTAATTGCTATATTAGTTTAACAATAATTGTTTCCAATTTGGTGGTTACTTATTACCAGTTTTCTCATAATTTACTACTTTAGCGTATTTATCATTTTTAATGGCGGACTTGTTAATTACAAATTAAACAACGGAAATCAAATAATAATACCGGAATTTTTTTTTCGGTTTTCCGGCCGTAGCAAAACGACATAATAATTCTCCCTAGACAGGATGACCACATGAGAATATCCCACAAGAAACAATTATTGATTGCACCATATATCAACATCATGTCTGTCTACGTTAAATCATGCCCACGCCGCCTTTAAATGACTAACTTGCCAATTTTTCGAAATGGACAACGTGTATCAAAATCAAAGCAGTTATTTCAAATAAGCCAGTTAAGCACTTTTGAATTGTCAAAGACAAATAAAATAATATTAAACACTACAAAAATTATGGTCCCAGTCACACGACATAAAAACTGTGAAAGTACCGTAGATGCCCATTCCAAGAAGTTGATCTATATGGAGAAGAACGAGCAAGAAACTCCATGGACACTTTTTAGATAGCAGAAATTATTATACAGAATCTTTGTTACATCATTCATTCTTAGATGGTACATTATGTGAGAACAATGTAGCAAGTTATACCTAAGTGTCCATAGTTAAAAATTAAAATAAAGACAATTCAGAGAAAATATATCAATAGTTAAAAAAAAAACCGTGGCAGCTAAGATGACCAGTCCCAACTAGCCAGTTTCTTGATGAAAAAGTGTTGTTTGAAAACTTCAAATTACCTTCAACTGTCATGGGATCTCCGAGCGCGGGGCTCGTCTCGTAAACTCCTTTCATTTTCATGAGTCCTTCCATCGCCGCTTGCTCTTGCGCAACCTGTAACAAAATCGATTGCGTTTATGTACGTAGATACTCATCATTTTAGAATAGAGAAGGAAATTATCTATGTTAAGTTTTCGAACAGGGGGAAACCCGAATCCATAAGACATAAGAAAAGGCTATGTTAGGAGACTAGCTATTATTAATAAAATAAACGAAAAAATAACCAATTTTTTATTGATATGGTTTGAATTAGATTGTTGATTTCATTGTATGGGAAGGACAGCAGAAATTGGTCAAAAAGTAGTTGCATTATTCAATGTGTCATAAAATAAGAATTCTACAAATATATTTTAATAGCAAAAAGTGACTTTTTCTAGGGGGGACCCCCCCTTACATGACATACGTTGACTGTACTGTACATTACGTTTTGATGAGATCACGTGTTATGAAAGTCACCTCAAGAAATAATGGATACTGTTTCTATTAGTCAGAAACATTTACCAAATGGCGTTTGATCAAACCTCAATGATTTCTGTGTTTTCATTTTTGAACACTCCATTATTGATTATTTTGACATTGAATGTCACAAGCCGACAATTGAAAATTCTACATTGCGGTTTTATCTAAGCATCACTTTAGGCAAACCTTAGTGTAAGAGAAAACCCGCCTGAATGTAACTTATTAAATTGTAAAACTTATAAATGGTGGTTGATTAACGCATACAAAGAAAAAAAATACAATCGAATAAGAGAAACAGGTTTTTACGACGTTATATTTAAGTTGTAACTTTACTCAATTGGAAATGGAATAGAAATGAAACTTTGAAAAACGAACAACAGCAACAAAGTGTAGTCGACAACATCCCATCTATCTCCTGCACTACAATTTATCAAAATCGATGCAGCTGTTTAGGTTTGAAAGCGTAGCAAATTAGCCAGCGTTGATAATAATATAATTATGTATAACATATTTAGTTTGGATTATAAGCACTACTATGACGTATGTGTCATCAATCAATTTGAAACGCATTTGTTTATGTAAATACATTGCAGGTAAACTACTGCACAATATTATGGTCAGTATACCTATATACCTAGTATCAGTGCCGTTCAGATTTAAAACGTTACAAGTTATTATAGATTCAAACGTGTAGCGTTTAGAGGTCACATTTGACAAACAATGGCGGCAATAATCAGTTTGATACGAGTCTACGATAATGGAACATCATTCAAACTACATACATCAAAGCAGGAGAATTGCAAAAAAATCCGTGACGGAGTCTCGCTGACTTGCTAGAAGCAACTTGGTATCGGTACCTTTTTTGTGTAAGGTTACATCAGTCTTTAAAATCGATAGGTATTCTTTTAAAGTAATTCATTACATTGAATGAGTCCTCCTGCCCAGGGCGGGACGGAGGGGGACTGTCAAAGTGTCAGTAACCCTTTACGTTCCAGGATCACGATGACCTGATAAGACAGACGACCCCAATAAGCTTTAGCTCTCTAAGGGGGGCGCTATCAGAGATGTATTATAATTAATACATAAAACTGTTTCATCGTTTCGGCGGCGAGGTTTAGCTAAAAAGTACGAGTATTATAGTATTGCACATGTATGTGATAACATATGGCGTGCAGTCTTCCTCAACTGTCAAAGTTCAACAAGGAGACCATGCGACAAGACCGGGCTCACGTAATCACTATTAAATATAGGTATATAGTTTTCCTTGTGCTATCACATAAGTAACATGCGGCGCAACCACAAACAAACATTATTATTATGTAATAATGTAACTGTACAAATAAACATTAAAAAGAGGGAAATGAGGCCTTTGCTATTGAGGCAGAGAAGGCTAAGAAAAAATAAAGGACATTGTGTCACCCTATTTATGAGATATATTTATACACACAACTCCTTATGTACCTTATATCCTATATTTTTAAGGTGTTTATAATAAAGAGTATTATATACAGAGTGTTTCTTTTAAATGGGCCAAAAGGGAGAAATCCTTATCCATAAGAGATACGGGAAAACTTTGTTAGGAACCTTTAGCTCTTTTTTGATGTTGACAATTTTGGCGTTTTTACTTTTTTGGTCAAGTGTGAGTTGTCCCCAAAAATGAGTAAAATTGACCAAATTTTTTTTTAAAGCCTATCGACTCTGTTTCATGTAAGGATCATTTCATTGTATCGGAAGAAAAAAATCGGGACGGCGGAAGTTAGTCAAATTTAGCAAAATATTTTTTCATACAAATTGTATGAAGGAAAAAATTACTAATTTTTTTAAGATGTTTTTTGATTGAGTGTCATGTAAGGATCATTTCATTGTATGGGAAAGATAATGTATGGGCAACAGAAGTGGGTTAAATCTGAGTACTAATAATACGTGTTTATGCTGTAAGAAGAAACATTACTGTATTTTTGACTAACTTCCATTGTCCAGACATTTTTCTTCCCATACAATGAAATGATCCTTACATGACACTAAATCAAAAAACATCTTAAAAAAAATGGATTTTATTTTCGTTCAAACAATTTGTATGAAAAAATATTTTGCTAAATTTGACCAACTTCCGCCGTCCCGATTTTTTTCTTCCGATACAATGAAATGATCCTTACATGAAAGAGAGTCGAAAGGCATTAAAAAAAAATTAGGTCAATTTTACTCATTTTTGGGGACAACTTACACTTGACCAAAAAAGTAAAAACGCCAAAATTGTTAACATCAAAAAAGAGCTAAAGGTTCCTAAGACAATTTTCCCGTATCTCTTATGTATAAGGATATCTCCCTTTTGGCCCATTTAAAAGAAACACCCTGTATATTGACGTACTGACCTGCTTACTCAACTCCGCCACCTTCGCTTGAAGTTTCTTTTTCTTCTGGTTTGGTGGCAAGTCTGAATAATCCTCCTTTCCATCCATAGACATGTTATTCTGTAACACAAACAAACACTTTAATCTTCACTCTTTGGTCAGTGCAAAATGCAACCGTACACCACAAAATCTGCTAACTCCACTAAATTATACCACCCTGTGTCAAAAATTTTAGCTTACTTTATTTTTACCCTTTAATAATTTTTTAAACATGCTTAACAAATCTAAGATCACATATAAACCACTCGAATATGTTTCGTATACTATTAATTTAGAACCACATAACTCCATCGGACTTAATAGTCAACTGTCCGACATTCCCGGTAAACGGTCATTATCCGGTCTAATGAAATCAAATAACTATAATATGAATTGTTTAATTCATATAGGTAATGGCTATAAAATCTAAATATAAATAATGGCATTGCAATATAAACTACACAAATACTTAGTCACAAAATCTATTATTACAAAGGCCGATTTACAATTATCCAATAACAGGATCCAGCGTCCCTGAATTTTAAAAAAGGAACATGCTCTATTCTATACTGGATTGAAATATGTTTACGTTATGTTATGTTTATGTTTATGCTTAGAGGTAATCCAGCGTTGAAATATAGTGACGGCTTGATCCAGCTACTGGATTAATGTAAATCAGCCTTAAACATGGAAAAAAAAATGCGAGTGCGCTGAAACCAATGGAAGCCGTGCAAGCATGGAAGTTAGAACAAGCGATACAAACCAACCGAGTGTCCAAGAGAAAGTTTATTGGTCATCCCACTAATATTGTTCTATGTTAGGGGTTTTGGTTTCCGCACTCAGTCCTTCATGTGGACCATTGTGCGTGTGCCCCCCTTCTAATATTATAAACGTGAAAGTTTGTATGTGTGGATGGATGTTTGTTACTCTTTCACGCAAAAACTCCTTAATGGATTTGGATGAAATTTGGTACACAGATAGTTTATAACCTGGATTAACAAATAGGATAGTTTTGATCCCGATTTTATGTTCCCGTGGGATAATTTTCCAGTAGTAGCGGGTGAAACCGCTGGCAGCAGCTAGTCATCTCATGAAAGAAACACATTACTTATCTCATTTACACTTTTCGTAAATAAATCAACATCAATCATGTCATTGAGGAATTTCACGCTTCAAACATTAAACAACGAAGACTGATTTGTATTGTTAACTATTTATGAATCTTTAGTCAGGCTGGAACGACATTGCATAAATTCTTTCAAAGATAGAAGGAAAACGGCTTAGAAAATGGTGACGTTCATTATATTTCATCATTTTCACATCAATTACATACTAAGACCGCGAAGAAAATGACAATAACACAAACATGCTCCACATCTAAAGTTGTGATCAAGCCGATGAGACCAGACAGCGGACTGACTGCGAACAACAGACCTTACCATCCACCAACTTAGCTGTTTCGACAGGCCAAATAGGCATTACAGTCGTCAATTTGATAAGTAAGTGAATCTGATGGATCATCTCAAAGAAAATTGGATACATATGCCAGATGTCAGCACACGGAGCTGAAGTAATCGCGTCGTCAGAATAATATTACATCATAGAAGTGTAATCAGTCCACTGTACAGTCACAACAACAGCTTGAAAATGTATTCATACCTTTACAGTCATTGTTACATACATCACACAATACTCCAATCAAAACAACAACACAATTACGTTACAATCATCAGTAGTAGACCAATAAACATTCTCAGAGACATCACCGAATGCACCACGACACACGAGTCACACAGGACTGACCTTGATCGAGTTGCAGGCCTCGACAATCTTCTGTGGGAAGCGTTAGCGGCGCGCGCGAGACGAGGGAGGCAAACAAACAACATTAACATGAGGGTAGAACACAGCGGACGGACGGACGGACCGACCGGCCGGGACAAGCGATATTATTTTTATATGTAGACGGTAAGTGTATAAGACCACGCAACATAAAAAGTGTTCGCTGGATAGTGGTGGTTGTGTCGTAAAATTTAGTTTGACAACGTTATTTTATGAATTTGGGCCCGAAAGTAAAATTCTATGCTTCTGATTAAACAAATGGTCATCTTAAAGAATTGAATAGACTAATTCAATCGTTGATTGGTAACAAACAAAGATTGATTATTTTTCTAGCGTTGAGTTGATGCTGCACTTTTTGTTGATTAATTTTATGCAGTCAACTACACGTTCTGATTGTCAAAAACCCGTTATGGTAAAAGATTTAGACAGACGCATTATTATACTAGACCTTTGGTTAGCTTATATAGGTATTAAATTGTGAAAAGTAATTTATTATTTTATGGCAGTAATTCCCATAAATCAATACACGACAGAACAGGAAAAATGCGGGCTAATACAAAAGCGAGCTCGATTTGAGTCATAAAATAACGTTTATAAATAAAAGTAACAGATTGGAAAAAAAAGAAAGTAAAGTATTTGTATGAAACATTGTTTAAAGACAGTGTTATTCATAATTGCTCGTTGTTTATCAACATAAACAGAAGCTAGTGACTCATGCTAATGACTTACTTCCCCACCACCGCGGGGCGACTTACTTTTTCCACATGACATGGCACCACGCAGACAGCCAAAATATCAATTGGTTGTTATTTGTACCCATGTTAGGTAGGGATCGAACAGGGATTGAAAGATAAAAATAAATTAGTACCTCCAACTTACACAATAAAAAATATAATAAAAACCTCACTGGCGTTTAGTCATAGTGTTTTATTTTTTTTTCTTCATTCAACTAATTTGATTATACAACGTTTCATGACTATACACCAGCTGTTTAAATAAATGAACAATATAAAAAAAATTATATAACATCAAATCGTATTGTACAAATTAAATGAATATAAATAATAGAATCATACCATGCATGTACGTAATAATTGTTTAAAATTCATGACAAAAAAGCTGATAAATGAAGCCCATACATAATTTCAAGCACACAGCCCCATAACCATATAATTTGCTTCCGAAATAATATAAATTGAATGTATATTTGTTGAATACGATAAGATAGCAGCTGTAACAATAAAATAATAATAATCCTAACTACGCTATGAAGTCAGCATAGATCTCGCACATGCGGCACATTATTATTGTTATAAAATAACGGTAGATGAATAATCTTGTTATAAAACTTTGCAGCCGTTTATCGAAACAATACTGCCTTCATAAAATACTGACTATAATTATATAGAACCATTGACTACAGGAAACTATTAAATATAACCGTATGTTTACGTAAATAGTATACAAACATGACCATCTAACCCAAAGCATTTGTCCTTGTCAGGCCTGGACAGCGTCAATATGTTCATCTCACCTTATTGGAGCTGAAGATGGAGAGCAGTCCTCCTCTCTTCTTGATCTTGTTCCCGGACACGGTGCCCCGCGCCGCCGTGAGGTGGTTGTGAGGGTGGTGGTGGTGGGTGCTGGTGGAGTCCGTGGTGTCGGCCCCCGAAGCTGCCTCGAAGGCAACATCTTCAGGCGGCACGAAACCTGACTTATACCTGTCTATAACTAATTTTGTGTCCTGTAAACACAATTACATCATTACTTGTGGATTTTTTATGAACAAAAATCCAAACGATGCCAAGAATTAATTGGCACTAGTTTTTAGGTCGCTCCAAGTCGTTAGATCTCGATAGGCTATAAAATTCGCCATAACTATTATTGTAACCCATTTCTTAGTTTAACGACCTTTATAAAATGTTTAATATGCTGCTAATAAACTATTTTCTTTGAATCATTAAACGGCGAACTATGTATCATGAGAGCATCACGACACTTAACTTAAAAGCTATTATTAGTCAGTGTTCGGTTGACTAACAAACCGTGTACAATATGTGACACCAATTCTAATGTTATGTAAACTCTGAAGATGGCTACGTCCAGTAAACAAAATATTCAATATTCATTCCACGTGCATAACACAAGTGGATTATTGCCATTAGAATATCAATACCAAAATGCGACGCAATATGAAGAAGAATGTGTTAATTATCTCGAGTTTCAGATTATAAAACAATATCTATGAATCACTGTCTCAATTACTTAAGTCATGAGTGTGCGTGTTTAGGAATATGATTTAGAGAAACTTCATGCAGTTTTCACGATTTAACACAGTCTCAAAACAATAAATCTAAGTTAATACTGGACATAAATCATGATTAATTGGATACTAATTCTGCTTTTCATATAAGACTAATCTCACCTCTTTTTCATTAATACTATTTGCTGCAGTCTCCATACCGTCGAGGCACTGCATGATTATCGGAAACACCTTCCTTTCCACGTCCACAGAACTCAACATGAAGTTCTTGATATTTTTTATTCTTTTCTCATCTAAGTCCTGTAAACATAAAGTTTAACATTGTCAAAAGAATAAACACGTTTCCGCATAAAATTATACGAGAATAGTGGACGTGTTTTATGTATGTCTCTCCCGGATGACCTAGTTGGCGAACTGCCAGAATGCACCATACAAAGTGGTTGCACTATTGGGCCCAACATTTTCCTGAATTTCTTCAAACTCACGTATATTTACGTCTAGAAGAAAGTTATGACTTTTTATAAATTCATGGAAAAATACCGTATTAACAGCGAGGATCTTGTTATCGAACCCATTTACAAGCATTATGACATATTTTTTTAACACCGTTGTAAACAAATATTTTGCCGACAAATACAATTAAGTAAAATAATGACCAAGTGATATTTTAAGAAAAAAGTGAATAATTGGAAAGGAACTGGATATAATTATTTAAATATACTACATGATGTCGGTAAATTAGCTTTATAATTTATTAGTTTGTCGTCGCGCCGGTTGCGTTTTTACAAGATTATTTTTAGGATAAACTATAGATGTCGCAGATTGTGTTCCAACGGTATTTTGTAACGCGAAACCAAAGTGGGACAGCCAAAACTCAAAAGCGGCGGTAGTCATGAGTTATGGTTGTTCATTAAATAAACCAAAAAGCGCCGCCGTGGCTTGTGTACAATAAAAATAGGTACTTAGCTTTATCTCTCAGGAAAAAAATGTATGTTATGTCTATTTCTTTTAATTGAGACGCAATCATTTATTAAATGACCTAGTACCAACCCAGATAAATTGTGGAAACAGACAAAAAATTTAATTACCAAAACAAACAATGAACATGATAATATTATTCCGATTTCCCTAATGTTTGTATTAATAATTAAGTTCAAAGATTCTGTTACATACATACATACAATACAAGACAATAAAAGCGTGTAAAAATTGTTTATTTTTAGTTTATTCAGTTCAGATTAATGTGGCATACTTATCTTGTTTACCCAAGACCCGATAACTAGCCCTGGATAAAAAAAAACCAGGCAACGAAAGAAGTCATGGGACTGTCTTAAATGGGCACCGTCACCATGGAACGGAGTCATTTTTAGTTAGTAAGAGTCTGACAGTCCCTTCCGCTCCACTCAAGACTGGAAGACTCATTTGATGATATTACCAACCAAAAAATGTCAGCAAAAGACCAGTCAGTTATGGTAAAGGACAGCCTACGTCTATCTATTATTGTTCTTTGGAGAGAATCATGATGAAGGAGAGGGTCATAGTCACAGTGCAACACATAGCATCGATCCTACGTGTGAATTACTGTTATTTATTATTATTTAAGTCTTATCATTAGTGTCATATCTTCTTATATACATATAAAAATCAATTGCTGTTCGTTAGTCTCGCTAAAACTGGAGAACGGCTGGACCGATTTGGCTAATATTGGTTTTGAATTATTTTGGGAAGTCCAGGGAAGGATTAAAAGGTTTTTTTTTTATTTTTTTTCTGAGATGGTACGAAGTTTGGCGGGTCAGCTAGTCTTCTATTTAAAAATCAATTGCTGTTCGTTAGTCTCGCTAAAACTCGAGAACGGCTGGACCGATTTGGCTAATTTTGGTTTTAAATTATTTTTGAAAGTTCAGGGAAGGTTTAAAAGATGTTTTGGAGGCGGTACGAAGTTTGCCCGGTCAGCTAGTTGTAAATAAATAGCTCACCTGTAACTGTTTGAAGACATGTGGCAGCCGCTGTTCATAGTGTTGTCTCTGTGCCTCATTTGTTTTACGCAGCTGATCCATGTACTCCTGTTTCGCGTCTTCGCACGCTTGACTTCGGATTTTCATGTTCGCTTTCTGTTTTTCCACCTCCGCTCGACTGCAATTCAAAGGTTGATTTTGATGAAGAATTATGGCATCGCAGTTGTAGAAAAATGTTGAATCCTATCTTGGACTTTAAGAGGCATATTTTCAAGACTATTCCATGGTCTCGTGTCCTTAATATCATGCTTCAAGAACCAGCAGTTTAAGCTTTGCATTGTCTGACAGTGACTGATATAGGATGCCCAATGCTACCATGAATCAAGTGAGGTATTTTTGGGAATTTTAGACGCCTCCACATCCCCTTGGTGAGATTCGGCTAGGTAGATCCCGTCCACACCAAAAGCCTCATCTAATTAATAGGCGCCCCCGAAGAAAGATTTTTATGCAGTTCATGATTGCACGATAGTAACCGATGGCTCGTATTAATAATTCTGTTGAAGAAGAGACCATCCCTAGTTCAAAGTTTTAAGTGTTGTAGTAACGCGATTACAATTAGGCTAAGAGAACGGACATTAGTTTCCCCCCGATATTTTAATGGCTGTTTTCATTAACAAACCCATTAAAATAGTAGACGTTTAGTAGAGCCGATAAAGTAAAGGTTTTCCTGTTTTAGTCAGTAAAATAATCTTCTCTGGGTTAACCATCTGACCGCAACGGTAACCGGCAACGATGTAAACTGATGGTCTCCATTCAGCTCGTATATCAAGTGAATCATCATCTTAAGAAGCTATTAAAGTAAGCTTCGTTCTAGCTACATATTTCACGTTGTTTCTTCTAGAGCTTAAAGGAAAAATTGGCACGAAAAGTACAGACAGTGGCATCCTCAACCCCATACGGTGTACCCTTGCCATTGTGCTGTATTAAGTATTGAACCCATGCCAAAACATCATTCTTTATGAGGTCAAGAATACATTTTCTAGTTGCCAACGCACGCACATACTGATAAAATACATATTGCTACTATTTATCATAAGGAAAAAAATACAGAGACCCGCAGAACTAACTCGGTTAACAACAAAATCAATGTTAACATTGAAATAACACAGCATTAAAATTCGATTACCACGGCGTTTACAATTCGCTGTACACTTTACGCACTGTTTAATCAGCTGTACAATTTGTGGGTCAAGTCAGTAATCGGTGGAGTGAAGTAAGTAGTGTATTAGATAATCACCTCAGATTAAGGTCAGCGTCTGCCTTTTGGAAGGTCTCTAGTGCTCGCTCGGATTCCCTGGCCGCGCGCTCGTACGATCTCCGCGCTCGCTCCAGAGCACCTATCGATGAGTTCAACACTCCCATTTGTTTTGCACCTTCGTTTAAATGTTGCTGTAATTAAACACAAAGTTTGTACATCAAAAGTTGCCAAATTAAACAACAAAACAACTTCAAGGAAGACAATCAAGATCAGAGTTATTTGAATCCCGAGATTCGATTTTGAATTATAAGCGGGTCGGTGTAGTCATGTTTATTTTTAGAAGCCCTGCGGTAAGGTTCCAGCCACGCCATACTGTATTGTGGCGTCTCAGAACTCAGAAGTATGTTCAATGGTACGCTTATGAAATAAAAATTGAGGTCGTTTAAGATTAACCTTTAAGAAATTGCATTAAAACTCAAGTTTACTCAGCAAATAGAACCACGGAAAGGTGATAACATCAGGTGATAATTACAGCATAGACACTGATGTCTACGTGACGATTTCCGTAGATATATCCCGAATAAAAACAAACATGTGGTTTTTCTGTAAGACGCTGCAGTTTTTATCAGTCGGCATACGTGTTAGTTATATTTTTCCTTAATAAACATTAGGTATTATTAATGCACAGTTTCTGCACGACTTATGTAGGAATACATTGTTGTACTAATACCCTGCTGCGCCTATTCTAGAACGCTTACGTTATTCCCCTGACATTTTGCATGTTAGTAGATGTTTAGGTCTCATGGGACAGAAATCCAGAATATCAAAAGGTTGGTGCTTAGAAATTCGTTGTTGTTTACCTTACGAAGTGTTGTTTATCTAAAATCTAGGCACCTCAGCAGCAATAGGTCAACTGTCCGAAAATATTCAGTGACATTTACACGATAGCTAGTAAATGTCCTCGTTAAAATAATGAATGATCTCCTCACCTTCCTTTCTTCTCGCAGCTCTTTGGCGAGTAGATGCAACTCTCGTACTACATTAGACTGTAGGTTCTCCGCGACCACTTCACGTTGACCCGCGAAATCGTTTAACTCTTGAAGTAAATGTTTAAATGCTTTACACGCCGTATATCTGAAATATTTGGGGTTAATAAATCGTTTGCAGTTGTAAACAAAAACGCAGTAAGATTTATGGGGCTATGAAGCTATGAGACATTTGTGGTTGAATTTTCCAACTACTTTTGATGTTTAAATGAAATTTTGGACTCATCAACATCACCATCCACAGCCCAATTTCCTGTTATATAAATATATGTTTGTGAAAACGCTTCTGTGGCAGGCTCAGTCAGGTTTTACCCGCGACCATGATTTTTTCTCAGTTCGAAATCAGTGTATCATCAGTTATATATTTAAAACATAATAATAAAAGTTGCTTGGTCCAATTTCTGCAAGAATTGAAACCAGTTTTTCGAGAGAACGACATATTATGCAACGATATTATACATCGCCAAATATATTATGTATTCAACCGTTTAAATGCTTGACTATACGATTGGCGTGCCAAATTCAGTTTTCCGATAAAATGCCTTGGGTTAACATGACATAAAGTACTTGTAAAACGCATGTAACAGTAAAACTCTACCGATTCATGTTTATTTAACTTTTCTTTTATCGCTGGTGTAATAAAGTTAAGATTAGCGATGAATCAACGTCCTTGCAAAGGAAAAGTTCAGGTATTTGTGAATAAGACGTTCTTGGAAAAAAAATGCGTGATTCATATCCGGGACGGAGCTCAATAAAATTCAAATACTCACTGGTATTCATCTTCTTCTTTTCTTTTTGGTTGATAGTTTTTGACAAGCCTCCTGTAAAAAAAAACGAACAAGTTTGAATAAGAAACAAGGTTAGTGAAGCAAAAAATATGTTGACAAATTCGCGAATAGTGGAGTATATGAAATTGGCAAGGTTTAAGTTTCTCTATAATTGCAGAAAAAGTTTTTTTTAACTCTTAAATATTAGAGCAATGGGCGACCATCAGTAGTTCATGCATAATAATAAAGTGTAATGCACTGCTATAAAAAACACGCTGTGAAATTAGTGTGATAATCGCAATCGCAACAGTCATCGTTATTTAAAAGATAAATTATTACGATAATATTATTAATACAAGTAAGATAAAAGTAACATCTTATCACAGTTATTACATTGCATTCCTTATAAGCCGAGTTTAATCTAGCCTTCGCCTTTTGAAAATTTGAAACATAAAAAAAATAATTTGCGTGTTTATTTAATGAGTTAATTTACCTGAGTTTTCCTGCATATTCTAATTCAATAGCACACCTCTCCTTTACGAAGTTTCCATATTTGTCTAAAAAATCAATTCCTTTATGTGTATGGGCGGCTAAGTTATCATACTGATCCTGTGAACAAAGAGAAACAATATTTATAATGACGGTACTGCTTGCTTAGTTTAGTCATAACTCTAGTAATAACGTTATATTTAACAAGTGTGTAGCAAAAACAATGAAATACCGAATGATTATAAAAGTCAGAGGAAACGGGTGGCGATAGCCGGCCATCCCAGCGGGAAACCGACCAGTAATACAGATAACTGCTATTGTTCAACTAAGGTTATTCGTTCTCATTATGGAATTCCAATTAATTTCTTATTTTCAACCAACTGCTAAAGTTCTCAATTTATTGTGGGAATAGGATTCAGTAGATTCCAGTTTCTACCAAAGGCCTTCCCATTCCCACCAAAGGCTAGGGTGATAGGCGGACGGGAATATTGTGATCGCGTGCCGATGCGCACGCGACTGTAGTTCCCAGTCGCCCTTGACTCTTCAGCTACGTACACCGACAGTGCATCGACACTGCTCTCACTTGAAACACCTCCAATTTAAGAAGCTCATTCCTAGTCCTACACACCTCATTAATATTGCATTATGAATGACTCGTGAACAACATAATATTATTACTCCAGTGTTACACGCTCAAACAATAACGGACGTGATAATATTTGGCGTCTAATAGCATTAATTGAATGCGTAGCGACACAACTCGGCTGCAATGAACGTTTGGTGGGCACGCATAATATGAAATGTGAATAGAATATTTTTAGACATGACAGTGTCTCGCAAACATTTATATTAAAAAAAGTTCTAAAACACTGGAAGGCAGACGGCTAAGTATCTGGATCCCGCATGGAGAGAGTCAAACAGTCTGAATAGTTGATGAATTAATAAAAGCGAAGTGGGACAATAAAGAAATAATAGACGAGGAAGAATCTATTGTACGTCTTTAAGCAGAGTAAATTGAAATAAATTAATGTGTTTATCTTGTCTTCATTCGCACGAAAAAAATCCTTCAAGGTTTTACTTTTTACGAATGTCATGACGTCTTGCTTGTATCTCTAGCTGTAGTCTAGACTTTGATTACTTCAATTCTAAATAATAATATTTATCTGGAAAATACATATGCATAATATCCACTGGTATATTTCGTGTGGCCAGTAAAATTTAGTGTCACATAATTTGGCATGGCGGGTTCTCGTGAAACATATTTATTTGCAGAGGAATTCTTCAATTTATTGATTAAAAATTACTGTTCTCATACCAATAACATAACGGCATCAAACAACATGTCTGAGACTCGAGTATCATGGCAGAGAGCGTAGACAAAGGTGTTACTTATGATAAAATTCTTTTTTTCTGAGGGTAGTGAAGGTGTACACATCTTTTTACAGAGCTCTCATTTAATTATTATTTTAAAATAGTTAAACTGCATATTTTATATTGCATATGCACTCAAAGTTTTAATTATCCTTGGATGCACTCACAGTCTTCATAACTTTTCTTCTTTTCCTCTCACTTCACCTGCTCAAACTCATTGTCAACATGGACCTATATGCCAAGCTGTCAACCTGCATGGAGGAACTGTCTGCAACATTTTCATCACGCATGGACACCTATGAAGAAGAGTTGAAGAATGCAAGCAGCAATGAGGTCACCCACAAAACAATTGCCAGCCTGTCCCGGGACTTCACTGAGTTCAAATGTCTTATCTGGAGAACAATGACTGCTCTGAAGACTCAGATGGAGTTGCTGACAGTTGGCTTGGATCGTCACGAGATGGCTTCACGCAAGCAGGTTCTCCTCCTTCATGGTCTCCCTGAGCAGGAGGATGAAGATCACACTTCCCAGGCTGTCACAACCCTGACAGATAAGTTGAAGATGCCTAATATCTCTTCTACAGATATCTCATCCTGTCATCGCCTTGGAATTGATTCAGGCAAGCCTCGTCCTTTACTTATTAGGTTTCTAAGCCAAAGTTTGCGCAGCGAAGTTTGGAATAAAAAGACTTTTTTGAAGGGTTCTGGACTGGTTTTTTCTGAGTTCTTGACTAAACCCAGGCATGACACATTTCTTGCTGCTCGCAAGCACTTTGGGGTGAAGCAGTGCTGGACCTCCGAGGGGAAGATCGTCATCCTGCTTCCTGACAAGTCTCGGCGGAAGATAGAAACTTTCGCTGAACTCCAAAAACTTGAAGCCCAATTTCCATTGTCTAGTGATGCGACACAGGGCACGGGCGAACGGTCACCGATCAATAAATCTCCTTTGGGGAAAAGATCACGAAGGCAGCCAAAATAATAACTTTTTTTTTTTTTTTAATTTGTTGATCATTCTTGTTATTTTTGTGTTTGACATTTCTAGTTGTCTTGTAACTTGCTCGTTCGGAAACATCAAATTAATTTTTTCTCTGCTTTGGATACAAGGCCTTTTAATTTTACTTTTTTTTTTTTTTTTAACCACTGATTATCAACTGGCGGGTGCATCGAGGATTTTATACGAGTCAACTGATAATTGTAAGTATATATATTTATTTATTTGTTTTAGTTAGAACCTATTAAATATTATTATTTATTTATTTTAAATTACTATTGTGTCATGTTGGATAATTCTGACGATAGTTTTGTATCTTGTTTTTCTTCTTGTTCTTCCGATGATGGCTTTGCTGGTGCGCTCAGTGATGATTCTGTACACCTATGTGAACAGCTTTCTTCTCACTTTACATCTCTCAGCAAATTTTTCAATACGGTCCACATAAACGCTCAAAGTATTCCTGCTCATCATTCTGACTTATTGTCCTCGTTCGATTCCAATCTTATCCATGCTGTCCTTGTTTCTGAAACGTTCCTTAAACCAGCGCTTCCTTCAACGCAATATTCTTTGCCCGGCTACAAGCTTGTGCGAAATGACAGAACAGGCAAGGGAGGTGGAGGGGTCGCCATTTATCTCCGTGGAGATATAACGTATAGGGTTGTTGATCAGTCTCCTAGTAATTATTTGAAATTTGCGGAACATCTTTTTATTGAAATTATTTTTAACCACACGAAACTACTTTTAGGTGTTTACTATAGTCCTTCTTGTCAAATTGATTATTTTTCCTCCTTCGAATCTAAACTTGAATATTTAACATCACTATACGACCACACTATTATCCTCGGAGACTTCAACACTTGCTTGATCAAGGATGATGTGCGCAGCCGTAAACTTCAATCTCTTGTCTCCTCTGTCAACATGCATATCCTTCAGCTAAGCGCTACTCACCATGCTCCTCATTGTAATCCCTCGTTATTGGACCTCATTATTGTTTCCGACTCTAGCAAAGTAGCCACTCATGGACAACTTCCCGCCCCCTTCTCTTATCATGACCTTCTCTTTCTATCATACAAAATTCGTACACCTAAACGGATATCCAAATTTCTCTTCCTTCGCAGTTTTAAAAATATTAACAGGGAGCGTTTGAGGGAGGATGCGGGCAGCATTGACTGGTCTCTTGTTTACAACTGCGATGAACTGGACTCAAAGGTTGAGGAATTCAATAGGATTGTGTTGAACCTCTTTGATGAGCATGCTCCACTAAAAAAGGTTAGAGTGAAGCATCTTCCGGCTCCTTGGTTGTCTGACACCATAAAAAGCACAATGTCGAGGAGGGATAAAGCAAAGAGGCGTTACAGAAGGGATCCTACTGATGAGAACTGGTCTTTTTACAAGACGCTGCGTAATCGCTGTAGTCGTTTGTGTAGGGATGCAAAAAGACGCCACATTCACAGTTCTGTTCAAAACATTAATACAGCACAAGTATGGCAATTTCTCAAGTCCCTCGGTATCGGCAAAGTCGCTATTGATAGCACTTCCGATATGGACCTGGACGCAATTAACATCCATTTCTCAAAATCGCCAGTCACTTTGGATGACAGCACTAAATCTTCTACTCTCAGCATTCTCTCTAACCTTCCTCTGCCATTGTGTACTTCTTTCTCTTTCCAGCCGGTTGCAGAAGGGGATATTAAACGGGCCATCTTATCCATTTCCACAAAAGCGGTGGGTGTTGATGGAATTCAACTCCAGATGCTTCTTCCTATCCTAGATACACTAGTCCCAGTAATTTCCCATATCATCAACTACTCTTTGTTCACTGGTTCCTTCCCTTCTGGTTGGAAGAACGCCCTTGTACTACCTCTTCCTAAAGTCTCCAATCCCTCTTCTGTGTCACACTTCCGTCCAATTTCCATACTTCCTGTCCTATCCAAAGTCCTTGAGAGTGTTGTCAACAGTCAACTGTCTTTTTATCTCTCTTCTAATAGCCTGTTGAGTCCATACCAATCTGGTTTCCGTCCTGGTCATAGCACAGTATCGGCACTGGTTAAAATAACCGATGACATCCGACTGGCCATGGAGAATAAACTCCTTACGATTTTAGTTCTTTTGGACTTCAGCAGTGCGTTTAATTCAGTTGATTTTGACATCCTCTTGGGTATCCTATCCTCTCTAAACATGTCTCCTTCTGTAATTGGTTGGTTTACTTCTTATCTTCGGGGTCGTTCGCAGTCGGTTCGCTGTAATGAGGCTTCCTCTGAATGGTGTAATCTTGCTGCGGGTGTTCCCCAAGGTGGCGTCCTTTCTCCGCTTCTTTTTTCTGTCTTTATCAACGCCATCACTAAGATCATAGTTTCACGCTTCCATCTCTACGCAGACGACTTACAGATATATCGCCATTTCAAACTGGAGGAGCTTCCTGGAGCTTTGGCCACCATCAATGATGATTTAAAAAATATCTCTCAGTGGGCTAAAAGTTTTGGACTTTTAGTTAATCCAGCAAAATCTCAAGCAATCATTATTGGTGGTAGGTATTTTGTTAACATGTTGAATCACCAGTCTCTCCCACCAGTCATTTACGATTCTGTGCCTATACCCTATTCCAGTAATGTTAAAAACTTAGGTGTGTTTCTTGACTGCAACCTGTCCTGGCATGCTCACATTGCGGAAGTAAGCAGGAGGGTGTTTTGCTCATTTCAGTCCCTCAAACGTCTCCAGAAGTTTCTGCCATTACCAACCAAAATAACTCTCGCTCAGTCTCTTCTTCTACCTTTACTTGACTACGCTGATGTCTCCTTTCTCGACGCAACTGAGGAACTTCTCGACAAGCTGGAACGTCTGCAGAATTTGTGTATCCGCTTCATTTTCGGTCTTCGAAAGTACGACCATGTGTCGGAATTTCGGAGACGGCTGAAGTGGCTACCTATTCGGCAACGTCGAGATTCTCATGTCCTTGCTTTTCTGTTTTCCGTGCTTCATAATCCTAATTCTCCTATTTATCTCCGAGAGCGGTTTGAGTTTCTTGTCCCTAGAGGAAAACCTTGCCGCTCATCCTCATCTCTTCTCCTTCGTGTCCCTTCTCATACTTCGAGTCGTTATGATGGATCGTTTACTGTGCGTGCTGTTCGCCTTTGGAATTCTCTTCCTCACACCTTACGCGATAGCCCGTCATTGGATGTTTTCAGGAGGAAAATTAGAGAACATTTCCTGTCATCATGATATATAGTATGTATGTATTAGTTTATATATTGCTTGGTATATATTATTTTATATATTGTATGTATGTATTGTTTTATTTATTATTATATTGTATATGTATTACCTATAAACCGTTTTTTAGACATGTATTTTTTTTTTTTTTGGTTTAATTTAGCATAAATTATTAAAATGTTGTACACCGTTTATCTGTCCTCGCAAAATAAAATATCTCTATTGCTCTAAGGTTTGCTGTAAGAAAACCCAATTCTGGGTTAAGCTCGCCTTTGTACATTACTTACCCTTTTGTGAAATGTTTTAATTATGTGTGTACAATAAAGAATAATAATAATAATAAAATGCGGTCTACAGACCAAAGAATATACCGTTGCGGTGAAAAGCCTGTCATTAGCGTTTTACCTTCGAGATATTAAATTAAACGTCAAATATGAATGGCCGATCGTTGACTACGAGTTACGTAGCAAATTAATAAGATATCTTATCTGATACTTATGAACTTGACTTGTATGCGGAATGAGGTACTTGACTGCTATTGAGTGAAAATGATTGTGTATTTTATCAATAATAAATTACCAATGTCTCTTTACAGTTAAGAAATGAATGTACCTATGTCGCTGTAGTAGGTATTATAATAGTCAGGCAAAAAAATACAATGGTTTTGTGTCAGTGTGGTGGGTCGGTTCGTTAACCCTGATGCTGGAGCGACATCGCACAAGTCCGCACGGCAATGCGAGAGTGGCTCGACTGGACGGACGTGGGAGAACCTGATTTGTGACAACTGTGATACCTTTGACGTATGTTGTAGTGCGAAACGTACTCCGCACCTTGTGCAATTACTTAGGTATTCTGGTACTCATTACGATTGGAGTAATTTACTGAATTGGACGAATAAGTACGTGCTTTGCGGTGCAGACTGTTTGCGTATACCTACAGAGAGAAATAGAAACATGAAAACTAGTCAAAACATCACAAAAACTAGCCAAATCTTAATGGACTTAGCCTAGAAGCATTTCCTAGCCTAGAATACAGGGTCACCTAGTATTTATGCGTGAACCAGATACCAAATGGCAAATAATTGAGGGCTGGTCCTAAACACGAGTGTGGTTCAAAAAGGCGGTTGGTGGGCGGCGCCGGGGCAAAGGAATGCGCACAAGCAATGTTCAGACCATGATCGCAGTCATCAGTATGCCGAGCACACCCAACTCGGTTACCGACACGTGTTCTACCGACTACCTTGGCTAATTACTACTTAAAAATTAATTTTTAGTACTTAGTCGATATGTGATAATTTACCATTTAGGAGTTCAAACAATTTAAGGGTACATCTCGTACTTGTAATAAATAAGCAACACTACAATAACCAAGAAGCTCTTATTTCGAGGATTAATCTTTCATTGTAGATTTTCAATCGTAATCATATGGTACATTTTAAAGTCATTGATTTTATTAGTCTATAAACGGGCCTTCTATTTTTATCCTGTCTCCTCATGATTCATTACATTTTGCTTTTTCCTTTGGGTTTTACTCTATGCGTCAAACAAAACGAAGGAGAGATTCGTTTTTAACTATTTACTCCAACAATTTTACAGTAATTCATTGTAAATCCCATACATACAATGTATGTCATATTTGGCAGTCGGGGCGGGTGTGTCAGTGAACCTGTCACGGCGTTCGTGCACAACTCCGGCCGGGTCGACGCCATCAATACTCGGTAATTGGCACTCTCTTCACGCGATAACCAAATATTGTCATAGCCACACAATATCAACAAAGTCTGCCACACTAATCTGACCAATTCGTTACACACATAATTATTATATAATTTAATCATCATGATAGTTCGCGAATCGATTAATTTCATAATTTCCTAACACGATTTTGTCACACTAGAATTTTAAAATCTGTGGACTACTTTGCAAAAACCGGCTGTATTTCTTTGCATGAATGAAGTCAGTAGGTTTCTGTTGATAGCAATATTATTAAAATTATATATTATTACTATACAATTATAGTTTTAACAGGTATGGCAAATGACCTTGCGTTCTAGGTATCTGAACGTCTCACCTGAATACCAATGTCACACACACCTCGACAAGTGTATCGTATAACACGAATGGTTTACGAGATTACATCTCGTATGTCTTAGTTGAACCGACGTGTGATGACGATTGATGCAGGGAGTTGGCTCGCAGTTTTCTCATGCATTTTGCACAATATTCACTTCCGGTATGTCTCGATCTCATCAACTTTTATTGGAAATATGGACGGCGGAGTCATACCGGAACAGTCTGGGTCGGTGAAACAGATTTGTTTGATCGAACGGCCGTCCGGCGATGAGTCACAGTGGAGGAACGCCCTGACCATGTCCTTTGCTGATTAGTACTCATTACTCATCGTTTGTTAATCAGACAACAATGCCCGCACGACTAGATAAGATTATGTTGAGTTATGGAAACAGCAACTTATGCACACAGTTTTAAAAATTCTTTGAAAGTGAATATTCCATAATATTGTCTTTTTAAGAAGTTAATTTGGAAGTCAAAATTAATTGGAATTGTAATGATAAATGCAAGTTCTGGTTTTTCCTTAATTCCAATCTTTAAAAATATTTATTTTAATTGGATTCAGGGTTTACCACAAACATTTAGTACCTACTTGATAAGCAAACCAAAAGTGATGTATTTACGAATTTTATCATTTTCCATGACTGGAATTCTCTACAGGGACCTATTTAAGGCTCGATAAGAATTAATTTCCGCTTAATTAATTATTTGCACATGCGAGTAATTTACGCCATGAGGAACGGGAACGGCAATGACAGTTTCTGTAATATTTATATTTAGGTAACTAAATGTCCTAGGATACCTTTTAATGTAGGTACTCGTAATTTAATGTGACGTAGTAGTACCAGTTAAATAAGAATATGACCTAGCTCTTAGAAGATCCTGAAATACTTTTAAGCTATTTAAATCATAATTTAATACTTAATTTAATCGAGAAGACAGCTTACGATTTTTTTTTAAATCGGTATCACCATAAATATAAGAAAGACGAGAAACATATTGAAACTGGTGAAACACTTTGCCTCTACCACTACTCATGTAATAAATCAAAACTTATACCTATTTCAATAAAATTGGGAATCTATACTGTTAGTAGGGCTTTATTCATTATTATGCACATATATTATAAGATATACGCTAAAAATGTTGGTCGCAGTAGTATTTATGATAACTCTGGAACAAATACGTTGTTTGGATATTGCTTTCTTAAATCACTTTGGCCCAGTAAATGGTTATATATAACAGCATCAATGTCCGTCCGAACTCCGAAATCACGAGAACATTGGTCGAAGCTAATTTAACTTGTATAATAATTGTGGGAAACATCGACACGACAACGAAAGAAAAGCGGTTGTTTTTATTACCTTTTACAAAAATGCAGGTGTTATGATGGCTATGAGCTATAATTTAGGGCATCGTATAGCAAATAAGGCTTTCTCTTACGCCAAAAATACTGGATTAATTTAAAAATTGAATTCGGTATATACTGCCTGGAAAATTCAGGGGTTGATAGTTGAGGGGTAGTCTTAAAAGAACACACCGTGGCCCAACCATCCCGAGGACTCTTTTAATGATTTCATAATGCTTGACAGGCCAAAAAAGGGGGTTGATAAGATATGAAGTATGCATGTTTAAACTGTTCAACCAATATGCTTTCAGATTTTCAGTGAGCATCAAATAGTCGTGGCATTTGCTTGTTTAAATGGTATTTATTTCGCGTTTTAGCATGATTCTTAAATGATTTCGTTTGTTCGTTATTTGTAATGAAGAATGTGGATTCCGTGCTAGTTGCTTTTCTGTTCCGTCTTTCAAATGATTGATTGGATGAATACAAATTGTTATTGGAATATTTTTATAGATTTTTATTAATGGCGTCCAAAACGATACCAGTTATGTGAAGGTGAAAGCAGTGTCGAATTATGAATATTATATCCACTATTGGACATACATAACTTGCGGTTTCTCTCAATATTTGGTTATTTGTGTTTCAATTTAGTAGTAATCTAAAAGAACATTAATGCAATCATGATAGGGAATGCAATCGCGATCTTGCAAGATCCCGATTTTTTCCATATTTATCTCCCCGAGACTGTGAGGGTAAGAGAAGCGGCATAATTCGTGTGTAGTCCGACCAAAACTGCGAAAGATCTAATTTATAATTTTATTACAGTGTGGCTGTTTCCTGCTGTTTAATTCTCTTTTTGGTCGTAGCTTTATTTTATACAGAATGATTTGTAATTTGATGCATTCCTTGAAATGGAAAAAAGAAGAAAGTTCGATAATATCTCCAAAACCATTCCGTTTGGACCCCATGTTGTCGGGGCTAAAATTTTTGCTAATAAGGTATCACCCATGTCAAGCAATGCATCGAACTACAAATCACCCTGTATAGCTTTTCTCGATACCTAAATATACTATCCAACATAACATCTATTTTTTAATTCGAACCGTATTGGTTCAGGAGATTATTTGTTTAGTTGAACGCGCTAGATCAAACAAACCAACTCTTCAGATTAATAATATTATAGTAAAGATACCTATATTTTGAACGTTAACTGCTGTACACACGATAAAACCTTTCAACTCCATAGCGGTCCCATATCACATTGTCAACTAGGGTATTGCTTTTGTAAACTAGCGGCCATATTTTAACTCAAATAAGAGATTATTTTCCTACTGATAACTCATAGTTTCGTCACCGGGTTCGATGCATCATCGTTGGATTACGATCACTACGGGCTATTAGTAGATCCACTATTTCAGTGTTCTATCTAATATTATCAATGCGAAACTTCACTTTTTCACACCAAAACCATTAAACCGATCATCCTGATATTTTGCCTATTATACGTTGATCTGACAACGTCTATGACGTGAAACGTACATAATATCTTAAATCCCGAAAAAAAAAAACAGTTCACGAGAAAAAAAAAGAATGATAATAGATGGCGCTGAGTGTTCAATCCGAATATACAGGATGTCCCGGGAAGTGTGGATCAAAAACAGGAGAATGGGGGAGGCCATTTCCAATCTTTTTACCTCTCGAGACTTATGGTTCTATTTCTACAGTTCAAAGTTCACTTTTCGTGTTCAGAAAGGCAACTTATATGTATGTATGTGCAAATTAGGTGTGGAATTGCAAATTAATTTCTCTAACTTTAAAACTAGTTACAATCCAGTTATTAATACTGTTATCCTGTTATCCTTACTAATTAACTATTGACGTCAGCCGCTTCCAAAGCTAAAGCCATTAACACCTCGATAGTGACGTGACAAATTAAAAATAATGCTTCGTACACAAGAATCGACTCCCCTAGTTACACAAGGAGCGCCCTTTCATACACCCACGGCATACAGGTTTCTGCTCTTACTTTATGTAATTGAAGTAGACTTGCATAACGATCCACTTCAGTTGACATAATTTATATCCATAATACCTACGACAAATGCCAACCGACCCCAACTTACACTTTCCAATACCAGTTCTGTGTTCGACTTTTGAATTAATCGAGTTTTAAAACGTAAACAAATACGTCATGTTGTAACATTAATTTTGGTGTTTTCCGTTAAATATTTATTATCTTCTAGTTATTAATCTTCATGATCTGACAATTAATAACATTCTGTAATAATTCAACGTTTAAAATTTTACACCCAATAGAGTTCGAAAACCTCTAACAATACACAATTTACTTTTAGATTAACCCACACACTGATTGTTATTTTATTGCAATGATGTTTTTAAAAACTAATTTGTAAATGTGTTGAGACCTAATGGCCGAGGACATAGTTCAAGTATGTTTAACTATAACAAAATTATGACACACGGTTTGTCTGACTGACGTGTGTGTCTGACTGCGGTTTTAATTAAATACCTAATAACGGATTTATAATGAATCTTAGTAAAACTGAGTATAAAATACACTCAATCTCTAGTCCTTAGAAAACTCTGAGAATACGTTTTTGGATTATACATATAACGACCATCTCAAATTGATACGATAATCTGACATTTTCAAGTGAACAGTGAATAGTATATCTGACATTTTCAAGAGAACAGTAAATGATAGCAAAACTGTGCCGCTTCATTCATATTAAAATTGTTAGCCGTCATCGTTAGCAAGAATAAACTTGGAAAGGGTGAAATTACAATAAAACTGACGACTTCCTTTGCAAGCGTTTCACATTTCATTTGCAGTCTAAAGTCGGTCCTGTGAGGTTGAATCCTATATTGGTAGGTGTGAGTCACGATTGATGACGTCATAGGGTGTCGGGGCGCGCACCCCGCCTGCGTCACCCTGCGTGACTCAATGTCGCGCCCCCGACCATTCGCCTTGGGCCAGACAACCGCTCAGACACAAATAAATATAAATTGATACCAAAATAGTGCGCGACATTTTACTTTTCCCAATATACCTACCATTTCAGAATTTTACCAAAAAATCTTCATCAAATTCTTATCTGAAGATGGACCAATGTTTTAACTGCATAGAGAACGTTATCTCAAAGTTTTGACCGATTTCCGGCGTTATCAATGTAGGTTACGGAAGATCTTCTTTCCAGTATTTATTTATATTTTACTCTCTGATAAGCATAAAAATACAAAACATCGCAGTTTTATAATATTATGCATTTTAAGTAGCCATGAAATGAATTAGCCTGAATGTGTGAGTGAATCATAAATCGTTAAGTTTTTGTTGTTGTATTTGCAGGTTAATGCATTAAACATAACTATGCGGTGAGCTTTCTTTTTATTAAAGTACATTCACCATATAAATAAATGCAAGCCACGTCCCAAAATACTTCGACGCGTACGTAACCATTTCACTTTCATCTTCACTAATAAAATATAAATTACCTTGCACAACACCCAAGCACAAGCTGTTGTCTCTTTCAATAACCAGGTTTAATAGGAAACTAGCTGCTGCCAGCGGTTTCACCCGCTACAACTCACAAATTATCCCACGGGGAACATAAAATCGGGATAAAAACTATCCTATGTGTTAATCCAGGTTATAAACTATCTGTGTACCAAATTTCATCCAAATCCATTCAGCAGTTTTTGCGTGAAAGAGCAACAAACATCCATCCACACATACAAACTTTCACGTTTATAATATTAGTAGGATAGTAGGATATTAGTAGGATTGTTCAGTCAGCTCGTAAAAATCATATAACTCTAATAGGCCTCACCGTATAATTTCCGATTTCCAACACATTTCATCACTTAATCAGGTTAAGGTTTGCACACACCTACGTTTACTTTAATTACACACTATATTAAATTCGAAAGCAGATATTTCACCACAACAGCCGCAGACACATGTAGCAGAGTAGTGAGACCAACTCTTTAGGAAGTCCGAAGTATCTCAAAACAAACATCATGAGTGAGATTTTTTAAGAATTTGAATAAAAGTGATAGCTGCTTCGAATAAAAACAACGACATTTAATGCTAAACCTTGCAAAAGACTAAACAGAACGTGCCATCATTACGAGCCAGCCACTCCAGCACCTTCATTATTTATTTCAAATCCAACGAGCACGTACGATCTTTTACGGCCGTAACTTTTGGTACTTTCTACACTACAATGTTTTTGTTGTCTACACGTTTATGCAATGCACAAAGAAAATTAATTTGCTATCAAAATGCCACACACTCAACCTTGAGGAAAAGTTGTATTATGTAATGGGAATACATTATTGGTCATGTATACTTACATTGTTTTACTATTTAATTTCAATAACGTGAGTGTTGTAACTAAATAAAATATTTCAAACTTTGACTAAGGCGTATTCTTTCATAATATTGATTTTAGCTGTTAGGGTTAGGACCAACAATGTCCTAAAGCTCTCGCTCTCTACTTTCCCACGTTTTTATATTTGAGCAAAAATCCATCACCTCTAAATTCCTTGTTTCGTTTGTTTAGGTATATCCTTCTTTACAATAAAATGTTCTACTTCTATTATGGCTCAAGAAAATTTTAAACCAGAAACCCATGTGAATGTTGACCATGCGTGTAAGGGACCAGCGTAGATGGTAAAAGTGGTGGAAAGCAGCTCTCGCGCCGGTAGAAAGTAACGCGAGGACACAGTTTCTCATTAATAACGATGATACAAAAATTTCATATTTTCACGCAGCACTGCACTAACTAAATAATAGATGATATGGTATCAACGATAAGAGCCAACATGGAAAAACAAGAGAATTAAGGATTATTAGTAAATCGTTCACGGTGCATGCACGGACAAGGCCTTCATAACAAAACAGTTAAGTTGTGAAAGTCGCACACGAGATCTGCGAGGTGCCGGTGCAACGACTTGGGCCGAAACTGTGCCAAACACAGCTGCTCCATTACATAAGGAGCGATCGAATTGTTACAAAATCAATACCCAAAAAATCTTGCTATATTACAAGTTGGGTTACCAGACATTACAACTAATATGTTACGGCGAACAACCAATGTTCAATCTGGTATTTAAATCTTATAACAACTTTATTAAAATTGCGTGAAATAAGGTCACGCTTTACCACATGTAGTCGTAATGTAAATCATTTTCCGAATGGTCTGTTTAGTCTACAGTAGTACCATTGTTCGTGTAGCCTGAAACTTCATAGACGGCTTGCCTGTCTACATCAGAGGCTTAAACTAAGTAATAACGCAGTTCGCAGTTTCAAAATAATTCTTGTCTGCAGTTTTATGGTCCGACCACAGGCGAGAAAAGTTAGTCAATTGTAGTTTCGCCAGACCAAGCAAAAAACGATTGAAAACGTTCGTCGTCTGAGCTCTTTTGCAGCCGCAATACGATACGCGTCTGTCGATGACATCCAATCCTTGCAATCAAACTGAATCTTTTGAAATATTGTACAAACTAGATATTTTTATTTTAAAGCATATCCTGATGAATTCAAAGAGCTAAGAATCGTCCAGCGACAGACAGATTCAAAAAAATAGGGAACTATTTTTCTAGTCCTCACTTTTCGCAAAATGTTAAAATAATTTTCATCCTTTAGGACATGATTACACGTTTGCAACTGTCTACGATCCTTCCAGTAACAGTAGAGAGGTACGTGGGAAGGAGGACGAAGACAGCCCGCGGGTGCATTGTGCAGCCTGGATACTAAAAAAGTTTTTGTCATTCTATTGCTCATTGTTGAAACACAAAGGGCTTGTTTCCTGCTATTAAGTTTATTCTCCGCATATTACAATAGGACGAACATTATTATAGTAGCTGTCGGTGACATTTTATTTTAGGATCAACAAAATTGTGGTGCATTCTGCAGGTACAGCTCATTATCTCAAATGAAATTAAATGCAAAAATAAAAACTCCACGGTCCATCTGTGTAAACCTGGGAAAAATATTATTGCCTGATTACCACTCCCTAATTTCGATGCCACTGGGGAGTGGCCTTAGGGCAATAACTCATTTCAAGAACCAACCAGAATCGATGCCAAATTTCTATTAATCAAGTTTCGTTTTCTAAAACTTATGGGTTTTTTTAAAGCTTTTGTAATTGGTTGGTAACGGTACTATCACACATTGGGAATGCTGTGAGAAAAATGTATGGAATCAAGGTCTACTAGAAAGTACCGTAAATATGTTAACGATATCACAATCGCCCCTACAAGAGGGATGTGTGATTGGATTAGTGGCCCTAAGATTGTGTAGGTACCCCTTCGTTTAAGGGAGAATGCGAAACGAAATCGAAATGCGTAGGTAGCGTATCGATTATTTTCGAACACACTTATAGCAAGCATTCTTATGTTTGGATTCTTTTGGGTAAATTCCAACCACTTGAATGGTAAGCTAAACAATGCCAGGATTCGTAATAGTTTGGTCCGTTACATTAGTTTGTTTGGAATTCTCCGTTGTGTCAATAACAACGTTACCGAAACGAGCCCCTTCGTCATTTTAGTAACTTATCCGTACTTCTTGGAATAATATACAGTACAGGCGAAGAATGTGGTTCAGCACGAGTCTCGAGCCATTGTTGAGACACGCGCGTTTCCGCTTTCTCGTGGAAAAATGCAAGCGCGTTGTTGGAAAGTAAACGTAAGCACCCAGAGTTGATTTCAAGAACATAAAGAACAAACATTTACGTTTATTCTAACAACATAACGTATTCCTTGTAGTTTTTTTTTGTTATAAGTAGTAATAATATTGTCTTGAAAACGTGATACAGCAAGGAAATGAATGATCTAAGGAATATGTGCTTTCGGTTGTAGTGAATACGGGTGTGCGTCAGTTAGGCGCCAGCCAGCCGGTCGGCCACAACTCCACAAGAACCCACTGTTCTTGACGTTTCAATGTGAGTAGTGCAATTACACTAACGTATTTACCCGGCCGATCGATCAACCACGGCCTCAGTTCCCAACCATACGCATTTTTATGTTTACAATACAACTAAATGACGCAAGAACCTACTTAAAACTCAAGCGTCAGCACAGTTGAGAAAACAATACTGATTAATATGCGGAAAATTCACTTGCTTGTAATTACAAGCAAACATTAGGTTTTTGACTGACTTAATTATGACTTTTCAAGGAGGTTTTACATTGGCCAAAGGTTTTATAAAGCAGCGCTGGAATCCAGTGACACTAGCTAGTGACTGGATCTTTTGAATTTATTGACCAATGAAAAGGGTTCACCTTTTCAATCCAGTCCTTAATTATGGATAAGAACAGCGCCGATCGCAGTGCAGTAATTTCCGTCCGGTGCTACAAGATTAGCCTAAATTCTGGATACGAAATACCAGATCAATGTACCCTAACTATTTCTCAACACAAAGAAGTTTTTTCATCAAATCACAAAAAACTCTAACAAAAGGATACTCGACCTTGAGATGTGAATGCAATCGTAAATATGCATGTAAAACTTCCACATATAAATGAAAATTAGATACTACAAAAGTTGTGAGGAGCAGATGTGCATAATTTCACAGTAGAGCGGACGCAGGACCGGTCAGAGGGGTCGGCTAACCGCAGCAGGTGTAATGGCATCGTCCGACGATGTTGCTAGGGATCGTCACTGCACACTGACATCACTTCACCTTTTATAAATAATGTGAAAATGAAAACAAACTACTTTAAGGGAAATAAGGCAGCTGAAGTGTTTTAATATTACATCCATTTTATAAGCATAAACGCCTGCATCGCGAATTTAAAAGTTTTTTCGTGGTGAGAAAAAATCGACATTGTGAGCAGAATTTGCAATACTTGTATATGATAGGTAAATCTGAAGGCTGCAAGTTCAAATCCTGCTCGCTGTCGAATTTTTCATTGCACAGAAAAGATCCTTCAACATGGTAATAAAGTAAACAATAATTTAAGAAACTTATGGTCGAGCGAGACAGGCCTATAAGTATGTGAGACAACAGTTCCGTAACATTGTCCAAATGGCCCAGTATGACGTCAGCATTTGCCGAAAACTCGCCGGAGCATCTATTTCGGTTTCAGCGGCGTCCGTATTATTATGATGACTGAACAGGCAAAAATGCACGGCATTTCAAGTGGCCAAAACAGAGCGATTAATGAACAATCGAAGCTAAAATTAAACGCAACAGTCGTAAACACCGCACGCCTCATTAAAATACCTCTATCAAAGCTGATGACGCTTCAAATAAGTGATTTATTGTTTCTTGAACCAAGTACTTGTGTACGGACTACTGAAAACTTCCCACGAGAAAACATTAAGCTGATTGTGTCATGTATTAAAGCAGACGCATTAGCATTGATAGAACGAAACAATCGCGTCGTTGATAAAAAATAAACGCAGGCCTGTTACAAATAAACACACATTTATAAATACTATAAATTCTAAGGTATTTTTACACAGAGAACATGGGAATGTTAAAAATAAAAAATAAATACTAAATGAAATCAACCCGGAAGAGTATACAAGAAATCGGATGAGCAAGAGTGCGTTCACCCAGACGATGGACGCTGCTCACAATAATATGAACTAAATGTGTAACACGCAGGTTCACTCGCCACTGAAAGATACCGGAGTAAACAAACCAATTTAAAAAGCGTAAAATATATTTTAAACATTACATCTGCTGCGCATGATTATAAACAAGAACTCATTGATGAAGTGCTTGTAAAGTAAAAGAGAGAACTGCTCAACGAAAGAAACGAAGTGATAAAAAAGGTTTACTGTGAAAAAATTGGTGTCAAAAAAGGCACAGGAATCAATATTATTGTATCTAGTGTAACATGTGGCTTGATAGAGGGAAGGGCTTCCGAACACGGTGCATTCATTATAAGCACGTGTCATGCACCAACTGCACAGTGCACACATGACAAAATTATAACCACGTTAAATAGTTCCTTTACACCAACGTTATCGTGAATGAAAAAGAAACTAGAATTCAAAATTAAACACTCTTTTCAATCAGGAAAGGTTTTCAACACACTATGGCTACTATCGATCGATGCAATACCCATTCATTCGGACCGCTGAATCACAAAGCAGTATATGAGAGCATTTAACGAACAAGTGACGCATTCAAACCTTTCAACCTGCCTCAATAGAACAAGTGTTTTATGATACCCCAGTACGATAGTGCATTGAAGCTAGTGGCTATGTAAACAACGAAGATAACAATAAAACCGAGCCATGGTAATGGTATTTTAAACAAACGAATGCTGTTAGAAAAACCAAAAAATCTAGTTAAACCGATTACTTATCTGACGTAGATTCCTTTCACAATTGAACCTTGAAAACATAAACAGTGGTAAGCAGCTGCGCGGATAGACGTTGAGTTGAGCCGGCAACATCGTGCGAAGGCAAATTCTCACGCGGAATGCGCGCAATCATAACCTTACGGGGAATTCACATAGTCGTCGCCACATAAAACTATTGTTCGCAAGAGCAAGGGGAACTTTTCTATGATGCGTCCCACTAATGACATACATTTGCATGGAAATGAAAATATAATTTTCAGAATATTTTATGTGGGCAGACGGGCACTGAGAATGAATTAGTTTTCAAACGTAAAGATTTGATGACAAGCAACGTATGGGATGCACAGGAAATGTTCTTTTACCTTGGCTTGGCAAAATCGTTTCTAGCAACTATTATTTCGAGATTAATAGATAATAAAATTCTGCGCAGCTTCACTGAGCAAATCTAAGATTAATCCTGCAGATCACTTCCTCAATCCCGCCTGGTACGATAACTGCCTACACGATATAATACAGTCCACTTTACCGTTTAACAAGCGCTATAGAGCGGATGGGTTCCAAGTAAGCGTGATGAGAACAACAACAAAGTTAAAAGCCACGTTCACCTGCACTATGGAATGTGAATGCATGAACCTAACACTATAGACATACCTATTGCAAGATAACTAGTAATTTTATTGATATGTCCAACAACGCAGTTGTCTTCAAGTCGCGCTGGAACCTTTCACTGAAACATCAAGCGTGACGTAAGAATATATTCGTACAATTTCGATTGTGGCAGTTAACGTTGAAAACAATGTTTCAAGAAAAATCGTAGTTAACAATGCGTGGCCAGTAAATTAGGGTGAGTAGCTAATCTCAGTTTGATACCACGGCCGTGTTTGCAACAATAAATATGAGAATTTCTAGGAAAGCGAGTCAGGTGTGACGGAGTTGTGGAGGTGGAGCGCGACACATCACCCACTTGTGCGGGGGAGGTCCGGTCCACCGCACCTCCACCTCGACACTTTCGCTCACCAAATCATCAACACTAGTTATGTCATAAGCTGATTAAACAGCTCATTGACAAAGATTATGCAAAATATTACATTAAAAATATTCGCTTTCTTTAATAGCTAAAAGCTTTGAATCAACATAGAGTCCAAACAACAAATTAATATGTATCATCAAGAGACGTTAATTTGAATACCGAGACTACATTAAACTAAAAAAACTAAATCTAGACATAAAAGCGTCTCCATATGAATACAACATCTAGTAGGTACGCAACATGACGCTGGAAAAGATCGACGCACTCAAAGGCATTCGTTATAACGATAATATCTTTATAGCAGCCGGTGTTGCGAATACGAATAAGAATGAACTGCCACAAGTATCATACTTGTACTTACTGGGTATGTAGTAACGTGGCCTTGCTGCCGCGGAATATTCTGCTATGACCAGTACGTATCATGACCTATTTGCTAAGCATCAGGAAGTATGCAAATTAAACTGACGAGAACATATGAACAAAACAAGTATGATTACAATTACAAACGTTGAATCATGAAATCAATATAGAAGCGTTTGATCAACAACTGCACTATGGTAGACTAAGCCAAACCGGTTTTCTATCTTTAACCTCTTGCAGCATCCTAAATATGGAGAAACACTCGAGCGAAAGAGCATCCGCATCAACGTGTGATGAGCTAATACCACATAATCAACAAAAAAACATGTAGTAAGCTACTATGCCGATTAAATAGATAACTTTTTATCTAATCAAAGAAATGTAGTTTATCTAATGAAGATTCTCACGATCAACGAAATGATATTGAAATGTCGATCGTTTCCTTGAACGTGATATATTTTGTATATTCAAACATGTGGTGATACTAACCAGTTTGACTGATAGGAGATAAAAGATGTTTACTGTTTATTCTTTGGGTCGTTTCATCGTTTGAACTCGAGTTCATGCAATCATCATAATGTTCCTCCCTATACAGCGCAGCGCCGGCTGAATTGAAGCAACAGGAAATCGATCTAATGCCAGAGGCTAATGGCTATGTAAACACCAGTAATGGGCGCAGGACGGGCCCTTCGCATCCAGTTACGATCGATAACCAACTTTATGGTAGTTCATTTAACTGTGATCTTGAAAATATGGTGACTGAAAATGGATTCATTGAAAAATAGAAATGAAAAGGTGACGAATAAAATATCAACAACTGATACCTATCTAAAAATTATGTTATCAAACCAACCTTTGTCAGTAACATTCAATTACATCAGTTTCGTATTGCAACGGGTATAATATCTGCCTATCACCGTTGATCGACATTGATAACTCGCTAATTATGTCAATAAATGGTTTAAGTGAATCGTTACCTGTTAAGGGGTAACGTGCATTAAATTGCGTAACAATTGCTTATTCGCGTGAAACAAAAACAAGTACTAATTAGCACGTTTATGCAGATTCTAATTGGTAGCGGAAAACTAAAGTCTGCAACTCTACATGGTTAGATCGTTTCCGCAGTTTTTCTGTGTGATCGCATTCGTCCTTCAGTGTAATTTCAGTTTTAGATTGTACTACGTTTAATCGTAATTCGTTTATTGTTTTATCGTAAAAATAACAAGAGCTCGTTGGTCACGGCACGGCACCTGCAAGTGAATGACCTCGAACTTGAACGTAGAAACAGTTGCCACCACATGTAAACAGAAACACGGTGTGGCAGATGAAACTCCTATTGACGAAAGGTGCGGCAGCCCGAGCATGCGTTGACTAGCACGTGCAGAACAGAGAAATCCTGCTGTACGGTACGAACCACACTGACACACACATGCTCAATGTGCCTATTTCTATTTTACTCTACGTACAAACGTAATTTGTATCCAGTTTTTGTAACGCTTTTATTATGTCCGCCTACACTAGGGCCTCACTAGGCGCAAGTCAACAGTTCTCTAAATGACTACTCGCTGTCTGCGTTTAATCTTGCAGGAATAATCTTCAACAGAATCAAATCTGAAATGCATAACTTTATGAATCAAAAGATAACAAGCGCATCAAAGGCAGGAAAGCAACACGATCTGTCTTACGAGATGTCGGGATTGCAACGTTGTGAGATAACCCGAAGTAATATTAACTAGTACGATTAACCCAGCTCGTTAGTTCACGTGTTTCAAACTTCCTGCTCCAAGCTTACCGTGCAATGCGTCACTAACGGTTTTGCAAGAACTGCTTTTCTTTACTGCGCAACGGCAACATTCCGTTAAAACATAAAAATAATGGGATAATTCCTTACCATGTACGAATGCACCAAATTCTTGGTGACTTGTATGAATTTTGGAAATTTTACGGTACTGAACATCAGTACCGTCAGCACGAGTTTTCAGTATTTGAGACGTAAAGTAAACTGGAACTTTGACTACTTCACATTGACAATTTTCAATGAAAAAATTGGTTCCTTCTTCGCACACCAGAGGCGCTGTTCCATATTTTCATACAAGAAACGCTGTAAATACTGGAAAGTTGCTGTAAAGTAAAAGATTGAAAACTCGTGCTAAGGGTACAGAAGTACCGTAAAAACGTTGTCTGTACTTAATATGCACAGCCTATTCATTTCACTGTTGATTGATTTTGAATCAGTCAATTGTCCATCATTAAAGTGAAACAGACATTGGCCTTCGGATACTGATCAAACACTGGCGTGAGAAATTAATTTGCTATCAATTCCTACTGAGGTATAAAATTACTTAATTTAAAGCGTTAAAAATGGTGATCAAACGACAGTATCTATTTATCTTATCGTCATACTTTATTTCTAACACAACAAGTTATGTTTTCCGTTTTGTTGGATGATTCCCTAAAACTAAATTAAGCTAGGTACTAATTGGGCAGTAATCTTTTACAGGGACTGCGTATAAACTTGAAAAAAAATGTAATTGTAGACTGTGGGTTCCAACAGTCAGTAAGTAAAAGTTAAATGAGAAAAAAAAAACAGTTCTGACCGGGGTAAGTTCGACGAGGTTTTAACTAAATGTATAGTTAAAACCAGTGTTTTAACTAAATGTATAGTTAAAACCAGTGCTGCAGAAGTCTCGAGTATTCTTCAAAGTGGAAAGAAAGTTTGTAATGATTGGTTGGCTATCTTAAAAATCGCTGGAAATATACTGTGGTTTTCTACAAATAGGTCAGTTGGTATTTGTTTCTTAGTTTCAGTTGGTATGTGTCATTGAAATCCAGCCTAAGTAGGTAATGTACCGAGTTTTATGCTTAGATTAATCACAATACTAAAACCACAGGGTCCGGCAAAATACGTCATTAATGAGCAACTAAGTCAGACGTACCTAGAGATTCCTTCAGGCTGACAGTGTTCACGATACATTGAAATCAAAACAAGTAACAAATAAACAAAGACTCATATGAATACGATATTACTAACATCGTATAATAAATAAATTCGTGAATGCTATCACGAGCAACACTGGTGAAAAGCAGAAATGCGTGCTACAATTTAGAATTTATATCCGAGTTGACATTATGCAACCGATTTTACATGATGATTCGCGTCAGTATTAACAATTTAACTGTAAACGATAACCTCGACATTTTAAAGAAATCTAAAACCACTTCCTAATCCACTTTTTTATTGCGTGTGAGTGCACCAATGTTTTTAACGCCCGCGTCCGTAGATCAACTATAATTGCTCCGTGGGCTTCTAATTACTCCACCGTCTCACCTCCATCAGACCTCATGGGGCATTGTTCTTCTCATGGACTTGCTAACAAGCTGACTTTTGATTCGTACGTTATTACTTCCCATTCTGTGGGAACATTTTGGACTTTGCGTGTTGTCCTTACGTAACTTGCTAAACTTTCAATACATTCGTCAGGTACAGTCTTTGCTTCTTCAATTGCGCCACAAGTTATGCTTTTTATCGTCATCAACAACAACAAAGCAATGCTATGTAATTTGTTGTCTGAGTGTGTTATGGCAACTTGAATAGGTCGTGACATTTAAGACTGACTTTGTAACTGAGGATGATGCTTTAAGCTGACGATTCTCGTCTCGACTCAGCACGACATTGAAGATTATCTCAACCGATATATTACACTTACACTTTCTCGTAATGTGCAAATTCCGTATGTTTAACTTTCGCGAAGACTGTAACGGTCCGTTAACACTATTTGGTTTCAATGAATTTTTGATGGGTTTTTGATTAAAAACCAAGACAATTCAAATTATTACGGCAACGTTGAAAACAAATACAATTTAGCAATGATCGGTATTGGTAGATGGTAGTAAATGTCAGCTAGTATTACTATTGGGTAGAGTTGTAGACACCTCCTTAATAAAAACTGAAATGCAACATCAGCTTGAAGAAGAATATCTACATTTAGCGCAGATACAAAACAATATAAGTGCCAGTAGTCAGGGAGGATACCTCCGATTCGAACGTATGGGTTGGGATCTCAAAAATAACACAGTTCGCAAGATGCTAAAACTACTTGACGTCCGTTGGGTCTGTCATAATTTCGTTATTTGAAACCTTGCAATGTCCTCTATAGAGTTGTTTTTTGCTTGAATTTATTCACGTTATACTTAGCCATTATTTGGCGCGGTCCTGCTTATTCTGGTCGAACCGGTTCTACGCCTGGCTTTGCGACTGGACCTGCTACCACTCGCCAAATGAGTCGTGCGCGCGCCTACGTCGCAAATACGTTATGGCAGCATGTATTCAACGAATCATAAACTAAATAAACGCACAATACACAAACTTTTCCCTAATTCCAGTAACTTACATCAACAAACGTCCAAGAGACCTTGAAATGTCAGTTTGAACTTAGGAAAATGGAACAGCACAGGTGTGGCCGCCATCAAGATTATTAAGGGTAGTGTTTCTAAAGGTCACACCTAAATGTAATTCGAACCTGATCCAATTAAGTAGGAGCAATAAACCGGCTCGCCCTGCTATCAAGCGAAACTTGCATTTTTAAAGCTATGGCTTCAAAGTTAGTACCTACTTACTTACTTACTTACTCGTATATAAAAACTGAAACTTACTGTATATGAAAAAATCTAATAAATAACGAAAATAATGAACGAAATAATGAATCAAATAAATTGTTTTGAGTTCAACGGTTTCACTTTCAGCATCTTTTATGACGATCATTGCTATTGGAGAATTTCTTTTATGAGAGGTATAAAAATATATAATCACATTTGTGATCACCAGACCAGTTTGAATGGCATTAGGAATAAAAATAATATACATAAAAAAACAAACACACGCTTTGATGACATCAACTTGCTGCTTTTTACATCAGAGGACTCTAGCTAGATTGATGTATTAGATATTATTGCTAAAATGTGATCCTTCAGTTGGTGTCCAATTGAATGTTATTTCGTTGAACAGTCTGCGCTTTGTCGTAGTAAACAATATAAAACATTTTTATGATGACATCATCGTCCAGCGAGGAACCCATAATAGGTCGGCTCCTTTTTGCGTTTTGGCCAGCCCACAATCGAAAACTCGTTTAAACTTTAAATGCCTTTGAAAGCTGGATATTTTTTTTTTACATTGAGGAAAATGTTCTCGAATTCAGCATTTGTTAAATCCTTGGTTAAAACTTAGTTCAATGATACATTATGCATTGCTAATTATCTGGTACATTAAAATAACAGATAATTATGTATTTTATGGTGATTTCATGACGTCGCCTAATCATTTTAAGGAAAATAATTATGTAGTACCTACTCTGTACGCTTGCCGATGAAAAACATTCTGTTTAACGAAAAATATTGTGAGAGAAAACGTGACAAAGCAACTTGTTCGTCTGGTATTTGAAGTTTTTGTAAGTCACAGTCTACAGATAACTTTAAACGATTTCCGGATGATTGACAACTTTGTTGAATCCTCTTATTCTGTCTGACTTTCTGGTGATATTCTGAAATATGATCAGATAAGGTTCTAACAAAAAAGAAATAAAATCTTTCAATGACAATTCAACCTATTTGTTGAATGTTTATTGAGCCTTTGGTTTCTCATTACAACCCAGTGCCCTAGTAACAACGTGTCAATAGAAGCCAATCAAGCGCAACGTCTCTTAGCAGTTACCGAGGACGTAATGACATCAAATTGCCCGACAATCTACGCGTAAGTACCTATTGAAAAGATTTTCACTGCTGAGCTTAAAACCTACATACTTTGTACAGTAATTAAATAGTATGGTGGTATCGTAGATAGGTAGGTACGTCCGCAATAAAAAAAGACATTTCAAACTACAATTACATAACAAATAACTGTACCTATAAGAATTATGTAGATTTGCTTAATCATCGGTCATAAAAGTGAGAAGTGCTTCGTAGATGGTAGAGGTACCTAATCAATGTAACTGTATACCTACAGAACTTCTAAATTGAAGTGTCTACATTTACTTATATTTGCCGTTTATACAGATAAGTAATAGTCGAGACGAGATAAGATGGAGGACCACTCGTAGGGCACTGAAGCAAATAGAGCCATGCATGTTTTCGTGCAAATTAATACCTAAAACTATCTCTACTGGTATATTTTATATGCAATTACATTTATTATTACGTTCTAATAGGGTTCAAAATTGAACCTCTAAAAGTGCTGTGAGGCTGTGACAAGTGCATACAAACAAGCGATTTGTGATGTACAAAGTCACAAACGCAAGTTCAGCAGCTTTTCATTATATGAAAGTTATTGTTATTTATATCATATGATATAACATTTCTTAAAGAAAACGCATACATTATTGGTAAAGATATCCCAACGGCGAAAGTTTCGACTTGAGAGCGTATGATTCGAGTAGAATACGTGACCGGATTACTGAGTAAATATGCAACAACACACTGAAATATTGATTTTGTTAGGGATTCAAAGCCGGAGTCTTATAGGGTTGTCAAATAAAATAAAAGGGCTATAGGGTGTTTAGAAATCTCTCATGTGACTGGCATATTTTGGTCTGACAGTTTGGGAATAAACTGGAGACGTTTTCAACAAACTGACCGTGAAAGAGGCCGAAGCCGTTGGTTTGTTCTTTCTCCAGTATTTTCAAAGCAAACTAACAGCCCTGGGCTAATACCGTGCTAGTGTTCGCTGAGTCTGACTGTGGCCGCTATCCAGGTCGCGTTACAAAACGCTTACGAACTAGTTCAGGGACAGCACTGTAATTGAATTGTACATGATACTACTGACTGCTGACTAATGTCAATTTATCGCTATTTCACTTTTTTATGCTCAATTACTGTTTCTAACAACATTTCGCAAAGCTTTATCGTTACCTCGGAATTAAATAAAGAAACAGTCATATTATTTAAAATATGAAACTTTCTCTCAGTATGTGAGCTACTAAAACCGAATATTATTACAGTGTTTACCATCTAATTATCACCAACCTTGCAAGGTGACCAAGTTTGTGAATCTGGTTTTTACCTACGTAGCTAGAATATTTAATTCTCACTTTCGTACGTGTGCGAAAATACGATGATAACTGTTAAGGTGATCTTTTTCGCATCGAGAGACCATCTACATAATGATAGGTAGGTGCAACGAATGGACCATTTCACAACTAGGCAGCAAGTCGAGCGGAATGCGGCCCGCCAGCCGCCACCGGCCTTGCAGCTTGCCAACACTGACCACTCTCGCACACTTATAGATCCAAATAGATACACTATCAGCGACACAGTGTTATTGCTGTACGCGTACAGAGTGCGACGACCCTAATGTCAATCTTCGCTATTTATTAGCGACACAAACAGACGGTTGGTAAGGCCATTAAAAAATCTAGCTTAAGACCCGAGCTAGACTTATTACGTGAGATTATAAAGTGATTCGAAGCAACAAAATACCTTTAAAAATCCAGGCTTTAAAAAAGGATTTTAGGGTGTTTGTAAGCAATTCACATAGGATGTCAGAAAATTATAAACTTTCATATTGTGACCTTCATACATAGTTACATATTTGTTATTCATCCAATCCAAGTACCTGAATTTTCTGTATGTCAATACAAGCAGATATGCCTAATATGCTCAATTCTTTGTCAAGGACATTCATCAATATTACAGTCTGATGAATACTTATTGAATGAAATTGATAAGTGGATATGCACGTCAGTAGGACAATTGAAGTGATTTTTTTAGGACAGACAGAAACTTTTTGATGTATGGCATTGCACTTTGTGAGTCTCCATATGTAACCGTGATAATTAGCACACAATACTGGGCAGGCAAATCATATATCAGCTTCAACCAACCATTGTTTGCTCGAGGTATTGAGAACAAACAGGCCAATTACGAAAAAATCAGTCTTTGTTATTGATTTTAAAATGATATAATTATTATAGTTAATAAAAATAAATTAAAGACAAGGAACTAAACATTAGGTTCCAGATTTGATAACCTGGATCATAAAAACTTTTGAGATAATGTTATGCTTACATACAAAGGTCTGATAATTTATTGATATCAAAAACATTAAAATTGTATGAAGCATGGCACAACAACATGATATTATCACATCCGAACACTGACCCACTTTTCAAGATGGAATATAACTCAATAATGTGGCACTGAAACTCAAGGTGTTTTGATGTGTACTGAATTCATGACAACTTGGTGACACAAAGTGAATCATAATGAAGTACCTGACTGTATTTTTTGTTCTAATTAATTATTCCACATACACAAAATGTAATGGAATCTTTAAGAATGATTGTATGCATGAATCACTGTTGTTAATTAATCAAATTCATTAGAAAATTTAAAGGTAACTTAATTGCCCTAATGATTACTTGGGAAAGATTAGAATTTGCCATGAGTAAGTTAATTTGGAAATTACATTCTCTCTAATTATTTTATTATATTTTAAAAGATTCTATGATTCACATTTAATTACTTGTCCTACTAATATTATAAACGTGAAAGTTTGTATGTGTGGATGGATGTTTGTTACTCTTTCACACAAAAACTACTGAATGGATTTGGCTAAAATTTGGTACACAGATTGTTTATAACCTGGATTAACACATAGGATATTCGGTCGAGGTTTTATTCCGATTTTATGTGCCTGTGGGATAAATTTTGGAGTTGTAGCGGGTGAAGCCTCTGGCAACAGCTAGTGTTAACATAATTCAAAATAATTGATTAAAATTAATGATGGATAGCAATTAGATTCAAAGATCCAGTTTATAAAATAATTACATCCTGTAATATCTTTCTAACTCTATGATAAATATTCAGCTGCATCCGGTTAGACTGGTAGCTGACCCCAACATAGATGTGAAAAATGTGTTCCGACCATAGGTGGAGTTTTTCATGTAATAACACTGATTTCAAACAGCGAATAAAGTGGATATGCCCCACATCCTGGAATTACTTTTAAAGAGCAGAGAAATCCTGTGATTTATTAAATAAAAGTTTTTTACTTTTACACAATTTATTAGTCTTATCTATTTCTGATTAATGTATTTAAATAACTCTACCTAATTCCAATCTCTGGTTATGACGAAATATTTGTATTTTTGTGTGTTTGTAATGAATAGATACAAAACTGATGTGCCCATTAAAAAAAAAATCGCCATTATTTAACTAAATTCACCCTGAGTAACATAGGCCACCCATGCAAAGCCGAGAGGGCCATTAGTTTTAAATATTCTTATTCACATTAATGCCTGTTCACAATGTTTGTATCTTTCAGCATTAACTTTAAATGTTTACAGCACTGAGATTACAAAAGCGAACTGTATTTAATTTATTCCAATTATACCTAGACTGTTTTATTCTTGAAACATACTCATAAATAAAAGAAATGTGAAAGTAACTCCAACTTTGTGGAGTTTTTATTACAGCTGAATTTATTTTAAGATTTTTTGATAATCGCTAAGTTATTTAGCTTGCTCTAGTGAAGAATAGTTATTAGAGGCTATAAAACCTGAATTCACAAAACTGTAACTTCTAGTAATTGAACCACTGGCTGGTTTTTCTTTTATCGTTTTTTTATTTTTTATTTTCTCATATTTTTTTTTAATTAAGCTACAAAAAATTGGATTTAACTTGGCTTAAATGAGTATATAACATGGAATCAGTGGCACCAAAAATAGTTTATGCAATGTGTAGTAAGTTATTGAAACAGGTCCTTACTTAGTTACTAGCATGAAACATGACAATTTAATTTGAAACGAGCAGGTGTAGAAAGTTTAGCAAACTACTTAATTTGAACTTGTTTATGACTGGAAATTACGAATTATTATGAGCCTTTTAAATTACGCAATATACCTAAAATTACCGCTTATGAATTATTTAATTTATGCTAATTTTATTTGTGTATTCGGCGAAATTATGATCTAACTTTCTACTTCTGAATCTGCCGAGTTGCCAAAATAAATATTATCAACATTGAAAACTATGTAAAGCCGTTACATTAATAAATAAACATGCGTTACAGTTTAAATTACAGGTAGTAAGTACGTTTACTCCTAACAACAGCAGCTATACAATTTACTGAACAACCGACACGGAATTTAACGTCGTAGACACTTACCCAAAGCTCAATACCCCAATTCATTTTCACGGCTATAGAATCCACACTTACACCAAAAAACACATTGAAGCTTCACTAAAACACTACAGTTGATAACAGGTAAATTTACGAAAATATTTCCACTAATATGTTGTTTTTAATCACTACCACCATTTCAAAACACATTCTACAGAAATAAACATGGCTGACTGACATGACATTTCGAAAGACTGGCTACATTGCACTAAGCCACTGACGGACGGAAGTTGGAAAAATAGATGTTTTTTTGCAGATTGTCTATGGAATATGTTGCTAGGTTATGAAGATTTCCAATATTTGCGGGTAAAATAAAACTCACAGGTGCTCACAAACTGTTTTAATTTATTAAACTTAAGAAACAAATATTTTGATATGCCTTTGCGAGTTTGCACTGCGTGGTTGTAATAATGACCCGTCAGACCCACGACGTACAAGTGCTGTCCGTCGAACCTCCTAAAAGATAATAACAGTTTCTCTTTATTCAATGTTTTTCCTTATTCTTTACATTTTTAAATATTTCTAGAAAAAAAATAAAAAAAATAAAAGCATTTAAAATGTAAACAATAGTGGCTAACATTAATATGATAACAATCTACGAGAGCATGATAAAAATAATGCCTTTACTTCAAATGCTAATGCTACATAAACTACTTTGACTTTGTAGAACTCATTCCAAATAATTTTAAAAAGTCTTAAAGTTATAATGCTTATTATATGTAAGGCTTGGATCCCTCGATTTAAAGTAAAAAGCTACACAAAAACTTACTTTAACCGGTTCCAAGACACCATGATGGCTTGATCTTCGTGATGAAAGTGGGTCTGTTATCGAAGAACCCCTTGAAGATGGCAGTAGAGTCTGTAAGAATAATAATTTTTATATTACAAACATATTTCCAAAAATATTTTGTCACATTAGTTATATTTAAGTTACCTTCAAAGATGGTATAAAACCAAAATCGGATGGCAGAGGTTGAGTTTGTATATTGTGCATTCCTTCTTCCGATGCTACGGATACTATCGAAGGTCGAGCTGACAGCTGCTGGGCTAATAGCAATGGGTCCGCATCTAAAAACATAAATGTGTTCTTAATAAAAAGTTTTTGGTAAACAAAGATTTTATTTAATTTGCTTACAGAAATCATTGCATATTATTCTGGTTTTTAGGGTTCCGTGTCTGAAGGGTAACCAACAGGAACATACAAAAGGACTACTAAAGTGGAGATATACAGGGTGAATTTTTCAACTGGGCGTGGATGGCTACTTTCGAAACTATGAGGAATATCGAAAAACGTTGAAAGGAGTCTCGAGGCCGATTTTGACGAAAACTAAAACTGCATCATTGGATTTTAGAAAAATCAAAAATCCTGGTCAGGAATCGAACCCGCTGATTTTGGAAAAAAAATCACACCCTGTATTATCACACCGTTCGATAGTGTTGCTAATAAGGATAAAATTCTGGGAAGTAATCATATATGGCAAGCTTAAGGAAATGGCAGATTTTTATGAAATTGCTATTTTTCCATGTTACTTTACATCTACTGAGCCATAATTTATTCGAAATATAAAAGGATTATGCCAGGGCTTGTATGAAATTTGGTCCCACCCTCCAATAGCAACATGTAATACGTCATTGGATAGGTATTTTTAAGCTGAGCAAAACTTATTATGGCACCAAGTCTGAAATATTAGTCCGTTCTGAGATATGTTTGATTGAATATGGCAGTTTAAGATATAACCAAATATTGTTTTTTTCGTAACATTACTACATTTCGGTGCAGAGGAGGAGGAGAAGCTCGGTTCTAAATAACAACAGTCGCACAGGTCGATCTTCCATGTCAAGCCGCGCTTGCCGAGGTCGGTTTATGGATGGGTGACCATCTATCCGAGATTTCTACGTGCCCCAGAAAGAACTTAAAAGCCTGTGATTGCGGCTGTCATTTGTAGATCTTTGACAGTCGTTACCTACTAAAAAAAAGTAAAAACTCGCTTTTTCTTTTACTCCAAAGATATTTCAACAATGCGTCAAAATCTTCTCCTGTTCAATCACTAGGTACAAATAAGAGCTAGAAGGTTTTTTTTTACATGGTAAAATGATCGAATGAGTCCTCCCGGGGTTGGGTGGGAGGGACTGCCAGACATGGACTAACTAAAATCCACGGTGTCCTTCAGATTCGCGTTAGTATCGCGACTCCGGCAGGCTTTGGCCGTCTAAGGGGGGCATTTTTTACATTTACAAATGAGTCCTCTTGTCCAGTGTGGAGCAGAAGGAACTGCCGTTCTAGGGTAACAGTTACCTGTTTAGACAGTCTCGCGACCTCGACACGCGTTTGATTACCGTCAGATTGCTGACAACTCTTTAAGGCTCGCGTGGAGCACGACGCGCAGTTGACCCGAGCATGGTCCATGACGGCGGGTCCTTTACTCGCCGTCCTCATGCGCTCGAGTACTGTAGTTCAAAAATCGCCTCACGACGTGCAATACCGTAGGCGTCTTCCGCAGCAGTTGTGTCGTGAGATTGAGGCTAAAGAATAATAATAATACGTGAAGGAGACTTCACGTATTCCGCCTCCTCCTTCGCTAGCATCACTGCTTAGAGGGAGCAGGAGGAGGTGATTACGTCTTAATGAACGGTTGCGTCTGGCTCCACAGTGGTGCGGCCCAAGCTATGCATATCTTCACAGTATGGTCGATCGTGTGTACCTCCGGGTGATTTTCGCAATGGTTTCACCCAGGCATACCTGTTTCCTACCGCACAATTCGTCACAGGAATCTCCTGAAATATCTGGTGTGAACCTGCGTCCCTCCTCAAAGAAGGGTTTTACCGCCACGATTGCGGCGTTGCCAAACCTCGGCTACGACAGTCGTACCCTCCATACCTCATGAGATTACGCCGAAGCTCTTCCCGCAGCGCCTCGACTTGTCAGAGGTAGCGGAAATACACCTCGCCCTTGTGCCTCCACTCCACACCCCACTTAGTGTTGGAAGGCTTTCGCCTCCAGATCCCCTGACATACGGTATGGCATCTGACCGTAGGTAGGTACCAAAGTATTGACACAAATGATGCGCACTGGTGCCTTCAGAAAAACGTCGGGTCTTGCAGGTACAATAGCTTTGAATACAGTTGGTGTGAAATAGTAAGTCTTAGTAATTGTATGTACCTACTATATAGCTCTTGTATGATTATACCATGTTAAAAACCCTTCTAGCTCTTATGTGTAGTGACTGAATGCGGCAAAGCATTGACGCATTGTGGAAATATATTTGGAGTAACAGTTTAAAATCGCTCTTCAACCTGCCGTTAACATCTCCATAGTGGAGGTGGTTAACGACAAAGCGAGCTTCTATAGAAGGTAACGACTGTCAAAAATCTACAAATGACAGCCGTAATCACAGGCTTTTAAGTTCTTTCTGGGGCACGTAGAAATCTCGGATAGATGGTCACACATCCATAAACCGACCTCGGCAAGCGCGGCTTGACATGGAAGATCGACCTGTGCGACTGTCGTTATTTAGAACCGAGCTTCTCCTCCTCCTCTGCACCGAAATGTAGTAATGTTACGAAAAAAACAATATTTGGTTATATCTTAAACTGCCATATTCAATCAAACATATCTCAGAACGGACTAATATTTCAGACTTGGTGCCATAATAAGTTTTGCTCAGCTTAAAAATACCTATCCAATGACGTATGACATGTTGCTATTGGAGGGTGGGACCAAAAATTGCATCATCCTTTCATTGTTTTCAATGTCTCACTGGATTTGACGTTTCAACAATCCCACTGTACTTAGCAATACGACATTATTGAGTTGAACTAAAAATAGCATTATTTTAAAGAGCAAACGGTAACTTATGTTTCAAATACAGTCTTTGCCTTGAAGATTAATCAGTTTTTTTGTAATTATACGTTTTCCTTAAGTTTGACGGATATGATTACTTCCCAGAATTTGATCCTTATTAGCAACACTATCGAACGGTGTAATAATACAGGGTGTGATTTTTTTTCCAAAATCAGCGGGTTCGATTCCCGGCCAGGATTTTTGATTTTTCTAAAATCCAATGATGCAGTTTTAGTTTTCGTCAAAATCGGCCTCGAGACTCCTTTCAACGTTTTTCGATATTCCTCATAGTTTCGAAAGTAGCCATCCACGCCCAGTTGAAAAATTCACCCTGTATATTTCACTCGGCCACTATGGCACTACCGCGCGGCCACAATTTGTATCGAGGTTCCACGCCCTGTGTAAATTTTCAACCGTTTGCAAACAGAACTATTGTGTGTACTTAATTTGACTGCGTTGGACTTTATTGTAGCGGAAACCTTGGTCTTCCCGTTGATTTAAAGGTTGTCACATTTGCATTTGCAGTTCGTAATCAGAGAGGAGTGAGTGAAAAAGGGTGAAGGTGCGGTATATTATTTATGCAAACGTAGTTTAACAGATGTTTCCTTGGTTACAAACTTACCAATGTTCAGGCCTTTTGCAACTCTACTTGCTTGTACAAGTTTTCCTGCACTTCTTCTGAACCGTATTCCCCTTTCAGCTTCTCTTCTTAATCTTTGAGCTGCAGCAGCTGATTCTGCTATAGCTTTTGCCATTGGTCCCATTCCAGACCTTTTCAGGTTTAAATCTACTATGTAGCTTAGACATATAGCATTTGACAAGATAGCATCACTTGGCTAAAATTAAAAAGTGAATACACACATAAGTTGATGTTTTTTTTTTATTTGAATAATGTTGAGTGGATGGAGAATTGCTTCCATTAACTCACATTAGACAAAACATTAAATTTAAATTATAAACACAATACCTACAGAACCAATATCATTTACACTTATGTCAAGTGAACGTAAAGGAGTTTTCACTAAACCAATAGCTCTTGCCAATAGATCACCACAAGTTGGAGGATTTTCTGCACTCGTTGTTGACCATACTCCTGTTGGTGGCTTCAATAACGGACCAGGTTTTATTCCACAACCTGATATGTTTAAACTGTAAAATACGCAGGCATTTATATGTAATTATAATGTTAAAGCTATTTTGAAAAGATTATGAAATAAAGTAGTTGCATACTACTCGTAAATAACTATACAATTACTCAATTAGGTACCTACCTAGTTAGATTGCATCCTCTTGCAATAGATACTGCAACATGGGCAATTCCTTCAGAACCAAGTTTTGTATTAAGTCTTAGGTCTAATGTGCGAACTCCGCATCCAGAATGATTAAGGGCATGTGATATACTTTCAACACCAGAAGGACCTTAAAAATAAGCAGTCTTCTACATTTTATTAACGCTATTACTTCTTCTACACTCTGAAATGCGCCCTAACTTCATGCAAGCAATGACCCTGAGCTTAATATGTAAGATAAGAAGTGTGAGATGGATCCATAGTTATAATAATAATGTTCCACAACTATCACACAATGCCATCTAGTCCCAAGCTAAGAAGAACTTGTGTTATGGGTACTAGGCAAGTGATAAACATACTTATATATTTCTAAATATATACGTATTATAGATAAATTACACCCAGACACAGAACAGATGATCATGCTCATCACACAAACATTTGTCCTGAGTGGGAATCGAACCCACGATCCTCGGCATAGCAGTCAGGGTCACTTATGTGCATGCAGGTCAGTTATGGATCCACAATCCATAACTATCGATAACTAAAAGTGCACGGTTCGTATTCCGACCAGCGCAGCAACGCTAAGTTACAATGACTTTATATCAGTATTCCAGCAAATGAAACATTACCAAATATGTTATCCGCCAATATAAGGGTTCTTAAAGCATCACGTCTCATAATAAATTTGCCTATTGACGAAGCACCGTCATCTCCTATTTTACAATGACTGAAATCTAGTGTTTCTAAATTCAAGTTGTCCGCAAGCCCACGAAGTATATATTTAACTCGTTGACAATTCATGTCAGTTCTTGTAATTCTGTAAGCAAAACATAAATAGGTACGTTAGAAATTGCAAGTTTACTTGGTTTTTTTTTTGATAATTATGTAGAAAAACATCTGACCTTAAAATCTTCAGTTGTGAGCATTTTTCTAAGCCTCGTGACAAATTTTTTGCATCATTATTTGTGAACTGAAATTGATCAGTGCGATAGTCAACCCCAATAGACCTCAGCTGATATGTTAAATGCAATTCTACCAAGTTGGTCAGACTGCCTAAAGCGGCATGAAGTGATATATGATCTGAAATAATAAACATCAACATCAAGAGAAGGGAGAGAAGCAAATAAAATGCTATGTGAATTGGGAACCTCCTCTTTTTAACATCGGTTTAAGTGATTGTAATCCATATTTTCTCAATAGATACTTGAGTTATTTATTGTGAAATATCCACCGCGAAAAAAGTTACCATTTCTTATTTTATTTTATTCAGTCACCACGGCTTACAAGTATGTCCATTACTTTTTCTTACCTCTCGAGATGACTTCATTATCTTTTGTTAGCTGTTTATTTCCATTTTGTCGCTGACTTGTAACTAAGTGAGCCAGTTCTGGTGAAGCCATTCTCTGTACTGGAATGTCAGTTGGTATCAAGCTTCGGATTGATAATTTTTGGATGTATGGTCCACATAGCTTCACTAAGGTGTTCACCTAAATAATATGTATAACTGATTGTAGAGAGGACTAAACTGAAAGAATTTTTTATGTAACCAAATGACGGATATATTACATCGAACAGTTTTCATATAAATAAGCACACCAGCATTATCAATTTTTAGGCCGTATTCAGTGCTCTCATGACGGCCAGGACTGATGACGGTCTGCCGTAGCTATCGCCATAGAAACGATGCGTGCATTCAGAGCAGCACTGACCCGTCCGCATACGCAATACTGGCAGAGACGGTCAGTCGAGTGCGTTGGTAATGCGCACGTCAGGCGACTGACGCGCTATGCAATGCTTCAGAGCATTCAGTGTGTAAAAGTAGTTGAAGTCAAACGGACGTAAATGTTTACAATCATGTCGAAACATTACGTTACACGTGGAGCACTTAATGCAAAAAGCCGACTGACGGTCAGTGCATGTGTACGGACTGACCGTCAGTCAGGAAAGCACTGAATATGGCCAATTAAATAATTTACCCTTTCAGGGTCGTATTGCCTGGGATTCATGTTTTCTAAAATGTCAGCAAAATGCCGTTCCATAAAAACATTAATCCATTTTTTATCATCTGCCAAAAGAGGCGAATCTGAAAATTTTGAATGGTAACATCTTTTCCAGAATATGTCACTTTTAATATTATCCACTAAAATCTGAAGAGGGACATCAGTATCCAAGATTTGCAGGAATAGTTCACGATCTTTAGCAATTAGTTGTTCTAGTTTGGGGTAACCTGTAATAATAAATGTTTTTTTATTTAATTTGGTTGCCGTGTCTTTAGATAAATGTGGATTGAATTCGTAAGAGAAATCACATAACCCGCAAAATATTATGTGTTATGTGTAAAAAAAAATACCTTGAGTTTTACTAAAACATTACGACATTGATTGTAAATTACTAACCCATCCAATTTTCTGCTAAATTCTCAATACAAATGGAAACGAGAGATTTTGGAATATTTATATCCCAATCGAAGTTTTCGGATTGAATTTTTCTTTTTGGTTCTAATTTTTGTCATGCTTATAAGCCAAATAAGTAGTGAATTTAACACTTTCTGGAAACTTCATAATGTAATAATTGAGTTTTCAACTTCTTATTAAAATGCTATTATTGTTTTCACAAGTAATCGGTCAGCAATACTGACGGTATCAACAACCTTGGTGAAATTTACAACCATAGAAACTAAAGTTTTGTTTAATCAATAGTCACTCAATTATTTTATTTTTAAAACTCGCTCTCCTGAAGCCGTACATTGGCCGTACCGGAAGTTTTATTTTCTTCATAGACAAAGCTTAATGGGAAAGTTTATTAATATTCTTGCAACACCGAAAAGCCGTGCCAAAATTAAGCGCCGTATTCACGTTCCATCTTGCTGTACGTCCCGCAAGGTATTGCTATGGTTACGTCAAAATAATAATAATTTATTGACGTACGTCAAGCCTATTCACGGTGTTTTTGCGTCGTGCATCGTGCATGACGTACAGCCGTGACAGATGGTGAATACGGCGCTTTAAATGAAAAAAGGTCGTCGGCGCTCTGTTGCTGTAGAAACATTTAAGAATGTAAATTTTTAAGAAACGATTTGGATTTCGTAAAGTTATTAATTTCTTTGAATTCATCAGTATGAATTATAAATATTTTTATATCGTAGTGAATTGTTTATATTCATTTGAACCTCTTTTTTGACAAGACTCATTCGTTCAATCAAATTTGACGTTTGGTGTAAATTCAGAAGAGGCTATTCTGTCATTATTTATTTTGGAAATTTCATGTTTTGAAAAGGAAATTGGAACTTTACAATAGTTTTCTTTCCATAATCAAGGCTAAGAAATCGTTGAAGATGGATAAACACAACAGTTCTGAATTATTAAATTCAGACTTTTCGTTATCAAAGAATGCCAGTTCCGACTCATTGGACTCGGATTCCAAATCGAGTTCATTGAATTCTAAACACGGACAAGACTCCGTAAGTTTCCTAAAAGGATTAATTTATTCTTATTGAATTTTATACCAGCCGCTTCCCTGCTTCCTGCAATTTAGTTTAAGCTAGCGATTAGTCACTTGTGCATAACTATTTTGTCTGTAGAACTAATTCGTGTTTCCTTGTTACGATGAGTAGAAATAGGTCTATTCATGTGTGCCTATTTATCAACTGCATCCACAATCATAGACAACAAGAGTTGTCCAAGGCTGGTATCATGTTGCTTCTCTTTTAACAATTTTAGACCAATAAGTTTCCATGTTCAAGTTGACGTTTCTTTTCAGCCTCATGTTCTGGGAGACATCCAACTTCTGGACGGTGAGAAGGTGATGAGTTTAGCCCGGGATGTGACATACTTGTGCCCGTACAGTGGTCCTTCTCGGGGGGTTCTTAAAGTGACCAACTATCAGCTGCACTTCAGACCTACGGATACTGCAGCATTACTAAGCACTCTTAGTGTGCCTCTTGGTGTTGTAAGTTGTCTTTTAAATTTACTTGTGTTAGTAGTGTTTAATGTATTATTACTAAGCTTTTAGTACTATCAAAATAATACTGAGAATTTTGATCCGAGAGTGAAACTTGTTTATTTATGAAAATGGGTTGGTTTCCCATGAATAAACATTAAGTAAACAGTAAATGGAACAAAAATTTAAAATGCTACCTTTTGCAGGTATCCCGAATTGAGAAAGTAGGTGGAGCGTCATCAAAAGGAGAAAACTCATATGGCATTGAAATATTTTGCAAGGTAGGTAGTATAATTTTATAATTATTAAATGTGTGCTATGTTTATGTTATTAATCTATATTGATATCATTATTCCAGGACATGAGAAACTTGAGATTTGCGCACAAACAAGAAAATCATTCACGGCGCGGAATATTTGAGAAATTGCAGCAATTAGCATTCCCGTTGTCACATAGACTTCCATTATTTGCATTTAGTTATTCAGAGAGCTTTCCTGAAGATGGATGGCATGTATATGAACCTATTGCAGAGCTCAGGCGAATGGTAAGATCTTTTAATTGACACATCTTAAATTAGACAGAATTTAAGAAAAGCTGGCTAAAAACAAATCCTTCCTCATCTAACAAAGTATATAGCTAATTCTTTATCAAAATTCTTCATGAATATTATGAATTCTTTTTATTTATTGAAAAGAGTTTCAATGCTCATAATTTTGCCTATTGCACTGTTTTCTATTTTGAAACAATAATATGACTGTTTTGCATTCCAACAAAACAGGTATTATGTGTTGAATAAGACACACGGTGCTGGATTGAAGAATGCTGTTGTAAATTCGCCTTATAATGATTATCCGTGGTTAAAAACTTACCAAATTGTCCATGGTACTATACCTGTCTCCTTCTTTCACCAGCGTGCATCCTTTTCTCCCCGTGAAAGATGCTTTGACAGCGAAGCTGTCAACTTCATAGAGTCTTCAAGGTACCAGCAAGAGACTTGCTCCAGCACCGTGTGTCTTATTCAACACATAATACCTGTTTTGTTGGAATGCAAAACAGTCATATTATGTGCTTTCCTAAGACACACGGTGCTGGATTGAAGACCTGTTTGGTATCTGCTGGTGATAAATACAAACGCTATGATGATGAATTATAATACTGTTTTAAAGCATAAATAGGTTTAAAGAAATTTTTTAAGACCTTTCATAAAATCTTACTGTAACAAAATTTGTAATGTTCCTTTCTGATTAGTAACTTCTTCAGAAATCAAAATAGTAATTAATTGATAGAGGTACCTGGTACTAGGAGATAATTCTAAATTAAATCTTTTTCCAGTAATAGGATAAAGTTATGTCTTTTAAAGGTATAACCAATGACGACAAATATTTATAAATCTAACTGCAATAAATAAGCATTGGAGTTGGTGTCATCAATCTTGTTTACTGGTTGACAGTAAAACTTCTGATACATTTTCTAACTCTATCAGTTTTCCCTGTCAAGTATTGCTTGAACAAGAGTAGCTTCTTGAGACCATAATAGCTAACTTGTTATAACTGCCCAGTGGGCCTCTTATATTAGCAACTTTAAAAGTAATGCTATGTTCCCAACTTGTGAGTTTGTTGTCTGTGATTTCTCTATTTTCCGACAGTTCTAACAGGGTAGACAGGTATCGATGTTTCCGCAACAAACGAACCTTAATGTCTGTGTGATCTTGATTCTGTTTATATACCAAAATTTTGGACAAAGACTGATTTCATATTTGATAGAAGTAAGATCTTCAGGGCTATTTTCTAATAATCTCGATCTGATGTGAGATCATGAGATTGCACGAGATCAAGAATTCTATAACTTGAGGGTAGCAATAATATTAGAGCTATTCGCCTAGCTATCTCAAACGAAGAACCTGGATATGCAGAGTTCTTTAGTCAAATAATAATAAAAAAAAAGAACAGTAATCTTGTAGTATACACTATTGGCAACTTTTGTACTGCAAGCTTTAGCAAGTGAAATAGCTTCCAGAACATTCTGAATGAAAGATAGTCTTGAGATATCTACCTCAACTGTTGCTCAGTAAGTTGAAATAGTAGATCTATGCAGGCAAATAGTTCTATAACCTAGTTTGTTTTCTCAAAACAATTTTGCCTGAAATCTTTATCAGCTTGTACACTTACAGTATTTCAGGGTTAATTTGATTGGTATCCCAGTGGATCACCATCTTTTAATTAGGGCTTTATATTGTTGTAAAAGTAGATGTCCGCCAGCTACTTAGTCTTGTTCCGCTAGAGTTTAGGAAGAGAGAGACTTGGTCAGCCCACCCTTAATTTTCCAAGCTAGGGGGATAATTTGTCCACCTGTGCCAAGCACTTGCCCGTAGTCCAATATTTTAAGACTTTCCACAAGTTCTTTATCGGAATTTTGACCACCTGTGCAAGGCACTTGCTTGTAGTCCGATCTAAGACCTTCCGCAGGTTCTTTATCGGAATTTTGAACGCCTGTGCAAGGCACTTGCTTGTAGTCCGATCTAAGACCTTCCGCAGGTTCTTTATCGGAATTTTGTCCGCCTCTGCAGAGTACTTGCCTGTAGTCCGATTTAAGACCTTCCGCAGGTTCTTTATCAGAAGTGGCTCCCGCTCTGGCTCTCGCTCTCGCTTGCAAATCGAGGAGTGAGAAGCACTTGGCGCACTCTGGCGTTAGTAAAATGTACTATCAACAAATTTGAATTATGACCCCTTTTTGATAATTTGAATTTGTCAAAATAACAAAGGTCAAGGTTGTTAATATTGATAATTATGTTTATAAGTGCGGACCTAATTTATGAATGTCTGTAAGAAAATAATGTTTCTGGTGGGTCATAATTCTTTGTCGATTGTAAGATTGTGCCTTGTTCAAATAAGTAGTTCATACTTCTGGTATTACGCTGGGTGGGGGAATGCCCAGCCCAGCCGATAGTCCCATTGTCGGCTGTAAATATCGCATATAACTGCGTTAGGTTTTGGAACCTAATTTTACGTACTTTGGTATGTAAGCCGTTTCTCTTGACGTGAATAAATCTACGTCTGGGACGCCCCACATCTTAAACATGGCCTCCGCGGCTTGGGGTAAAAGATGCCACTCTGTTACTTTGCGGCCCCTTGAGAGGCGATCCGCAATTTCGTTTAGACTCCCCGGGAGTCAGTGGCTGCGGGGGTATGTATCCCCCCCCCCTTTGTTTCTGGGGTATGCAATAAGAGTCCTGTTGTCGGACTTAATATTTATGTGTGCATTATGTGCATATTTATGGCTGCAAATATGGCATCTACTTCAGGAAAAAAATTTGAGCGCCAGGTCATCTGGCATGGAGCCCACCTTACAGATAGATAAGTGATGTTTAATTGGGCTCCCTAACCCTAGTTGGGGGTATCAGTGGTTAAGAAGTGAGTTGCACCTTTCTTAACTCTACAGTATTGAGTTGTACTCTATGGTTTTAAACACCCTTGTTGAACAGGCAGAGGAAACTTACTTTTGTCTAGTAACCTGTTTTGATAGAACAATTTTAGAAACAGTTACATTTTGCAACAATATAGTTCTTTTGATACTGCATAATTATCATAATTCAGTAAAACCAATTAAGTCTGAGCTTCTTGTGGACAAATGTTTCAATTATTGCTCTACCTTGTTAAAGATTAGTTTAATCTTTATTATTTTATTGCAGTAATGTTATACCCAATTTTGCTGGGTGTATACGTATAGGGTAACAGTTTTATTAGGCCAATATATTCTGCTTAGAGAGAGTGATAATTTATGTGATGCCCCATAATTTCCAATATTCTCAGCGTTTCCGCAACCTGAGAACCGAGTATTGTACGATCCTGATTAACCAGGAACAATAGTTCAGGTACACAATTATACAGAAACATTGTTCTCACAGGATTTCCGCAATCCAGTTGTACTTTAAAAAACATAGTTGGGGCCATAGATAGGCCAAATACAACGGCTGTTAACAGCAGCACTTTGTTGTTATAGATCACAAGGAGGAGCCTCCTGTATGTCTGTGCAATTGGTAATTGAAATTCAGCATAGTAATTAATGTTATCTATGTTCAGCAGTGGACGTCTTCCGGCTGATGATGATGATGATGGTGATGATAGTAATTAATAAATGAATGTCTATTTTCACTAAACAGTTGTTTGTGAACTTATAACCAGTTACATTTCTTGGAAATGTTTCACTGGCAATTTGAGTTGAGACCTCCGCGGTCAAATACAGGACATATTAAGAGCCCTATTACAAAATGAAAGAACACAGTTTCTGTCAATTTGACATCGTGATGCCCCCCGCGTAAAAACAAAATACAATCAACACAGCTACGCCTCGTATACCAGGATGAAAACAACATGAGCTTTTGCCACTTTTCTTTCGAATAAACAAAGTGAGATCCCGGGCTTCTAGACACTACTTATTTTCTTAGTAACGAAATCGAATGGATATAATATGATTAATGTATACCTATCAAAACAAAATAATGGCCACTCATTAAATTACACTTTAAACAAGTATTACCCTTAAACTGATCTCTCTTAGCGATGAGGTCGCCCATTGTGTCACACTATTTAAGGGAATTTGCGAATTGAATATACCTATTTCTAATTTACAAGGTGTGCATAATAAAGATTATTCAATTCTATTCTATAATGCGAACAAATAATATCTTGTTATGATATCTTTCAAGTGTTAATTTTATTTCTAGTGAGTAATTAGAACTCATTAATTATTTTTAATTTCATTTTTGAAATTATTTAGAATTTACGACTTGATGTATCTTTAAACTTCTAACTGTTTCAAACGTTTTCTCCCAACCAGTGGTTCAAAATATTTGAAACTGGTGTCAAGAGACGGGTAATTACGCCGTGATCCAAGAAGCTGTGTAAGGCCCAAGAAGACCATCATGTTCGTTAAACCGCACAAAGAGAGCGATAAATCTACAACGCGGACCATATAAATTAATTGCGACAAGCCAAAAGCACTTCTATAATAGACAAGACTATTTCAAATCGACACCATGAAGATTTAAAAAAATTCAACAAGATGTTTTTTTTTTACGTGGTAAAATGATCAAATGAGTCCTCCCACCCCGGGCAGGGTGGGAGGGACTGTCAGACTTGTACTGACTAAAATCCACGGTGTTCTTCAATAGCCCTTTATGTTCCGGGGTCACGGTGATGGAATGAGTCTCGCGACCCCGGCAGGCATTGGCCCTCTGAGAGGGGGCCCCGTCATTATGCTGACGCTCTTTGAGGCGCGCGTCGACCCGGGCATGGTCCATGGTCGGTCAGTGAGTTGCCCTTTACTCCCTCGTTGCCGGTTACTACTGGGTTTTTTTTTTAATAAAGACAGATTTATTATAGTGTAGAGAAGATCTTAACAACAGGTTACAGATCCTTTCACTCTTGAAACAAAATGTTTCGGTGAGCTCTAAATTGTGCTCTGGGATGGTTATTTCTGTCTCGTAAAACTGAGCTTTCACTTTTTAACGAAGGTACGTAACTGCTCAAAATTGTGTTAAAATGTGGTACAACTCCATATTATTCCATATGTCCGTAACGACAGCCTAGAAAACCCTTTAGTTGATGAAACGAATTTCCAAGCGCTTCTTTGACTCAGCTATTAGGCACCCCAATCCCCTGATCGCATCGGCCGCCCTATACGAACCATCGCGTATCAGCTCCATTCGCCGCCCTAGGCATACCCTTGTAGACCCCGATGACCTCATCACCCTCCTCCATGAGAGCAGTAGGGAAACCAGTACTCTTAGGAAACACAGACACAGATCGACTCCGTCATTCCGACCTCGCCGAGGACGCCCATCGCGACGCCCAAGTCAATGCCCCCCCGACCCTTGCAAGAGCTAGCCCGTACTGCTGAGCCTGTAGTTTTAAATTAGCCCCTAAATAAGATATCATTGTGATCCCGCCTGTCCCTTGCAGTGTCCTCCCTCAGTGACGCCCTAAGCCGAGGTCCGTACCCCACAGGGTGTGCCCTTAGCGAGTGGTCACTTAGTTTGTAGTTTTTAGTTTTAAGCGCCTGGCTGGAGACCTTATAGTAATCAATGGCATCCACATAAAAGTTCTGTTAAGCAGCACACAACCTCTTCTAGGTTGCCCTGCGAGAGGCCATTCAAAAAAAAATTCCATTCGCACAGCAAGTAGTACCTGATTCGAGTTCATCTTGGATCAATCGCGACTAACAGTGCATAGATTTGGTGATGCTTGAATTACGATGTTACTGTTGGTCACTCAGGATTATTACCTAATTTCTATTGAGAACATTTCACCTTCAATAAAATAACACAGGGTTTAAGAGAAATTGTAAAAAACTCTTTGGCGCATTGAAGACGGTGTTTTTTCGATTTTATTATGAAACTTGACACATTCCTGTAATTTCTAACTTTTCATTCAATTTCGTTTATTGGAATGCTTACTTATTTCTGAGTAGTGCCTATATTCATTAATGAAATTCACAAATATCAGGCGAAAGAACCATGGTCGAACTTCAATACTGCTAAGACGTGATTTTTTTTTGCAAAAAGGAGCCAATCTCTCTGAGGTGTAACCGTAAAAATGACAGACCATCTTGACTTTTTTGGGGTACCGTTGACATTGACCCTCAATATTAGTCCACTTATTGAGTTGGCTGCAAAAAAGTTAGGATCCTTGTCAAGCGGTACTTCACGCCTGAACAGTTGATGAACTTGTATAATGTTCAAGTCTGGTACATGGAGTGGTACAGGTTTGCCAAATCTAACACGATGTACTTGAGTCAGTTTAAGAGCGCCCGGCATTGATCAAGGCCACGATCTGCGGGGCGAGACGGAATGGGAAGTAGTCACCTCCTTATGCAAAGCAGTCATGCTAGCGAAGTAGCAGGTGGAACACGTGAGGGAGAGAACAGCCGCGTGACCTACGACGCCGTGAAGCGATTTCCAATCAGAAAGGTAAGCCTTGGAGAGCTGAGGCTTTCCATGGTCACTGGATTGTCTTATCACTTGCGGGTGACCCTGGAACGTAAAGGGCTACTGAAGGACCACCATGGATATTAGTCAGTACGAGTCTGGTAATAAATCCCGTCCCGCTCGAGATGACACATTTGATGATAAAACCACAAAAAAAAATACAATGCAGCTGCCAAAACGAAATACCGCATTTTTTCATACAAGAAACGCTGTAATAACAGGAAAGACTCTGTAAAGTAAAATTGTGAAAACTCGTGCTAGGGGTACGGATCAATTTTTCACAGATTTTCGGGGCGCACGTTATAGAGCCAAATCCTGCCGGCGTCGCGGGACTGTCTTGTCAGGTATTCATACACCCGGATCGCAAGGGGTTATTGAAGGACACCGTAGTTTTTAATCAGTACATGTTTGAATGTCCCTCCCGTCCTTCCCAGGGTGGAAGAGCTGATCTGATGGTTTTACCACGTATTAAAAAGCCATTATCACCAGGGTCATGGCTGGTGGTATGGTGGGTCCGCAGCGAGCTATATTATTCAACCGAATTGGAAGTTTGGGAAGTTGACAAGTCTGAAATTACATTTAATTACCAATTCAGAAAAAAAGCTATCAGAATTATTTACATTAATTATCTAGAATTATATCCACATTCGAATAAAAGGAAAATACAATCAACATTAATAATATGTATGTTTACATTGCAAACAGATCAGAATGAAATAAATTCGAAATATTAGCTTGTATCAAAAAAGGTTAGTCACGCTGCATCCTTGGCGATTGGGAAAATTACTGGCCACCACTCATGACCTGCGGAAAATTCGAGATACTACATGTTTCATATGGAAATTGATGTTATAACAAAGATACTAGCGCCGCGTCTAAAGGTCATGAATGGTGGCGTGTATTTTAAATTTTAATGATTACGTGACTAATGTCAAAATGGTCGGGAGCGATACGTCCTCTCTCTGAAAGCGCCCCGCGCTGTCTAAATCAAAGGACAAACCGTTCTTGGTTTTATATTGAATTTTGTCATTGCATATTTTAATTATTTTATACTATTATTTTACTTTTGAATGCGCTAATTATTTTTTTAATGCAAGCTAACATAGTAACCTTAGTTATTCAATACTTTTTGATTGAATATTCAGTAAATATTGATAGATAAAAAATATAATTTCGGACGAAAAAATGTCAAATTCTTCCTGTTTTCCAGAATTATTTTTGGTGTATTTCTGAATGAAAAATAAAAATCTGATTAATACACTCCAAATATAAACTTTCAGATGTACCATGGACATTTTCAAATGTTATTTTACTATTATACATTCTATGTAATTCAATACAAAAGTATGACAAAAAGTAGAATTTTATGAAACATCCTTTGCAGAGACAAGGTATTTACTCATGTATGTAAACAAATCTAAAAATGTTTTCAATACACTCCACGCAGAAATAATCAAACTTTCTCGTGTATATATTTTTTTTTAATTTGTGGCCATTTCCTACCCAGAATCATGTTCAAAACCTTGCACAAAAACAAGGAAACGTGTGATAGCCCTCTTAAGCCACTGTTGAATTAGTCTTAAATACATTTGACCTAGTAAATTCAAATTAGGTAACTATATGGTCACTGGGTCAACTTAGCTCTTTCTTTTGTTTAACTAAAAGATTATTTCTTTTGTTGAGGTTGCAAACTTTTCTAATAACATGTTTGACTACATACCAAGGACAGCTTCCTTTATAAATGGAACATGGCAAGTTGTGATTAATTTCAAAATATGATTGCTTGCTCCCTGTGGTTGCCCCACATGAGTATGGTCCTTAAGATAACCCCTCTAAATGTTCGGAATGATCAGCTATTCAAATAGCTTTTGTTTATAATTGTTTAATCAGCTGGACCTTAAGTCCACCTAAAGAAGCTTTGATAGGGTGCAAAGCCTCCTAACTAAACACATAAATTGAGTCCGAGGTTGGTGGACCACAAATAATAGAAATCTTTTCAAAATATGTGTTAAAATGAAAATAATTAGGGTAACCGACACCCACTTAAGCAAATCCTGTAATGTTAATCTTAATAATTGTCTCAATTCCAAAATATTGTTGGAATATAAATCAGTCAATCAATCAGTTGACACTTATAAACTTTTTTGGTCTTGTTAAAATGATACAATCCATCATTAACTTTTAGACCTATAAAACAAGTAATAGTAATACAATATTGTACGGGGTTTTTTAAAAAAATAATATAAAATGTCATACAAATTGATTAAATTTTGGATATCTAGATATACTTATAATCTTTCTTTGACAGTGTGTTACATATCTACTTGTCTTTCATCCAGCTCCATACTAAAACTTCACCGCAATAGACAATGAAGTTTTTTCTCAAACAATTTGATGTAAATGGAGTCAGATAGCCTTCTCGTTGTTAGAGAAGGTAAGTTAGGTAGTTAAATAACTAGAAATAAACACTTTTTCTTGAATTTGTGTCTCTACACGAGTGTCCGAACAAGTCTGGACTTGTTTGTACTTACGTGACTGTCTTTTGTTGGGCGGATGTGAAGCTATGCTCTCGTCGTTCGAGGATAAAGATGATGATGACGACCAGTCATCCTGTCTCACCGTATTTGAATGCTGATCCACCTCCGGAGCGTTACGTCAACATTCAAAACTCATCACTTCACACCACACTTACCCACTCAATTTAGTCCGTAATCCTTCTAAAACACTAATTCACAAAAGAAAAACGTGTCACGTACTCTAAATAAACGCCGTGTGCTCATTTAATACAATTAATTATTGTATTTCAACACTTTTTTAACTTTGGGAAATTTTTCGATGTTATCGCGGCAAAATTTACAAACGCTATGAAGTTGACAGCTTCGCTGTCAAAGCATCTTTCACGGGGAGAAAAGGATGCACGCTGGTGAAAGAAGGAGACAGGTATAGTACCATGGACAATTTGGTAAGTTTTTAACCATAACGGATAATCATTATAAGGCGAATTTACAACAGCATTCTTCAATCCAGCACCGTGTGTCTTAGGAAAGCACATAATGATAATTTTAATACTGATGATATTTGAAAGGCTTGGGTAAAGGCAATGTCAAGCAGTGCATTAGCCAGGCATTGTTAGTAAAATAGTACCACTAGCCATCTATTCTACTGCTTGAGCAACAGGATAGAATATTCCTTTTACGAATTTGATCACAATATGAATCTGATAAACTGGCCTTCTTAGACCCTCCACAACGTAATCCTCTGAACTCCAAACTAAACATCCTCTTTGGTCCCTAGGGTGTAAATAACGACATGTGGCGAATCGCCCGCATCAATGACAAGTATGAAGTTTGCGACAGCTACCCGTCAGTCTGGGCTGTGCCAGCAGCAGCCGGTGAAGATCTGCTGCGAGCTGTGGCCACTTTCAGGTCAAGAGGAAGGATACCGGTGCTAGCATGGATACATCCCAGCTCTCAGGCTACAATTACACGCTGTAGCCAGCCGTTGGTTGGGGTGAGTAGATCATATTTTATTATTTGCTTTATGGGAAAGGGAAAACATGGGTTTGATAGTAAATACAGCGTATAATGCACTCAATAAACATGCTAGCAATCTAGTAATGCACTTGGGGGACAAGATTTTCAAATTATAACAATTATTATGCCTATTGTAAGTACAAAACATATTTTGATTTTGTTCAAATGAAATTATTTCTCTTTATTGCTTCCTGAAACATTCATTTTCACGTATTTTGTTCATATTCTCTTAACTCTTACTGTTTACAATTTTCTAAAAATCTGTAAACATCAAAAAGATATTTCAAGTTGATATAAGGGTTGTTTTGCAGTTACACTTTTTTTTAGAGCATTCAACAGATGTTTATTTTTTTTTTGTGGTAAATAAAATTGCCTATATTTGTTATAAACATTCTGTTTTTTCAATCGTGTTTGGTGTTATCAGTTGAACACTCATCTTACGCAAATGTAAAATGCGACTAACCTTTGTAGATTGAGAACAAACTTCGTCATAAATCATTTGTCTAAAGTTTGAAGAATGACGTAACCTAGTTGATTACGATGTTCTAATACAATAGTCATAAGGGAATTTACCAAAGATGTATGTAGGTCGATGGGTAATCCTTAGGGTCAGTTCATAGAGTGGAAGCACATCGAAGCGTCAAATACTTCACTATTAAAACAAAGTTGCACGTAACTAATCAACTTGATTATACAACATAGTTTGTATCGCCACTTCTTCTTTAACAATATCTGCTAAAGAATAATTTGATACACGATTAATTTTACTAAGAAGCGTTGGTCGCGCCTATTCGTTGAATGCGTTTTTTTTGTCTCAGATGAAATATGTGGATTACACAGATATAAGGATGGATTTACTATATTAAGTTTGAGATTGATGCTTCGATGTGCTTCGACTTTAAGCTAGTATGAACTGGCCCTTACAGAAGTCATTGAGTTGATTCGGTCATTGTTATAGTACAGTGAATTTGAAGTGTCATTCTAGTCTTAGAAAGTTGACCACATTATGACTGTTTGACTAAAACCAGGTCAGGGATGTTTTTTTCTGAAAGGTTTTTCTACACGGTATTTTCGAACATTCAAAATATTCACAGCCGCACAAGTCAGTTTACAAATTTCTGTATCGCTTGCCATGGTCGTTGTGTGGATGGGTTACCGATTCCGATCATTGACAGTCTTTTGGTGGCCCAAAAGTCTCACGACCACTTTTAACGAATGTTAGAAGTCACATAGGCAGTCTTGACTTCATGAAAAATATGAAATAAGACTGGAAGCCGACCCCAAAAAAGTTGGGAAAAGGCTAGGCAGATGATGAGAAGGTTGATTACCTAGGTCAAGGGTGGCGAACCTTGAATGTGTCAATCTGCCATTTTTATAAAAAATGCTTAATGAAGCCAAGATGTGTTATCTGGTAATTTCAACTTAGGACAATACTATTAAACCCTCTTTGCGACCGCTGCACATCATGCCTGCTCACTCCGTTGAACTGGGATGACCTAGGTGAATTATTTTGTTACATTTCATAGTGTATTACGTAATTTGTTGATAGGACGCGTGCCCAAAATATTTCACTATTTCGATCATTCCTGACCTAGGCTATTAAGCCTAACGGCCTAACTCACTTTTAGAAGCACCAGTTCGTCATCGATCGAATGCAAAACTTAATTATCATATCATTCATTCATTTATACTTCTGAGTTCACAGCCAAAACCATTTCCGGTTATATTCTGTCTAATTATGTGCAAATGAAAATGCCACGGAATTATAATTGATGACGTCTATCAATGATTTTTTCTCAGTATTCTTGCTATGACGGTTGGATCCGTGGTTGAACTTGCGTCATATGACTGCAGTGTTCGTTAGAGTAATTATTATTAACACTTGTCACGTTTGCTAGAGAATTATGAAGATTACTAGAAACTTTTTCCTATGCATATTTTGTAAACAATGCAAGTTTTATAAGTTTTTTTTGGAAAGTTGGCTTTGATGGAATTCGCCCTGTATAATCAAAGTCACATACATTAACACTCAGATCCGGAACAACGTCTTGTAGATCAAACAAACATTTGTTCCGTGCGGGAATCAAACCTGCGATACGCAGTGTCTTAGTCAATAGTTTCAAACGCTGAACCTTGTATAAAGTGTAACGGAAAGAACTGTACTTATCATATTTAAGTAGGTAGTAAATAAAACCCGAAAGTAAAAACAAGAAGCAACTTTTTTAAAGTAATAAAGTCCGAATTCCCGGAAATCAAAACAGCTATGTCACAAACTGTTTATGAACAGTTATTGACATTAATTTCAAAGAACTGTCAACTATTTTGAATTGCTTCCGCCAGTTAAACATGGAAGCTTGTTATCAGCCCCAAATCACAACTAAAGATGCCTCTAAACCAGTAATATTTTGACTGCAATTGCCGACAATATCGGCGTCAATTGTAGCCAGACTACGCAATATGTATAATGACAATATTTTGAGTGTGGCCCAACTTATTAAACACACGTTTTTGGTTAGACGCAATTTGCCGAGATATAGTTACTGCATTAAAATATTGTTCATAAACGGAAATATTGAAAATGTCTTTGACCTGACTGGAAATGTTGTAGCCACATCATCATTTCAACCTATTGTAGTCCACTGCTGAACATATAGGCATCCTAGGTAGCGCTACAGCGCACGATCTCCCACTTTTTCATCCAGTCACTGCCAGCTACCTGGCGCTCTCATTAGTTGAGAGTTCACACAACCTTGGAGCGGGCCAATGAGAGCGCCAAACGCGGTCGATATCGGTGATTGAGTATCGTAATGACAACTTATGGTATGAGTACAGGTCACCGTCCCACTCTACTTTTACCTACGCACGGTATAGCCACATATTGCATTAAAAATATTGCCCGTTTAGAAACGCCTTAAGAAGTGTTTTAGAGTTTTATAAAAGTTAACTAAATGTTTTCAGGTGAGCGGTAAACGCAGTCGCGAGGATGAGCGTTACATACAACTTATAATGGATGCCAACGCTCAGGCTCATAAGTTGTTCATTATGGATGCAAGACCTACTGCCAATGCTGTCGCCAATAAAGCTAAGGGAGGAGGGTAAGTAAATGAGAACTGAATACTACAACAACTGTAAATAAACTTTTTATTTAATTATTATTTCCGCAACTACCACACAACGCCATCTAGTCCCAAGCTAAACAGAGCTTGTGTTATGGGTACAAGACGAATGATAAACATACTTATATATTTCTTAATACATACATATAATAGATAAACTACACCCAGACACAGAACAAATGATCGTGCTCATCACACAAACATTTATCCTGGGTGGGAATCGAATCCTCGACCTCCGGCATAGCAGTCAGGGTCATTAACCACTAGACCAACAGGCCTGGTTATATGCATTAATTCAAGCCCTGTTCCTATGTGCTTGTGCCTACTTGCTACGATCCTTACATAATTCTCTTCGCCTCATCTACATTACATCAGGTAATACAAGCACAAGCACATGACTGCTACCCAAATTTTGTGTTGCCTCGTGAAACCTGTTAATTAATAGTTTATACAGGGGAAACACCCCCAATCTGTAAAATTTATTTAATAAAGTTTCGAAAAAATATTTTAATTCAAATGGGATTTATTTGTTAGTAAGGGAAATGAAATCAGATAAGTGCATTTAATCTTTTGTATGAATATATTGGTTAAGATCTACTTCGGTGCTATTACTGAATTTCAAGCTAATTTGCCTCGAAAGGCACATGAAATAGTTCTGTTTACCTATTACCGGATAAATTAACGATTTGTTACCAAAAAATATGAATTGTTAACAGATATGAGTCGGAGGACGCGTACCAGAACGCCGACCTTGTGTTTTTAGATATACACAACATACACGTGATGAGGGAGAGTCTACGGAAACTGAAGGAGCTCTGTTTCCCGCAAATAGACCAGACGAGGTGAGTGAACGCTGTGTTTAGCAAATAAACATTAAAAAAAAAACAAATTGATGAATGTTTATGATACTGTTAAAGAGATTTACGTTCAAATTATGATGAATTAGTTACAGCTGCTTAGGAGATTATTGAACTGATATCCGTAGTAATATTAACGATAGTATAATCCATACGAAAGTATGTTTCGTTGTAACTTTCTCAAGCCCAAACCAGTGAATTGATAATCTCTGGAAATACATATACACTGACAATGTAAAGAGACTGACACAGACTACCTTCCATTCCGATAAAAAATACTGTTCCCGAGAAAAACAAAAATAACGTTTATGAGTAATAGATGACGCTACAATCCGAATTGATCGTCAAATTCTAAATTAACGCGAGCATAGCCACAGGCAATTGTTAGCCATTCATTAGTGTTTGATCAGTAACCGATGAATGGATGTTGATGAAAAATAAAAAACTTTTTTAATTAAAAAAAGGGAACCGACTTCAAAACCAAACACAAAAAAAAGTAAAATAACTTTTCTTTCGGAAGTCGGTGGCTTTGTTTTTTATTTCATTGACTGTGGCCATTGACTCCCGAAAGAAAAGTTATTTTACTTTTTTTTGTGTTTGGTTTTGAAGTCGGTTCCCTTTTTAACCGACTTCAAAAAAAAAAGTAGGTTCTCAGTTCGACCTGTATGTATGTAAGTATGTATGTATGTATGTTTGTCCGCGATTATCTCGCGTTTGGCTGGACGGATTTGGATGCGGTTTTAGGAAAGTGTTCATTATATTCCGGAGAAGGTTTTAATATATGTATAACACTAAAAGATATCCCGTGACGTTGCCCACGTGGATCCGTTTTTGCTTACTTGGATTGTACATTTTCAGAGACGATTGCATGTTTGTCCGCGATTATCTCGCGTTTGGCTGAACCGATTTTGATGCGGTTTTTAGAAAAGCGTTCGTTACATTCTGAAGAAGGTTTGAGTATATAACAATAGTATATACAGATACCTCGTGAAGTTGCCTACGTAGATTCGTTTTTTTCTAGGAATAGTTGTGTGAAACGCGTAATGCCTTCTGCTTGATTTTCAACGTTCAGCTGAGCACTCAAGATTGAAAATCCAACAGCACTCTTATTGCTTTTATGAAATCATTACGTTCGCTCTCAATTTATCAAATAGGGTAAACATATTGGCTTTCCTTTATCTCATGCAATAAATATTTGTCTAATGTTTTTGACAATTTACAGATGGTTTAGCGGTATTGAAGCTAGTTGCTGGTTAAAACACATCAAATGTATACTGGCTGGAGCTGTTCGTATAGTAGACAAGGTAATCTCATATGTATACATAATTTACAATTGAGGACTATTATTTGGAACGTTAAAAAGCGCGTTATGATGATGAGGTAGGCACTGACTTTAGAATTGTGATAGGAAAAGGAATAAATAAATATCCAACAGTGGATGAAAACGTACTGATAATCATAATCATAATAATTTATTTGTCGGAACATGGTACAAAGGTATGGTCTTAAGATTAATTATTGGTCTCGTCACATTCTGCCAATTGTGGCGTGCAAATGTTGGGTACACAAATACATAATTATAAAAGAGAACATGTGGTTTGCTGTGCCAGTATTAATTAATAAGCATTGATTGCATAATATGTATGATATGACGGTCTATTGTTATTGATATTATAAGGTTTTTCTAATCATAACACTGAAATAAAAGAAAAGCGGAAACCGATCTATGTAGACATTTAGACAACACAGATTGCAGAAGCACAGGTTGCGTAGTATGTGGAATTCTGAAGAGGTTTTATGTCTTGTTGGATTTTGTCTCCAGAAATCAACAGCAATGTGATAAATGAAGAACCGCTCGACCGATTTTGTTCAAACTTCACATAAATAATCTACTAAATAGTCCGAACAAAGCTTAAAAATTTGGTTTGGATAGATAAGCCCGTTCTTGAGTTATTAAGTTACAACGAAAATTGGCATTGATTTTTATAAAGATTTTTATAACAGGTGGAGAATCACAAGACTTCAGTGCTGGTCCACTGCTCAGACGGATGGGACCGCACTGCTCAACTGACAGCACTAGCGATGCTCATGTTGGACCCTTACTACAGGACGCTTCGAGGGTTTGAAGTGCTCATCGAAAAGGAGTGGCTTTCGTTTGGACATAAGTTTCAGCTGGTAAGTTTCAATACTTTTTGAGTTTCATAATTAGAGAAGGAGGCCTCCCTTGGGTGGAGCGGTTAGGGTGGGGATTTTTAGTCAGTGTTAGAGCCAATTGCAACTCTTACTGACTAAAAATCTAATCTATTTCGGTTACCTTTTGCGTTCCGAAGCCACCGAACTTACGAAGATTAAGTTATTTTACACTTTTTTGTGATTGTTTTTGTAGGCAATAAGTTCTTTTTAGAAAAAGCTTTTAAAAAAAATGCCAATAAAATAAAAACTACAGAACCAAATTGATTCAGTAGTAAAGCGGCGAGTAATGGGCGACTTGCTGTCCGACCATGGACCATGGCCGGGTCGACGGCGCGTTGTGTTCTACGAGCGCCTGAAAAGGTGTCAGCACAATAACGGGCCCCCCTCTTTATCTGTAGCATGTTGTGCATATCGACATAAAAAATAGCTAGCGGAACTCTAAAGTTCTAGAGAGATTTTTACGGTCTCTGCTAGCAAAAAAATATTTTCTTCCCCACAGCGTATCGGTCACGGTGACGAGAGACATTCGGACGCAGACCGGTCTCCAGTGTTCGTCCAATGGGTGGACTGCGTGTGGCAGTTACAGCAACAGTTCCCCACAGCCTTTGAGTTCACAGAGAGACTGCTGATCACCATTGTGGACCATCTGTACTCTTGCAGATTTGGAACCTTTCTGTTTAATACTGAGAGGGAACGGGTGAAGGAAGGTAGGGTTTTTTTAATGTTAACCTCTAATGGGGCTTATTACGACGTTTTTTTTATTTAAAAAAATAACGTTGCCCCACACTAGAAATTATTCCTGCTTCGTAGGTGCGTTAACAAACATAAACTCACATACACAAACGCCCAGACCCGAAGCGTCTACCTGTAGATCATACACATATTTGCTCCGTGCGGGAATCGAACCCGCGACACGCCGCGCAGCAGTCCAATCACCCAGCCACTGCGCTAACCGTGCCGTCAGTTTCTTAGGACCTTAGCAATCGTTTGGTCGGACAATTCACAAACGACGTTTTTTTATCGCGATTAGGAATTTCAATACTGACTCGAGCATTAAGGGCACAAATGCCTGCATTCGATTGCTTAATCGGTTATAGCCAACGGTATAACGGCGAGCAGTGCCGTAACTTATTAAAAGGCTAGCCTTTTATGTGCCCAGTTCCTTAACTGAGCCTGGTCTGGCCAATTTTTGTCCTAGCCTGGAATTTCTACATCCTTCAAGGTAAGCACCTCGTGCCGAAAATAGGGGTGTAGCAGAGATGCCCAGTTTTGCCATACCCTATTTTCGGCACTGACGGCGAGTTCTCGGTAACGGATGCAGTTTTAATGGAAAGGTTCAATGTTGAAACCACGCTCAAAAACAGTGATACGCCAAAACGAAATGCAGCATAGCATCGTTCTAGCAGTCGACTATTTTCTCTCAAACCACCAAACTATAACTATAAACTCACATTTTTTTACAGAAGTGAAAACAAAGACAGTATCCCTCTGGTCATACATCAACAGTCGCCAGGACCTGTACCTGAACCCTCTGTACTGGGGTCCTCCATCATTCGGGGCCAGTTCCCCTCCGTCTCCATACTCCCGGCCGCAAGTCGTGCTCGTGCCGGTCGCATCGCTCAGGGTCATCAAACTTTGGAAGGCGCTGTACTGTCGGTGGAACCCTACTATGAGGACAGCAGGTTAGTATCGCTTTTAATTTAAAAAAAAACCCCGACACAAAAACCAAATTCCGTTTAAAAAGTAAAAAATAATAAAAACAACTCAATTTTAAAGGACCTAAGTGTGTATTAACAATTATATAAAAAGAAATACGTTCGCGTTGGGGGACCGCTCCAGAATATTTATTATCTACTATTTTTTTCCGGTCAGAAAAACAGACACGACAAACTTATAACACCCCTTTTTCCGTCGGGGGTTAAAAACAAGTAAGGTGCTCATGATGCGATTCGTGCGATTTGCAATTTCTATTAACTAAAAATGAAAATCTCCCTTGCTACTACGATTTAACGATGCAATTCGACTGACTTATGTCATCGTGGCGAGCGTGTTTTGTCATCTGCTCGTACATAACCGCACGTTTTATGTCATATGTCGTAGTGATAAGGATGACTTTCACTTGTGGTTGGAATCGGTCGAATTGCGTCGCATCTCGTCGTCGTCCGTCACTGTCCGCGCCGCATTATATGACGTCATCAGCACTATAAACATTCCTTCCTTTAATTTAATATTCGAATGCTGATAGCATTTCCCGAAAAGCGGCGCGTGTGGCGCCTACGTCGCGGATATAAAAGTAAACTGGAGTATAGACATCAGACCCTGTCAAATGCCTGTAGTTTTACTTGCACGCCACGAGTTTCAAAAGTGAAAAGCAGGCAAACTTTCTACCAAACATGATAGCAGAGTTTGTTTATTTTCTATTGTCAACAGGGTTTTTCCCATCTCTAAAAAAGTTGTTTTGGTCTAACACCAACTATACCCTGGATATTTCCATCCCTCAGGACCCCATCTACCAGCGCACCCGCGAGCTGGTGGCCATCCGCGCGCAGCTGGAGGCGGCCGCAGCAGCCGCGGCCGGCGACCACGCGGCCCGCCAGCACCGCCTGGGCCTCACGCCGCCGCGCGTGGCCAGTCCGCACCACGTATGAAACGAGGACCTGTACTTCTACGACAGCCATCTGTCTGTCTGAGAAGTCGTTACGTCTCGAAAATGGACTCTATATCTTTGTAATACAGATGCCTTCGTTTTGTACTACGGAATCGTGGTTGGTGCGCTATTTTAGACTTTATTCTGTTAACTATAAAGTTGCATTTTTATTGTGAACAAATTCTTCGTGCTTGGTGGTACATATTCGGATCTCCACCGTGGTGTCGTGTTCGGTAATGCTTGAACTTACAACGCCTTGCTTCATGGAATAAAGGCTATTTCTAGGTATGTACAACTTTTTTTATGAAGAAGTAAGTTTGATAACAGTACCGATTCACTTAAGATTTAATTCAAAGTTAGTATTTACAAATCTTTATGTAATCATTGACATTTAACTAAATAACTACCAATGTAAAAAGTTTTCGACTCATAAGTGAAAGCGAAGTGTTAATAAACAGGTGGGTTTTTAGTTAGTCAAGTCTCTCAGAAGACTCTTTTAATTATTTTCCAAAAAAGACCAAAAAAACAACATAAAACATATTATTTTTTAAAACTACATTATGATTACAAGTTTTGTTGACTCAGCCATATATGGATAAAAAAAGTCTTAAAACATTTTATAATATTATTATTATGAGTTTCAAGTACTACTTTTTAATTTTTTTTTTTTAATTTTATGAGTATTAATGATTTAAATAACCGCCTAAACTGCAGTGGTCTTTAAAATCGTTAGTAATAAATTCATTAATTTTTTAAATGACAGCGTGCTATCCGATTATTACATTGCCAAATTTTGCTGAGTGGTGAACCAGAACGTATAGTATGATGGTTTAATAGATAAGTATTCCATTTAATTTAGGTATTTAAATGTGACGCATAAAAATCTAGGTAGGTACTTGGTATAATAGTACTAAACATGTGTATATTAATGTATGTACTATTTAAGATTATGAAGCATTTAAAATATATAATTTGTGTACTGGTTTGAAAAATATAGTTAATTATCTTGTAAATGTTTATATACATATTATATACAGTTGTATTTTTAACAATTAGCGATAAGCAATCATAAATATTGACATACTACTTGGTTTAAGCTATAGACATAGGGCTAGAAAGAGAGAAAAACAAAAGAGAATTTATCTCTATACTTTACAGTACATAAATGAGATGGACGGTCCTGCCTGTGATTGGTTTATGGCAATTTTATTAAACACTAGCGGCCCGCCCCGGCTTCACACGGGTGGACATGATGATTTTTGTCCTCTATAACCTGGCCCTGATGGTTACAAACACAACAAAAAAAAAGAATTATCCAAGTCGGTCCACCCGTTTTCTAGTTATTGGCTTAGCTTTAAATCTTCTATAATATAAAAAAGTATAGCTAAATGTGTTAGCTATACTTTTTTATATTATAGAAGATTTGGCTAAATGATTCTCATTTTATGCTATAAGTCTATGGTTTCAGCCAAGAGAAGTGTATAATTCTTAATTATTTGATGTCCTATAGTAAAGATATACTTTGAATAAACAAAAAAAAGAGATTTTCCAAATATAGAAACAAGTATTAATGCAAAAAAAATATAATTATATAACTAGTTATATTATAAACATAATTGATTTATATCCATACGTTATTATTTAGTCAATGTTTATAAATTGTAAAAATACATGTAAATAGTTAAGAAATAAATGTTTATTATTGCCAATTTCGGTTTCAATCAATACTCTATTTTTAACCGACTTTTCTTTGTTTTGTAAACCATAATTTACGAGGGTAAATCATTATTATAGTGACTTTTAAGTAAATTTTTTACGTAGTTCTGACATCACGAGCAGAGTCCCGAGTTTTGATACGTTTTATCTGCGTCAATATTCATTTATTAAAAACAAAAATACGACTCCATTATATTCCAATATCCTAACTAAAGGACTAAATAGATGATATAATGGTGTCGTCATGCCTAATGTCAATTTTACTATATATGTATATAAATCTTTTATTCTGTGCTTTTGTATCTATTTATACTTAAGCTGATTGTCTCGTTTTACGTTTAAAATGACAAACAAAATAACCATCCTGATAAGCCATACAAAATAACAGCTTGAACTTTGATAACTTAAGGAGATAGGTAGCGAGCCAGTTATATAAACTCAATTCTTTGAGACATTCATAAATGAGCAGTGTTCTAGTCAACATTTGTTACTTTAATTAGTAAAATGTTTAAATTAGTTAGAGATGGAGCCATTAGAAGTCAAGCGTCGAATTATTTAAAAAAGTTTAGCTATGAAAAGAGGTTGCTTGCTACCAATCAGGAGGTTGTGTCTTGGGCTGATGTCGTTATTATCGGTAAGTTGGTTTTGTCTTGACGCCTTGCTTATTTTATATTTTTTAATATTAGTTTCACTGCGATGAGTGAAGTTTTACTCACCTTGAGTAATAGTTTCACGTTTTCATGAGCGTTTATGCCTAATTTGATACAAAGTCCGTATTTTTCGAACTTCATACCTATAAATTCTTTCATAAATAGTGTTACAGTTAAATTAGTCTTATCTGATTTTAAGGGATACAAACAGAAATTTCCAATTATGTTTTTTTTTAAAAGCAATTTAAAAACATATTAGAAATGTGTGTCCTGCTAATATGTGTCAAGTTTGACGAAGATCGGTTCAGTCATATTGTAAACGCTCGCTACCTCCGAAACTGATAGGACTTCTGACTTTTGATTTTGGGTTACACATTTTTTTATTGTGTTCATTATTTGATGTTTTTAGGAGGAGGCATAGCAGGATGTAACACACTATACCAACTCTCTAAGCGAGGCGTGAATGCTGTACTTCTGGAGAGAGCCAAGTTGACCAGCGGGACGACATGGCACACTGCTGGTAAAGTATTCATTCAACCTAAGTTGCTAGGGTAATGTGATTCTTAGAAGTGTCAATATAAGGTTTAGAATTCCAAACTTTCGCATTTTTTTTTATTTGGACATAAATGTTCGTTTCACGCGAAACTAACCTTTATGTCTGTGTCTAATTTGGCGGCAACTGACCTTAAAGACGCGTTTTCATTAGCCACGTCTTGCATATGACGTTACTTTTGTATACAAGTTTATTGAATTAAAAAAACAAAATCTACTTGTAACTTGTATGCAGGTTTGTTTAAGTTTTAACTTGTATAACGGACACGCGGCCCAAGGGAGAGGCAGAGGGTGCTGAGTTGTGTGGCGACGACGAGGCGTTCAGGCTCGCTGAGCAAATTGGACACTAAGTAAAGATCTCAAATCTTATTGGCGTCCATTCCATGAGATGCCATAAGACGAATTTATTTAGAAACGCCTTTGTCTAGAACTGTGACAGGATAGTATATTAATAAAACACTACATTTATTTATGTAAACGTGGACGAGTCGAAAGAAGTACATATGTAATCGTTTACAAATTATAATTTTAATCATCTTATAGGTCTGGTGTGGTCTCTCAGACCGTGCGATCTGGAAGTGAAACTTTTACGAGATTCAAGAAATGTATACAGCACCTTAGAACAAGAAGTAGGCGACTATGCAGGCTGGACTAACAACGGTGGCATGTTTATATCGCGGAGCAGAGTGAGTAAAATTACAATGAAAATTATAACATTGCTGTTGTCAAGGTTAAGTTAAAATAGCTTTTTTTATCGTGGTAAAATCATCAAATGAGTCTTCCCACCCCGGGCAGGGCGGGAGGGACTGTCAGACTTGTACTGACTAAAATCCAAGGTGTCCTTCAATAGCCCTCTATGTTCTGGGGTCACGGTAATGGAAATAAGTCCCGCGACCCCGGCAGGCTTTGGCCCTCTGTGACCCGGCCCCGTCATTTTGCTGACGCTCTTTAAGGCGCGCGTGGAACACGACGCGCCGTCGACCCGGGCATGGTCCATGGTCAGACAGCGAGTTGCCCTTTACTCGCTGTCCGCATGCCCAAGTTTACATAGCTAGCGAATTTCACAAATGCAAAAACATCATTTCAAATGTTTAACTCTTTTGTTGATAATAAGTGCCTGATCGAAGGTAAGGATTCGGTTTCGGCAAGATGCTCTCGAAACTGATTACATTGCGAACTGATGACAATGAATTATGTTGATCAATGAAACTTACATGCACACTTCCAGATTCCAAAAAGTTTACTCAATGACAATTTTCCGAACAGGTCCGAACACAAGAATACATGAGGCTCCACACACTAGGCAAAGCCATGGACATTCCCAGCGAAGTTCTGGACCCGCATGAGGCACAGAAGAAGTTCTCACTCCTCGACCCATCAGTATTTCAAATGGCGCTGTATTCTCCTGAAGACGGTACTATTGACCCTTCTATGGCTTGCAGTGCACTTGTTAAAGTGGCCACGAAAAATGGAGCAAAAGTAAGTGTTAGTCTTTGGTAAAGAAAAAAATAATGCCAGACGAATTGAGAACCTCATCCCTCAAAATTAAAGCATTTATTTCAAATAATCCAGTTAAAAGCACTTTTGAGTATACAAAAATACGACAAAAATCTGTGAATGTACTGCCCATGCCCATTCCAAAGCTTAGACCTCTCTGGAGCAGAACGGTTAGCAAACCCCATCAATACCTTGATCCTAAAACCTCAAAATTATACTTTCATAGGTGTATGAAGACTGCCCAGTACTGGACATCCATTACACCCACAATTCCCTTGGGAATAAAGAAGTTACAGCGGTGCACACCGACAAGGGAGTCATTAAGACGAAGTGCGTTGTCAACTGCGGAGGTAGGTAATCTTTACATATAATATTTAGAATTAAGGCTACTAGTAGAAAGTAGTACGGAACATAATACTGCGTTCCAAAATAAATATATCTGACGTAGCTCAGATATTCCAACTTAAATGAAACTGGGCAGGACATGTCTGCTGGTTAAATTGTGGGCTAAAGCTGTCCTGAGACAGTAATGCTGGGTCACGGCAGGCCGAAGGAGATGGCAGGACAAACTGGATAGGTTCCATCAGATCTGGAAGGCAGACGGAGTTTGCGAGTAGTTGAAGGAGCGGATGGAGCGATGGGAAGAGCATCCCTAAAACTAAATAGAAAAAGAAGAGAATGTTATTGGGGGATAATGGATAGAAGGAGTGGCATGATTGATAGTAACGCGTATATAAAAAACCATTATCAAGTTATTCAATGTTTTGACGTATCGATATCGTCTAGAATAATAATAATGTGCCTGTTGTTTGTTTGAGAACTGACATCCCAGCTGATCCAAACCTGTCTATGATACATTAAGTTATGCTCGCGGCTTTGCTCTCATAGTCAAAAAGTTTACCATAGAAATGTTACATTTTAATAACCTACGACAAATATTAACATTTTCTACAATGGATCAGTTATTCCGAAGATTACTTCCTACACAATATACCTAGATTGACTTTCTCTGTCTATTTTTAATAGATAGTGGTCATGATACAGGCTAAGCCTAGTTCCGGGCCCACAGGTATTTCTTTCAGTACTCAAATTTTTATCCAACTACGGTAAAGCCAAAAGAAGGGTTATGATTGTTGTATCTTATATGCCTGTATGTAACCTGACTTGTGTGTATAAATAAATAAAAAATAAGTATCCGTGAGACCGTACTTATCGGTAACTTATTAAATAATAGGAGCCTGGGGTCCTCGCGTCGCCAGATTCGCGGGTGTGCCGAATCTGCCACTAATCCCGTTCAAGCACGCATATGTAGTGTTGGACGCTACGCCTGAAATTAGGGGAGGTCCTAACATTAGGGACCATGACGTCGACTTGTATATCAAGGTTCAGGGAGAGTCCTGCCAAGTCGGAGGATATGAGAGCAACCCGCATATGCTTGATCAGGTAATCTTACTTGTTTTCGTACTAATTATATAAATGCATAAGTTAGTTACTCTTTCATGCTAAACTACTGAACGAATTTGGTAAAATTTCGTATACAGATTAACAAATACGACATTTTAATTTTTCGATTATCCGAAGCCGCTGGCAACAGCTAGTTTTCGATATAAGTTGTTACATTAATACGAGTACTAAGAAACTCAATAGTCCAGTTAATAGGGAGTTTGGCCCTGCCAAAGTACACATCCTCGCGGAAAGAACACATTTGGGCCCCTTCAAGCCAAGATGGCGGCTAACTCAGACACTCCTCGAGGTTGAAACTCATCTTTTTCATGAGGAGTATATACTTAAGCAATACAAATAAAAAAAAATAACCCAACTTGGCAAGGCAAAGCCTCTTTTTGTCAGTACAGTCATAACAGTTAAAATTCCTTTTTCTTTCGTGTTCTTGGGCTATTTTTTGTGACAATTTGGAAAAAAATAAGAGAATCTTGTGTATATCCAATTTACGAAAAAACTCGATATTTTGTGTTATCAGCTACGGTTATTGACCTGGTAGTAGGTGCATTTAAAATTATCTGTACGAACGTCCTCTATACTTATCACAATTTATAAACAACATACCCTGGACATTGAGCAGTCAGGCGGACTTGAAACATGGCCTGACTGTCCACTGGTTGTTAATGTTCTGATCTCGAGTTATTTGGCTGTTCGTCTGATTTTTACTAAAAGCTTTCACCCCCACCTTCACCCACGAGGAGGTCTAAAATTACCCTACGAGAACGTACTTCTAAAATCCAGGTTATAAACTATCAGTGTGCCGAATTTCATACAAGTCCATCCAACCGTTTCTGCGTGAAAGAGAAATAAACATCCATACTTACAGTTGCATCCCCACAAACTTTTTCCTTTATAATTGAACTAAGATGTTTTGATTAGATCGCGAGACACACGTATACCACGGCTCCGGTACATGAAGGGCCACTGAAGGACACTGTGGATTTTAGTCAGTACGAGTCTGACAGTCCCTCCCGTTCTGCCCTGGATGGGAGGACTCATTTGATGATATAACCACGATAAAAAAAAAACATGTTTTGATTGCCATGAATACGGTTCTTAACCTTTCTTTACCTGTAGGTACCAGATCACCTGCAGTTCCACCTCTACGAGTTGGACTGGGACGTGTTTGGTGTCCACATGACTAGCGCCACCTCACTGTGCCCTAAGCTCGGAACAGTGGGCGTCAAGAGTACGGTCTGTGGGCCTGAGTCGTTCACGCCCGACCACAAGCCTATACTCGGAGAGGACCCGAATGTCTTCGGTAAGTTTCGGGATATTAATTTATTATTAGCAGATTTTGTTTTATCTCTTTTCTTTATTGTTACGGTGCCCCAGATGTACTTTGTAGGCATTGCGAGTATACGCTGGATTTCAGTAAGCACGACGGATGATTGGGGTTTTGTTTGAAGGAAATCTAAATCTAGTAGTAAACATGTAGTGGAGTGCCTTTAGGTTTATACCTCGGAATCCAGGACCAGTCAATGAATCTTCATATACATTTTTGAAATATGTTTTGAAAAATTGAGATCGGGCAAATTTTTTTTTACATTTTTCCATTATGCTGTTAACAACACATCTCAAAAAAAATTTATAAAGTTTCATTGACTGGCCTTAGATTCCGAGGTTTTACCATTTTTGCGCCTTACGGCACTCCACTATTGGACAAAAAGCATACTCCTTATTTATGATTTTGTATTTTTGTTTTATACGTTTTTTGTTAAAGCCATAAGGAAAAAAGTGCGTATAAAAATGCAAGATAACAAAACATTGCTAAGAATTTAACATCGAAACTGTCAATCGCACAGTAGGTCAGCCGGTCATCGTACTTAGATACACTTGTGTGTTTACATATTAACGATCTATTTATTTGATTGATCTGACGCAACGCGTATGAACTGATTATATTATTATATGTTGCTGACGACTACAATGTTCTGTAAGTACCTTGTACGGACCGAAACGGGTTAACACTGTAAATTAATATGCTATCTGCAAACAATTGTAACCAATAAATAACCGAACGAAGGTGTCTGAAGGTGAATGAACGAACAGAGATTTATGGACATGGTCTGAAAATATCGGGTAATTAACTGATCAGCTGTCCTAAGGTCCTAAGATTTTACTAAAGAAACAAAGTTGGCACAGTGCCTATGTGCGATCGACTACGGCGCAGTGTTTTGCGGGTTTGATCCCTGTACGGAACAAATACTTGTATGATCTACAAGAAGTTGTTTTGTGTTTGTTGTTTGGTGTTTGTGTATGTGAGTTTCTGTGTTTGTAAACGCACCCACGATACAGAAAGAAATTCCTAGCGTAGAACTAGAAAAAGAGAAAAAACTTAATAAGTAAATAAATGTGCCAAATTGATAGCTTTTTTTTCATTGGTTTCTAGGCCTCATAACGCAATTACTTACGCATACGCAATTTTGGGTAATTAATGCTCTTTATTTGATCCAGGCTTGTACCACAACTGCGGCTACAACTCAGCTGGTATGATGTTCTCTGCTGGATGCGGTATACAAATGGCGGAGTGGATCGTCAGTGGAAGGTAAATACATTTATGTTTTTATTTAGTAAACTGAGTACTGAGACAAACAGACGATGACAGCAGACAACAATCGTTATCGCGTAGCAGTCTTTAATAGATTTTTAACTTTATGCGCTTGGGTATAAAGTTGAAAATGTATTAGTGACTGCTGAGCGATAACGATTGTCATCTGCTGTCGTCGTCTGTTTGTCTATAGGTTCTGAACTCTTCTGTATCGGTACGAGTACCGCAAAAGTTTATCAACCGCGTATGCCGTGTTCAAATATTTATGTCCAAAAAGCGGCAAAATGATATATGTACAGATAGCGCGCCAGTTGAATGCAGAGCTTAGGAATGCGGTAGTGATGTTGACAAGGATGGCTAAGTACTACACTGCAGGCGCGTGAGGTGGGGCGTGCGGGTAGCGGGGGGCTCTTCACCTCAGACCCCGACTGCATTCAACTCGCGCGCTATCTGTACGAAATCAATCGCAGCAAGCGATTTGATATCGTAGAATGTCCTTCCTCCCAGACAAAACAAGTAAAAGTGAACATTTCTCTATTTGTAAACACAATACCGCTTCTTAATCAAACGGGAATGTTAACTGATCTGTTTGTTTATACAATAATAACATGAGGTTATCACCCTCGACCTTTATCTCTTTTGCACAAAAATAAATATAAATAAATTAAGTATTGATAGTATTTTTATTTACCTATTTTATTCAAATAATATAAGCATAATGTCAATTAGTGATATTAATATAAACTTAAGGAAATAGCTGATTTTCATGAAATTGCTATTTTTCTATGTTCTACTGAGCCATAATGAAATTCCAAATTATGAAATTTTGCTGTAACTAATAATTCACTAAATTTGAAGTCACAAAAATCCCACTGTATTCAGAAATACAATATTATTGAGTTGAACAAAAATTATCATTATTTCAAAGAAGAAACGGTTAACTTATGTTTCGAATACAGTCATTGCCTTGAAGATAGAACAGTTTTTTTTTTTAATTACTTATACGTTTTCCTTTAGTTTGCCGTATATGATTACTTCCCAGAATTTGATCCTTATTAGCAACAGTATCGAATGGCATAATAATACAGGGTGTGATTTTTTTTTCCAAAATCAGCGGGTTCGATTCCTGGCCAGGATTATTGATTTTACTAAATTCTAATGATGCAGTTTTAGTTTTCGTCAAAATCGGCCTCGAAACTCCTTTCAACGTTTTTTGATATTCCTCATAGTTTCGAAGATAGCCATCCACGCCCAGTTGAAAAATTCACTCTGTATATGCAAATTTTAATTTATTTGCAACTTGCTTTGCCCGCGACTTCGTTCGCGTGATATTCCCGATAAATTCGGATGGAAAATAGTCTACATGTTGCGCTATAACCTGCTTAATCTTCCAGAGAAGTTCTCATTAAGACCGCTTCAGCCATTCCAAACATTAGGATATACAGAAAGACAGACATACAAAAATATTTAAAGAAAGAAGTTTGTTTCTATCATACAGTTATTTTGAAATTACCATCTCTTCAATTATATTCATATGTATACATTTGTTACTTTTTTACTACTTACTATCAATTATTTTATTTAGTGACGTCGGTTCTGTGATTTATCTAAGCTAAGCGCGACCGTGATCAACTATAAATAATATAATTTTATTATCAGTAACCAGGGCTAAAGTTTCATCATTATTATGACGAAAACTGTTACTGCAGGTTGGAACTCTACTTTGGGGTTTACTAAAATGTCCTCAGGCCGCACTACAACATGTTCACATTCGACATCCGTCGCTTCTCCCCGGGCCAGATCTCCCGCGCGCACTGGATGCGCGAGAGCAGCCACGAGGCGTACGCGCGGAACTACAACATAGTGTTCCCGAACGACGAACATCTGGCCGGCAGGGACTGCAGCCACGACGCCCTGCATCAGGAGCTGGTGGATGACGGAGCCGTCATGCAGGCCAGGGCGGGCTGGGAGAGACCGGCCTTCTTCTTGCCTGGAGAGAGGGTGGGTGCTTCTTGTCATAGTTAAAGTTACGTTTCCATTGTCTCCGACAACGAATGTCGCCCGAAGTCGCTTGCGATCATCTACATGTCGAGTACCTACATGTATACTGAGGGTGACAAGTTTTTATTTATCAAATACTCGTAGTGTCGTCATTATTATTTATTGACTAAGAACGTAATTATGGCAATGTTATATTATTATTCTTTTATAGGTTTTCATACGGTCTCTTAAGCCTTTCATGTTCTGTCGAAAATATTATTTAGACTTCCTGACAATTCTTTTAAAGAGCGGGCCTTTTATCTCCCACCAGTGGGGAACCATGTGGGCTGATTATGTTATGTTTAATTTCAGGTGAGAGTGCAACAGTACGACTGGGGCGGCGCTCACGAGGACTACCCCAGGAACGACGACAGGCGCTATGAACAGATCATCAAGGGAGACCACTCCTTTGATTTCTCTCAACATCATAATTTGGTAAGTTTACGATTACATTTTATTTTTCTTCAAAATCAGACCCGATACTGGTATTTTTAGCCTGACACAGCCTAAAGGCGTCGTGGCAGACCTCGTATAAGATGGCGGGACGAGATAGACAAGCAACGATCTGTGGTCCATTTGGGCCCTGGATCGTGAAAAGATCTTTCAAAGTGGTTTTTGTTCAGAAGCCCGAAAGTCTGACTACCAGTCTTACCAATTGTCGTACTACCCAGTTACTTGGTTGAGGAGATCAGATAGGCAGTTGTTCCATATGTAAACCGACCTATGGAGCCGACCCAACGAAAAGCATAGACATCATCATCAGCTGGAAGACGTCCACTGGTGAACATAGGCCTCCCCCTTACCGCCGAACGACAATTCGCCACTTGCATCTATCCGTTGCCAGCGACTCTCAGGATGTCGTCGGTCCACCTAGTGGGAGGCCTACCTATGCTGCGTCTTCCAGAAAAAACGATAGACAGATGATGAGATTTATTTTATCATCACACCATTACTCGAATCGGGAAAAGTAAGATGGAACACCTTCACGCTAGGTGGAGCGACGATCTTTGCAAGGTGGCCGGTAGCAGCTGGATGAGAGGCCTATGTCTAGCAGTGGACTGCTAAAGGCTGATGATGATGATGACACCATAACTTTCGATCCTCTTTTCCTTCTAGATTGGTCAAGAAGCTCTTCAATGCCGCAACGCAGCTGCCCTGTTCAACTTGTCATACTACGGCAAGTTCTACCTGACCGGGCCGGACGCACAGCGGACTGCCGAGCTGGCCTTCACAGCTGATCTCTCCAAGTCTAATGATAGGTGCGTATGCTGTGAGCTTGGGGACGGCGAGGAATGAATAGCTCGCTGTCAGTTCAAGGATCAGGCTATTTATGAAATCTCATCGCTGGATTCACAATGTGTTCTTCGACGAGACGGCTTTGAAATCGTGAGCAGTGAGCGCTTTTTTTTTTGCATGGTGAAATCAGCAAATGAGTCCTCCCACCCCGGAAAAGGCAGGAGGGACTGCCAGACTTGTACTGACTAAAATTCACGGTGTCCTTCAATAGCCCTTTATGTTCCGGGGTCACGGTGATGGTATAAGTCCCGCGACCCCGGCAGGCTTTAGCCCTCTGAGAAGGGGCCCCGTCATTATGCTGACGCTCTTTGTGGCGCGCATGGAACACGACGCGCCGTCGATCCGTGGAGCAGTGAGCGCTAGAGTCTTTATCAATAGTTAAGTGAATATTAACAAACTTTAGTCACACCGTGGATTGAGCGCTGAAGAGAATAGCACTGCAGGTCCAAGACGACGGCGCATCGTGGATCGAATCTCTAGGATTTGTCATAAACTGAGGGGATCAAACACCTGCCGGGGTCGCGGGTCTGTCACCGCTGACGGAAAAGCGACAGAGCTATATAAGTCGTCTAGCGCCATCTCGTTCCCACAGCTGAACAACTCACGCTAAAAGACGTCATGGTAGGCCACCCGTAGGATAGACTTGTAGTCAGTAAAAAGGGTATACAGTAAGGGACTGCCCCTTACGCTTCTCCCAGGCGCATTTTTTTTTTATGTGAGATCTGTTTGCTCTTGACCTTAGTCTAAGTCATGAATGACTAAGACAAGGTCGACGATGAAGCGAGCTTACCCAGAAGAAGCCTATTCACTCTAACTTTGAAGAGATTAGGGTTGTATGCGTTCGGAAACACAGACGCAGGCAGAGAGTTCCACTCCTTTGTCCGCATTATAAAAGACGTTTGGAAACGCATAGTGCGAATTGGTAGTATAGCAATAAGGTGATAATGGTAATATGCTGTGCATCTAGATGTGCGATGATAGAAGAGGGCTGGTGGGATGAGGTCGTACCACTGAATCATACGCTCAATTCTTGTGCTTTATCCGAAAGCACTGGAACTGGATCCCAGTATTTTACTAGATATTGCATGTGTTTTTATGTTTCCAGGGTAGTCTACTCTCTGATGTTGAACAAGAAAGGCGGCGTGGAAGCAGACCTGACTGTCAGTATACTAGACAGTGGCACTGGCCAGTTACATGAGCCCATCTTCAAGGTATGTATGCGCAAGAGCTGAAACTGATAATATCATACTTTAACAATATCGGAATGATATAACATTCAAATCATTTTTTTCTTATGGAAATAACCCCTTAAATATGATAAACGCAACTGAAAACTGCATTAATTTCTATCGCCCTTTTTGAACTAAAATGGAAAAATGTAATAACAACCTTGTAAAATGAAGCTACTTCGCTGAAAAAGTCGAACTCGTGGAAGCCCTGAAGTTTTGGGTTCGCGAGTGTCATTAAAACGTCTGCTGGCGACATAACATAGGAATGCATCTGATTTGGTTCAAGCCACACCGAGACTAATGAACATCGACATGAACAGAAATTGGTTGTTCAATCGCCAACTCGATTTCTGTACAAATAATAATAATATTCCACAACTATCACACAAAACCATCTAGTTCCAAGCTAAGCAGAGCTTGTGTGACGGGTACTAGACAACTGATAAACATACTTATATATTTCTAAATACATAAATATAATAGATAAATTACACCCAGACACAGAACAAAATAATGATCATGCGCATCACACAAACATTTGTCCTGGGTGGGAATCGAACCCACGACCTCCGGTATAGCAGTCAGGGTCACTAACCACTAGATCAACAGGCCTTTTTATTCTTTGTTTCTGTGACTAGGGTCGCGGGTACTATGTAGTGACAAGCGGGTTCAGTGCGACCCATACACTGGCGCACCTCCGGCGCATCATACAGACTCACAAGTTGCGGGCCACCATCACTGACGTCACCAAACAGCTCTGCATTCTTGGCATACAAGGGCCAGACAGGTCAGTAAGAACTACAAGATATCTATACTAATATTATAAAGCTGAAGAGTTTGTTTGTTTGTTTGTTTGAACGCGCTAATCTCAGAAACTACTGGTTGGAATTGAAAAATTCTTTTTGTGTTAGATAACCCATTTATCGAGGAAGGCTATAGGCTATATTACATCACGCTATCACCAATAAGAGCGGAGCAGTAAAGATAAATGTTTCAAAATCGGGAATTTGTATTCCTTTTTTAGAACTTCCGTTGCGTACGCTGCGTAAACGGTTAGAGTTACGCAAAAAATATGTATTACGGAATTATTCCTCATAAAAAGTTCTAAAATAAAGTCCGCGAGAGCATATATCTATCTCTTAAAGATAAGTCACTATAACCTTTTTTATGGAAATCAATTTTGTTTTAAAGTAATGCATTATTTGCGAAGGTGTTTTCATTAACATGATATTAATCCTTATCCAAATTAATACGTTAATTATCACAAGCATTTAATTTTGAACAAAATTGCCCTTGACATCATTTGATTTCAATGAATATCTTAGGAGATATCACAGTTTCAAAATAATGACGGGCTGGGTATGTCACAATTGCGTCGATAAAATCCCTATTTGAGGAGCGAGCTGTCGGAAAGACGCTACGGGCTGTATCCTCACCTTCAACCAGACGCAGTCCTCCCGGGCATGGTTGTTTCGGCATGTACCTCAAGATTCGGTGGCAAGTAAGGGGAATGGTTAGCAGTCGGAATGCGTGAGGGAAAAGACATCATCTACCTCTCGCCCCAGCCACCATTAACGATGCCCACGGCAGCGGCGTCAGAAACCGCGGTGCATATACCTGCTGCTTACGGGGGGGACGGGGAGTAACGGGTAGCTCGCCGTCCGATCAAGGGCAACCCCGACTCACAGCGCGTCGTGTTCCACGCGTTCAACAGAACTGATGGGAACGGGACCATAGGACCAAACGCCTAACATGACGCGGGTGAAACCGCGGGCAGAAGCTAGTTTGCATTATATAGGGTGAAGTTTTCAACACGGCGTGGATGGCTATAACTGAAACTATGAGGAATATCGGAAAACGTTGAAAGGAGTCGCGACGCTGATTTTGAAGAAAAGTAAAACTGCATCATTGGATTTTACAAAAATCAAAAATCCTGGTCAGGAATCGAACCCGCTGATTTTGGAAAAAAAATCACACCATCTATTATTACACCATTCGGTAGTGTTGCTAATAAGGATCAAATTCTGGGAATTAATCATATAAGGCATTGGATTTTAGATAAGTCAATAATCAACATTGATCATAAAGATCAAGGGATACAGGTGACCTGTATAGCATGATGCATCATGGAACATAAAAAATGAATACCAAACCAGTCTTTTTTGAAAATATAAATAATATCAATTTATTTTAGACTGGCTTGTGTCCGAAGCTCCACTTGCTCAGTTTAATGAAAAAGAAGTAGTCTGTAACCGTCCTCAGGCTTTCCGTCGTCGTTAATTTTTTTACCACGACATACGCATCACGTCTGCAGATTTTAGCTAGCTAAATAAATTAAAAAATGATATAATACACTTAACTGGGTCGAGATAAAGACCCATTTCCCATTTTAACACCAGTTTGTTCACTATTTGCTCTTCACAGCCAACGCATCCTGGAACGCTTCACAGAGGCTGGTCTGGACAACGACTCATTCCCTGTCAACACACAACGTAGCATCGACGTCAGTCGTGCGCCGCACTCCGCCGATGGTAAACGTTACCGTTGCCGAGCACTCCGGGTCACGTGGTCCGGGGAACTGGGTTGGGAGCTACACGTACCGTCAGCTCACGCTATCCCTGTGTACAAGGCTTTGAGCAGAGCGCACGGCCTAAAGAATGCTGGCTGGAGAGCTTTGACCTCATTGAGTGCCGAGAAAGGTGAAATTCTAAATTGTTTATATTTAGACGAATTAACGCGTGCGTAGCGAATTTCAAAACTTTTCTTTGGAAAGAACCTAACCTAACCTTGAGACGTCAGTAAAAGATTGAAGAATTCCACGCACTCCACGCTACTGCGTGGAGTACCTACTGGTAAGAACCTCGGTAGCTCGGATCGAAAGAGCGTCGAATGTACTGAATCCTGAGGTCGCAGGTACAAATCCTGTTCGCGGTTCGAATTTTTCTTTCCAAAGAGAAGCTTTAAAGGTGATATTCTTGTAGTATGTAATAGTGCACAAGGTTGACAAAAGGCTTTATGATCTATCGTGACCTCTTTTAACAGTATTGTTTTAACTTTACTTCCTTGTAGTAGAGAGGTAGAGTTAGGGTCCCGCCCTGGTTATTAAAATCGCAAAAATCCTCTGTAGTTGTCGATTCTAATGTTTATTTTTTACTAAATATTGGTTGTTATTGTTATAACTATACAAGATCGAATGCACTACCAAATTGTCTTCTTTTATAAACAGTTGTATGTCATTTAATTTCAGGATACCACTTATGGAACTCCGATTTGAGATCCGATGATAATCCGATAGAAGCTGGTTTGGGCTTCACGTGTAGAAAAGGCGGCGATTACATCGGGAATGAACAAGTTACGAGAGCTAGAACAGAAGGGGTCACCAAGAAATACGCGTATTTCACACTTGATGAGAAGGTTATTATTGGATAAATTTAAGGAAACCATACGGATAGAATGGGAGTAAATTTTTGCGAACCCAGTGCGAGTTAATTATTTTAAAAATCTTAAATTTTATTCAACTTTTTCTCTTCGTAAAATTTTATGAAACTGACCTAGACTGACCTGACTGACTAATACAATTTGTTACGTTTCGCAGGTCGCCGTCTTTGGACAAGAAGCGATATTTAGAAATGGCGAACCCTCTGGCTACCTAAGAAGAGGAGATTATGCATTCTACTTGGACAAGCCGATCGGTATAGGCTACGTCACGAACAAAGGCTCAAAAGTCACCAAGCAGTTTTTGAAAGAAGGCAATTACGAGATCGAAGTCATGGGAAAGAGGCATAAAGCGACTTTACACCTCAAATCTCCGTTCGACCCTCACGGCCTGAGGTTACTTGGCAATTATAAAGACCAAGATACGGACGCTCATGACCGAAATGAAAGGGAAGGTGGTTGTGAATAACTTTTTTGTCAGTGTGATTATGATCTCAATAAATCTTCTTTTTATATAACTGGTTTTTTTTATTAGTAAACCGTTGATGCATTGCATTTTAAAACGGGCTGTTGCCCGCAATGAGGGATTTTCTTTTCATTGTTTCCCTAGTCGATGGATAGATGGCGCTGAACTTGGTATGTTACTGCAATGAACGGAACGTCGTCATTTTTTGTTTTTTTTTTTCAGTTGATTGTAATTTTGAGGTCTTAAAACGTAACGTGCATGTCATGTGTCATTGTCGGTCACTTCACATCCCACCATTGGCATTTGGAAATAAATAACAACAAGGAAAAAGAAAAAAAAAAATCATTGACCAGTCTTTTTAATTTATGAGTTTTCCACGCCATAAAGAAAATGTCCCAAGAGAAAAAGAGGAGAAGTCTGTGCCTCGTGGATTTGTGCAAAAATGAAGGCATAAATCTAGTAACTTAGTCAGTTCAACGCTATCTACAGAGTTCTTGGAAACTACTTTTTTTTAATACTCGAAAAGAAAAACTTCTCATTACACATTATGTGTAATTGTTCATTCAATCCATTTTAGATCTCAGAAGAAAGCTAGCAAGTCGCTAACTTCTTCTAGATGTGTTTGCCGTGATCAGTACTGGTGCACTTTTGCCGATGCAGCTTGTCGATGGTAGGTCTGAAATGCTTCTTTTAACCGTCTGCACTCACTAGAGTAGCCAATCGAAAATGAGCCTTCCGATATTTTGATAAGAAAATCTATCTATGGCAGACTAGCTACTGCCCGCGGTTTCACCCGTGTCATGTTAGGCGTTGATTCCCTTGAGGAACGCGTGTTACCCGAATCTGCCAAATTTTAACAAATGAAAATTAACCTTAAATTATTGTGATAAGGGTGAAAGTCTTTAAAAAAATCTGAGAGATTGTGGTAACTAGATGTGCTGGCGTCTGTACATCATTTTTGCCGTTTTTAACCCCCGACGGAAAAAGTGAGAGCAGTGGTGGCCCAGTGGTATCGGTCCCGACTTACGAGTTGTAGGTTGTGGGTTCGAACCCCGCCAGGCAATTTACTTTGTGTAATTTATTTCATCACCACTGCTCTCAAAACGGTGAAGGAAAACATCGTGAGGAAACCGGCATGTCCTAGAACCAAAAAATTTGAAGATATGTGACATCTACCAATACGCACTGGGCCCGCGTGATGGATTATGGCCCACTCCCTCTCTCAGAGAGGAGGCCTGTGTCCCAGCAGTGGGAACATTATAGGCTGATGATGAGTGATGAGACGGAAAAAGAGGGGTGTTATAAGTTTGACGTGTCTGTCTGTCTGTCGGTCTGTCTGTCCGTCTTTCTGTCTGTGGCACCATAGAGCCCGAACGGATGAAGCGATTTCAATTTAGTTTTTTTGTATGAAAGGTGACTTACCTGACATGTTTAATGAAAATCTGTTGAGCCGTTTGGAAGTTACGGGGGTGAAAGTGGGGAAAGATAACCGAGGGTCTGCAAATATACTCGAGTTGGGTATCAAATGAAAGCGTACTGAAAGGGAATATCGATGACTTAATCGGGAGTACTCTCAGCAAAAAAAAAATATATAAGTATGTAAAAATTAAAAAATAAATTCAAAATTCAAAAAACCCCCGTTGGGGGACTGCACCAAATTATTCATCATCTCCTGGTTTTTTGCAGTCCCCCAACGCGACGTATTTTTATTATTTTTTACTTTTTATAGTGAACTTGATTTTTGTGTCGGGGTTTTTTTAAATTTTTAATTTATTGACAATACCTTTTTCTACAAGCGTTGACATTGACATATTTGACATGACATCTGTCACATAATTATGACTGTCACTGTCAAACTTACGATACGCGTAATTATTTTAGGTTACTTTTGAAAGTAAATAGAATAGTAAACAATACTGGACCCACTCAAAAACTAGTGTTTTATAAGATATTCAAGTAGTTTTAGGTTTTAAGACAAAATGTCTGTTACATTGCATACTGACGTTGGGGACATAAAAATAGAATTATATTGCGAACAATGTCCAAAAGCTTGTGAGAACTTTCTAGCATTATGTGCTAGCAATTATTATAACGGATGCTTATTTCATAGAAATATTAAGGTACGCTATGAATGCGACATTTAAAATTAAATGTGTAATTTTTGTAAATAGTTTTAGTACTTGTGTCAAAAACTTTTTGTTGTTTTCAGGGTTTCATAGTGCAGACAGGTGATCCCACAGGCACTGGAAAAGGAGGAACATCTATTTGGGGACGAAAGTTTGAAGATGAATTCAAGGAAGAGTTGAAGGTATGGAATTTTACTAAAATGACTCAGAAGTTTGTATTTTTCATTGCAAGAACTCATAGTTGCAAGCATAAGTATTCATAAAACCTGTATCTGTAACCGTGTATGTTTTTTTTAACAGCATAATGCAAGAGGTATGGTGAGCATGGCCAATAACGGGCCCAACTCAAATGGCAGCCAATTTTTCTTTACTTATGGAGAACAGCCTCATTTAGACTTGAAGTACACCCTGTTTGGCAGGTAATTAAGATTCTGTAAAAACTATTTTGATGTAATTTGCATAAGATTGAGCAACTTGATAGACTTATGTCCAGCAGTTTGGCTGAATTGTCAAATTTAATGATAGCACATAATTCTAAACTTCATGACAGCGTGTTCTCAAATCTGCAAAAGTAAGGTAGGACCCCCTCAGCAAGGTGACCAGTAACAGCTGGATGAGAGTAGTCAGCATGAAATGGCATGCAATTAACTGGACTTTGTTCAGTTGTGGACTGCTATAGGCTGATGATGATGGTTATTTAATTCAGACCAATGGGCAAGCGCAGCGTAGGACGTTAGGACTTATGAAGACTACAGGATCATGCTGGATGCAGGCCACTTACAACCGGTCCTACTGGAAGTCTAAAGGAGAGGCCTATGTTCAGCAGTGGACGTATTATGGCTGATATGATGTTGATGATGATGAATGGGCAAACTCATTGTGTTGGATTCATTGGCTTTTACTGAACTTGAATATGTGTTTTTCTTTTGTTCCAGAATAATAGATGGATTTGAAGCACTTGATGATTTAGAAAAAATGGCAGTCAACCCAAAAACATACCGGCCCCTTACAGAAGCAAAAATAACATCAGTAACTATACATGCTAATCCATTAGCTGGATAAAAATAAATATAATGTAATATATAATTTTGTTTCATTGATTTGTGAAGTGTTATGGTCACCTGCCTACCACATCTCACTATTTTTATACATCTTTATATATAAGAGCAATAATAAGTATATAAACTAAAAAAGCTGAAAGTTCGAAATCACTACTTCACCCCCATCAAACATAATATTTTACCATTTTACTTATTACATACAACTTGTAAGCAAAGAAGCTACAACAACAGGATGTAAGTTTGTAAATGAATGAAAGAGGAAATACTTTAGTGGACAACATTTATTGCGGATAAATATTTACATCTACCTATTATTTGCACATTGACATTACTGAATACTTTGCATAGAGTATGTACAAAATTAATTTCTGTTAATTACAGAATAACAATATTATTTGAACAAGTTTAGTGTGTTTTTTGTGCAATACTGGATTAAATTGCTGACAGATAAAATTCACTGCTGCATAATATTTGCTCCTTTAAGTAGATATTATAATAGTGGAAGGGTTTATAATATATAACATTTTTGTATATCCTATAATAATTATTTAAAACAAAATATATTGGATGTTACTACATTTATTTTGTATGAATAGCTTTCTTACTATCTTAAAATTAGTATGTAGGTAATCTTAAATGCATGCGTTTGTTACATTGAAATTATATAATATCCATAGGATCTTGTGAGAAATTAAAGCAAATTTAGGAGGACAAAATTCAATTCGGTATACAGTATAATTATTATAATAATATTAACTAATGAAACAGTCATCATATATTAGGTACATAATATTATTATTACCTAATATTTCTAAAGTTATCACTTGATAGGGACAGTATTTGTGCATTCTTACCTATAACATAAATTATGTAGGTAAGTCACAATTTAAAAATAATACACATAATTTTAAAGTTTTATATTATTCTTATCTTTGGATAGGCTAAAACTATTTTGCCGAATAGTATGGCAGTTTTATGAGACAGTTATAGCTTTCATAATTTCAGATCTAATTACTACAGTAGACAACATTTTGACAATTGCTTTTACTATTTGTTCAAGTCCTAATTATGTTCTAGGTCATTAAAACTTGAAGATATGGTTGTGTGACACACCATATTGTTTGACATACATGAATCAACAATTATCTTGTTAATAGACTATATTGCTCATAAGTCATACCTATCTATTCAATACAAGATTTTCATAAAGTAACAATGATACATAACAAAATACTAACATAATTTTTGGTGAAATTATTCCTCAATATGAGAAGCTAATAAACATATTTTAATTCTAGAACTGGATCAGATATCGTTTTTAAGGTTTAAAATATTCAGATTTTTTAAAAATCCACATTCGGTGGGCTTATAGAATGGGATTCTGACTTCACCTTAATCGAAAATCATAAAACAAATATTTTACACACTTAACATTCAATTTCTATAAATCACCACATTATCCTTTAAAACATACCTATCTATTAAGTACTAAGCAAGTGAACAATAGGTTACACTGTGGTGCCAAGAACTACTTACACATTAAATTTAATAACAAGTCCAAAATCTCATGTCTCTAGATCATAGAAATTGTCATCCAAATTGAATTCAGTTTCCTCTTCTTTCTTAATTTCAGCTTCAGTTAGCTTATCATCAAAGTTTTCAGTAAAATGTGATTTTATATGTGCAACTAAATCAGGTTTCTTTTCAAAAGTGGCACCACATTCTATGCAAGGCATATTCACAACCAGGCAATCATGAGTTTGCTCATGTTTATCAAGTTTGTCCTTTTTAGTAAACTTTTTATCACATTGACTGCATGAAAATGGTTTCATACCAGAGTGAAGGGCTGCATGACGATCCAGCTCTCTTTTGCGGGGGAATTTTTTAAAACAAATTTTGCATTGGAAGACCCGTGATCCAATATGCGCAATAGATACATGTGTTTTGTAGGAATCTAAAGAGCTGAACCTTTTAGGGCATTGATGACATTTTATATTCTTTGGCCTGTTTTTATTTGATGCAGCTTTCTGTTTTGGTGGAGAATTTTGGATGGGCTTATTAGCAGCAGTAGTATTTTTCTGTACTTTCATGAAACTGCTCTCTCCTGAGATATGATCTGGAACTCTTGGTAGATCAAAATCAGTATTTGATGAATCTGGATGGAGCTGGGTAGGAGAAGTCATAAGATTACTAAAGGGGTTTACATTTACCACCATATCATGAGTATTTTGATCATGGTCAGGCATTATAAATGTATTTGGATTTGTTTTGGCTGGGCTCATAGGGGTGTGCCGCATTTCATGTTTGATCAGTTTATCTCTTCTACCAAATGTTAAATGACATTTTCTACAAGCAAAAGGTTTCATTCCTGAATGAACAAGCACATGGCGTTGTAAATCTCCTTTTGCCACAAAGCTCCTTGGACACAGAGGGCAAACATGAGGCTTGTGTCCGGCATGAATACGGAGATGTTTGCTAAGATTGGTATTGCGGGAGAAGCTTTTCAAGCAATATTGACATTGATATGGCCTTATGCCAGTGTGGACTATGGAGTGCTTTCTTAAATCAGAGCGCCTCCCAAAACATTTATCACATTCTGGACAGTGGTAGGGTTTATCATTGCCATGCACTTGTTTAGTGTGCTGCACATATTGACTTCGCTCAGCAAAGACTAGACTACACTCAACACATTTATATGGTAAGTTGGGATCGTGGTAAGCATGTTCATGTTCCTTACATTTTTCTTGTGAAACAAAAGCTTGATCACAGAATTGACACATGAATACATTTTTGAAAAAAGATTCAGCCATTGGCTCTCCGTCCGGTGTGTTGTTTCTTTCAATGACTTCTGGTTCAACAGGTTCCATATTTTCAGACTCCTCAGAGGAGTCATAGTCCAGGCTGGGATCGACTACCATCACAACACTATCTTCTACAATGTAATCTTCAGGTTTTGGCTTCACTCCATCCTGAGAATGTGAACCATAGTTGTAGTTGCTGACTTCTGATGAGTTAGAGTTATCCAGTTCATTAGCTCTTGATGTGATCTGTCTCAACCTGGTCTCATTTTGAATGCACTGTAGCTTGAATTTTGAGCATTTATCAACTTTGAACAAGCATTTGTAGCAGATCCTAGTGGGCAGCCCATCATTGGGATCAATCTGAAATCACATGATTTATTAACAAGGATCTAATTAATGCTGTTATCTATAAAAAATCAGTAAGTAATTAACATTCTAAGTTACCTGCAACTCGAAACATTCTGCGAGTTTGGAGGTTAAAGCAATATTTGTTTCGTCGTCTGGCGCAGCTGCGAATATCGATGTCGAGAATGTGCTTTTGTGCAGACACAGTCGACAAAGCGTGTGGAAATTAGCGATAATGTAGGAATCTTCCATTTTGTGCACAGCTAGACATGAAACTATAGAAATACTTCAGAGATAACACAAATGACAGGATATCGACTTATATTGTTTTTTCTTTTAAATTCACTTTAGGAACACACTGGTTGTAAAAAAATAAACGAGGCTCAGAGACTACGGCCATGAATCGTGACTACGCAACCGCTCGATCCGAAGGGGCAACTGGGGCGATGTCCGCCAGGGCTGCGCTAGCGGAATGTCTCGCGGAGCTCGCGCTATTCGCCGTTTGTGCCGTCATATCGTACACCTACCACATTACTAGCCGTCGTTCAAATTAACTAAATTAATGCAAAAAAATACAATGTGCACTTAATCATCACACTGATAACATTGAGATTCTTGTAAATAAAAATTCAAATTCAAAATATTGTAGGCATTATACCGCGCTTCTTTGGCGGAAATAAAATAAATGTTTCCTGTTACGGGTTGTACTCAAAGTAAAATTAAGATTGGTTGTTGAAGTAGTACCAACTTTTTCAACCAATCATCTGCCTTTATTTGTGTGCAGAAGAACGGACTTGTGAAAAATATTGCCAGAGTGAAAAAAAAATGTTCTTTCAAGTGATTTATGTTCACTTTTTGACACAGCTTGTCCAACAAAGTCCCACCATCTCGAGACATAAAAATATGTACAGTCGAGTTCAATAATATGTTGGCATTGTCAATGATTCAAAATATTGTGAGCGCTGATAAGCTCAAAAAATTCTACAAATCTGGAGATAAAAAATATATACTCAAGTGAAGGTTCAATAATATATAATTTGCATCAGGCAATAATATGTGATGACCTTTAATAATATATCTATACTGTCTAAGCTATAATAATATCTGAGCAGGGTAAGCTTCATAAATATGTCTACATGCATAGGATAGTATATTATTTGCTCGAATAAATAGGATCCAGTTTACATTGTTATAGAAATGACTGTATTTCAATTGTTTTCCGCGCCAATGCTTTTTAGGTATTTTGAAATGAGTATTTCAATGCCATAGTATTTTTTTTATGAATGACATGTGCGTCAGTTATTTCTTTTTAATAAAAAAAACAACGGCACTTGATGGAAAACTAGCCAGTGATACCTAAATATTGTTGCAAACTCCTTGACCACGCAATTTTAAGATGTCTAGTAAAATCATCTTTATGCCTCTGAAATAAGTTTGAATTTTAATTACATTTACGTGTTGTGAGCTTACATAATCATATTCATTTACATGATCACATTTTGTTACCACGAGTGCGTACAGTCAATGGTGAGAGAACGATTGTTTTCGCTGGAGTAAAACAATACAATAACTTACCCAAAGAGGTAAAGAATGCGAACACGTTTGACAGTTTTAAAGAAAATTTAAAAAAACATATTCTTAATGATCGAACGTTGTTACATTAGGGCAAACTTGTCCTACTGTACATTCTTCTTTGTTGTGGCGCCGGGTTCGCATTGCTTATCTCTGATTTGTAACGAGCCACCACAAAATTAAAATTTTGTAGGTAGATTAGTAAATAAATTTGATTTATGTTAAAAGTTGTAAACCTAAAATAAGTGAAATAAAAATAATATTTATGTGCTTAAACATGTACGACTGTCAAAGTATCTTAAACCTTAAGTTTATTATAAGTTAAAAATGTTCTCAACTAAGTGAAATCTATGTAATTTCTTATTGAGAAATAAATATCTTTAACCATAATTGTAAATTGTAAAGTGAACACTGTCCAGATATTTATGATCTTAAAGTTGTTCATATAAAAATGTCCCTTTGGCTGTATACATGTTATTGAGAAAAAGTAGTCACATATTAATGGATCTGAATCTTGATCACAATTTAATGATGCTTTAGCTGTCACAATATTCTGAATTATTTTGATGTTCATATATTTTTGAAGTCCAGACGTGCCAACATCTTAATGAACGCGACTGTACGTAATTTTAAAAAAAGTTAAATAAATAGGTATTGATCCTCTATCTAAGGTAGTAAGTAAGTGTGAGTAAGTCTACCATGTCTACCAATGCTGCAATCAGTGACGGATTAAGACTACTTGATGCCCTAAGCAATTAAAGCCTTTGGTGCCCCCCTATCCACAGGTTTTTTTTTCGTGATTAATTAGGTACATCAAATAGGTCATAAGCATTCGGGTCGTCCCGCCCAGGCCGGGACGGGAGGGACTGTCAGACTTATACTGACTAACATCCACGGTGATCCTTCAATAGCCCTTTACGTTCCAGGATTACGGTTATTTAATGAGATAGTCCCGGGACCCTGGCAGTGTTATCCCTCTAAAGGGGCACAGTCAGTTTGCTGACAGCTCTTTGAGTTGCGCGTGGAAAACGAAGCACCGTTGACCCTGGAACAGTCCATGATCGGACGGCGAGTTAGGTACTCATTACTCGCCATCCTCATGACTGCGCTTACGGTGGCCGGAAATCGCCTTGCGACGTCCGTTGCCGTGAGCGTCTCCCACCTATCCACAGTAGTGTCTGCCTTTAATGTTTAGAGTACTCATTATGGAATAATAAGGAAGGTAGGTATAATATAGGGAAGTACTTCGTTCAATGGGTAAACCAAATACCAGGGATCTGCAAGAGCGAGCGAAGCGAGCTCGTTTTTATTTTTGCACCTTTCCTTTTTATGCAATTAAGAAGGTAACCAGGCCCTTGCACGATGGAATAGCGAGCGTAGCGAGCTAGAAAATTTAAACTGTTTCAGTAAGTTTTTGGTGATGTGAGAGTGAGACGTGATGCCCATGGGGGCACATTTGTGCTTCTTCTGGTGACCCCCCACACGTGATGCCCTAGGCAATTGCTTAATTTGATTAAGGGTTAATCCGTCACTGGCTGCAATTAAGCCATCGAGGAAAAGGAACAAGCGGAAAGACGGTAATTTTATTTTCTTTTTTTTTTTCGCCCAGGGAATGACGACGGTAAAACCTTTGGGACACCGGACAAGCGGTAATTAATAAGTCCATGGGTTTGATTCACCGTGTGTAATTTTGGTTTTTAATTTCTTGAACTGGAAACTATTGGGCGAGATAGTATTGATTTAGGAACCAAACAAAAAAATAAAACTAAACTTGTAATTTGAATTTGTCTGGTTTCTGGTGTTTCGCGCCTTTTGTAATGAGTTAGGCTATTTGTTTGAATATTAGTTAAAACTGTGTGTTAAATCCTATATTTAATAACCATTTGAAAATAATTATCTACGCAAGTAAGGGATTTTAATCAAATAAGTTAGTTGTTTTAGTTTAGGAATAAGTAACAAGTAGGTAACTTGAGGTTTACCATAGAAATACATATAAACATTTTATTTAGGTCAAGCCTAGTTTAAATCCTTTTCTTAGGATAAGGATTTAAACTAGGCTTAAGTGCCTTCACGCAACTCAGATCTTATTATTATGATAAATCTTTTGATGAGAATTTGTCTTATATCAATGTAGAATCCGTTTATTATGACGCCGCTTATAATGACCAACCGCTTATTATGACGTATTACACAGAGAAGTTTGGTTTTCATACAAAATTCTTTAAACAAAGTCGGATATAATGACTTTGCATTTAGAGACATTTCGCTTATTATGACCTATTTTTAATCAATTATGTCCAGTTGATGCAGTTACTGATGTGATTCATAACATCTTCGTCATTTTTCGGGACCGTTGTAGCGACGATGTTCGGTTGTGGTGTTTTTTTGAGTTTCAGTGGTTAATAGACTAAGTTCTACTTTTTCTCTCTATTAAAATAAATACTAACATACCTACTGACAAAAACAGGATGTTGTTTATTTTCTTCAAAATGCTTTGTATGACGTCCGCTTAGTATGACGTGATTATTATTTCCCTTCGATGTCATAATAAACGGATTCAACTGTACGACATTGATCTTGTTAAAAATATTATGACTAGAATAAATGGATATTTTTAATGTTTATTTATTTATTATCTTATAGGATAAATAAAACTATTAATGCCGTGAACTATAAGGAACTGCACAATCTGCAACATAGTCTTCATTGATGCAGGTCTGCGACGCTTCATCGAAGGAAAGCCCTGGATCGCAACTCAGAAGCCGAGGGCGGCCGAGTTGACAGGCTATGTACAGTTTACAGTCGGCATAGAACCTAGGAAAACAATAAAACGGTTAATTTGGTATACACTGACAATGTATAAATAAAAAACAACACGAAAAATTGTGTCGTGTATCGAAGCTTTTTGAGGAAATAAAAAATCAGCTACCAAGAAACGTTCAAACAAGGAAAAACGAGTGGAGTTGCGATAGCATAACTGGTAAGGCTTTCGAGTAAATATATCCAGAAGACGCAGGATAGAGTCCCACTCGTAGTTGAGTTTTGCTTTCCTCAATAAGTTTTAATACTTATAAAACGGGTTTAGTAAGTATACCTGTAGTTCAAGATGATATCTGAAACTTGTCCATTCTCATCTAGAGGGGCAGCAGGACAAGTGAAGTCCTTGAACACTGAAAAAGTACGAAGTCACATCAGTACAAGGTATTAATCTAGAATAAGTGATCGTTATTTAAACTACTTTCATTTCTTTTAATTATTTGATTTATCCTTTTAACCTGCTTAACTAACTTACCACTAGGGTTACACTGCGGTACATTTGCGGGCCAGTCACAGCTGCTCGTTTGTGGATTGAAGACCAGACCCATAGGGCAGTCCATTATGGTAGCTAGGCCCTCTTGGCACATGATGAATTTGCTGCAGTCTCCGTCATTCATAGAGTAGAATCCGTATTGATTGGGGCATGTGCCCGAAGGCTTGGGATCCTCTAAAACATTAAAGTTAGTTAATAAAAATAAACGTCATTCTGAATTTAAAGAGAGGAACTCATTGAAAGGCATTTAAAAAAATATTTCTAAATACGTACGTTCTTCGTCACCAGCCATACATTGCACTTCTGAGGGATAAGCGCAAGGGTATTCGAACTTTTTGGCGGCAGGGTTGAAGTGAAGACCATCTGGGCAGGCATATTGCATTGCACGACCTCCCTGCAAATAATAAAAAAAAGTATCGTTACCGTATTCGTTTAAGTAGCATATTAAGTACGTCTATTATCATAATAAAATTTTATATCGTACCTTGCATTCAATATAGCTGTCACATTGATGTCTAACGGAGTAATATCCATTTTCTTCTTTGCACTGGAAGTCTAATACTATGTGTCCGGGTGTTTGAGTCACAGGCCGTGACACCGGTGATTGAGTGGCCGGAGCTCGAGTCAATGGTGGTTGGTACAATGTGGTGACTCTCACCGGAGGTGGCTGAGTTAACGGCCGCGCTGGAGGATATGTATATGTGGGAGCCGTGGGAGGTGCAAAAGTTGGACGGTAATTCATAGGCGGAGGTGTGTGCTGAGGGTGCCGACCAAAAGCAGTTTCCCTTACTGGTTGAGGCTTAGGGAGAAGCGGCGGTAATGCCACTAGTCTATTTGGAATAGTGCCAGTCGGTATTGCACGCAACGAGGGTTTTGGTTCTTCGGCGAGTTCTGATTCTCGTGTGAGCTCCAGTACAGGGACAGCCTCAGGTTGTGAAATAGGCTCGGGTTGCGGTTCGGGTTGCTGAACAGGCTCGGGCTGCAAGACGAGTTCTGGTTGCCTTATAGGCTCGGGTTGCGGGATAGGCTCGGGTTGCGGTATAGGTTCAGGTTGCCAAACAGGCTCGGGCTGCAGGACGAGTTCTGGTTGCCTTGTGGGCTCGGCTTGCCGAACAGGTTCGGGTTGCGGGATAGGTTCGGTTTGCATAACAGGCTCGTCTTGCCGAACAGGTTCGGGTTGCGGGATAGGTTCGGGTTGCCGAACAGGCTCGTCTTGCCGAACAGGTTCGGGTTGCGGGACAGGTTCGGGTTGCCGAACAGGCTCCGGTTGCGGGAAAGGTTCGGGTTGCCGAATAGGCTCGGGTTGGGAGATAGGCTCGATCTGATCGTTAATTCCGTACCCATGATGAATCGGTTCCGGTTGTGGGATAGTTGCAGCTGGAAGCGGCTGTATTATGGAATTGGTTGGTTCCTCAGCAGGTACACGAATTGCTTCAGAAGTGCTAACTTCTACAGGTTGCACAGGAAGTACAGTTTCTGTAACTGGCGGTAAAGCTATGGTTGGCTGGGGCTCAGAAATGACAGCAGGTTGAGGAGGAGCGACAACCAGCGGCGATGGCCTTAAGGGGCGCGGGGGAAGTAGTGGTCTGTATGTAGGAGTATAGATTGGACGAGGAGCCAGGGCTGGAACTACGGCGGGTGCGGCGGTAGCTTCAGAATCAGGGATGATGGGTGCTAGCTCTGCAGGGGCCGCAGGAGCTTCAGTAACGGTAGGCGCCACAGGACCCTGAGTTACCGGCCTAGTTGTCGGCACCGGTCTCAGGGGCAAAACTAATGGCCTCCGTCCATAAATCGGTTGAGGCCGCTGAACCCGCACATTTGACGATCCATAGTACGTGTATCCTCCGGTCGTCTGAGCAACCGTCACTGCAAGATGAATATAATTTAGAAATGCTTGGAAACAGAAGAATAACAAACTTACGGAAACCGTAAAAAAGAGCAAAGCAGACATTGTAACTTACCCGCCACTACCAATGGTAGTATAAATAGTAATTTTATCCGGATCATGTTTGCGCTTGGACACAGGTGTTCCCGATGTGACAGTGCGCACCTCACTGTAGTTCTGACCCATTTTCAATTGTTTTTATGGAACACACTAATGTTACCGTTATTAGTATGATTAGAATCGAATCATTTTTCAAATACAGTTCCCTAATGATTAAATTATTTTTTAATGATGGAGTCTGATAGTTGCGGTTTTAGTCGCAGCTGTTAGGAATGTAAGTTCATAATAATAGTTTAAATAATTATAAGTACCGTTAAGAAAGGTACATTGGTACAAGCTAATTTTTTGTGGTCTAAATGGAGTAGCCTATTAATTTAGACTTTTTGGACTAATAGTGGCAATAGCTGTGAAGTGGGATGCGGGGCGGAGAAATGTGGATAGCGACTAGCGTTGAAATGGCCATACTGTCGACTTTCCGATCTGCGCTGGCTTTCGGGACAGATGCTAGGTGTGATCGGGGCTAGCGCAGACTAGATCTCATCTCTCCTCATTATACTATATAAAGCTCGTTATACAATTGAAGAGAAGTGAGATACAAAAGATTATTAAATCTGAGCAGGCCATAAATGAAACTAGATTTGATAATTTCTTATGAGGAGCCGGGTCTCTTCCGGTACCAGTTCATTCCTTTGAAATCTAAATATGTTTGTATATTATTAGTCTCCGTATTACCTATGATTTTGAGGATTTCATAATTAAACTTATGAAGATCTAAAATAATTTTCAAATTTGATTTCTGTAATAAGCTGAATCCGCCAGTAATCAAAATCACTTGAGCAGTAAGGCATCTCTATCACATGTTTCATTTATTTCGTCACATTTTAATGCTTGTGAATTGGCCAGTGTGTTCAATTTTAAGTTACTATGGGCGTCTGATGCTGATGAATTAACTGATGGTTAATTCATTTTGAGAACATCTGCAATTAGACTATAAGCAGCAGTGGCGTAGGGTAAATAATCTTGAACGTGAAGCCGGAGCAAAAAATGCTTCAATTCTTCTTTTAAATTGTAGTTTTGAAATCCTTCATAAAAAACTTGCAAACACACTAGTTGCCCCTACGATTTTTGAAAGCTCTACTCGATTTCTCTGGTCTGCCACCATCATACCCTGATTTCTCTTATCATTAAACCACCTTTGAAATATCTTCTTTCCAACAAAAAAAAAAATCTTCAAAATCGGTTCATGAGCGACGAAGTTATGCGCGATCAATCATGAAATAAAAGGACATTCGACTTATTTTATATATTTTTATTTTTATTTTATGTTATTATAATCTAATTTGTTTTTATTTTATACTAGCTGTGCCCGCAACTTCGTTCGCGTGGATGTCGGAATTTAGCAATGTATTTTTTAGTTGCAATTCAGGCCACGTTTTTCATATAAACCGTATTTAGAATTTTCTTAGATTAATCAAAAATATCTGACACTTGTATTCCAGGTTTATGTAGGACTTTTTTTCCTAATCCCCGCTCTCACCACACCACACCACACCACACCACTCTACTCCACTCCACACCACACCACACGACACCACACCACACCACACCACTCTACTCGACTCCAAACCACACCACACCACACCATTCCATTCCATTCTGTTCTACTCTATGATTCCTTTAAATATTGCTTTAATTAATTTATATTTTTTATATTATGTGAACCGATTACGATGAAACAAAATACATAATGTTACTTCAATTTAAACACGTCTATTCCAGGTTTTCTTTTGTTGTGCGTTGTATTTTTGCTATTCGAATTCAAAGTTAGATCGCGCGACTGACGTACGAAATCAAATTGTGAGACCAAAGCAAGTGCACCCGTAATTTTACTTCTAAAACGCTTTAAATTCAAATATCTTTTGACAGACTGAACCGATTCCAATGAAACAAAAACTAAATTCCTCTCCAAGTTACGCTTAATCGTTGTGTATAAAGGTTATCTACATTAATTTCGTACATTTTATGTGATACCTGGACAAATACACAGACAAACAGATAAACAGACAAACAGACAAAAATTCTAAAAATGCTAGAAATGGGTTCTATTGGTTGTCCTTTAATACCCTGGCTATATTTTTTGAGTTTTTTTTTAATGTACAAAAATAACTTTTCTACAGTTTTATTATATGTATAGAATAGATATAGATAGAAGATACGGTCGAATATAGTGCCCACTATTAGGGATGAGCGTTGAATCAACGAACTAGTTGAATCAACCGTTGATCTCCTGTCAACGTATTAACGTTAACTGTTTATGAGTCAACTAGTTGAATTCGTCAACGACGTTTATGAGTTTAACTCGTTCATCTCGTTGAATTAACGAGAATGTAAACGCAACGAGCTGAGCAATTTACAAAACTTACGTTGTTTTCAACGTTGAGTTTTTTACTTGCGGATTTTGCATGGATTGCGAGCGGTTCAAAGAGTTGATTTTCGAAATGTTTATTTTAAGAATAGTACTTATATTGTGGAGTTTGTTTACTTACGTTCATCACAGATACTGATAGTCTGATACCTAATCCCAATGTATTATTTCAAATGTATTACTTTTTGGGACGCAAAGGTATAGCGAAAATTTCACACTAATTTGTACATAAAATTAAAATTTTCTTTCAAACGTTTTCGAATACATTAATTGAATCAAATTCAACGCGCAATCGTTGAATAAAAACCGTTTAATGTATCAACGGTTTACGTTGCAAGTTGACAGTTAAATTCGTCAACGAGTTGAAACCGTTAACTCAGTCAACTCGTTGACGAATTCAACTAGTTGATTAACTAGTTGACAAACGTGAATCAACGTTAACGTTTCGTTGACGGAAAAACCGTCAACGACCAATCGCTACCCACTATTTACAGGAATTAGCTAGGAATGCACACGACTCATCTAACTCAAAAAATAATGTTTGCTATGTTCAAAAACTTATACTAATCGCCTACAGATGTTAACACCGCGATTCAGGGTCGTGACGTAATCGCACAACGCCATCTAGTTGAAACTTCGAAACTAACATACGGTGAACATTTACCAAACAATACACTGAACTGAACTAACCTTGTTTTACTGCACTCACTGTACGAAAAACTTATCAATTTCAATAATACCAAATCAATATCAAATGCAAATTGATAGGTGAAATGAAAACAATAAAAAAACACTAAAAATAAGCGCGAACCAAAACTAAAGTGAATCTGCCATCCAAGTAACACTATCCATACGAATTACGAAGTCGAGTATCATTCCATCTCGTTCTGGCGTACTGTTACATCCCTACAATACACCCTTAAGTGCCTAGTCAGCACCATGTCATCATTCCTATCTAGACTTAGTGCCCTAGCCAGGTAATAGCATCAGTTCGGGTTGAGACTCCTACCGGATAGGTCGTAAGCCAGAAAATTGACCAAGTTTCCCTTTTACGATTATGTGCCTTTTACTGAAATATATTTAATTAATTTTCTAAAATCGTTTTTTTTAAAAAGGGATTTCTAAAGCGTGTGATAACATTGGTGGCAGCGGTGGGATTAGTTATATCCCGTGGAACCTCTCGTGAAGTGATAACCAGTGAAAGAAAGTGTCCCTGTGCCAAGTGTATCTTGTGTGCTTCGTAAACCTGCGACCCGAACTCAACGAGACCCATCAGCGGCCTAAGGCAGGCCAACCCTGGTTGAAATAGCCCTTCTCCAGTGGCCTACGATAGGCTAACTCCAGCTCAAAAGAGGCCTAATTCAGAGCCCTTTTGAGGTGCATCCAAGTCGTCACCTGTCTACTGTGCAGTGGTACTGGGCAGCGCGCTACAGGCGCATTCTACGGACCTGCTCGTATCCAGCACCGACCAGGATCAGACGTCCTCCGTGTCCCCAGAAAATGAAGTGTCTTTGTGTCATGTGAGTCAGTTCAGTGCCCTTAATTTTAATTATATTTTTAGACCTAACTCATAGTCATAAGTTAATCTATATTCCTTGTAATTTGTATTTGTCGATTTGACACTGTGTCCAGACAGTAGTCTACACATCCTTCGCCCACGTATTCGGTTACTTAGTACTCGGAATACTGATAAGCCGTCTAGAACCAGTTGGCGAAAGTTTTATTATCGTGATCATAGTTATTGTATTTTATTCCATAGCAAGTTATTTAATTACACAAAATGTCTAAAGCAGATTCAAAAAAAGACCTTAAAGAGGCAAGAGATGAGGAAATACCGCTTAATGTTATCCTGAAATTTATTAAACCATTCGACGGTTCTAGAGATAAATTAAATGCCTTCTTAGTAAATTGCGATAATGCGATATTCTTATCGTCGTCATCCCAGGAAGACATTGTCTTAAAATATATTATTAGCCAACTAGATGGTAAAGCGCAAAGCGCGTGTTCCAAAGATTTGACAACTGGTCATCTCTCAAAGAATTTTTAAAAAAATCAATTCGGTGAGAGAAAACATTACGCCCATTTACTGACCGAGCTTCAAGAATGTCATCAAACCAACCAGGAGACGGTCAGCCAATTTCACCTGCGAGTCGAAACTTGCTTATCCAGGTTACTCACAGAAGTAACAATATCCAACATGAAGAAAAGCGAACTTGTTGGTAGAGTGGCTGCGATGGAAGACTTAGCGCTTCATACATTTAACATAGGGTTACAACCTCGCATAGCTAACATTGTAAGATGCAGAGATCCAAAAAACTTGAACGAGGCTGTTAACTATGCAATCTCTGAAGAAAAGATCCAACAATATTCTTTTAAACAGAATGTTAATAATTATAAGAAAGATAACAATAGAACTCCACCGAAGCCACATCTACCTAATAATAACCACCAACCTTCTTCCTCTAAAGATTCGTCAGTGTGCAGATACTGCAAGAAAGAGGGTCATAGTCTAGCCGAATGTAAATTGCGCGAGTATAATAATAAAAAATATAACAATAAATTCAGTTCTCCCGCGCAGACACATTCTTCTAAATCCAAGGGTCCTCATGTTAACTTCGTGGACGACGAAGAAAAACTCCTTCACAAATGATGTAAAACCTGATCAAGAAGATTTAAATTACTAAACGTCTCGATAGGGTGTCGCACGAGACGAACTTTAAAAGACGATGCCATTAATCCCATATCCAATCACCATTCATCCTATAGAGCTACACGACAGGGTAACCAGCCCCAAAATGGAAGCTCTCATAATGTCACGCGACAGGGTAACCAGCCCCAAACTGAAGACATTCTCCCTAGAGCTATACGACAGGGTAACCAGCCCCAAACTGGCAGCTCTCATAATGTCACGCGACAGGGTAACCAGCCCCAAACTGAAGACATTTCTAATCCTCCTCAATCCATGTGTGTCCCTGAAAAAAAAAGAACAATGATTATAAAATATACGAAGTAAATACTAATTTAAAAACATACTTACCTTATATCGTCGCCCAGTCGTCTGTCAGCAACAAACCACTTACCCTCCTGATAGACACTGGAGCCTCCTTGTGCATCTTAAAGAAGTCATGTCTATCCAAACCCCTTGATTTAGGGTCTGACACAGTCAGAATAAAAGGTATTGACTCAAAGGACCCGATTATCAGTTACGGTAATCTTACTCTGGACTTAAGTCTATCCTCTGGATACACAGTATCACACAAATTTCACATCTTTGATAACTTAAGCTTTTCCTATGATGGCATTATAGGTAACGACCTATTCATTAAGAACAGCTGCCGAATAAATTATGATTCTGGTACGCTGGAAATCGAACACCATCATATAAAGTTGTCATTCAACCATCCGTCTTACATAATAGAACCACGAACCGAGACCATCATAGAATGTTCAGTTAAAAACCCAGAAGTTAAGGAAGGTATAATCTTGGACCAACATATTTCTGACGAATTGTTAGTAGCCAACTCGATAGTGAAAATAAAAAGTAATAATCGAGTAAACGTATCGATCCTGAATGTATCTGAAAAACCTATTTCAATTAATCCCAATCTCTCTTTGACCTTAATCCCGATATCTAAAAAACGAAAATATGCTTATCCCAACCTAACGTCAATTGTTATGAGAGAACAAACGACGTCCTTAAACAATTACGAACTTCTCATTTAAACTCTGAAGAATCTGAAGTTCTTTACGACATCTGTAGTCAATATGCAGACATATTCCACCTTCCCGACGATGAACTTACTTCAACTAGTGCCATCAAACACGAAATCAAACGAGTTCCTCGCAACCTATAAATGTTAAATCCTACAGATTTCCTGAAGTTCATAAAGACGAGGTCAAAAACCCAGATTAGTAAGATGCTAGAACAAAATATAATTCAACCATCTACTTCTCCGTGGTCATCCCCTATTTGGATAGTGCCCAAAAAGGTTGATGCTTCAGGAAAAAAGAAATGGGCGCATAGTCATTGACTATCGCAAGCTCAATGACATCACAATTGGTGAGAGCTATCCAATTCCCCCAAATAAACGAAATCTTAGACCAGCTAGGTAAGAGCAAATATTTCACAACTCTCGATTTAGCCTCAGGCTTCCATCAAATAGAGATTTCAGCTGAGGATATCCCTAAAACTGCTTTTAGTGTACCTGAAGGTCACTACGAGTTTATCAGAATGCCATTTGGCCTCAAAAATGCCCCTGCAACCTTTCAGAGGCTCATGAACACAGTCCTATCAGGTCTGCAAGGTATACATTGCTATGTGTATTTAGACGATATTGTCATATATTCCTACGATCTTACATCTCATGTCCAGAAAATTATCCCACACATTTGAAAGATTGAGAAAATTCAACCTAAAATTGCAACCGGACAAATGTGAGTTTCTTCGCAAAGAAGTTACTTACCTTGGCCACACTATTAGTGAAGCAGGCTTAAAACCTAACCCCGGAAGAAAATAAAAGCTGTAAGCGAATTCCCTATCCCAAAATGTCCAAAAGATGTTAAATCATTCCTAGGTTTGGTGTCCTATTATCGTCGCTTCATACAAGATTTTTCTAAACTAGCTAAACCTCTTACATCCTTGTTAAAAAGGATGTACCATTTGATTGGACTAATAGTCAACAACTAGCTTTTGAAACATTAAAAAATAAGTTAATTTCAGCACCCGTCTTAATATACCCCGACTTTACTAACCTTTCATCCTGACGTGTGATGCATCAAATTACGCTATTTCAGCGATACTCTCTCAAGGCGAAGTGGGAAAAGATCGCCCAATCGCTTTTTTGCCTCACGCACTCTAAATAAAGCTGAAACTAATTACAGCGTAACCGAAAAAGAATGTCTGGCTATTATTTTTGGAACAAAAATATTCCGCCCATATCTTTATGGTCACAAATTTAAAATTATAACTGACCATAAGCCACTTAGGTGGCTATTCAATCGGATGGAGATTAAAACTCGAGGAATACGACTATGAGGTCGAGTATAAAAAGGGCAAGATCAACAGTAACGCTGATGCTCTTTCCCGATACCCTGTAAAATCCATTCAATCGCCAAACACCGCTCACGTACTTACCGACAAAGTGCCACCTGTGAGTGTTCCAACTCCACCTCAGCAGCCTGAAGTCCCTCCTGCTAATCCTGAAAGCCCTGGAATACCTGAAATTCCTGACTTACCAGACTTTATTGACTTACCTGAAAACTTTGAGTTACCCGATGACATCGAACTCCCTGAAGATTTTGATATCCCAACTCCACCTGAAGTCCAGAACGACGACGATACTTACCCTAAATGCCTGAAAAAAATAAATAATAAATCTAATCAATTTGATACTATAATTCATGAACATAGTGAAAACTCTATTAAAAACAAAATTAAAAAAACCATTATTATACCAGTTTCTATTGACCTTGACGAGTCAAATCCCTATATTTCGGAAGTTATCGATAAAATTTCGGAATCAAATGATATCCTTGAAAAGGAAAGAACATTACATTCTTTTCTCTCTTTCGAAAATAATAATGTAAAATTTTACTTACTTTTTGTAAAAGTCCATCATTTTGATCAGTGCAACTACGAGGATATTTTAAGAGCCTTAAAAATCTGAAACTTGAATTGATTAATAAAAACATATCTGAATTCGCTATAACGGACTTTCGTAATCCGTTTGATTCACATAGTTTTATGAAAATTCATAACATAATTACATACTTATTTCACACTACTTCAATCAGTGTCCATATTTTCAAAAAACATTATAATTTATCCCTCGCCAACTGAAATCAGTAAAATCCTAAAAGAGAACCATGATATTCCCATTTCAGGTCATTAGGCTCAAATAGAATGTTGAGTAGAATCCAGGAGAAATATTATTGGCGCAATATGCGCAGAGATGTCGAAGATTATGTCCGAAAATGTGAAACAATGTCAAACCAATAAAGCCTTGCGTAGAACCAATCGAGCTCCTATGCAAATCACAACGACATCCACACAACCTTTTTGAACGCGTGTCACTTGACATTGTTGGACCATTGCCCGAGTCAGGTGCGGCCAAGCTCAGGTTATTTTTAACAATTCAGGATGACCTCACCAAATTTTCAGCAGGCTACCCCATCCGAAATGCTACGGCAGAAGAACCTCTGAATGTTTAATCCATTTCATATCCCAGTTTGGTATCCGAAGACTATTATTACAGACCAGGGAACCAATTTCACAGCGGATCTCTTTAAACAAACCTGCACCTTCTTGAAAATCAAACAGTTATGGTCCAGCCCCTATCATCCACAAACTCAGGGCGCTTTAGAAAGAAGCCATGCGACTCTTAAGGAATATCTAAAATCCTTCGTCGATGACAACCAAAATGATTGGCCGAGATACGTTTACACGGCAATGTTAACCTACAACACCACAGTCCATTCCACTACTAATTATACACCATATGAATTATTATTGGTTGCAAACCATTTATACCCACTTCTATTTATGATACAAGCATTAGAACCTACTTATCCTAGTTATGTCCGTATACTCCAACCAAAGAATGAAACTCTCCAGAGAGAAAGCCGTAGAAAACATTCTTAAATCTAAAATTACATCAAAAAATTATTACGATAGAAAAACAAGACCTATGAAATACCAAAAACAGGCGATATGGTGTATATCAAACACCATCCGCGACAGAATAAAGCTCTGTCGCCTATCTGGAAAGGTCCACATAAAGTGGTAAAAATTAATGGCAAACAATACGTTGACCCTTCTCGTTAATCGCCGTCACGTCAAGTATCACTATGACGAAACTGAAGCTGGCGGAAATAAGTAATATTTAGTTTTTAATTTTATATTCTACCTTAATCTAATAAACCTAATTTTAACTAAAAATAATATAAGTTAAATATTATGTCTAATATATTTCAGAATATCTACATTCCTGTCTCTTGCAACAATCTGATATCATCGAACAAGTCACTGAAAGCCCCTGGTGTATACTTCGATCCAATAGGAATCATGAAACAGGACTAGTGACCATATTCATTTACTTGTACCTATAGATATTGCATATATGAGACCCCATATAGATAATATAAACAATGCATTAAAAACTTCTACACTTTTGTGTCGACAAAATACAATACTTAAAGAATCGGAATGTACAAACATACTACAGCCTCTGGTTTTGCGACTTAACCGATATTCTGAAAGACTACAATGCCATATCTCATTTAAATCTGGGCGAGAAAAGAGATCTGCTTGGTTAGCAGGAGTTGGCTCTCTTTTCAAACAAGTCATTGGCACAATGGATGAAGATGATGCCATAAGATATAATAACGCCATTCAAACCCTAAATAATAATAATATTAAGCTTGCGTCCCATTTTAAAGGATAACATCCTTGTAACAAACACGGCTCTTTCCCGGTACAACAAAACTCTAGAAACTATAACCACCAAACGAAGTCCGTTGAATGACGCTATATTAACCTATCTAGCACTTTTAGTAATCTGTCAATTGTATCTTAATAAGCTGTACATAAAATCAAAATGAACGATGTTTATACTGAACTATCATCCTGTCTACTTACTCTGTCATTTAAATTTAGATGACCTTGTAAATGCAATGCTATTCGCTTAAAGCGAATACTCTCCACCCATCGGTCATAACACCAAATCAGTTGTATAATGAGTTAATAAGTAACGTTAGAAAATTACCTAGTTATGAAGAATTGCCTTTAAATTTAGATTTAGATAGTATTCATGCTTTGATTGATATATCAAAGTTATCATGTTATTTTGTAAACAATAAGTTAGTCTTTGTAATTAAAATTCCCCTTGTACACTCTTTTGAGTTAGATCTATTTTAAAGTTATTCCAGTACCAATACCACACAATATAGAAAAAACCCAAACTTCCTATGCTATGATTGTACCATCTTGTAACTATGTTGGCATAGTAAAGATAAACTAACATATACCTGTATAAGTAATCTAAACTCCTGTACTGAGCCCGTAAACAGAGTTTATATTTGTGATAATACCGACACACGCTCAATTCAAGAAACACCCAACCTGTGAGACTGATATACTAACAAAAATTGTTACAGAAATACCTAAATATTGTATAACTAAATTAATGTATGGTCAGATAGATATTTGGCAGAATTGCAAGGAAAACAAATGGATATTTGTCCAATCGGAACCGACTAAACTTTCTATACAGTGTAAATCTGATTTAATAGAGTTCAAAATATTGGGTACTGGTTTACTTAATATTCGACCTAATGGTACGGCTTATTGTAGAAAATAAACAACTGTTTTGGAAGAAACAACATTGACATAAACGTCAAAACTATAGTTTCCGATTTTAACCTAATTAATGAAGCCTGTTGTAATCTAGAAACGTTAACCTGTCAAAGCCCCACACTGTAGTCTTCCAAATTGTCAAAACATCGACTTAGAAAAAACTACCTAGCGTTATCAAACAATCAAGTGTTGTCAGATGTTGATAAAATAAATAATAATATCCTAATACTAACCTAATTGAATTATAGTTCTCACTATCCACTTTTGACTTACCTTTGTAATTCATATTAATTTTAATTTTCATTAGTTATAACTTTGTAAGAAGTTTGGAAAATATTCTGGCTGCAAAACAAAACCTAAATTACAAAACGATAACACCACAGATAACGATCCGGAAACCCGAACCAATTCCTCTCCCAAGGTTAAGAATAATTTCGTAACTTTCCATGAAAACGTAAAGTTCCTCTAAAGGGGGGGTTGTTACATCCCTACAATACACCCTAAGTGCCTAGTCAGCACCATGTCATCATTCTATCTAGACTTAGTGCCCTAGCCAGGTAATAAGCATCAGTTCGGGTTGAGACTCCTACCGGATAGGTCGTAAGCCAGAAAATTGACCAAGTTTCCCTTTTCTACGATATATGTGCCTTTTACTGAAATATATTTAATTAATTTTCGAAAATCGTTTTTTTTTTAAAAAGGGATTCTAAAGCGTGTGATAACAGTTACGCATTTCTTATCTCTGTCCCCTTTCATAAGCCGGGAATATTCGGCTTGCCAACGTCCTTAAACTAGCAGTGTTATTGACCTCAAGCTCACGATCACTACAATAGAAATGATTCCTGATTTTGCCTTACGGCTTACAAACCTTGCTTGTTTGCGTGAGTTGAAATTGCGCGGAAGAAAGTTGTAGGCGTTTTATTATTTAATTTTTTGGTTTATTTTCTTAAGTAAATGTTTATTATTTCTATGATTGTTACTTTAATTTGAGTATTTTTCTTTGATTGTTAGTTTTACAAGCAACGTAACTTCGTATTTTTTTTAATGATAAATGAAAATAAAATTAATAGGTACTATTATTTGCTATATTTCGAAAGGGAAGCCGATAGGAATCGTGTTGTATTAGATATTCGCCGCTGATAAGCAGTTGCTAAAACCGAGAATAAACTAATAGTATGTGTCATATTTTCTCGCAATATTATTTACTGCAACATGTTCTTCTTAGTTGCCTTTTTCCAATTAGATATTTTTGAGTCGACTTTCAATCCAATCGGATACAGTTGAGTATCAGTACTTAACATGAGCGACAGCCTTTCTGACATTCGCCAATTGAATTAAGTGCTGAGAAACCATACCATTTGATAAGTTTTATTGGCCCCTTCGTACACAGGGTGATACAAGTCTCCGTCTCAGTTTCAGTCATCCCACAGACACGTAGCTGAGTACGAAACTTCCGAAGCTTAATCCCTTACTATTACTCGTTTCCTTGGCTCGCTAACATTTTGCAATCTATCGCTGCGGCCTTTTTGTCAAAACCCAAGTTTTCGCATCCATAGGTATGCAAGGAAGAAAGCCGGTATCCAAGTCTTTTCTTGATCTTTATACGAATCTTTATTTTCATTATTTGCTTCAAGTCAAAAACTTTTTCACCCAGTTGCAATTCTTTTGTCGCTTTCTCTGGACCATTTGATCAGTTGGTTATATGGTTGACCCGGGACACATATTCCTCACTATATTCGAGGTTTTGTTCGTCAAATGGCATATTGTCTGCAGGTACAGCGTTGTCATCATTTTTCGTCTTGGTCGAGTTCATTTTCCAGACCCCAACTTCTCTGTGTTTCTGTCTCTAGTGACTGTATGAAATATTCAGATACTCTGGGTTCTCTTCCAGTCTATGAAGCGTCATCGACGAATCTTAGATGGTCTTGTCCCGAACCCATTTATGTTTAGTCTTACATGGTCCCCATCTAATCTCTTGAACAAACTGTTCATCACTGTGAAAACAGATTGGGTGAGAGTGAATCAACCTTGCCATGACTCCGTCGAATGGAAAAGTATCCCTAGGGTCCTAGTGTTCAGTGGTGTTTTACGCCCCGGCGCCGTACGTCGCAAGACGATCTCCGGCCACCGTAGCGCGGGCCTTGCGGACAGCGAGTAAAGCGGCAACTCCGCTGTCCGACTTGGACCATGCCGGGTCGACGGCGCGTCGTGTTCCACGCGCCGCCTCAAAGAGCTGTCGGCCCAATGACGGGGGCCCCCCTCTCCAGCGGGCCAAAGGCCTGCCCGGGTCGCGGGACTTATTTTTTACCGTGACCCGGAAATAAAGGGCTACTGAAGGACACCGTGGATTTTAGTCAGTACAAGTCTGACAGTACCTCCCGCCTGCCGGGGTTGGAGGGTCTAATTTGATGATTTTACCACGCTAAAAACAAAAAAAAAGGGTCTCGTGTTCCAATTTGATGCTACCTTTACTTTTACTGTATCTGTTTTCTGATGATTGTTAATGGAAGTATTTTCAAACCCCCTTGCTCCGTGTGAATTTGCCAACGCATTCGTGTTTGAGGCTGTCGAAGGCTTTGTTAGTAATCTATGAAGGATAAGTAGATTTGTTTTGTTTATTTTGGTAGAGCTGTTTAATGGTTGATTTTCATCGAGCCTTGTTTGTTCCTATTTAGACTGACTTCCGCAAAAACCTTGTATACATTTGAACTTAGAGAACTGTGTCTGTAATTCCCAATTATCGCCTTCACAACCTTTCTTTGTGCGCTTTAAATTATAATATGTGATTTGTGGCCCATGACTTGTAATGTTGCCAATAAACTTAGAAGCAGCACTGCTTCGATAATAGTAAGCATGAAGAAGGTGGAAATGGTTAGCGACCGGGCGCCGCGCTTCACATTAACATCTCGTTGCATTTCTCTCTTTTAAGTGTATTGTATATCTAGACCTCAGAGAGAGAGATGGAAAATAGCCTTAACATGTAGATGAAGTGAATTTCCCGGGACCGGAAAATTGGTGGCATCGATGAAATCGGTACTAAAAAAAAAACATGGTTATAACGTTCTTCAATTTTTCCGGGTAGGTGACATTAGTTACTCTAGTGTCGCACTTAAATGTTTATTAATTGGATTACTGGATATTCCAAAAAAAAATATTAAACCTCGAACTCTTTCATTGCCGTGTTTGTCCACACTTTCACCGGGTTGTGGATTATGCCACATTCGATAGAAAAACTAGTTGTTATTGATACTAAACCTCGGTTTATTTGAATACATAATAGTTTTTAAAGTATGCTACAGCACATTTTTCAAATATTTAAACAAAACAACGAATGGTTAATAAAAAATCCCACTTGTCCCAGGAAACTACCTTCAATCGCCGTGTCTAATCATGTTCCAAGGATATTGTTTTACCTACTACTTTTTCCCCCCTACCGTATGCTCAACGTTGCATATTAGTGCTGCAATTACTTTGCTCAACGTGGAAGGAAGTACCACACTTGCCTGCGTTTTTCGCACCATAAAATTTAAATAATCATTTTATGTTACTGGAAAAAATTTCTTTCACGCCGCGTGGCTTAGAATAACTGATCTTTGACTAAGTTTGTCTTCAGCGTACGGCCATTCGATAGAACACCATTCCTATATGTTCATTTGTGAGTTGCTTATTCTTCGCCTAATTAATAGTTTTTTTGTTATTTAATTTTTAGCCTTGATTTTCATCGACCGTGTTTCATTACGCGGTTCCGTGGCGAAAATTTGCTATGGAAATGAAAAACCAGACATGGCAATAAAAAAAAATTTCATTTGCCATGCCTGTAAAACAATTAGTTTTATTGCGTTGCCAGGTATTTCATTCCGTGACTTGTTGTTTCATCGCATGGTATGATTCGCCAAAGAAAAACATTCTTTTGCACTGCGGTTCAGCGTAATACCGATTAATGACAGTACAAACTCGTCAACGTTAAACTCTAGATGTTTCTCTCTGGTCTCTCTTTTGATTTGAGAGTTTTTTACTGTACAGTCAACTACAACAAGATGTTTTCATGTTAGTTAAAACAATGACCGTAACATTTGGATATATCACACGTAAAAATACACTCACGCCCGCAAGCAGTTCAATTCAGTGATTCTGTCTCTGAGATCAACAGGGTAAAACAACCGTAGCGAATCACCGAATCGTAAGAGGCTCACTGAATATTCAATGCAAGCGTCCAGCCTGAGAAGTCTACGCTCCCACCAACTCGGTCCCATATTCAGAACCCGAAATCAACCTCGAGCTTTCAATTGCTTTGCTTCCCTGCGAATTATTGACCGAGCAAACCTTAAGCCTCATGTCTGAACGAGGTTTGCTTACAGTTGCGTCTTCCACATGACGCGAAGTCCATACATATTACTAAGCAGTTAAAATAGGACCGATATTTAAGTCACCTTCAGAGTTCTGAAAGCGGGTGGAATACCGGTACTTATAGTCCTCCAGAGAGAAGCTCAATAAACCGTCCTATTCTAGGGCAAAACGCTTGAAGAGGAGCAAAGGTGAAGTCGTGCTTTTCTTAAAAAAAAAGTTGATAAAATCCCTATTGAAGAAAACTACAGACCCATCATGCTTCTGAGTCATGACTGTCAGCTTGATGACTTTTAGCCTCCCGAAAACAAGCGGTTTCCGGAAGACGCTATATTTACACACCACATCCATACGCTTCGGCAAGTTATACAGGAAAGACCGAAGAGTATAACTTGCCATTATGCTTAGCCCTTTGGGCTTTATGAGAACGCCATCTATCGGTGGAACATGGTGGTACTTGAGTCACTCCAGCGAGGCCTTATTGACTATCGGTACATCAAGTGGAAGGTTTGTATGATAACGCAACCCATGTCGGTTCGAGTAAGACGCAGAGAACGGAAGGGCGATTCCATTGAGAAGAAGCGTAAGAGGATGTTATCTCCCTGGCCTGAAAACTGTTTACTGCCCACCAATGGAAGACGCCCTTCAAGCTCCTGCGAATGAAAAGGATAGCCTCACTATCAACGGCGACGACATCACTCACCTTCGATTCGCCGAAGAATCCTAGTCCCTGGCAATGTCGATGGAGGAACTCAGCATTGCTGCTTGATGGCCCTCGACGAGTTTAAACAATGGGGGGCTCTGGGTGAAAATAACAGTACAAGACGATTTTTTTTTTTTTAAATTTCAAGGTCGGTTGCTGCTAATATTCTTTTGTCAAAGTATGCCCAATCAGTTCAATATAATTGTCAGTTTAATTTTACAAATATTGTACTCATCGTTGATTGATTCTTCCATTGCCATGCACATTTTTTCATTGCCGTGGGCGCTTGTTTCATTGCCGTGCACGCATGTTTCAATCGCCGTGGCACAAATTTTGACATCCTATTATCTCGTAACTTTTTAATTTTATCTGCTAGACATTAAGCAAGAATATATAAATTATCAAAAACTTTAATAGAGCGTTTTCTTTTTTTTAAAAAAAAGCTTAAGAATAACAAAAAAACCTGAAATGAAGATTTATAGGACCTGTTGAAAATTCCACTCAGATACACCATACGTCCTGAAGGTTTCCATCTGTAAGTTGGATTCTAAGAAATTGATATTGTATTAATCTTCATTATCCCATGTTTGTCACTATTATATTTCAATTCGCTTAAATCTTTTTCCAATTAGTGGAGCTAGTATTATGTTTGGAAGTATATTTGATTTATACCGCTCTTATAGACACACCACACACCAGATTCTAGACCTAGCAAAGGGATATTAAAGATGGTTTTAGTGGTTAGCTGAACATGAGTTCCTTGGTTTCAAATCCCAGACGAGCACAATGCTATTAGGTGTTTCATAAGAAATTTCTAAGCCCAGCCCCGGAGCGTGGACTTGTTGCCGGTTGAGGATAGACTCATTCCACTACTATTCAAGGGGATTAAATGTGGACTGGGGAAGGGTAGGTCTACGCTTAGGTTCTAGCTCACTCATCGCGGATAAATAACGTGATGATATGTTATGTATTGTTTATATAGTAATATGTCGCATACAATCTGTCTCGATTGATTAAATTACGTTTGCAGGCTACCATTGTTTCAACTTTGTGTGTGTCGCCTCGTGTGAATTATTGTTCCGACCTAAACTTTTTTTCATTTTTCTTTAGGATGTCAGCAACGGATCTGCGCAGCAAAAATGACGTGGATACGTGTCTGAAGTTGATGATTGAAAATTTAGGGCATTGGTAAGTAAAAAATCACACAAAATTTTTCTTAACTATTATAACTTATATACTATATATATGGGATTTTAAGCGTTAATATGAGACCACGAGTAACATTTTAAGGTTGGGAAAGTCCAATGGGGCTGCCCCTCTGAGTATGGGTAAGTCTCAACTTCGCACGTTGCCCGTAATCGGGCGTTCTACGCAGTGGCCCGAAGCGGGGGTCGAAAGCAGGCCGGAGTCGCACGACTATAATAACAGCCGAGCGCGGCCTTCTCGCAGAGAAGAAAGGTAGTAGCAGTGTTTGTGTCCTGATAACAGAGAAGGCGTTCGTAAAGGAATAGCAGATATCGAAATGCCATTCAAATTTTCTTCTTGGACTATTCTGTCAAATTGCCTGCTGGAATAGTTTTTATATCCATTAGAGATTGTTCACAAGATTCCTACGCTTATTTTAAAGGGGCTTTAGTAGATCTTCTAGAAAAACTTTTTATGGTATTCGTAAAAGTGAGTATAGTATATCTTACGTGATGTGAATATTACGACTTGTATTGATGACGGATCAGGAGTTGGCCATCTTCATCGTAGGGGCAGGCGGGCAAGAAGCCGAGGAATTCTGAAATGAATTAAAATTACAATGTTATTAACCTTATTCCCCCATTAACACATATAGTATGATAAAGGCTGAGTATTAAAACCTCTACGTCCCTTTCCATTGTCTATAAAAAGCACGAGTTTAAGGGTAAAACAATTACATAAACGCGAATTACAAGTCCATCAACAAATGTGGCATATCTTTGAAAACTTTATTAGTCGAGACCAAGGGATCCAAACTTTTCTTATTACAAGCGATGACGAGGAGATTGTCCATTCCTCTGAAAGATTAAAAAGATACTACGGTATACCATACTCTCAACTTTGCAGGGAGTGGACAGGTCAGGCCGTCGCAGCGGGCTACGTCAGGATTGAAGGCCAGTCCAGCGGGGCGGCAAGACATCTCAAAAGGTTGGCCACCGGGATTTTCACACATCCGATACTGGCCACCAGTTTATATCGGTGGCAACGGTGATGGAAGAAACCGGTCACTTGATGGGGGGGCACTCAGCGTGGGCTGTGCTTTGGCTCTGAATTATTAAGAAAATGGTTTAGTCAGACAACTATTTATTAATCTAGTTGGAAGTCTGGTCTTCCGAAAATGGTAAGGGCTGTACCCAATTAGGAGCTTTTATCGACAAAGCTCGTGGGTCAGTCATTAATGCTGTGGAAAGTAATTCCAGTTTACCCTGTTTTTTACATTTGTAACAACATACTTATGTCGTTAGTCGTAAGATAATCTCATTATATGAAGTCGTACATTTCGCAGTATTTAGGGATAACGTAGTTAAGCTGTACGTTTTAACTGACTGATTATCACATTGGCAAAATAGTCATAGCCTCTAACTTTTCCAAAAATTCTACTTACTGAGTTGGTATCTGTATTGATTATGCGTCAAGACATCCATCTGGATGTGAATGGTTCTGGTTCCTTACGGGGAAGGACCCCGCCCAATGCAGCGGTACGTCCTGTGCTGTATACCAAAGCGGTAGGCGGGGCCATTGAGCATCAGTGTTTGTAGTGCAGACCATCAGGCAGGGTTCATTGTTCAGCAATGAATTCTTTGGAAACGGAAATTGAATTAAAGGAAAGAAGCGCGTCCTGCATTGTACCTTTGGTTTACACCATTTGATATTACTATTATGTCATACCCACTTTGATTTCAAAACCCGTGGGGAGCCGGTTTTCGGAAATCATTGGCTATCTCTTATAATAAATAGTATTTGATAAACGGTCCCATATACTTATTTACTTATTGGTTTATATTTAGCATCATCTATAACTGTTGCTTTTGATTTGGAAGAACAGCAGTCGCAGTATGTGATATGATTTTATACGGCATTTCTTACATTGCACTCAATGTAGGCGTCACGCTCGAGTCCCATCTTGTAAGTAAGCATTCCTTGCTTGCAGACGCCGTCGCGGATCCGGTGGAGGGTTGGACTGGGCGCTCTGCCTATTTCGGTGGAAAACTTTTACACGATTACATGACATACCCGTAGGCGTCATTCACCCTTTCAAAAAGCGACTACACTAGACTTCATCTTCCCATATTCATTTAGTTAATACAACATGTTACCAAATTCAAGCAACGGCTTTTTAAAGTACTGTGGTTATGTTGAGATTTCCGATGCAAACAGTGCTCACATACTTTAGCAAACTTTAAGAAAAAATCTCCAATTTGTAATTATCAATGCCAACTTTTTATATAACGATTTGCAATTCGACAGTAATAACATTCAAGCAAATTATATTGGGATAGTCATCGTAAAGTTACTTACAGCTAGCAACGAGCACCCAAAGCGAAACTTTCAGTAAGAAAAACATGATGTTGTTCACGTTGCTACCCTGATGTGAGACTCCGACATATGACCTGATCATCTGTTTCTATTACTTTTTATACCAAAATATATCATTTAAAATCCGATAGCTACTTAATTGGACTTCATTAATAATACAAAAGATGAATTACTGCGGTGAGTCGTAATGTAACAATGTGATTAATAAAAACACGTTTTTCAAGTTGCGATATTTATTGTCAATATTGTAACAAGATATTCAACATCCTTAATAGATACCATAATTTTTGGTTATTATCGGAAACACTTGCCGTATAGAAGGACATAAGATGTAAGTACAACGTTAACTAACACTAAAACGGGTGACGCGGGTGATAGATTTTAAACATTATTAAAGTTAAAACGATCATAAAAACTAAATTGTGGCTTAACAGTTATGCTTATGACACAAATCTACACTAGATCCTACCAATTTTACATTGTGGCGCAATGGCCATACAGACGGAAACAGGATGTTGGAAAGATAAAAATTATAAAATACAACGTAAAAAACATGCATTTATTCTATGACTTCATAACACCCAGATGCTGTGGTAACTCCAATTGTTGTTAAGACTGAACTACTTTGAAAAATCGACCATCGGGCTAGAGACCACTCTTACAGCACCTATTTTCAATTCTTAGTTATGTGAAGATGCCAGCGCCAGGCCCCACACAGAATAAGATTGTAATACAAGTAACTAAGAGGTGCTAGTTATAGACCCGGCCGTTGTCCAAAGGTTATGCATCAAAGATACAGTGGTGATGCCAGAGGTTTGCGAACTTTTTGGGTTATTTCATCGCGCTATTTTGAATTAGACTCGTCTCTTGTTGTTAGTTTTGGCGTTGAACTCCAGTTCTTGGCGAGAGATGTTCTTGTCGCTTCTTCCCTGGCACCGGGGCAGCTGCTTGTCTGATTTCTATGGGGCAGGCGTTTTGGTCGCGCGTCATATGCGGTGTTCTTGCCACCGAGCAGCACACAAGGTTTTTAGGGGGGCCGGGGGGGGGTGAATACGAGGAAGTATTTGCTGGCAGTTTGTTGTCGGCCCTGCAATCAATGAATCCGGTGTACAATTAACCTATTTGAGACTAAAACGGTGACGGAGTTCAAGTTGTTGCAATCCTTGAACTAATATATTTTGAATTACTAGGTAGGGACTTTAAACCCAATATCCCATTCTTTTATGAATGCACAATTGTGCGCGTCGTCGTAAATGTGAACAGTTTATATGATGAAATGATCGCTTTTGATGAAAGATTGCGACGAATAGTAGTTTTTAATGTCCCGGACTTAATTTAATTTATGTAATGTGGACGGATAGGGTTTTCAATGTGGTCACATCATCAAGGTCGACGAATAGTGTTTGGTTAGGATTACTCGTAGGTACAATTTTAAGTCTATTGTTTTTAAATTAAAACTGTGTGCGTCAATTTTTTTCTGTGGGTTTGGCTAAGTTTTCTTACTGACTGAGAAAATTAGGTGTCAGTTGCAAGCCGAACTAAATCTAAATAGCAAGTTCGATGATAAATTAATGGCTTCTCAAGAAATTTTTTGAATTGCCAACGACGAGTCGGATTCTTGGAAAATTTACAAGACCCAGAAAATACGATTTCGAGCAACTTGTAAAAGTGGCACTCAAGAATGCGTATGGTAGGCATTAAATGATCATATAGTAGGTCTCAGAAGAGGACGTTAGCAAAACCTCTGGATTTCTAATAACGAGTTATAATAAGCAAGGTCACCGCCTTCCATCTCTGACATTTAAACATCGCTGACAACCCTTGGCATTTTGGATATCTATCACTTCACTACTTATACAAAAATAAACTATTGTACAAACATAAATAGTGCACGTATAATTATGTAATGCATACCTGTAGATCTGAAAACCGGCCGGGGGTCCGCAAGCTCCTTTGAAATGGGACCTCAGGAGCACCAGGAATCCAAGGAAAGCTGAAATTAAAAGCAAAATGATTTGTTACTTTAAGGAATTTGGGGTCACATTTAGAATGACAATGGAGTAACATAAAGTAAGAGCTTCATAGTGACCTAAGACCTTCCCTTTGTCAGTCAACTCGGAGCTTTTGCGACAACTTTCATAAGTGGCAAACGATTTCATAAGAGGTATTACGAAGTGTCCCATAACATACTAACTTAGTTTATCACCCAAAGACTTTAGTAAATCTACGTGTCTAGCAGTCCAAAGTCAGATTCCTGTTAAATAATATGCAAAAAAAAAAAAAGATTGGAAAGTCAAGAATAAAAGTATATCAAAGCAACTTTGGAAAATTTTAGTTGCCACGAAAAGGATGTTGATTAGAATATAAAATAAATGAGTAAATTAATTAACAATAATATGAAACGTGTTCTTGATAAGGGGGAACGTTTTGAGGTCGAGATAAGAAATGGTTTTACCTTGAAAACGTCCCATCAAAAAAACACGAACAACACCATCAATGCGCAACGTGATAAGACAATGCAAGAACCAGTTCTAAAAGGATTGGAGGAGGTCTTTGTCCAGAATTGGGATGGTAATAAGCTGATAAAAAATACTTCTTCTACGAGATGAAGAGGAGAGAATAACCTATCTTAGAGCATTTTGAGCCGTAGCTACGAATTTACTGTTTGTCAAATTGATTTTGGTAGACATACGAAGTATTTTGTACAAACTTAATGGCAATTTCAACGACAAACTAAGTGGAGCTTTAATATTGTTTACCTCAGCATCACAGCAGCCTCACCGTCTTCAACTCATCGGGGCCAGTCGCAGCGGTAAGAAGAGAGCTCCAGGCCAAAACCTTCGGGGCACTGGAAGTCGTAGGCTACTCCGCCTGACACAGTTCCTGACGTTAGCTGCCAGTTGGCTCTGCTCCCAGCTTGTAGTAACCGAACTGGTGTATTCGCCAGTCTGCGGTTGGCTGAGGGGGTTCTGGAAGGATAAAAAAGAACATTCATACAACTGCCATCAGTTCCATACTACTTGGGGTAGGGCGTACTTGTTTTTCCGTATGATATTTCTTTTCTTTTATTCAATAATCAAATAGCCGGACCCCGGAACTTGACATTGAAGTGGGTTCTAATCATTGATAGGAAAATGTAGAAGTCTTTCTTATTGTCTTTGCAATTGATGACAGAAGGCAGAAAATACACGCAGCAAAAACAGTTTGCGATCACTTAGAAACATCGATTCGTCTTTGTTACGGTTAGATAATTTTACCTTATTCTATCAAACAGGGGAATTATCAATTCTATCTGAGAAGACCGCACAGAAACAGAAAAAAAATTTTTTCTGATAAAGTATGTACATTCATATTTTATCGCTTAAGCTAGTGATGCGCTTCATCAACTTTTCGATGTGTGTTATGATTTGAATTTGAAAAGTTGTCCATTTGACTGAGTTTCCGACCGTGAGGTCACAAAGATTTATTATCATCGGGTTTAAGATGTCAAAACACAACCACCAAGTTTATAAAGTTTACAGAGAAACAACTCTAAAAGTAGGATCAGACGGAATCAATAAAAATATTACGAACTATTAAAAATGGAATAGATTTAATATGAACTACTCGAGTTATTGCGCGATCAGGTTCCTCCGAGTGCGATCAGGTTCCTCTCCAAGTGCTCAATAAAAGTAAATAAAAATAAAAAGCATTGTACAATCTTGCTGAAACCAGTGGGATAATATATTCAAAATTTCAAATTTATTATTCCTTTTTTAATAATTTATTTAATACTTAAATATTAGAATATTACCTTTTCCCAACTAGGTTGGGGGTCGTCCTTAGAATTAATTTAAAAAATGTAATCGATAAGTTAATGTAAACGCTGGTAAAAAAAAAATAAGAATGTGATTAATGATTAGTTTATACAAAAGTTAATTTAAAAATTCCTTCTCTCTTGTTGCCATTATCGCGGTCGGCGCGGGCGGTAATTCAAAAGCTTATAATAGGTATATAATAAATATTCCAGTAACGAAACTAATAGAAATAAAATCTATTAAGTAATGTTATGTATATTTTTGCGTACTAAGTATTGTATATTTCTGTACTAAAAATCAGCAAATTGACGAGGTTTTCAAGTTTTTGCGCTATGTTTTGTCTCTGGTCAAAATATGACGTCTTATTTTACTTACGTATGGCCTAAGATCTTCAGCAACTTATCGTGGGGTACCCGCAGGGGGAATGCCGCCGAACACTAAGTTCAGGGTTGGAAACGAAGACCATCGGGGGACACAGCTTCTCCTCAAGGTTCCGTTCATAGAACAAAAACATTACCTTTTATCATTTAGAACAGATTATCCCACAATCTAAAAGTATCTTTTTTATTTATTTCTTTCAAATAAAGTACACAATATACAGGGTGTCCAGGAAAGTGTGGATTAAATTGGCAGGAGATGGTGAGCTCATTTCCACTTTTGCCTTGAGACGGTGCAATTTTTTACGGTTCAAAAATTGATAACCACATTTCGAGTATTATATTGATTCAGAGGTAACAACATTGGAAATTACTCTTCCATGCCTCTGGTTAGTTTGACCACTACTGTTTCTTTTGATCCCCTAATTCCCGGAACTTATAATTATTCAACATGAATGTATATTCTCCTTCATCCCACTGTGAAAGTGTTTTTCGCAAAGCAGGGTTGCGGATTATGGCGGCTCTTTGAAAAACCCGTGCGTAAGGGTCTAGGCAGAGGTTAGAGGGTAACACTAATAATTACATTTCGCTTAGTGTTTTTCTACGTACCTATTAAAAAAAACGTTATGTTAAAACATAAGTACTTATCTATTTCCTGATGCTCATGACAAAGACCATTGGTCTACAGATGCACGGCCGACCATTCTCTTGACCCCTTGTCAAAATGTTTCACTCAGTGACTCTGTTATTAATGTCCGGGTTCCCCCGCTTTTTAGTCGAAGTGAATTATTATTTCATTGCCCTGAACATTCCTTAGCATGTCTCGATTCCGTGAATATTAAAATTCATCTTATATTAAATGTATAGGAGTATTACGATTATCACTGATGAGTCATGACCTCGACTTGATCATTTCGATTTAATGGTTTGTTGACGAAATCAACAATTAACTGGATTGTTATATGAATACAATAAAAAGATGACTGCAATTAGGAGCACCTGAAACTCAACGGAAAACTATACTGACAGTTTCGCTGACATGTAACAATTTTTGGAACATTGTTTCCTGATAAAAATCGCAACCATCCGTATAGCGGACACCAAAAAAATAATCTCAGCCTCGGATAACGTCATCTCAAATCTTCACATTCGCATCACGTGTAGCAAATAACACACACTTTATTACAGGAATCTGTGATATTAAAGTTGAATAATTCATGAGGTGGAACGCATGATTACGCAAACAAAAGAATCGGAGGCTTATGGTCAGTGCCTTTGTAGTACGCATGTCAGTGCCTTTTGTAGTACGCAGATTCGCAGACTTTAATGTAGTCAGACCTATTTTAAAAGTAAGATCCCAGTCTGTGTCAACACTTTCCACATTACTGACCGCCCGGGGCTGAATAATTTTGCATAGATGATTCATAAAAACATGGAAATTGATGTGTCTGGGATGGTATGAGGATGGAAAGGGTTGAAGTGTACATGTTGTTGAAAAAGGGTTAGACCGTATTTTGCAGACTATACCATGTGGGTGGTAATTATCAGTAAGGATAACCTAGTTATTCTCTTGAGTACTCTCTCTCTAAAAAATCTGAAATACGACAGGAAATATATAAATGAGAGCAAGTCATCCTGGGTGAACAGGACGGAGGAAAAAAAGAGTAGAAAAAGTAGTAGAACGTTGTGTGGAACGTCTAGCAGGATAATCCCTACTGCCTCAACCCATCAGCAGTATTAAAGCCTTAGCACCAAAGAAGGACGAATGTTGATAATTTACAACAAACGATTGAATAGGTATGATCTGTTCCTAGACTATTTTCTTGTTGTCAATATAGCTTAAGATCTACTTTGCAAAAAATAATGCCGCCATTGAACCTAAGTTCAAATCGGATAGATAAACAATACAGATATCATGGTATGCGCCGATTTGAATGAATACTGTAACAAAGATTCAGGTACTTACGCGATACATTCAATGTATTTGTCACAACTGCCGGGCACGGGGTATCTTTCATTCAGCTGACGCTGCTCCAGCTGACGTTAACTCTGGGTGCCTTTTCTGGTACTGTTGCTGGCTTCGCGGCAAAGGCACGGGGTGGAGCTGGGGCCGAAAGCACAACCGAAATGGGCGACGGTGTTGAGAAAAAAAAATAATTGACATTTTCGCGAAAGTGGAAAACTTAAACTTTCAATAAGAATAAGGCTTGATTCTTCTTTCTGACGGTACGTCGCTACCTAACTTATAATGGTCGCGTATTTAGTGAGAAAAAGCAGCGTAGTTTTAACCCGCTGACAAGAACGTCAGCGTCGTCAGTATGTTGCTTATTTAATTACATGCATACTGGTACGCGCGACGTAGTACTAAACGTAAGAGGTATTACAAGCCAAGATGAGTAAATTTTTTTTGCATAAGTCATGTTTGGTTACTTTAGTGACTGATAGATTTATTTGTTTATTTCTATACTAATAAGACAATACATTTCTAGATTTTAAATGGTATCTTCAACTATGAATCTAGGCTACTTTATTTTCAAGAATGACTCTCGGAAGAACATTTGCTTGGCAATATGCAATTCTAAAATAAATAGCATTATTGAATGTACTAAGAACTAGTGAAGTATTTTTAATAAAGAACACTAATTCCCCATAAGTTGTGTAAATACTTTACGACTGGTGTTTAACCAAAACCCTGAAAGCTAAGAAATATTTTAATATTTTTCTAATTTTTAATACGTTAAACAAATTATGAGTGTTTGAATGTACTAGGATTTTAGTAAAATATTTAAGAAAAAACACTAATTGTCCATTATCTTCTGCAAAACATAACGGGGTTTTTAAACACTGAAAGTCCAAGAGGTACCTTTTAGATTTACATAATTTTGAATAAGGTAGTTTCCAAGATGTCTGTTCTAAGTGGATGGAAACTTGGCACTGTCTTACACTTTTTATAAAACTGAGCTTTGTTTGTCTTCAATGGGCTGATATTAGGAACTACGGTTCGAAATGAAAAATATAAATGTTAGTTCTGGTTTATTTCATTTATATGCGGAAGGCTATAGGTGAAGATGAGGAAAGGCTATAGGGAGATTACTATTACTTCTACGAATCTTAGGTCCGAGTATCGGGTGAGCCGAGGGGAACCGCTCAGTATACATATCTATATGCTTAAATGATATATTTTAATAATTTATCGTCGCTTAAAATCATCTAAGATTCTTATTATACCCGGATGGGACGAGAGAGACTGGTCAGGATTGTACTGACTAAAATCCACAGTGATCCTTCAATAGCTCTTTACGTTCCGGCCACACCCTTAGGTGACCTGATGAGACAGTCCCGTGAACCCGCATGGGACTGTTTCTTAACTCATTAAAGCTTCGTTAAAAGGATTAAAAACTGTGAAAGCGAACGTATGAGGTGATACACCATCATTGTAATATGTTACATCTTGCATTCATTTTGCTTATTCGCCGTATGTGCAATTCTTAAGAGACCCTACCTCATTAGTCCATTGTGCCCCAATCTCCGTATGTGTTAAATTTTATCGGAAATTTCTTCTACTCTATCGCTTTATCATCCTAGGGGTTTGCGTTTTCCTCGGAGACTGGAATTGGACCTTGTTCGCTTAGACGTAAGGTCTGTGTTTTGGTCACATCGCAACGGCAATTTCAGATTTTGTAAAAAGATCTTGTACCTTTTTTTCCAAATGCAAGGGTCTAAAGTATAATTGTCTATATGCTCGCAACGCAAAGATGTATATTTTACTGGTTATTATTTAAATTTTCTCATCATGGGATGACAGTAACAGTAAAGGCGCCCATTTCTTAAATTCCAGTGTAATTAAGCTATCGAGCGCAGAAGTGGCCTAGTGGTTATCGGCCCGACCAGCGTGAGGACATACTTTGTGAACCCTAATTATTTCATCACCACGATTTCAACTCGGTGTTGAAAAATCGTGAGGGAAACCGGCATGTTCCTAGAACCAAAAATTCAAAGATATCTGACTCTCCAAACTAACATTGGGCCTGTGTGGTGATTATGACCCCTCCTCTCACATAGACGAGCAAGGCCTGGTCCCAATAGTTGGAAATCATGCTGACCATTGCACTTTTTAGCTGATGATTGCGCTTGCCTATGCTCTCACGTTTTATTACGATTCGGTACCGTCAAACGGTACCGTCAAACGGGGTGAATAGGGACGCAGGGGTGAATCGGGAAAAAGAAAAAAAAAGAAAAAAAACGTTAACAGGGATGTAATTGTTGAATAAATATGGTAGGTACTAAAAACTAATCATTTTAATTTAAAACCGTGCTGCAACATAACATCAGAATTTATCGTTAAAATCCAATTCAAAGTTTTTGTCCCCGATGACGTCTGGCGGCCCTATTCAACCCGTTTGGCCGCGGTACATATACTTCTTTTGCCATGTAGCCCTAGAACGCTCGTTGATTGCAAATACTACCTATACATATACGCTTTTGACTTTCTGGATATATGGTTCAGTAATCTAATCATTATTTAGCAAATCTTGCGATAATCATCGATAAGTTAAAAGGTTTGTTGATGTGCAATAAATGTCTTAACGTATTTAGCAAGCTTTTACAAGTGATTATGTTGTGAAAATTAATATTTACGGGTTAGAGTTTTGGTAAAGTTCTTTATAAAGGTCATTTTCTACGTAGATACTCGCAACGGCATGTTGGTGTGACCAAGGGCCTAAAACACGACCTTAACACATCAATACAAATGTGATAAAATTGTAATATCTACATAAATCTTTTTCATATTAGAGTTTTCGGCTAAAGGGGCCTTTTTAGACTTCCAGAATAAACAATTTCGGGGCATCATGGTCAGGTGACGTAGAGTAGTGGCGGCGGTCCGGCCTGTCTTTTTGGAAGAAAAGCACGAAGTTATGCAGTTAAGGCTATAGTTTCTGTAGGGACTAGTGGCTATCGTGATAGGCACTGACCAGCAGGTGGCAACCTGACGTGGAGGGCTAGACACATGTTGAGGAGGCTAAGTTGAGGAGGGGAGTAAACAGTGACATTGATCAGTTTTGCATAGCAAATGCAAACCCATACGAAATTTAACGTTGGACGCGATTGGAGGGCCCACCAGACACCGAGATACGAAAGAGCTCCGCAGAACGAATATCTGAACATCGTGAATCGGTAAACAAAATTTGATGGAATGTTTAGGCATAACGTTTTTTGTTATAAATTAAGATGTCACAAGCACATTCGGAAAAACTAAATTATACAAATTCCACATCATCCTCGAACTGATAGTACCTTGATAGTCATAATTTATTCGTTGTTGCAATTCTACTATTAAATGAATTCAGTTCACGAAGATTTATTACAAAAAAACGGTCAAAATGCGAATTTGGATTCGAAGATGATAGGTTTCCGTACTATTATAATGGTACAGATAGGTAATTATCTAATCAAAACGGTAAATAAATCAATGTCTGTTTTAATGGAGACCACCCCTTTAACAATTATATTTGTAGTATAAGGCAGCAACAAAATAAAACTATCCTGTGAAAAACTTCGAAATTGCCTAACTATAATGTTAAAGAAGATATTGCCCGATGGCACGGACAGACGGACGACAGCGCAGCTTATGGCTCTACACACCTTATACGAAAATCGTAAGATCGACGGTACAGTTTTCAAACTGCAACGATAATGTACACGTCTGTCTGTGTAGATCTATTGTTCGTACCGTAACAATTTTCGTAGGGTGTACGCGTCGCGGGACTTATTTCTTTACCGTGACCCCGGAACCATCACGGGCTATGAGGACACCATCCCTCGCCCTGCCCGGGGTGGAGGACTCATTTGATGATTTTACCACGATAAAAAAAGGGGATGTAATCACTCTATTGGTGTAATAGCTGTCTTAGGACTGCGCTGTTCGTCGTCCTCCACCCTTTAGCTGCGGAACGATTTAACGAACGACGAACTATGAAGAAACATTGTAAAATTTTCCATAGAAAACTTACATAGCAAAGTATTGCAAAATAAAGTTGAATAGTAATAGGCCTATTATTTGTACAGACGTCTTACTTGCTTAGGTTTTGTGTTTTAAGACCTACTAAAGTTAGATAAAGGCTATGTACCGGAGGTGCTTCGGCCCGTGAACTTTTGCCTCTTGGAAATATTTTCTTTAGTAGAATTTTGAAATCATTAGGTAATTTTTTCTTGCACGTATGAACAGGTTTTTCTTGTGATTTTTAGAAAGATTTTTGAGTTCCTAAGATCATTTTTTAAAATTGCTCAAAATTAATTAGAATAAAGAAGCAAAATTGCTCAAAAAAGTAACTTAGAAAAAGAGCAATGGGAATCGACTGCGAAGTGGCGGTGTGGGTTCAAACCTCTCTTTTAAAACCCTTACATAAACCGTCACTTAAGTTTTTGGCTCTAATTGAAGTCAAAAAAATATGTCATTGCTGTGTGACCCACTCCTTCTACCGAGAGGAGGCCTGTGTTCCCCGCAGAAGGAAAAAATTATGCTTAATGCTAAAAAATTAAATATATTCGTCATTCGACTTTGAGTACTTAAAATCTCTGACCTTTTAACTAGTCTGTTTTCTTTGCTTGCAGGATTAATATCAAAAACAACGAAATTAGAGTAAAACCCTTCGGAATTAGGGTGTTGTTTGGCTTGACCTCATTATAATGAATCAATAGGGTATAATTCAAATTAATTTAATAAATCTTTTCCGAGTCATCTTTACTTAAATATATTTGTTAGAGAGGTCAATCTGTACATGAAATATATTATTTCCCAACTAACTATCAGGGGGGATTCATGCATCGATACTGATGCCACAAAAATGCCCAATCAGTAAAATTATTGTATAAAATTAAACTTAATTGGATAATATATAATGTTGCCCAAAAAAAATTAAGGTAAGGGAATTTACAAAATAGCAAAAAGATATCTGATTAAAATTATATTGTTCTTCCTTTCTAATGTATGAACATTCTTTCATTCAAAACACTAGTTTCATGATCAATTAAGTAGTAAAACGATTGTTACAATTTTAACTCACAGCTATTGTTGGTTGTAAAACAATTCCGTCTTTAATTCGTTGTTTAAACCGTTTAAAGTAATTACAGGTAGCAGGCGATACATTTAACTTATAAAACATTTATAGACCACTGTGTGTCGATTCAATTAATGAGAAACGCAGCTCATTAGACTTTGTGATAGTTGGATTATATGCTCGAGCGGGCACTGAAAAAACGGAGTAGGTATCACGGGATCATTACTATGTTAAGCTTTGATATTAACCTTTTCTGGGTAGGAAAACATACAAACTACGAACTTTTTTTTAATAAATTAACAATTTTTTTTTCTTTTTTTTATTGTTTCCCAAACTTTCTTTATGGTAACGTTCTAAATTCAACTTGCCTAAAAAAGTAAGGTAAGTACTTACCGCAGGCCGCAAAGGCAGCCAAACACTATCAAAGACTTGTCATGCTGAATCTCACCCCGTACTGACTGCGCACGAGTGTCGCTCAGGTATTGAATGGTCGCTCGCTGCCGACATTGGGGACGCACCGGCCCGTGTTGAAACCTGCCTCATCTCCGTGTTACACACCAATCAGCACAGAACTCGAGACGATGCTTAGCAAGTTTGATGGGGGGGACTGGCTGTCACATCTGCGATTGCGAATTTATTCCTTTGTCTGTCTTGCTCATTAGTTTACTGATTTTGCATTTACTTTTATTTGAGTATTTCTTTCTTTTTCGTAAAACTCGCTACTCTGGAAACGTGTTTGTTCGAAAGTCTATTCATTTATGCCAACGATTGATCTTAGGTTGTTCCTATATTTTGTTTGGATTACGATCGATGCTGGGAGTTATTAAAAATTTTCCCACCTGACTTATGTGCCATTATTTTACTGCGTCCACATAGAGCGCGCCCAGCCTCGCGAGGGCATTGCCGCGCCTCGCGAGGCATTTGGCCCGCGCGAAGCAGAAACCCTCAGTCAGTGTGGACGGGCGATCCAGTGTCACTTTTGTTTAGCTCGCTTCTATTGTTGGTGACTCGGTCGAGAAACAGTAGACGCGTCCAAACAGAGCAAGCAGCCTCGCGAAGCAAGTTCTCGTCTGTTTTCGTTCTGTGTGGACGGCACCTATTTAATACAGATCATCTCGCCGCCCATTTTTAATTTTGTCGACTGAACAACGAAACAGAGGCAATGATCAGATCCAAGCAGAAGAAGAAGCAATTATTTGCTCTATGCTTGGCTTACGTTCGTAGTTCAGTTCGCCAACAAACATTGTCCATGAACGTATAATTCTTCTCAGTTTTTTTTAAACCTTTAGAAGCAAACTGAGAAGCTCACATACAACCCAGACCCAGAACAACTACTTGGCCGATTCATACATGTATATTTGTTCGTATCGGGATCTAACCCAACCCGCCGACACGCGGCGCCTGCGGCAGCATGTCGATCGCTCGCAGCCACTGCAATGTAAAACGTACCATTTCACAATGTGTGAAATAATCAAAGCCTCAGAAGATGATGTTGAAATAGGATCAGGTTTACGAATTCTCCTTCATTGGAAACAACAACCAACAACGGAACTTTCCAATCAGGTACATTCAATGTAACTACAATGCTGCCAAATAATTGCTAACTGGTATCGGTGTAAGGCGATGGCTCTCCACCAGCGCGTCCCTTGATGGCGCAGGGAGGCGCAGCGCCGCGGGGAGAATTCCCGCTGCCCCCCGACAAGTCGAGGCGCCCCCTCACAGAGGCCTAAGCCTCCGGGTCACGGGACTAATTCCCATCACCGTGACACCGAACAGAAAGGGCTATTGATGACACCGTGGGAGTTTAGTCAGTACAAAGTTCTGACAGTCCCTTCGCCCTGTTCGGGGTGGGAGGACTCATTGTAGAGTTTACAAAAAAAAGTGTATCGATTTAGAGTTTGTTTGTGGGTGCGAACCAGTCAGGGCCGTTGATATGTGAAATTTTTTCATCGGCCAATCTCAAAACAGTGAAGGAAAACAACATGATCTATTTACCTACCTGAAAATAGGTGTTCATGAAAATGAGCGTTCCGCAAGCAGTTTTTTAAAAAGCAAACTGCATTTGACTGCGATCCTACTTTTACGTATTATATAATGATTTTGTTAGGATTGGGACAGGAGCTGTGAATACGATTGCCTTCTCATTGAATTCATCACAGCTATGTTTCCGACGATGCGTAGAATTTTCCAGTTTCATCTCACTTCACGTCCATCCCTCCATCTTCGCCTCGGGCGAATTAGAGGACAAGAGCAATCCCTTAAAAAAAAAAAAAAAATAATAACAAACCATTTATCTTCCGTCACCTGACCGCAATGCAGTGAAAAAAAACTCAAACGGAACGAGCACGTGATGAACGAAGAAGTAGAAGCTCGGATCAAAATGTCAGCCTTCATAAATATGGAGCATGTCTAATAGATTGTTAAAATGTTATAGCACGTTATATACAAAAAATGTATTACGTCACACTAAAGGTCATGGATGAGTTTGGACTCAGTGAAGGTTCAGGGGAACTAAGATGTGCGTTATGAATTTATATTCGGATTGTTATCTATAATGGAATTTGTAAGGGCAATTTCAACCGAAAAGGCCGCGATCGAAGAATAATAAAGTCTTACTTAGATGCCTAAAGCACACGTAGTCTGTTTTTTTGCGATTTGGCAAGCAAATATCACCCTATTATTTTCATATGCTATAAACATATTTGAGACTACAAAGGGACAAGGTGTTTGTGGTCACTTGTCAAAGATTACTGATTGGGGGGGGGGGGACCCCGTCCTGCTATAATAACGTTTGTCATTTCAAATAATAATCATTCCTAGTACAGAAACGAAATAATGATATGACGAAACCGTTGAATTTAAAGTACAGGATGGGAGCAAATAAAAAAAAAGTTTGTTTGCTCAATCCACGCACGTTTCCCAAACCGCTGCAACTCCTGATACCGGTAATCATCCGTGGCGGCCATCAAACAAGCGTGCCAAAAAAGTGAAAAGTGCAATAGATTTTGCTCTTGCCGTCTATCTAGAACCAGAAACAAAGATGAGAATGGAGTGAGCGTAGGTAACGCAAGAAGGAACTGGAACTCCTGCGCACCGACGAACATTGTAGTACTGTTAGCGCAGAATCCGACAGGATCTGTGGGACAAGATGGTATCATTATCACTCTAGAGTCCGATCACTTTTTCATCTTTATAACCCAGAACAAATGGGGGGGGTTCCGCAAGACAATTGAAAAAGTATTGTAATAACATGACTCATCAGATAAGTAGATAAACGCTCATAATAATGGAGAACGTACTTATCGGTTACGGTCAGATGTTCAAGACTGATGAGCATAACAAGACGCCGGTCGTCATAACCAAACCGCAGCAAACCGCAGGCATCCGTAGGTTGAATTAATGATCGGTATTCAAGGGATTCAAAATCTATATAACAAACGCTGGAATAGGGTATCTAATAGGTAAATAGGTTAATAGCCTTTACGTAAGGTCCCGGAGGACGAATACGGTTATCACCGGGCAAGGAACCCACGATTTGGTGAAATTTTTAGACTGTCTTTTAATAGTTACATACCTATTGTCCATATTAATATGTTTTAAATAAGTATCAATGAAATGATTTAAGTGTTTTATAAACTGTTTGTAAAATAGTAAATTTAACAATTCTTTCTTGATTTCTACTAATTTTATATACCTACCCTAACTACTTTTAAGAAGTTTATGGCAAAATGTTTGAGGGTAAAAGTATTGGGGGGCTATGCGAAATCCGAGGAACACACGGTCTATATTAAACAAAGTAAGGGATGATTGGTTGGCCGCGGGACTGTCTTAGCAGATAACCGTGACTTCGGACGTAAGGCTATAGAAGGATGATTCGTACATTTTAGTCAAGTACAATCTGATAGTCCCTTCCCGTCTCAACCCTGATGGGAAGGACCATTGTTTATTTTACGGACGATAAAAATGGTAATACAATTCCAAAAAAAAAATTTGGGTCCGCAATCTACCTTCATTATTGTTTAGCATCGAAAGTATATTAAAAAGATTCAAATAGTGGACTTCTAAAATATTTTATACGACATCATAGTGTACTTAGTTGCTTCTATTTCATAAACTCGCCATTTTCGATTTAACTTAAAATTCACCTCAAATAAATATAATTAATCATAAAAATGCACACACGGGCTACACATCAAGCTATCCCCACTTAAGCGGGTCTCCGCTTCCTATTATCCTAGTCACACGTTTAAACGGTCAGCTTATTCTGGTTTTGTATGCTCGATATGTAGCCGGGTGTCGTCGTATTAATGTTCGTTACATTCTACTTGCATACTGCGTGGTCACAGGAAGATAAAAATATTTCAAAACAATTCCTTTTTTGTGTTTTTGTTTTTTTTTTTAAAATTAAGTTTTATTTTATTTTTTTATTTTAAGTTTAAGTTTGTTGTAAATGTATAGTTTTATTTTTTTTATTTTTTAAATTTAATAGCTTTAAGTTACCTATGTATAATAGCGATTAATTATTACCCGAATAAATGTCGGAAATTCAATGGAAAAAAATAGATTTAAGGTGTTTATTCACCTACTTTCTTTCTGGAAACAAAGTTTTACTACGTGTCCAGCATCCGATATAATTATCGATAGCCTTTTTTCAACTCGAGACTTTTTTTATCTTATTAATTGTAAGTCAAGGAACTATTGGAACTAATAATTTTCACGATTTTAAATAAATCTTTGCAGTGTTGTAGCTTTTTTAATTTTTTTAAAGTGAAAATTCAAAACTTTATATGAAAGGCTATTGAAGGATCACCGTGGATTTTAGTCAGACGAGTCGACAGTATCCTGTATACCGTCCCCGGGGCGGGAGAGCTCATTTGATGATTTGATCCGATAAAAAAAGCACCGCGACCCGCATAAAAAACGGCACGCGCCCCGCGAAATAGGAGAAGAAAAATTCCTAGACCTTCCTAGTGGCGGCAGGTTGATAAAAAAAATAACGAACTAAAGGGCTCCCGTACTGCCTAACCTCTTAGTAACCGAATTCCGAATGCACAACATCTGCGACACATCATATTTTGCATTCGTTCCCTCGTCACTCACATAATTCAGTACTTTCCTAGAGACGTGCGTCAATGTCGGGTCTTATTCGTTTATTTTTGTTGTAGAAGTAGTCGTATAATTTAGCAGCAAACGCGGGAAAACCTGGAGGGCGTGGTGTATGTGCTATGCTGAGCACGTTGGCCGACTACCTGGAATCAACTTCCTTATTGACTCGTGCCGGGGTCGGCGTGACCATTCTAACTGTTGCGGTATCTATACTAGTAGGTATTTATAGAGTTAAGGTATAACTTACCTTATACCTTACCACCCATAGATTATAATAAAGAAGATTAACTTATACTATAAGGTGTACGGTATAGGTAAGTTTTGCGTTTGCTTGTTTATTTTGAAATTGTTTGAAAGTATTTTAAAAATTGTTTCACCGGGGTTCGAAGCTACATTATTCTCGATTGTCCTATGACTATATTTTATTTCGAAATTGCACTAAGATAATCATAACGGTTTCTAGTCGCAGAAACACTTAGGTATCCATTTCTTATTCAACCCGACATTATTTATAGAGTATGACTACCCATTTGTCAGAGTGTTTTCGTTTTATTTGTTAAAAGCGTTGTCCCGTACTTATGATTTTCCATCATTTAAAGTTATGTACACAAAACTCAGAGGTAATCCCTTCAGCTACTACTGCAAAAAATAATGTTCTATCATGTTTTATCACTTCTCATTAATTCCCAGACAAGTGTATTTTGGTGCCGCATTCGCAGGTGTGTGTTTAAAATAAACATCCAATCATTGAGGTGAGGAAATAATTCCGTAGTCACTTTTCACCGAGTTTTTTTTGTAGGAAAGCTTTTGTTGTAATAATTTTCCTTAGATGTGTTCGTCTCATTCTCTGAGTAAGTACTGCCAAGACTTGTTTTGTGGCACCACCAACCTACTCTGTCCGCTACCCAATTTGTAATTCACCCGCGCACAAACTTCTGGAATGTTAGTGGTAATTTGGGATTCACATTGTTGTATTGGTTCAAAATAACATTTTTGGGATTTATTACATCCATTTACCACATTTTTGAATCTTTGAATAAGTAAACAGTAAGTGGAACACAATAGGGTCAGACATTATTTTGGAATATTTGGTTTTTTTTGTGTTTTCAATACCACAATATCAAGAAACTTCTGAAAAGGCATCTGAGGGCATCCATCAAGATGGGTCATGAGCGTTCTATCTGGCTTTCCCTTAGGAAGATGGTCGCGCTTGGGTCAGAGAGGTGTAATTCCATGGCAGAAGTCAAGGTGACAAGGCATACTACAATCACCCTCTTGGTAAATTGATATACCAGATGTTCGTTTCGCAGAGGTCATATGGACTAATTGGCCCACTTACAGCATCCATTTTAATTACTGATGAAATGAAATGAATGAAATGATGAAATGAAATGCATGAATGGATGAAATGATGTTTATTTATGCAAGTAGGTTATATCAACACTTTTCATAAACACGTCCTTTTCATAAAACTAGAAGAGGCCGGTGTTTCGTACCTGACTACTCTGAGAAGAAACAGCCGAAACAAACTCAGAGGTCCTGTCTCTTTTAAGAGTTCCAGAACATTATAAATGCAGAAAAGGTTATCGAGGATCACTGCAGGCCGGGGTCGAAATGGTCTTTGATGAAGACACACAAATTTGAGTGGGACCTGTCCAGTCAGTGGTACAAAGCATTTGTCAGTTAACCGTGGAGCTCGACTCATAACTCAGAGCTCAACGACACGACGAACCATACCAAGAAAGGGACTTGTGTAGGCCCGCGTAATTACTCAAACTGTCAACATCGCAATAATTATAAAAATAATAGAAACACGCAGTTGACCCACAACGGTCCAAGTACGCACCAAAATAAATAAAAATTGTATATAAAATAAAAAATCAACATGTCAGGTTGTTATAAAAAAAGTGTAAAAAAAAAAAATGCATGTCAGATTGTATATAAAAAAATCGAAATGTCAGATATATAAACAAAAAGGTAAATGTCAGCTTGTATAAAAAAAAAAAACATGCGTCAATACATACATACAGATACTTGTGAGGATCATTAGGTTCTCGCTGAATAGTCCTTTTTAGAAAGTCTACAAGAAAAGCTTGAAATGACGGATTTTGTATCCGCGTATGCCTGCAGAGCTTAGCCTTTCGACAATTTAGTATATAGGGCCCCATTGCAGTTTCGAGTCCAGAGTAATACCCAAAAACTACAGGGTGTCCACAAGATCCAATTCGCACCATTTACTAAGTACACTGTTTTCACCTGTTTAAACCTTAGGTGTCAAAAATTTACCATTAGTCTTTGCTCGTTTAAAAGTAAATTATTAATATTAGCATAAACCAATGCAACTAACTATTTAGAAAGAGCAGTATTTACTCATCAGTAACGGCGGTTGTCGGTTTAAAGTTTAAATAAAGTGATGTGTTCAATCGGCAAATAACAATAATCAATGCTCTTTCTTTATCAGGCAAGGAGATCATTGATTTATATATAGGAATAAAAAGGGCCAAGATGAGCCCTGCTGAACTCCCATAGTGGACAGTAGAACCCGTAGATCGTTTAGCCATTAACGTCCACTCTTGGAATCCTATTATCCAAATAAAGAAATAGAAGATCCAATGCTTATTTCTAACACCATAGTGATGTAATTTCCTGATTAATGTGTCATGGAGAAACGCATCGAAACGCCTTAGACAGTCCAAAAAATACCCAAGGCATCCAATCCCGGCCTGCGAAGTTTTCCCACGCTTCAAAATATGTGAAAAGCTCAACCCAGCAATCATTGTCGACGACCCCTTCGTGAAACCAACTGTTTTTGCTATTTAAGTAATTTATATTTACTAAAATGTTTTTTGTCAGTTGATCTAGCAATCAATTTTTCAATATTTTAACTAAAAGTGGGAAGGCACAGAATTGGTCTATAAATTTGTGGGGTCTGATGTGGCTACCCCGATTTAAACAATTGTATATTTTACTATTCTTCATTAAGTCCGGAATCACACCACGCTCAATACATTTGTTGAAAATAATTGCCAATTCCGCGCTACACTCTCTATTATGCCTTTGTGGTAATCTCAGGAGTTTCCCCATAAATCAGCAGTTTTTTTTACATTAAGGGGTATTAAAAGTTTTTAATATATCTTTATCATCTAATTAAAATCGAAGTGAAAATCATGGCTTACATACATTGTTTCAACATTTTCTTTTAATAATGACTGACTCCGCTCAATGGAGTTGATTTTAAAGATTTTGTGGTTGAAACTGGATATCAGCAAGAACTTCAAAATTGTTTGTCAACTTCTACATCCTTATCAATTAAATTTTTTATTAAATTATTAAAAAACTAAAGCCAGTGCTACGCTCCGTTCTCTTCCAGTTTCATTGTTGATTATTTTCCCAAGTGGTTTTTATTTTATTCTGGCTATTTTTAATTTTTGTACTATATACGACACTTGGCTTCTTTACAAACTGTTTTATAATTTAGAATATTTTTAAACAATATTCATACTGTCATTACCCATACCGACAGTTTACCACATGGCCTGAGGTGATCCCGATTCCTGCATTACAGCAGAGACTGTGGCGAAGGGTGTTTGTGTCGGAGTGGTCGCTCGGTATGGCCTGCCCGAAGAAAGGTTAATCACGACCAAGG